>JASGCC010000188.1:0-622996 GCA_030067915.1 Hydractinia echinata | reverse complement strand
CCAATTAAACTTTAGCTATCTGTTAATTTTAAAAATCTAATTGGTGAGAAGGATTTTTAGGGAAAATTTTTTTATTTTATTATTTGACAACTTTCTGTTTTCACTTTATTCTTGGAAATTTATTATCAAAAAGAAAAAATCAACTTTAACTTTTGTTTTCAAAAATATTTGCCATCGAAAATTAGATTCCTGTCAAAAATTATTTTTTCTGTCAATTTTTCCACATTTACTTTTCACCTATTTACTTATCACCAAAATTTCTGATACTTACAGATATTTACCCATGGATTAGATATAAATAAACCATAAATCAAATCTACCTTAAAAAGCCACATTTTTTAGTCATTATTTTGACCCCTTCAAAGCATTTCTCCCCATAGTTCTATAATAGAACTCAAAGTGTTCATGCCAACATTATCCATGTTATATTCAATGTTGTTGCTTTCTGATAAATACATAACTTCAACATTTAGTTGTAGCTCTATCAGTTTCTCACACAGACCCAGTAGAGATAACATGAAGACTTAGTAAGCAACAGCTCCACAATATTCAATAAGAAGAAAGAATCACAACAACTGGATACTATCTTTTTATTTTCCCATTATTTTTAAAACAACTTCGTGTTTATTTCATGTTACGAACGAACCACGATAGCCCACGATGCGTATTTTTTTAACAATCGTGGACCTCACGATCATGTTTAGTGGACTACACAAACAAAAATTAAACATTACACAGTGGCGTCCACGATAGATAAGACCGTATTAGTTTATCAATTAAATCAAAAACCGACGGCAAAAAAATAAATTAACACTTGATGTTTTAATTTGTTGTCATAAAGCTAGCTATATAATAGATTTTAATCGTTCGTGAATCAAAATGCGATGTGAAAAAACATTTCTATCGCCGCTTTTCGTTTTTAAACTTTTAAAATGCAATCTAAAAAAACATTTCTATCGCCGCTTTTCGTTTTTAAACTTTTAAAATGAGATCTAAAAAAACATTTCTATCGGCGCTTTTTGTTCATAAACTTTTAAGATGCGATGTAAAAAAACATTTCTATCGCCGCTTTTCGTTTATAAACTTTTCAAATGCGATCTAAAAGAGCATTTCTATCGTCGCCATTCGTTCTTGAACTTTTAAAATGCGATTTTAAAAAACATTTCTATCGCCGCTTTTCGTTTTTAAACTTTTAATATGTGATCTTAAAAAACATTTCTATCGCCGCTTTTCGTTTTTAAACTTTTAAAATGAGATCTAAAAAAACATTTCTATCGGCGCTTTTTGTTTATAAACTTTTAAGATGCGATGTAAAAAAACATTTCTATCGCCGCTTTTCGTTTATAAACTTTTCAAATGCGATCTAAAAGAGCATTTCTATCGCCGCTATTCGTTTTTAAACTTTTAAAATGCGATCTTAAAAAACACTTCTATCGTCGCTTTTCGTTTATAAACTTTTTTTAAAAAGCATTTCTATCGTTGCAGACAAATTTACCTTTTCTAGACAAATGACATTTCATAAAAATACAATCGCGTCCATGACGAAAAAGTATACACCAAGCAAAAACTACGAATATGCTTTTTTAACTTGATAAAATCTGAAACAAACAAATAAACTTTAATGAAAGACTTTTTTGAAAAGAAAAAAAATTAAATTATACTGCTATAAAAATCGTGGAGCTCGCGAAAATAATCGTGGGACACACGATCCTTTGTGGAGATAATAATATTAGCGTGGTGGCCACGATAGAATGTTTGAATGTTTGTTATACATAAAGACCACGATTTTATCGTGGTTCGTGTGCACCACGCTCGTTACACAAACACGATGTTAACAAACCTTTTCACAGTACTGTATTAGATATCTCAATGAAGCAACAAAAAATCAAAATCAAAGTTCAGAATGGCACAGTCATAGAAGGGGTCAAATCACTGCATCGAATTTCCACAGAGTATTTACAAAAACTACCACACTTCAATCAACAAAAAAAACAGTTTCCGCTGATGTTTTTAATTTCTGACCTCATGGGGTATAAAGACAATCCTACAACACATGCATTAAAACATGGAACATCTTTAGAGCCACATGCAAAAAGAAAATATCAACTTTTACATAAAAAATTTAACACAAGACTCTGGTCTTGTTGTATTGAAGCAATATCCTTATATAGGTGCATCTCCTGATTTGCTTGTAGAATGTGAATGCTGTGGAGCAGGGTTAGTGGAATAAAATGCCCGTTCTCAATCAAAGATCAAATTCCCACTAGCAATAATCCTCCTTATTTACATGAAGTTACAGACGAATTAGGAACTAGGATGACATTAAAAAAGAACACCAGTTACTATGTTCAAATTGAAGGGCAAATGGGTATAACAGGCCAGAGCTACTGTGACTTTTTTGTATATACCCACCATGGATATTTTCAAGAGAGAATTCCATTTGTTGAACACTTTTGGACTGCTTTATTAGAAAAACTAGATTTTTTCTGGACGCACAACATAGCCATTCTGGGATAAGGTACAGATATGGAAACAGTTTCCGAATAATGAACTCTCAAAAAAAAGAAACAGTTTCCTAATTCGGAAACCAGATTACATTTTTTTTTTTTTGTAAAAAAAAAATTGTTTCCGACTTTGGAAACTGTTTTTCGGTTTGGCTGGGGGTAAAATAGCTTAAGACGGGGGTAAATTTGATTATAACTCTAGTGGTAAAGGAACCCCTGAAGTACACCCCAGTTCCAAATAATATTTTTCAGTTTATTAATAGAGCTTTCTATTGGCCAGAAAATTATAATGCAGAAATCCAAAGTAGCTTGAGGAAAATGGAAAACTGAAATTGGTTTCCGTATTCAGAAACCATTTCTTATTTTTACACAAAAAAAGTTTCTGAATATGGAAACTGTTTCTCAACAGGGAAACTGTTTCCAAATCTGTACCCTTATCCCGAGCTGATAGCACCAGAATTATTAGCTACATAAAAATATTATCAATAAAGGTTCAACTAAATGTTCTACTTTGAAAAATAGTGAAGATGACGAAAACCAAAAGAAAAATGAGTACACCACTTCCATAATAATGTAAATATCATTCCAATAGCCTCTTCAACATCTAGCTAACTTAATTATTGGAGAAACTCCAAAAGAAAAAATGAAAAAATCAGAGCCTACATTTCAAATGCATGTTAACAATAAAATAACAGTGGATTGCAATAAATAAAAGTAAAACCTCCTAATTCAAAAGTAAAAACTAATGCAATATTAACATCACCAGTGGATTTTGTTATTGCAGCCAAAACAAACAATATCAACTAATACAAGTGTCATAAATATGTAAACAACAAAAAAACGATTACAAAGAATCTCACTAAACTATTTACCAACAAAAATTGTTAAATGTAACAGATGAGCAGTGCACAAAGAAAAGAAAGAACAAAGATAACTGTGACAACAAAATTACCAGCAAGACACCTAATGCCTAAAGTCGAAAATAATTAATGCAAGTGCTATTTCGGACTGCAAAGGAAACACCGTAAAAGGCGAAAGCGACACACATGCCTGCCTATAAAATATAACACCCTGACACAGGTAAGAACAAGCTGCAAATAGAAAATAAAAGAAGCTATTCTTAATTATGTTTCAGATACGATTCTGTGTATATTTTGGAAGTTTTAATTTTATTTAAGTTTTGCATTGTTCTTGGCTCTTACTTACTTACTTATATAATTTTGTTATGCAGAGCTAGATGGCTATAATCTGAAATAACGATGGCAGCTAAACAACCTAAGAACCGTCTGAAACATTAACATTAACGTGTTACTATTCTGCCGGTACCGGCAGAATAGTAACACGCGTTAGTCGGACGGTACCGCAGATTAAGGAAGAAAATTATTCTGCCGGCAGTAAATTTCCCGCCAAATCGCGTACGTCAACATCATTCAGGCATTATCGTAATGGCGGATGCGGTTAATGGTGCATTTACTGTTGGAGAGTTATGTATAGATTTGAACGTTTTGAAACATCACATTTTGTAGATTTATGGATTAGACATTCTTGGACAATAAGTGGGAAAACACTAAACCCTGATTTAAATATTATTATGAGCTTAAACTGCCAAACTGTCTTGTGTTGTGTTCATGGTGGTGGTAAATTTTAATCAGAAAGTTCAGGAAAACGCTCCTCGCAGTAAGTACATATTAATAAGTTATTTATTTTTCAAGGTTGATTCTAGCTTTTTATTAAAAATAATTTCTGCATAGTATTAGTTAGCAAGCTCTGTTCACCCAGCCAGCCTAGCTGGCTACTGTTCTTTTTTCTTTATTACAGAACACCGAAGAATAACTGCCCATTTAGTATCAAGATTAGGGCATCTGCAGATGGCCAAACTTTAGAAGTAAAGGATATAGTTGATAAGTATAATCATGAACTCAACAAGGTAACTAGCTAGCTATACACGGTGGTACAATTTTTATAGGCGTTTTGCCACCCTGTTGTGGCTTATTATAAAGTCAACTTAAGAATCATTATGTTCGAAGGTATAGTTTAACAGGAAAACAGCATGGCTCTTGTCTTGCAGTTGCAGGTTCAATTCCTGCTGCCTTCATTTATTATCTGTACATAATAAAGATTAAAAGTAATCTTTGTAATATATATAAATTTGATTGTTAATTGTGTTACACTTTTGATGATATATATATATGTTATACTTTTAAATGGTATATTTTTCACAGATATTGTTCAACCACTTGTCAAAACAAAAGCGCCTCACAGACCAATGCAAGGAAACGGCTAATTACCTGTTCTCGATGGTGATTTCCCAAATTTATGACTTTAACAAGATGAACGAAGAAGGAAAGGCTAAAATGATTTTGTCTGTTTTGTTTTCACACGAATGTGCTATCAACTGTATAAATAAAAACGAAAGCGTAGATCAAACAGGATCTTCCTAATTGCATAAGTGACAAATCATTCAATATAAAACTAATTAGGAGATTTTGCCTAAAAGAAACTTATGGTAAGCTGTACGAATACATAAAAGATGCAGTTGAATCACGGAAAGAAAGTTTGTGTGGAAATTGTAAAGCAGAGTTTGTCGCTTCCGTGCTTAGCTCTCGTTGAGGTCGGACGTATCTAAAACGCTCCGGTCTTGGCGCGCTAAGTCGAAGAAAGAAAAAGAAGACTAAAGCTTGAAGAGCTCCTGCATTGACAGCTACGTCCTTTTTGATTTATTATATATTGTACTGCCACAGAAACTGCAGTAGTCGATGTCTCTGATTTTATTCTTACTGAGCTCGACCAACATAACTTTGTTTGTGCTGTGCTCATTGACCTTAAAAAAGCTTTTGACACTGTTGATCATAAAATTCTGTTAAAAAAACTATGGTGTTTGGCATCAGAGATGCTGCCTTTGACTGGTTCGAGTCCTACTTAACGGGCCGAATGCAGCTGACTCTTATAAACGACACAGGATCAGATCTGCTTCATGAAGACGCTTTTGGGGTGCCGCAGGGATCTGTGTTGGGGCCCCTGCTCTTTCTTTTGTATATTGATGACTTAAAATCTGTCATCAATTCAAACTACCACCATCTATATGCAGATGATACAATAATTATTTCGTCTCATAAAAACTTGGATACCCTTGTCTCCCAGCTCGAGTTAGAACTTTCGCAAGTCGACCTCTGGCTGAATAATAACAAAATGACTTTTAATACGGACAAAACAATCTTTTCGGCAACCACAGCCAGTTAAAAAAAGTTGAGAACAAAACTATCAACTATATGGGTATTCCTTTGAAGTTAAATATCTTGGGGTAACATTTGATCAAAAAATGCAATGGGAAAAGCACATTAATGACATAAATAGAAAAATACTAATTAAATATTCTAAAATTAGAACCATTGCATCCTGTTTAACACCTCACACAAAAAACCTTTTAATTAATGCACTTGTCATGCCATATTTCAACTACTGCTCCTCGGCATGGGCTTGTGCCACCCAAGGTAGATTGGGAAAACTAGAAAAACGATTAAAATGTGTCCGTACCTTTCTTGGGAAAGAGAGGGAATATTCAATGAATAATTTACTCATCAAAAACGATGCCATATTAGTTTTCAAAGCCATGAATCACATTGCTCCTGATTACATGCGCTCAAAATTCCTTTTGACAAAAAACTGTCATAATCATCAAACAAGAGGAGCTTCAAAAAACAGGTTCACACTTCCCTTGGTCAACACGGAATTTGGCAAAAAAGCCTTCCCATTTAGAGCTGCAAAAGTGTGGAATAATCTTCCAGACCAAGTGACCTGTGATGGAAGTCTGCTTTCGTTTAAGACTTCCATCTCTAATGTATTTGGCAAATTCTAATGGAGATCACTTTTTAACTTTTTAATTTTTGTTTTTATTCTTTTTCTTTTCAATTTTCACAGATTATAAATGTTACTATGTTTGATTGAGCTGAGGCAGTCTAAGGTTTATCATTTTTTGTTCTAGTGGCCCCCAGTGGAAACAATCCACTAACTATAGGTTTTTGTGATTTTCTGGGCTAGCCACTTTAAATATTTATTATTATTATTATTTTAACCACGCTCTTGTGCAAGGTGCTTAATTAGATACCACAATTGTTTTAATAGCACAGATGGGAATATTTGCTTTTTTTACCAAAGTTTACAATACAAAAGTCAATAATTCTTTTGTCATTACATTCTTAAAATAATGTTACCATATTCTGTTACGAAAAGGGGAGATAAAAAAGCAATCGAAGAAGGTACATAGCCGGCATTATATTTTTTTCCACTTGACTCGTGTTTTTCGCTATTACTGCCGGCAGATTTATTCTGCCGGTAGTTAGTGCCGGCAGACTAATATCTCTCTTTATTCTGCCCGTAGTTGGTTACTGCCGGCAGAATTAATACCCCCTTATTCTACCGGTAATTAGTGCCGGCAGAATAAATACCCCCACTTATTCTGCCGGTACCGGCAGAATATCCACGTCCAAACATTTAAGTTTAGCGTCACATGTAATGTATTCTCTTTGGTCTGTTAACTATGTCATTGTGCGTGTAGCTAGTTAGCTATAGCTGAGAGAGAGCAGCGTGCGACGTGTGCGCGCCAACGCATTACTTGCGTCGGGAGCTGTTTTGTCTCTGTCTTTTAAATCTCCCCCCAGTCATTAGGAGATGTGCAGTATATAATGACGATTAAATGTATTAGTTCATAACATAGTCCTCGAAACGAGATGGTTGCCGACGTTCTCTTGTTTCAACGAATTTGAGCACTTCTTCCAAACACATGTCCTGGTTCGTATGTCCAAGAAGCTCCAGCTGAATATCAGGGTCGGAGATACCACGACCAAGAACATCACATAATATTTGTTCGGTATAGTCCACGTCGTGGCTGCACGAGGGGCAGGGAATAACATATTTACATACACCAGCTTGACCTTTCAATCTAGCCCCAAACGATCTTATTGGCTCATCAGGATCTTGATTCATATTGTTTAAGGCAACTCGTGCAACCATAACGTTTTCCTCCCTGACAGCGAGTGATTTCATTGAAGCAAGGATGACATCCTCACTTTTTTCGGCCAACATGCCAGTGGTGGATCGGGTGAGGTCTCTGCGCAACTGCTCGTCACAGCATTCAAGGAGTTGGAGAACAGCATCTCTACCTGTGATTTTGGTAGCGGTCTTGTACTCAATCCAGCGGGTCAGGAAGTATTTCCAATCCTCAGAGGTTCCGGCTAAAGTAACAGTGGGACGTCTCACTCGTTCAATCTTGGCCGTGGGTGATACCGATGTAGGTTGATTCGAATGCGTGGTAGCATGGGTTGTCAGTAGTGCAGCAATGATGACAGCATCGAGGTCTGGCGTGGTGTAGGTGCAGCCAGGCACTGGACAACTAACTGATGGCATGTCGAGGCGTTTCACTTGAAGATTAAAAGATTCAACATAGATAGGAATGAAACCATTTGCTTATTTATTAGTATGCAATGTTGAATCTGAAAACAAACAATAAACAATAAATACAACAGTTCAATGTTCATTACTCTCTACACTTAGCTATAAGAAATATCGTATACTTAGTAACCATTCTTTGTAGCTAGACAAAACAAAGATCACTACAAAAAATCATAATAAACAAGTATTGTAGCTAAGCTATAGCTAGCTAGCCAACCCATCCTGCTAGAAATTTTCATTATTAAAAAAAATCATTATTTTATATAGCTATATACTAGAGCTATAGAGCTACATATAACAAAATGACAAAACTTTGTGAAAAATGTGAAATAAAAGTCTCAAACACTTAGCTAATCCTCGCTTGAACAACAGAATTTGTTTGCCAGCATATGTGACACAAAAGTACAACCTTGTTCCCGAGGATTATTCTCTTCTCTTGTATTCTCTTGTATTTGTGGCGCCGTAGATTAGTGGTTATAGCTCTCGTACTCTGTGCGGGAGACCGGGGTTCAATTCCTCTTGACGGCGATTCAACATGGGCGAGTGAATGTTACCATAGCCCCGGGTTAACCCAAGCCATGTGAGGGAAATTGGGGAGATGGCACACTGTGTGGGCCGTTGGATGTTGCCGGGAGTTGTCTAGTAGAGCGCGGGCCCTAATTGGGTCTGCGTAGCTCAAAATGAGCATTAAATATTCTAGGACTCTCCATCTAAGCCATGGTCCCTCCTGGAAATAATAGACAGGGTATATCCCTCGATATTTGTGAGGCTAGCCATGTAAAATATGCACATCTATCTATCTATTCTTGTATATTGAAAGAACTTTGTGGATAGAGTTGCTTATCCAGAAAGTATATATACCTATTTTGGATAAAACCTGCCACAATTTTTTTTTTTTTTTACAACAACCTCATAAAAATTTGTTGAATCTCTGAGTATTAATAAATATATTTGTAATTATTCCCAAATAGTACAAGGTGGTAAGAGCTTATAGTTGTAAAGCTTAACGCTTAGCTAGGGGTCATCTACAAATTTCGTATGACATTTTATACAAATATATACGAATTTAATTGCTTATAATTCGTATAAAAATCGTATACAATTTGTATAGTGTTAATTAGTTATACGATTTTTTAAAATTCCTATACGAATTTTATACGATTTTCATACGAATTTTCATACGAAATGTGATACGAATTGTGATACGAATTATATACGAATTTTTAAACGAATGGTCATACGAATTTAATTTTCAATATAATTTCTTCATAGAAATCTAACTTTTCGCTATGCAGCTAGCCTTGAAATAAACATTAACAATTTCTAAACGCCGTTCTTATTACTTCAAATGATTAGAACTTACAAACAACCATCTCTAAACGCTGTTCGTGCGAATTTCAAAGGATTGGTACCTTAAACAAAATGATTTAAACTTATAATGTGAAATTAAATAATTATCTCTCGCCGCTTTTCGTTCTTAAACTTTTAAAACATGATCTAACAAAGCATTTCTATCGCCGTTCTTCGTTTTTAAATTTTTAAAACACGATCTAAAAACGTATTTCTATCGCCGCTTTTCGTTCTTAAACTTTAAAATTGCGATCTATCAAAGCTTTTATATCGCCGTTCTTCGTTCTTAAATTTTTAAAACGCGATCTAACGAAGCATTTCTATCGCCGCTCTTCGTTCTTAAACTTTATAAATGCGAACTAAGGAAGCATTTCTATCGCCGTTCTTCGTTCTTAAATTTTTAAAACGCGATCTAAAAAAGTATTTCTATCGCCGCTTTTCGTTCTTAAATAAATCAAGAATCTTTTGTTTATTACGCACAAGTTAATGACGTAAGACTCAAAAGATGATTAATAAGAAAAGAGATAAACAACTACCGCCTCCGAGAAAAAGGTGTGAAACTTGAGCGTACGCGTACGCTTACATCTGGACTGTGCTGTATTTATATAAGATTTTTTTTCTTACCCATGCGAATTTATTAAAAAAACTTTTTTTTAAAAAAAAAACCCATACGCATTTAATTATAAAAACTCAAACAAATTTTTTTTAAAAACTCATACGAATTTAATAAAATCTCGAACAAATTTTTTTTAAAAAAAAACATACGCATCTAATTAAAAACCCACGAATTTTTGTTTTAATTTAAAACTCATATAAATTTAACTCGTACGAATTTAATTTAAAACTCATACAAATTTAACTCATACAAATTTTTTTAAACTCATATGAATTTAATTTAAAACTCATACGAATTTTTTTAAAAACTCATACGAATTTAATTTAAAACTCATACAAATTTTATACGATTTTAGAAAACTTTCATACGAATTTAATTACTGTATGGCTGATAATTGGGTAAGAAAGTGTAGAGACTTGATAGTTCCTGGGGCAAAGCCCAGAGGCAGACCGAGAAAGACTTGGCAGGAGGTTATAAGGACAGACTTGATACAGAGGAAGTTGAGTTTAGATCTAACACAGTCTAGATCAGATTGGAAGAGGGTCATTAATATACCCTGTCCAACCCATGCTAGCATGGAAAACGGACGTTAAGCCGAGAATGATGATGATGATGATGATGATGGCAAAAGAAAATTCGTATAGCATATACGAATTTTTTTAATACGAATTGCTACGAATTTTGTAGATGACCCCTTATTATATCTTCTCTTCAGCTTTTAGAACCATTGTATATATAAGATATCTAATAACAAATACCTTAATTTAAATCTTTAGATAAAAAGTAGAAAAATGATTTTTATTTATTTGTGTTCATTTTTTTTGTTAATAATGGTTTTTTGTTTTATACGTGTGGCATTTATACTGAAGTCTACAAACAAAGTATCAGAATACAAATTACCATTTTGTAAAACAATGATTGTTGTTGGATCGGGTAATGCTATTACTTTGTATATCCTAATAAACACTACTTCCCTTTGTGACAGCCAAAAAGGATATATATTCTTTTTACCTTGAAAATAGCCAGAACAATGACTCGTCCGTGCTGCAACTACATATTTTCAAATTTTGATTATGCAAATATAACATGCACAACACAAGGACTAAGTCATTCTTTGTTATGTAGATGTGGTGCCCATGCTGAAGAATTTTTATGCATACCATGCATAATTTAATAATGTTATTTATATATGCAGTGTAACTTGTACCTTTGTTTTAGACATTCCATTGAACAAAAACAATTTGCAATGTGTTTATTAGAAATTTCTTAAATAAGTAAATCATTTTTCTCTTGAATTTTTTAAATTCTTATATCTACTATTTACCTATTTTTAGGTGGCCATACATCTGAAATGATGGCATTACTCCAAAACCTATCAGAAAAGTTCACACCAAAAATTTATGTTTTTGCAGAGAGCGATAGCACAAGTGAGAAAAGGATAAAAGGCATGGAAAAAAACAAATCAAAAAGTTCACAAGTATATACATTTTTGCTTGCATATCACAATTTTTATTTTCTGTAAGTACTGCTGTTGACAAAAGGTACTGAACCAACAGCTGTTCTGCATTGAAACAACAGTGGTAGTGCATTTAAACAATAATTATACTGCATTGAAACAACACTTGTTCTGCATTGAAACAGCAGTTGTACTGCATTGAAGCAACAGTTGTGCTGCATTGAAACAACAGTTGTGCTGCATTATAGCAACATTTGAACTCCATTGAAGCAACTGTTGTGCTGCATTGAAACAACATTTGTACTGCATTGAAACAACAGTTGTTCTGCATTGAAACAACAGTTGTACTGCATTGAAACAACAGTTGTACTGAATTGAAACAACAGTTGCACTGCATTGAAGCAACAGTTGTGCTGCATTGAAGCAACTGTTGTGCTGCATTGAAACAACAGTTGTACTCCATTGAAACAGCAGTTGTATTGCATTGAAACAACAGTTGTACTGAATTGAAACAACAGTTGCACTGCATTAAAACAGCAGTTGTACTCCATTGAAGCAACTGTTGTGCTGCATTGAAACAACATTTGTACTGCATTGAAGCAACAGTTGTGCTGCATTATAGCAACATTTGAACTCCATTGAAGCAACTGTTGTGCTGCATTGAAACAACAGTTGTGCTGCATTGAAACAGCAGTTGTACTGCATTGAAACACCAGCTGCACTGCATTGAAACAACAGTTGTACTGCATTGAAACACCAGCTGCACTGCATTGAAACAACAGTTGTGCTGCATTGAAACAACAGTTGTGCTGCATTATAGCAACATTTGAACTCCATTGAAGCAACAGTTGTACTGCATTGAAACAACAGTTGTACTGCATTGAAACAACAGTTGTGCTGCATTATAGCAACATTTGAACTCCATTGAAGCAACTGTTGTGCTGCATTGAAACAACATTTGTACTGCATTGAAGCAACAGTTGTGCTGCATTGAAACAGCAGTTGTGCTGCATTGAAACAACAGTTGTACTCCATTGAAGCAACTGTTGTGCTGCATTGAAACAACAGTTGTACTGCATTGAAACAACAGTTGTGCTGCATTGAAACAACATTTGTACTGCATTGAAGCAACAGTTGTGCTGCATTATAGCAACAGTTGCAATGCATTGAAGCAACAATTTTGCAACATTGAAGCAACAATTTTGCAGCATTGAAGCAACAGTTGAGCTGCATTGAAGCAACAGTTTTGCTGCATTATAGCAACAGTTGCAATGCATTGAAGCAACAATTTTGCAACATTAAAGCAACAATTTTGCAGCATTGAAGCAACAGTTGAGCTGCATTGAAACAACAGTTGTGCTGCATTGAAGCAACTGTTGTGCTGCATTAAAACAGCAATTGCAAT
Source organism: Hydractinia echinata (assembly GCA_030067915.1). NCBI lineage: Eukaryota > Metazoa > Cnidaria > Hydrozoa > Anthoathecata > Hydractiniidae > Hydractinia > Hydractinia echinata. The sequence goes on along the minus strand of JASGCC010000188.1, from coordinate 610,217 downwards.
GCAATGAAACAACAGTTGAGCTGCAATGAAACAACAGTTGAGCTTCATTGAAACAACAGTTGTACTGCATTGAAACACCTGTTGCACTGAATTGAATTAACAATTGTTCTGCATTGAAACAATAGCTGCACTGCATTGAAACAACAGTTGTGCTTCATTAAAACTACTAAAGCCAGGTTTTAATTGCTTATATCAACAAAAAATGGATTTGTAATTTGTGACATTGCATGGTTGTGGCTTAAACTTACAAGTTTATGCACTTAAAGCTATCACACTTTGGACCTTGCTCTTTTGACAGCCACCTTTAGGGAAAAATTTTAAGATCAAGAGTAATTTTTACTTAGAATTTGAGGTTTGAAAAATGCATTAAAGAAAAATTGTTGTAAAGTTTCCTTGTTTTTACGAAGGTATATTTCAAACCTGCCTAATCATGGGTGGATGAGGCACTTATTCAAATTCTCTTGCTAATGGGCACTTTTCTTAAGATGGGTCTGGTGAGGGTAAAGATTTAAGAGAAGACTCTGTATTAAAGATGTTGTTTATATTTGAAAAAGGTCACTTATTTTAGAAAATGCGTATAAAATGGAATTATTCTAATTATGATAATATGATTTTGTTGAGAAAGTATAACATATAGATCCAAATCAACTTTCTTTGCTAACATAAAATGTTACAGCTGTGGCAACAAAAGAAATTTGAGTTACAATTATTGTATTTGTGTAAGTTTTTTTTTTAGCACACAGTACTGCGAATCAAAAGAAGCCGGGAAGTTGCACAGTCTTGGTGTTCTACCATAGTTACAACAATTGTGGCTTGTTATCATGCTATTTTTATAATATGGAGACAGCAGCCAGATTTGGTAAGTTGTTAAATACCCAAAATTGTTGCCCATAGTTATAGAATTATGGGAAGGACAAATGCTATAAATACCTCTGATATTTGGCCAAAGCGTTTAGTGGGATATGAGAAAATTAGGTGTAAATGAGTGGCTAGTTAAGACGATACAGTATATCTATTACAATGTTAGAAGTCATGTCATAATAAGCCATTCATTCACTGTGGAATATAGTGTAAGTGTTGGTGTACGTCAGGGTTGTCAGGGCTATCGATTGCCTTCAGAACAGAGTGTCCATGAGAGTTTTTTTATGCAGATGATTTGGTTCTCATGGTGGAGTAGATGGAAAAATTAGTTGAAATGTTTGAGAAGTGGAAGAAAGAACTTGAAATTTTCTGTATCCTAATGTCACATTTTCTAGTCACATTTTCTGTAATGTTTGTTTGTTGGATTAAATTTAATTGTCATGTGTCTCCTTCATAACTGTACAGGGTCTTATTGTAATTTCATCAAACGTGTTTATTAATTCCATTTTGTAGTAATTCAATTTTTCGTTAAACTTGTAAACATTGGGTACATAAGAAGTACAGTGGTATTGCAGGAAAGTTAGAGTTGACATTATCCCAGCCGAATTATCCTCCTCCATTCTTTAAAGGAGGATAACTAATCGTCTTATCTGATAACATCACTAATGCTACGATTATCTAACCTGCTTCTCAGTTTTTTTAACTCACCTGCTACCATTTTAGTTCTTTAACTAGTCCTTGTGTGCGATCATACCCCTGATCTTTGTAATTTTATTTTTAATGTGTGCTCCATTTTCCATACTTAGGCATATACAATAAATGAATTTTACCTGACTTTGTCAGATAGGTTTGGAGAATGGAATACTTCAGCTATAGATAACTGTCAAAATAAAGGCTACAACCTTGGACATAATTTATTGGTAAAAAAGGCGGAATTTCAAAGATCGAAACCACAAGCAATTAAGAATGCTGTTTCTTTCTAACCTAACACGCATTGCGAACTTTTTAAAGTTCACTTGTTGATGTTGACAGCAGACTTAGGACTAAGGATCTTAGTTTATTTGGTTAGATCCAAAATCTTAAAGGGAGTTAATTTTTGCCGACGTCAGCATGCCCCAATTCCACCATATTTTTGTGTTGGAGTGGATGTTCCGTAATATGGACATTGGAATGTGCAACTAGTGCATTTTGATGTCAGTTAATCTGCCTATACCCCTGCCAAAGTAAAACTTTTGGCCAAGTAATCCTGTCTTCCAATTGCAAGAAAGATCTAAAACATCCTAAGCGAGTGTTACGCACCCACCTAACCATTCCTGTGTCATTTGTTTCTAAATGGTCAAGATCTTCCTGCTTTACTGTCCATGCATTACTACCATATAGCATAACACATAACTATTATGAATTCATCCTATTATGAATCTTAATTTTTAGCTCTTGTGCAATGGGCCTGGCACCTGCATACCATTGTGTGGAGCAGTGTTTTTACTAAAGGTAATCTTGTTTGTTTTATATTTGTTATATATTTGTACATTAGAAATATAGTTGGATATAAACAAAAGTGCTAGTATTGAAAGTTACCTATGTACCTTTGTTGTTTAACGTACGATCCTACAGAAAAGAGCTTCACTACCAATGACTTTAGATGTTGTGTACTAACAAACAAATAAAATAAAATAATAAAGACAGTTAAAAATTGCCTAGTCTACAGAATGTGTAAACATCAGATCAATAGCCCCATTGGATAGAGCTATCGCCCGACAAGCGAATGATTGTAGGTTCAAGCCCCGCTTGATCCATAATCTTTGCAACACTTTTTTGAATATAATCTGCGGGTTTCCCTATTAATTAATTAATTGTTTTGTTTGTTGTTGTTGTTGTTTTTGTTTTTGTGGTTATTGTTTTATGATTTTGAATGTGTACACACATCAAAAGATATTTGTTGCAAAGTAATAAAAAGAGCTGAGAAGTAGCGCCCACTTTTATGACCCAAAACTTTGTAACAATCTCCGTCTACAAGATTCACCGTCTTTTAGAACAAGCCGCGGTGCTAACTTGCACGTTTTAAAACATGTTCACAAATTCGTCAGAATCTTAAAAAATGTTATTTTTTGAATAAATCACTTCATTTATTTTTACCATTATTTCTTGACATGTTTCGGTTCTCATAAACATCTAAACATCTCATAAACATCTAAACATCTCATAAACATCTAAACATCTCATAAACATCTAAACATCTCATAAACATCTAAACATCTCATAAACATCTAAACATCTCACAACATCTAAACATCTCATAAACATCTAAACATCTCACAACATCTAAACATCTCATAAACATCTAAACATCATAAACATCTAAACATCTCATAAACATCTAAACATCTCATAAACATCTAAACATCTCATAAACATCTAAACATCTCATAAACATCTAAACATCTCATAAACATCTAAACATCTCATAAACATCTAAACATCTCATAAACATCTAAACATCTCACAACATCTAAACATCTCATAAACATCTAAACATCTCATAAACATCTAAACATCATAAACATCTAAACATCTCATAAACAACTAAACATCTCATAAACATCTAAACATCTCATAAACATCTAAACATCTCATAAACATCTAAACATCTCATAAACATCTAAACATCTCATAAACATCTAAACATCTCATAAACATCTAAACATCTCATAAACATCTAAACATCTCATAAACATCTAAACATCTCACAACATCTAAACATCTCATAAACATCTAAACATCTCACAACATCTAAACATCTAAACATCTCACAACATCTAAACATCTCATAAACATCTAAACATCATAAACATCTAAACATCTCATAAACATCTAAACATCTCATAAACATCTTCACAACAAAATACAATAGTGAAAACTATATATTTATAAAAATTAAAATGTCAGTAAAATGTTAAAAATAAATAGTGTTTTTATTTCTACAAATTATTTCAAGTTTTGTACCTGTTACGAACAGTTGAAGCTATTATTTTACCTGAAAACTCAATAAATATAGTTATAAATATAGAAGCAGGACACATTGCGCGGCTTTTGTGGTTTTTCTTTTTTGCGTAATGTTGCTTAAAATACATTTCTGCTACGAATTTGCGATAATGGGTATTTTCTGTTTGAACAAAAAAACAATCTTTCTAGTTTTGTTTACAAAAGAAACAGAAGGAACGAGCTTAACTTGAATGTTTCTAACTGACAGTTTTCAACCCTTTTCGGTGACTGCTTTAAAAGAGTGATTGTGTGCGCATAACTGAAGTGAGACTCTTATAGGCATAAAGTTTGGTGCCCTTGTAAATTTTTTTAATTTTTTTATTTGAACAATTTATTTCAGTAGAAAGTGAAAAACCCTTAAAGTTTAATTTTGTTCTAGACAGGAGTATAACAAGATCAACGTATTTTTCAGGTTGTATTTTGATTTAAAAATATGTATATTTTATTTAGGAGGTGGATTTTTATCATATTAGTATAGGAAAGCAAAAAGGGTGACGAAGCATGCCATGTTAAGCCTTGCATGAATCGAGAACTTATACCTGTCTTTGAAACACTTTTGTGAACCTATTTAGCTAATTGTTCTCATGAAAAATGTTTTTGCTTTTAGATTTGCTTTATCGTGAGGACTAAAATTGTATTTGTTGAAAGTATATGTCGTGTGAAGACACTGTCGTTGTCTGGCAAAATATTATACGTATTTGCTGACCGTGTTCTCGTTCAATGGCCTGAACTTTCAGTTGCCTATCCGAAGTCGGAATACATCGGACGTTTAGTTTGAGACATAGAAATAAGCCGTGATGTTGGAGAAGACGTAAGTTTGTTGTTCAGGGTTCCCACGCCTCCTAAAAATCCTAAAAAATCCTAAAAAAATAAAATCCTCCTAAATAATAAATTATCCTAAAATTTCCTGATTTTTTGCACATACTCCTAAAAAACTCCTAAATTTTTTAGAGAACAACTTATTTATGAAACTCTATTTGTATAATGGATGTTTTTGTGGAATATAAGTCCGAAATATTTATTTACATTTGCTAGTTACCCTTGTCACTAACTCAAATTCTCTTAAAATCTCCTAAATTTTTGTATGTCTTTTCCCCACTTATTGAAAAAATCTCCTAAAAAAACAGCTAAAATCCTCCTAAATTCTTCTATAATGACATAATTTACAATTAGCCGGTCACTAACAAAGTAACAAGGCGTTCGCTAAAAATACATGTATATACAGTAAATACCAGTAAAAGCAGAAAATACTAACAATATGTATGTATGTATGTATGTATGTATGTATGTATGTATGTATGTATGTATGTATGTATGTATGTATGTATGTATGTATGTATGTATGTATGTATGTATGTATGTATGTATGTATGTATGTATGTATGTATGTATGTATGTATGTATGTATGTATGTATGTATGTATGTATGTATGTATGTATGTATGTATGTATGTATGTATGTATGTATGTATGTATGTATGTATGTATGTATGTATGTATGTATGTATGTATGTATGTATGTATGTATGTAATCTTTGTTTGCTAATTGTGTATATACATTATTCATGGTTTATATGTGAGAGTGTTGCAGTGTGGGAAATAATATACTTGGATATTCTCTTCTTGCCTAAACACATCAATAAGTTTTAATTTGCTGAAGTTTTGTCGTAAATGCCAAATTGTGTAATTGAATTTTAGTCCTGAATGTTGTACCTTAGAGAGAGAAATTTCTATTTTCAAGAATCTGACGGTTAACAACGTTTGTTCTATTTCAAATTTTGATTCAACCAAATATTTTGATCTTTCAAATAGCAATGAACACAAACCTGGACATAGAGCCGAAGAAGAAGACTATCATGTTTTTTTTCACATTATTTTTTTGTCTTATATTGTTGGTTAAATTTTAAAATACGAAAAAAAAATTTGGCGCATGATTTTTTTAATTTTTTTTTGTTTTGCGAATTAGCCCCTTAAAGATTTCTTGCTAGGATTTAATTTCACGAATTTTTTCTCTTCTTAAGGTAACTTTTTTTCAACACAGTATAATACATGCCAAAGTCAATTGCAATTATTCTTTGTTTGTTTAGACGATGCGACAAAAGTATTTGAGATCCCTGTGTAGGAACACACGACCACAAATATAAAAGACTGGAAAAGCAGATCTGTCTTTCATTCGGTGTTTATCAAAAAAAAAAATTTACACACGAAAACTGGTACCCAGATGTAAAATAAGATTACCTTAAAAGTTAAGTACAAATAATGTATTCACTTGTGATAAATAAAAAAATTGAGTTTCACACCTAACGATGGTCAATATAAGTGGTGATTTCTTTTGAGCTCTTGTCTGTTCCCTGAAAGTTTTACCATGCGACATATTCGCAAGCTTTGTCGTGTTTTCGGGTTCATGATGTTTGAGCTTTGAAATTTCAATATATTTCTCTTACATTATGAGTTTCTGATAATATTTATGCCATAATATATAATTTTTAAAACCCTCGGGGTGGCAGGTATATTGTAAGGTAGAAAATACGCAAGTTTTTATCGATTCATTTTCATTCTTTCATACAATATTGCTTCATATAAACGTTTGCTTAAAGCAAGCTAAAACCTACAACATATAGGTTGTACGTAATCATTCAATAATCAATTATAGGATCACAATAAAAAAATATTTTTAAGCTAATATGGAGAAATGATATGTAACAATACGTATATGTTGAATAAGTAACACAATAGGATTTTTCTCGATTTACCAGTTGTTGTGTTAAAGTGAGTGTCGGAATAGTTTAATTTAAAGTTGGACGTCCACCTCTGTAAACGAAATGTGAAATACACCCGTGTCCTAATATTATTAGCAAAATGTTGCTTTTAGCCAGATTGCTTGGAAATATCTCTTCCTACACAGAATCAAATTAAGTGAAAGTTAGCCGTCCTGAAGCATACCTTGGATAGTAGCACAGCGTGAGAGAAATTCTATCAGATATTTAACCTTTGAATATATAAATTTTGATCAAAAAGTTTGATATTAATAATAATAAAAGAAATAAATAAATAAAAAGAAATTCGCGTTGATTCTTTTGTTTTTTTATCTTTTTCTGAAGAAGTAGACCTAGACTATTTGACGCCTGATATGAAAAATGTAAAGTTTTAAATCCTACATATATAAAAAAATTAACTTAAATTTTTTAACAAATAATTACCTGGAATTACCCACAGATACCAGAAAAAACACACATTTTTAGGTCTATTTGATGAGCTGGCTGAATCTAACCAAGAAAAATATCGAAGTTGTCGATTTGTAATGAATATTCTAGTCGGGCTGACGTGTGTGGAAGAATCAAAATTTTCAATGAGTTCAGTTCAGGCAAACACAGCTTCTAAAATACGTTTTAGGTTGATGATAGAAATGCTCATGTTGATGCCGACATTTTGAGCATGCCTTCACTCTTCTTTGAACAAACCTAAATATGTGTTCTTCTTGAAGGCTATCCTAAGAACTAGCAAACAATTATAAATAGCAATATTTTGTGGCATTGAATAATTTTTTATACGGAGCAAAATGAACTTGCTTCAAGCTAGTGACTAAATATATAACAATCCGTAGAATAATAAAAACATAGTACCTTAAGGGAAGAAAATTTTGCGAGTTTCGCGAATTATCCTCGTATTCGCGAAATTAAAGTTTCTTCGCTTAAGGTATAAGGTAATATTTTATTTTAATACGACTACTTTTCGCGTTGTTGTTACATGACTAAAAGCAAATGAAACATCCATATTTGGCTGTCCTTTTCTATCACGAATAAAAATCTGAATACAAAAAAAATAAATAAATAAAGAGAACATTAATAAAAAAAATATAAAATAAAATAGAGACCATAATTATATATACTCGTTTTGATTTTTCTTTACCATTTTTTCGATTACAGACTGATTTTATTTGCTAAAAAGTGCGATTGTAACCCAGTGCAGACTTACAAAAATTACCTTCAATATATTCTATAAATTGCATATACAATTATAAAAAATAATAAATATATACATTAATTAACGATGCATTTAAATAAACAAAATGTGCTAATCAAGAGAGTAATCAATTCGTGTAACAAATTTTCATTGGACGGATCACAGATAATTTCGTGTTCTTTTTACACGAGCTACATTGCTACTTTATTTTCTTTTTCTAACTTGTTATCGGATTTTGATGTCATGTACAAATTTTGATTCTCTTGGAACAACAACATGTTGTATTCATAACATATGACGATGTGACTTCAGGAGTTTTAAAGTCGGTTATTTATTATAATCAAATTATAATAAATTTTATGTGCTTGTGTAAAAACTACACGAAATTATCTGTGCCTTTATATTGCTGTCATCAAAAACTGCACACACAAAAGTGACAAATTTTTGATAACGTAAAAAAAAATAATGATTGAATAATATATATAAATTTTGTTTTAAAATAGTATTTACAAAACCATATTTAAACAATATAATTTACAAAACTTCTATATCTAACGGAACAGGGAAAAAGTCTGTTCTGCGAACTACACTGATTTTGTAGAAGGGTAGATAGTTTTCGATTTTTCACTTTTAAAAAAAGTGCGTGTTTTTTCTTTTTACAAATGTATAGTAGCTGACGATTGTTGCTGCTGTTCTGCTACGTTCATGTGGAACATTTTTTCTGAAAAAAGAGAGGATACAATTATACAGAAACTGATGTAACATTTAGCACAAAAGTAAAACTCAACAATGGGCTTTTGTAACTTAGTTTATCATACTGTAGATTTTGCATCATGCAAGAAACGTCTTTAGAAGTGAACTTATAGCTATCAAATATAACTGAGACGTTGTTTTTTCATTTTTATTGAGAATTTTGCGAATGAGGTTGACGAAAACCCGTGTGATAATTTTTCGGAACAAAACCTTTTTTTAATAGATGCTGATTGACCTTAAAATGAGACCTTCGGAAAATTATTTTTCCAAAATAATTTTTTTTTTTTAATCTATTGACTGAGCAAATCTTTTTTTAGTGAATGTTGATACAAGCGTCTGTTTTCGTTACTGTGGAATTATTTACCTATATTGGTGTTTTGTTGATTTGCATGAACAGCGAAGAGATTTGACAAGGTTGGATAGCCACTATTATCTCCATACATTTCATCATCACTTATTTGTGCCTGGCTCATATTTGTCATATCCATAGTACTTTGCGTATTTGCACCACTACTGAGATTCATTGTGTTCGATTGTGTGCTTTCACCTACATCCACGATTGGTGGGTTGTACTGACAACTGGTCATTGAGGCTGTAGATATCTGTGAGCCGCATGAACTGTTGAAATCTAACATACGCGTGTCCTGCTGCGAAGAGTACGCTCCTCCGTAGGATTGTTTCTAAATATAAAAAAAGTTAAATGTAAACATAAAATCGTCTTTGGCTTGGCTTTTGACGAACTATGGCGGAGAGTGTGTGCTCCCATAAGATTGTTTCTGAATATGGAAATAAGAACACGGCAATCATATACAGGGAAATGTTAGAGTGCTAACTTGTACGCAATCGTATTAGTTGTACTCTATTTGCTTAAAGGACATGTCATTTGAATTAGGTAGGTTTTCACTCGTTTTAACCTTGAGTTTCCTAAGAGGAGTTTGCTATAAAAAAGTGTCTTAACAACTGTTTACCTGGTATGGCAAGTTTGAAAATGGATTTTCGTTCTTGATTTGTTGAATATTTCTGATTTGTGGAGTGGCACTCACTGGTGAGTTCATTTGGCTGTACAAACTGTTGTAGCTGCTGATAGCTTCTAATTGTTGACTGTTGCTACTGTTGAAGAGGTTCAGCGATGCCATTCGTTCGTATGCAGTCGGAAATGTATGTGAACGCTGTTTGGATGGTATTAATGGCGAACCATATGATGTAGACTGGCTACGTGTAAACGCTGTGGATGATGGTTGTTGTTGGGTGAATGCTGAACCATATTGACTTGCATAGGTGCTGTTATCCTCATTTGTGTATTGCCTGTTGTCTAAAAAATACAAGTTTTTGTTAAAAAGGGTTTTTAATGCAAAAACTTCTTAATTCTGAAGTTAAAACATCTTTTTGAGGATTTTAAACATATCCATATTTACGTACTTGTATATGACCTTGCAAATTGGTTGGCTGCATATTGCAATTGCAGATCGGTTGTATTGGACTGTGGAGGAGATCCATACTGCTGAGGTGGAGAGTTGGGCGTGTATGTTGAATACGCCAGTTGTGAGTTGCTACCTAATGGACTGATTGATTGATGACCATGCTTTACTCTTGTGGGTGTGCCAACTCCTGAAAGGGATGCTTCAAAAAGTTAATAAAATACATTTCAGTGTGATCACGTCACCGTTTGTACATTGCATAATCAAGAGAAAACTTTTCTATACTTTTGTGTGTCAGAATATTGCTCGCTTGCACACAAAGGTTAAAATCTATGGAAATCAAATTTTGATGCTTATAATGCTGATTTTGCAAATTCCTGAAAGCCTGGTGCTCCTTAAGCGAGTAAGCTGGAAAGAACATTCTGTTCTGCGTATTACATACCTGAATCATTATCGCTGTGCCAGGTTTGCTCATCAACTACTTCATCTTTAACCAAGTCGTCATCGAATGATGACACCTTGTCATCAAATCTTGACTGATGACGTAAATAATTGAAATATGGGTGTGTTCTTTGGCTTGGTTTGATAGCAACGGGTCGAGTTGTCGATAACTCACTGTAGGAACCATATGGTGAATTGGATTGAGGACTTTCCAAGCTCTTTGGAAATGGACGATAAACAATGGATTCTAAATAAAATTAAAAAAAGGTTTTTTGCATTATTCTTTTACTAAACTTTAATCAACCTTAAAATACACACAAAGATGTATTGATTTCTTTTAAACTTCATGAAAGAAAATCTGTTTGATGAAAGTCTTTCCATTTAGGAAATCTTGGGAAACTTAATTTTTATCCCAAGTATTGATGTTTTTGGATTTAGTTTTAGTAAAAACATTTGCTAAAGAGGAAGTGAAGAGTTGAGGAATTGTACACAGGTGTATCGTTGTTATTTTCTTGTAAGAGATGATCTGACTCAATTTGTTCAATCAATTTTTTCCCGCTATGTTTCCAGCGACGTGATATTTGTTTGAGGAAGTAAGATTAATCAAGTTTCATCCTTTGGTGATCAGCAATGAGCTTTGTGACCAAAAAGGCGTATGACCAATTCTGTTACATAATTTAATAAAAATACTTAAAAAATTTCCTAATATGGCAATCAATTACAAAGGTTTCGTTTAAAAATAGCATAAACACAAATTCTTAACCATACAGCTCATGAGATAGGCATGCAATTTCACACAAAACCCTTTGATCAATCAAAAGAGTAATTAAAAACTTGTTAAAATTAAATTCCTTCTTAATCTAACGGTCGATTTGTTAAGTTGTGGCGTTGATAAGGTTTCCCATTCTTATATTCTTTTTATTTTCTTAATTAAAATATAGCTCACTTGAGGTTTCTGGTTTTCTTATTTCCTCTTCACATAACGTTGGGACTAATTAGCCCAGTTGGTTGGAACGCTGAAGTTAAGTGTAGAAGCCCCAGGTTTAAACCCATGATAACTGATAGATTGTTTTGTTTTTAAAATTTCAGTTCCTTTTATTTCGATCTCCTGGTGATGTTTCTTTCTCTGATTGAAAGATCAGCGAGGTCAAGTTTAATTCACAATCGCTAAAACAACATTATGGATACACTGAAGGTCGATTTAAACCATAAATGCCTAACCCTAAATTTAGATTTATTTATCTAAAATTTTGTATTTGTTGTAAATATAACACAAAATAAGGGAGCAGCATTTCTGCAAATTAAAACTTCGCAACAGAGTTATTTTGTTACAGAACAATAATGGTGCAAGCTCGATAATGGTGCATATTTGACGGTGATGCAATTGAAAGACTTCAAACAAAATTTTCGCAAATTTTTTGAGTCCTGAGATAAGATTGTTATCGTTTTTCTGTGTTGTGATATGATTGTTAAGTCATTAAAATGCTTGTTCATCACAAATGCATTCTTTTCTTTAATGAATCAAAAGTAATTGGTCATCATTTCCGATTTTGCATGGTATTGACGTCATAGAGACAATATCATACTTCCTCGCATTCTTGCGAAGCTCCACGGAAAAAACAGTTCTACTTTGTTCTTAGCCTTTGTTGTCAAGCTGTTGTGTTTTTGACGACGACGTTGCCGTATTTGCTGTCGTTATTTTTAAGAACTGGTTTTTAAAATATGGATATATTTCACTGGATTGGAACTGAACCATATTTGTTGATTTCTTTTTTCTTTTTAAAAGATTAAAATACTGTCAAAGTAAACATACACATAGAAACTTCCACACGCCTACCTACACTAATTACAAATATTTGTTTGTCCTGCGTCACGGCGAGCTGAAAAACATTCGCGCATGCGCACAAGATAGGGAAGTGTAAATTCCATAGAACAATCGCATCAGAGTAAACGCTTTTTAATGAAATAGGAAAACATGAATAACACATATAAGTCAAAATAAAAATATAAAAGACAGGAGCTAAATTAGTGAAATGAATATGTTAGATACTTTGCAAAGTGCTGTTCAGACAAGTTCGCCTTTAATATTTGTATAATAGAATGTGACTGTTTATATTGTTTGCTAGCTTGTTTGCTCGCTTATTTGTTTGTTACTTAAATCGTAGGCAGCAAAAAGATAACCTTCTTATAGCAGAGGATCGTTTTTCCCTAGCTTTCAACTTATTGTTTTCGTTACTCAAAACATTTCACTCCCAACACCCTTCATTCATTTCAGTTGGTCAGCACCCTTTTTGTTGAGAAAGAATTCAAATGTGTTATTTTGCAATAATTGAAAGGTTTGGTTCAATAGCGTAGGCACGCAAAACCACCTGCGATTAGCCTATCCACACCAAACCACTGACAATTAGCCTATCCTACACATCAATTCATATCATATCTTTGATTATTCTTGTTTTATAGTTATCTGATAACCTTTTTTTCCCTCAATTATTTTGTTCCTACCTGTGGGAAATTTCAGAAATAACCCTAGCTTATCCTTAACCAGTTTTATCTTTTAAGGGTATGTTTTTATTATGTTTTATGATTATTTTTTACAAATGACATGCGATACAGAGATATTTCTGAATGTCGATACAAACGCCTTATTTTTGAAGTAGTTGTTTATCTACGTGTAATTTGATGCTTTCCCAACAATTTTTGCACTTAATTAGACCTATCTAAATTTATGCATAATCGTAGAACTTTAGTTTCGTATATCTTGTAGAAGTCGAAAATGACGAAAATGACGAGAAAACATCAAAATTATGCAAAGAATGGCTGCAATTTAATGAAAATTAGCAAAAATCATTTAAAATGACAGAAAAAACTTCCAATATGACGGATAAATAAAAACATAAATATTTGCTTAATTTGAATTTTAAATTTACTTGAAAACTGAAAGGCCTGTTCAACGGTTTCATATATTTCATTGTTAATTGTTCTGTGTTTATTTGTTTATTTATTTATTTATTTGCATTGTTGTCTCACTCTCTTTTGCTACGTGAAGTTATTTCAAGAATTTTTCACTTGCGTTTTTGTTCGATTTCATGAATGCTCAGAACCTTTTAATCGTGAACTCTCAATGTGGGTCAATTGTTTAAGCGTGTAATTTTCCAAGTTAAATTTAAGAGACTTCATAACATTTGAGAAGAAAAAATGAAAATCGTATTGTGAGTAAAAAAAAAACCATTAGAGTTTTTTTTTTACCAAAAATGAAAACAAATTTTCTTTTATCTGAAACCAGTAACCATAATTGAAAAAACATTTTTGAGAGTTCATTCAAACATTGCAAAATTTGTGTTTACTTTAAACTGAAAAAAAATTGTTTCGAAACCATGCTCTGTTTTCATATCAAAGTATATACAAACAATTATATCTTGAGAGGTTTGACCACAAAAAAGTTTATGAAGCGGGCAATCTCTTCTTGCAAGCTCATAAAACTAACTATTAAGAGTGTTGTGTTACCGGATAGGGTTTGAAAAGATGACCTTTTAACCTGCGTAGGTTAGTTACCTGTGCAAACGAGACAGAGTTGGAATTTGGGATTCTCTTAATTAGGCTTTGTTGTCTTGAACTAATCAATAACTCATTGTTTTCAAGTAGTTAATTCTTTGTCCCTTGTCAGTGCTGCAAAAAAGGGTTTTTTTTATAGGAAGGGGGCGTGAAATTTTTAACGCAATCCCCCACCCCTCTTGCACCCCCACCCCTGATTGTTTTATACAGATCAGATTACGTTTAGCTTCTTATAAATACAATTTTTCATCTTTTTCACATCTAAATCGATTTTTTAGCAGGCTACATCATTTGGTGCAAAGACCAAGTTGGCAACCCAACTGGAAATAAAATACTGGAGAAAAACACCAACAAGAAACGGTGGTAAGGACAGGCTATGTGCAATAGTTCCCTTCCTCATTATGTTTTAATGATTTTATTGGTGATAGATTATCTCCCTAATTATTTCCTTTCTAACTGTCAATAATTTGATTGGCCAGATGTGTCATCATGCAATTTCCGGACGTGGAAGGAACACCAAATAAAAAACATTGAAAGTGATTTGTTATTCCTATGGTTACGCAATATATTCCGAATATGTGGAAAATAAAATTAATAATAATCGGTATAATCAATCAATCAATAAATTAAATAATAGATAATGGTACCTCTTGCATATCTGTCTAATTCTTTTCTGCTGAATACACCTGATGTTAAAATGTTCGGTTCACCTTCTAAGCCTAAAGAAAGAAAATCGTGTCTAATTAATTCAATTTTCAATTTTCGATTCTGAAAAATAAAATTGAAAGAAAGAAAAATGCAACAATTAATACAAGAGACACGACAAAATTATCCCTGTCTAAATTATTTTTTTTGTTATTTTATTTTTATTTTATTATTTTAAGAATAACATACCCTGCAACTTAAATTAACGAAGTAAAAAAAATATAGATTTTTTTTGGTTCTCGTGGTCTAGTGACGTCAGTGAATCATTTTTTATCAACTTCTAATCTCTACTGTTTAGTTAAGCCTGTAAAAGTTTTTGAAGTTTCAAGTAGCTGTTATATAACAAAATATTTGCAGCTTGAGTGTTCACGTTTAATCCAAACCGATTGAAAGCGAGGCTACAACGTCATTAGGTCCATTTACTTGAAGTTGGGGTTATAGCTTAGTGGAAAATTCTTCATTACTCGCGATTGTTGCTTAAAGAATAGGATTTCATATAAAAGAGGTGGGTTTTTTTCCTGCAAGAACACTTTTGCGATTGGTTAAATTCAGACTCTCTTGTGAATGGCTACATTCAAAGTAATGATTCGTGATAATTGGTTAAATGTTTGAAATATCAAGGTTTGATTGGTTTGTTAAGAAAACATTGCAGTGTTTGCTTAAACGCTCTTATTGACGTCATTGCGATGAAAAATAAATGTGATTTCGCTTTATACTCTACTTCATTTTAAATATGTCCTCACTTGAAAATGTTCTCAAAATAAAGAAAAATAAACACAGTGGCCTTCCGTAAAGGAAAACGCCTTCTATTGTTTCAGCTTTTTTTTGTCTTAGGTAAACACACAGACTTAAGAAAGTGGTCAATTACGTACAACACTCAGTATTTATGTGAAATTTGCCTTCTTTTACGACGGTGACGGAGTTTTTTGCACAGCAACGTAAAAATATGTCGGTTTGCACACTTCTTAATTCGGAATTTTTTTCGTGCATGTTTACATGAAAATAATAGCGTACCTCTTTGCGGCAGGTAATTGGATAAAAAGAGATCTAACTCTTTTGCCACTATACAAATATGAGATGGATTCACGCATAAAATGCGGTGTTTACAGCGAGCAATCTTTCCAAGACGCTCTCCATCTGTGCTCTCCAGTGGGGTGGCGTGGAATAATATCATCATAACTAAATCCAATCTAAAATTTATACAAAAATCGATTAAAAATGAAAAATACTGTAATTCATATTTGTATAACATCATCTTCCTTGATTAATTCCCGTGCATCGATTTTGCATCCGTTCTTCGTGATTGGACCTTTGCGTTACTTAGCAACTTGAACAGCACAAAACAACAACAATTGTTATGCCACAATCAGCCTTCTGTATTTCAAAGACTATCAACGGCGCCTATACCCCGGATAGCGTGAATGCATCTCTGAAATCATATTTTCTATGAATGCATTTCAGGTGCCACATTTAAAATGACAGCCCGAGGCTTTTTAAGAAAAAAAACTGTTTCGTACCTCCATACTTTATCAGCTTGTCGCAGACAGTCTATTCTTCTCATTTTCCCTTTCTGATCAGGATTTGAAACAATACACTCAGTGTTTTCTTTACCTGTAACTGCTGCAATAAATTCGCTCCTATGAAAAGAAAACAGGAGAGAATGTTTATTCTTCTAAGATACCGTGTTTAGATAGAAATTTATTTCGAAAGAAGTTTATAGCTAACATTTAAGGTCTGCGTTGTCTCTCACAACAGCAATCGCGGGACTCGCGAAGGGATGATTTTATTCATGTATTTTAGGTGCGCAAACTAAAAATAACGTTTATTTTGAGCATTACTGCTGATTACTCTTGCGCAGTTTGTTAGAAAAAATTTAATACCTCATTATTGGTTTGCATTAAGGTTTTTTAAATTACTCTGTCATTCTTGGAATTAAGATTAAGTGTCTCATCCATACTCTATTGACGCCTGGTCATACGTCACTGCGCAACATCAATGAAGCGCGAAAGTCAACAAAACACGCGTGTAAAAGATGAATTGTAAATACATAAGAACGTCTTTTTGTTCTTTACGGCCTGTAGTAAAAATGAAAAATCTGATTGACGTCAGGATGTATTTTCGTTAAAATTTTGGAATAGAATCGCAAAAAAATACATCACTCTGACGTAATCGTCTTCGCGATGAAATTGTTCGCCAAAAGGCTAGTACATCTATTTTTAGCCACGTCCCGATTGTTTGTTTTTTTTGTTTTTTTGGTTTACTTTTCTTGGTAATCGACTTAGTCAATTTTTTAGCAATTTTGATTTTTCCCTAACCAAGAATCGTGTTTTCCCCAACCAAGAAACGCCAGCAAGAGCCGCAAATCGTAATTTTAGTAGCAGTTTCGCTGATCATCGTTTCAACTCCGTCGATTTACGCCATTTTGTCTTTGAAAATTAAGCAAATTATTTATTCCCTGTCGCAACACGAGGGTATGACTTATTTACGAGTTTTTACATTAAATTAGCTCTCATAAACAGATTCTTAATTTCCTATTCCTTCTCTAACTACCGCTTTAACTAACTAGCATTTTAATTGTTAATGGCCTATGAACCTTCTCAACCCCCCCCCCCCCCCCCTCCTTCATCAAACAAATGTACTCTTTTTTCGATTATGGTATCGCTGTGACCCGGCGCGTGGGTTATGCGAGCATAAGGTGAAAAATAGAAGTGCGCGATCGCGTGATGACCTATGACGCAGTTAAACATCTTTTTTTACATTCAATATTGCAACCTTCGTTAATGACTTAATTAGAAGTAATCTTTTGAACGCAACGTTGCAATGTTATAATATTTCGCAGGTTGATTCATCACAAGCTGAAACATAAAAGCCTGGGTTCGAAAATCGCAACCCCCTGTACTGCACAGCTTTTGCGCGGAGTAATCGTAACGATCGCTAATCATTTATCGACTAACCTGCATTCTGGTTTAATGTCTTTTCGTAGTTTTGCTAATAATCTCGACGCCCACTTTTGTTTTACATCGTAGGGTTGATTTTCTAACTCGTCTTTGGTTTCACGTAGCAACTCCATACTCATCTTGGAGTCGTGTTTCTTGAAATGTTTACGCTTTCTTGCTTGCATGTTGAACCACGTGTAGGAAAATGTCTTCACCAACGGCAAGCATTGTTCGATGAATGGGTGGTAATCCTCCTGCGAGAGAAATTTTTATATTAGTGAACGTTAAATATGCGGGATAAAAAACTAAATACCCCTAAATATAAATGTTCTAGAATTGTAGTAAATCGGTCGACATTTTAATCTCTTTTCTATTCAGCTCTTCTAAAATTTTCTTTAAATACTCGCCAAGATTTGTGGTGTCAACCGAATACCTTGCACTGCCTTACATGCATTGCGTTACGTAACATGAAAATTGAAACCAGTATTAAACTTGATTTGTAAAGCTTACTTAAATAACAAAGTTAGTATATCATAGACAAATAAATAAAAGCATGCATATACTTTATTGAGTTGTGATTGGATGTGGTTAAACTGTTCCATGATGAAGTGAAGTACCTCTCACATCAGCTGCAACCTGATAATGCATTGTCTTATCCTAACCCCCACCAATATATATACTGTTACCGTTAATCCGATATTATATCCGTTTTAATCGGATGCGGAATGATTACTTCATCCGCGAGAAGAATGGTTTTGGATGTTCTCATTTTGATGAGCGTTTAAGGAGAGAAATTAATTGGATGACAGGATTTGACGCCGTGTCAATCATGAAGATGAATGTATGCGGAACAAAATGTACTCAATATACCAACCGCGGAAGAAGATTTTTTGGTGTTTAAATCTACTTACTATTCAATGACTTATTAAGATTGCAAGAAAATAAAGCGTAATTAATTTTTGTTCTTGGAAACGTAAACAACAATCTAACATTTCTAGCAAAAATATGTAAAGTGTTTTCGCGGTTATCTGTGATTACAAAGAATTCGGTGTATTTTCCATCTCACTTACGACAGCCTATTTCAACTAATTTACGACTGCAAGGCAAAGTTCCGAAAATCTAAATTTGTAAAATCATTTTTGGTCTTTTTCGTAACTTGTACTCTTTTTTCTCGAAAGAAAATTATTTGCAGTATTATAAAGGACCTTGTAAAGCACCCAGCTGCGATCAAACCTAATTAGATAGGAATGAAAAAACACAACTAATTTGTTTTGTGTGTCAAGCAAAAATCAGTAAGTAAATAAATAAACATCCCTCTGCTTTAACGCACAGTCTTGGAAGTACGTTTTTTACTTCATCAAAACTTTGTTTTGTTGATTTATGCTTTTGCAACCGAATAACGACTTTAGCAACATAAGAAAAGCAAAACTTGCGCAAGTAAACAAAAAATAAATCAATCAATCATATGATAGATGTAAATTAAAAATGGCGGCCTACCTCAGCCATGACTTGTGTTTGTAGGAGCATGTTTTAAACTTCTCGTGCATTTAAAGTTTGTTTATGTTTCGCGTCCGAGTTGTATTAAATGATCTTACACATCAATGTCAATGTAAATAAAAGTCCATTATGTTCATTTTATTACATGTTTTTAACCAATTGAAATTGAGATGACGTAGATAAGAACCAATCAATTCTGTGTAATAAATAAATTGATGTCGATTGGATTAATAGCTATAGAATTGTTTGCATTAAAAAAGGAATGGCGCCAATTTGAAAATTGTTTTCCTGGTTGATTAGAGTTTGTGTTGCGTAGCCCGATAATGACGATTTTGACTCGATACCCGCGGTCTTTTAACATTCTATCGTAACAGCGCTGTTCTATCGTAACAGCGCTGTTCTATCGTAACAGCGCTGAAATATTTTCTCGTCTGAATGAATCAGATTTTGGTAAGTTTGTTTTGATTGGTAAGATATGTGAGTAAAACATCATAACCTTACAAACAAAACAAGTACACGCAATCCATCCGCCTATAAAAAGCTGTCTGCAAGATCACGTGAATTCTCCATTGACGTCACAAAGTGACTTCGTTACTAGTACTATTTACTTAAAAATATGCAGAGCTTTATAAAACACTTGGACCAGTGTTGGAATTTTGTTTATTTTTTTCTTATATTGCTATGTCTGTTTTTGGTTGTCATAGGTTACCAATTATGCACCGATTCATATTGAATTAATCTGTCACTTTCATGACGTCAGCAAGCGTTGCATGCAGTTGGAAAAAAAATGGACATTGTCTGAAAGGGAAATTTAACAATATGTCAGACTTTATACGAAAATGCAAGTTCGAGAAATAAACGTCGCCGCTAATGGTAAACAAACAAAACCTCGGATTAGGGACATGTTGACGTCAACAGCTTTCATTCCAGTCTGTTGTGTATCTTTGCTCTGCACAGTTCTATCTGCAATTAATCCGCCCAAAACTAGTTTGTTACAACTTTATCATTGGTTTGGTTGACTGTTGAACACTTTTATCTTACTTACATTCGTACAAGAGCTGCACATGGTCTTATTGTGGCTTGCTTTCCTGCAATACTAACCTAATTCAATTGAAGCCTTCAAATGGATTAATAATTAAAAACATTCCAATTCACAGTGTGCTGAAGTAGGGACTGAACTTGCAACCTTATGATAGCAAGAACAAACAATTTATTGAAGTGGATAGTCAGCTGAAATCGGCTAGTGCAAACCAACTATTATGCTTAGGTTGGCTTTAACGTTGACATAAAACAACTTAAAACTTAACCACAATAAAAAAACAAGCGATTTAATAATTATGTAATTCCCAAGTACCATTCATTTTTCCGATATATTATTAGTTTAATTGTTTTTTTCTCGTGACTTTCCTTTTTATTCATTTCTATCCTGTACAAATTTTGTTTTCTCTCTTTTTTTAATTCTTTTTGCGAGGTAATTTTTTTGGACCAACAAATGATGAATAACTGCAACTGCGCTTCTTCTGGGGATATATTACAAAGAAGCAGACAATAATCAGTCATCCACACGAATTATAAGACGCATTCACAATTCGATAAACTTGCCGAAATTTTATTTTTTAAGGGAAAGAGAAATGAAACAGTCTCATAAATATCGAGTCTTTTTTTATAAACTTTCATAAGATGTTTTCATTCCACTAATATTATTGGTTTAGAAGCAATATTTCCTGCTGAGTGGACAATTTAAATCTGGCTTAAAGAAAACTTCTTAACTTAATACTTTTTAGGGTTTAGTGTGATATTCTGTGAAGCGTGACTCGTGTGAATTGAACTACCACTGGAGAAACATTGATGTGTGTGTTCCTCATGGTTGTCACACGGTGTTAAGAACTTTATGGTAAATCAGGAACGAAAATTCTCGTTGTCATTAATTAAAACGTCACTGATTAGATACGCGCTTTTAACGAGTTAATTAACAACGTTTTCTTCACGTGATACTGATGAAAACATTGACGAGTTTTCGTGTCTACACATCCTATGTATGCGATTAAAATATTCCTAGGCACCGACATTAAACATTAAAGGCACCATTATCGAGATATTTATAGGATATGACGTCAACAAATTTATTTTCTTATTTTAAGCTCCCTGGTGATTTTTGACAAGCGCAGCCTACGCAAATATGAATCAGCAAGATTTTAATGTTAATGCGCATGTCTCAATAACCCTGTTATGTTAAGTAGCCACATACGATAGCGAAAGATCGAGCAAGTTTTAGACCGATAGCGTGAATATTTTTTCCGCCATTTTTAATCGTAATTTTCTCTTCCATATAAACCCCTGGAGGAAATAACTAGTAAAGTTAAACATCCGTGAAGCAAAGGTGAAAGTAGAAGAACATGGAAGAGAAGCAATCACTGATTAATTGGGAACCATAGTAACAGTGTTTACTTTTCCCCTTGAAATAGAAGAAATTTTCGTCACAAAAAGAACGTCTTTGTTATTCATAGTATTATGGAGGTGTAGGTTTCAGCCGCGGACGTTAATACGTACTGCTTTTCCGGAACATTTTCTTACTGTAAGCAAAATAATAGCCAGGAAGTGAAAAGCGTGTGAATTAATTATGTGGATAGATCTGCAAAAAATGTAATAATCTTTTCCGATCAATGTACGATTTTCCGATTCTGAAGTCACGTCGGCAAAAAATGATTACACTTTTTGATGCGTTTTTTTGTCAGTCATGCGCTAAATATAACGTTGTACGTTAATAACCAATTAGATATTGTTGAATTTGAAATCGTTTTTTCATATTACCTGTGCACGCCATTTTTCATCCTACGTAAATTGATAACTCATACTTCGTAGAAAACTTTTAAATTTTTTTTATCCTTATGGCTAGTACAAACGAAAAATGCGTAAAATTTGTCAGCAAGCTAACGTCTTTTTTGCTGAATGCGTTTAGGACATTTCCATACGCTCTTTGCTTTCTATCCATCAAAAAAACTGAGAAATGTTCTCTATTTTTCGTCATTTTTTGTAAAATGCCTCATATGATTAAAAGAGTGTAGGGCGCCAAGCAGCTTCTCCCTATGTTGGGGGCCCCATCCAGTTGGATCATGATTTCCACTGTTGATGAAACTCCGAAACAACTTCTAAAAGAAAAAGGTTTCACAGCTGTTCCAAGTTGTTTTGAATTTATCGTTAAGACCCTTCAACCGTGAGCATATTCACGGAAGATTTTTTCACGAGCAATGAGGTAAGCTTTGCAAATGAACCTGCTGAAGCTCTGACATGCGGAAAATGCACCATTTGAATCTGTTTTAACAAAAGTGTCATAATTTTTACGTTGAGCTGTGCAAGCAAGCATGTTTGATGTCTTGGCAAGCAACAAAAGACATGCTGAAAAACATCGTTTCTCATTAGTGACTTCTTATAAGTACATCAATTACATGGTCATTCCTGTAAAAAAAAGACATTCATAGAGAACTAAGCTTTAATAACGCTTAAAACTTTTGATAAGGTCGATGTTATGTATGGTATAAAGAAGGTAGAACTTTATATTTTTAAAGAGGCTACGAATCTTTATGCTACTTCCATTCGATACATTGTCAAAGTAATTTAATTTATGCTATTCTCGAAATCGACATTTCGTAGTCTCTTTTCTTTATATTTATTTTTAATGCTACTTTTTCTGTTTTAACTTGGTATCTTGTAAACTTTCTAAACTCTCCCTCTGCAATACTATCTCAGACGAACTCGTGATGCAATTTTGCTTCGTACAGTATCGTTGTCTTGGTTACGGCCTTTGAGGTTACAGTAAATGTGAAAAGGAGACCATAATGGCGCAGTTAATCCTGTATAGACTGAAGACGGAACCTAGTGACCTTTTCTGCCTTAATTGCGTAATTTTAACATTGAGCGTCTGAGAAAAAATAGGAAAAGTCTGACTTTGCGTTTTCTAGCAGTTCCTTCGTGGGATGAAAAAACCCGCAACTGTGAAATAGGTGAGCGATACTGTCTCAAATTAAGTTCTGTCGTTTTAACCAGGCATTATTTTTTTAAAACAATAAAACTGTACCAATTCAACTCAAAGTGGGTTTCTTTTTCTAATAGAATCTTTTGACCTTTTACTGTTTTTTTATATAAAGCCGTTTGTTCTTCAACTGTAACAAGGTCTGCGATTGCAGGAAGCCATGACAACCTATTGCGTCAATGGTTGCTACCATATATATTATCTGATAGATTAGAAACCTTTTAAATGGCCGCGCCTGTACGAACATTGCTGGAATTTTGTTGACCAATTATAAAAAAAACAAATTGCAATCACGCTCCGAATCCTTTTTGTCTCAGTCATTCTCTTGCCTCGACTACTCAGTTTTCTTTTTTCATCATTTTTTTGACAATCCAAACTTTACAATACAACGAAATAGGAAATAACAAATAAAATAAAATAAATAAATAAAATTTGTTCGCATTTCTATAATATCAAGTTTTATCCTTACGTGGCTTTCGAAACCGTGTTATTTTCAGCTAAAACTATCAGATGTACACAGCAGGAAAACAAACAAGATCGTTATAAAAATTTCTAAACATCATTTTCGGGTTGGTTAAGCAGTATATATATAGCTTGGTTTTTGTTTACATTGAGTGGAATCTGTAGCTCTTGCCAAAATAAACAACACATCATATGTCAACTCTTTGCATGATTTACAATGTCTGAAAACAAATCAATAAATTAAAACAAGTGACACATAAGGGACGTGGAAATTGTAATGACATGTCTGACTTTTTTTTAGTTATTTCCATTTTCTATGTATTTGTTTATTTATTTAGCCTCGACAGAGGATAAAATGGATATAAAATATAAAATACTATAATAGAAACATTTGTGCACTCATTATATGCACCTTTCTCACTTCACAATCTTTGAAGTATGAATAATGTTCATTGGAGACGTAATCAAGAAAACACAACAAGTCATGTGAATTGCAAAGAAGATACGTAAACTTAAAGTGCTGTGCCATCTAAAATCTGTTTTTTAAAAAGACTTTTTTTTTCTGTCAACAAATAATCGGCTTCTCGAAACTTGAGCCGCGATTGGTGGATGAGGAAAGTCCAGAAAAAAATTGTGGTCCACGAAAAATACACGTTGCATTTTTAGTTTTTGGGACGCGAAAACTCGCTACATCACTACAACTCGCTATGTCACGACAACTCGCTATGTCACGACAACTCGCTATGTCACGACAACTCGCTATGTCACGACAACTCGCGACACTACATTAGCTAATTTGAAATTTTCACCAAATGTATTTGGAGAAAAATTATACACGGATTTGGTGTGGTCGGGATATTGAAACATGGCTGATCGCACGCAACACAAACAAGCATATTCTGTTGATAATACAGTTACTAACCGGGTATACATTTTTATAATAAAATGGATTATATTTATATATAAAGCATTTGAATAAAACAGACCTTTCTTTAGAGATAATTGATATCTCCTTGAAAAAAACTTTGTGAGACATAAGATAGAACAGAATTTTCTCAAAGTAATGACGAACATTTTTTTTGGACGAAACATTTGTTTGTTTGTTGCGAATATCAACCAAGACCACATTTTTTGTCGCGTGTGGTACAAACGAGCTAGTGTTCTTGCTAATTCATATCAAGTTGGCAAATAATTGTCAAATCATATCCGTATGATGAATTTTAGTTTCTTTTTCACCTTACACAGAAAATTTGTTTGTCGGACAAAAGTGACGGAAACTTTTTCATTTTTTTTAGGAGACGAATTTTTTGTACCGCAAAATGTTTTTTCTGACACATAGTTTTGACATGTATTTTGGTGTATAGATTTGAAATCCTCACGATGTATAAACGCTTAAACCAGAAAGGTGAAATTAACCATTCCTTTGTTGGTAGACGTCATTCGATGTGTAAAATATTTTTTTGGTAGCTTGACACATGAATCACGTTTTCTAAAAACGGATTCACATTTAGACGTTCAGAACAAACATGAAAAAATTGTAAAGAATTTTCGATGCGGACGCTTCGTATTTTCCGGCTTCAAGTAGAAAACGCTGAAAGTTAAAACTTGTGAAAATTTTTACATAGCAAAAAGAAATTTGTTACAAATATTGAAACATTCAATCAAATATATTGTCTCCTCGACTGCAGGGTTTTGCTTTTTTACCTAAAGCTGAATGATAAAAGGACCTGGGATCGAAGGTGTAATTCTTCAAAACTAAACTAAAAATGCTGCTAGGACTGAGAATGGAAAAGCTTAACAAAATTTTGAACAGCTAGTACTAATTTTTAAAAAATAGCGAAGAGTATACACCTAAAGTCATGTTTTGAAAATTTAAACACAAAAAGAGACCATTTTTCATCATTTAATTTTCTTACAGTGGACATAAAACTAATTTCTTATTCACACCCTTAAATGAAATAAAAACAAAAATGCTTTCAATACGCCTTTAATAAAAAAATTAAGCTACATGAGAAGAAAACATGCTTCTAACGACGGGATTAGGGCGCAATATATAAAACAATAATAATTAACATAGCTATACCATTAAAACTTCGTGATGCAAAAAAATAATAGATGGAGAAAAAATGACGATCTTAATTGAACTTCGGGTTGTGTGATAGTCACTATATTTGTTGACTTTAGTTTTGTGCAATGTAAAAATTGTCAACGGAGATTGAAATATAACTCTTGCATCGACGTCAAGAAAAGAAAAAAATTCTGCTCTCCAATATTTGACTCGCTGCACGAAATGTTATGCTCATTATGTCATGCGCATTAAACCCTTTTAAACAGCCCACCCCCATTTCCCCCACCACATGTCAAAATTCACTATGAATTATACTAACACAGCTAAAGACATTTGAGAACAAGAATCAATTCAATAAGTCGATCACATGCGAGTTTAGCTTATCATTTTTACCGCAAAATTAGCAAGTGGTATATTTTAGAAGTTATTTTTAAGGTATAGCATGCCTGTGGTTGTAAATTTACGTAAAGAATAACGAATAAATAGTATAGTATTATACATATGAAAGTTGTTTTGCGAGATATGTTAAATTAATTGCTCTTGATATAACGGGTGATTATTCTCATTGCAAACTACATCCCCTCCTTTCTTTCTACCCTAACGTGTTAAAACTTTGCAAAAATCGGGTCTAACGTGGCAAATTCCTTTGACAAGAATTAATTATCGCAAACTAATACATTTTTTATTATTTTTTATCACATAAAACTAAAATCAGTTTCTTGGTAACGATTTAACATAGTATATAAAAGTAGTCTTTGGCCGTGGAAAAATCCACGATTTCGCCCTTCAATAAATTATTTGCTCTGCAGAGGACCCGGAACGAAGCTGCGTAAAATACTAGTAGGGATATATTAGGGGCAAAAAATTCGCAATGAATTTTTCTTCAGCCAAAATGACGAAAATTTTAAGTAGGTGACAAATACACGAGCCAAGACGAATAACAAGTGTCACCAAAAACTAACGTCTGAAAAGGTTTAGATCGATAACGTATTCTAAAATCTCAAAGTTCTGCCCGTCTATATTTTAAAATATTCTTGTTATTTACAACACATAAGAGAAGTCAAATTCGAGACAAGACGAACCTTCCTGCCTAAAAAAGTTTGGGAATAAATTTTTCGTCACCGTAATTTTCATCGCTTGTTACCGAAACGTACGATATTGCGTGACGAAATGTTTCAAAGATTACGTGTTAAAAAAATAACTAGTCGTTGTCTTGTTAAAAATTCACTGGTTTACCTGTCGTATATACTTCGGAAATCAGATTTTTCTATATCAGTACATTCCCCGGGCCCATTATTTTGTAAATCGTCAACACAAAGAGACGACGGCTATTATTATGGAGATAAACACAATTTTTACTATATTTTTTATCAAAGAGCAAAGAATCTCCCTTATTTTCAAAATTTATATTCGGACAATAAGCTTTAATGCAACGTTATTTCTAGAACTTTGAAGGTGTTATTTTTTAATTTCAATTACGCACCAAAATTTGACTAATTAAATCACAATTTCAACACGGAACTATTTCAACACGGAACTATATCAACACGGTAATATATCCCAATACGGACACTGTCTTAAATTAAAAGGTATTAGGTAGATTAATGCGTGGAAATTGCAGGAGGTATAACCATAAGAAATATATATCTTATCTTGCGCAGAGAAATCTCTAAGATAAAAACAACGGACAAGTAAAGTATTAAACGGGATAACATTTCTTTTGAGGAATAAATTTTCATGTTATAATGTAATTATAAACCCGATTATTTTGGATAAAATAAATTGATTTTAGTTTTTTCTTTCCATGAGGTCTAAATTAATTTTTTTAGCATTAATTATGAAAAATAAGACAGCATTAAATAGCATCCTATTTTCCGCATTCCTTGGCAATGCTGCTACATTGAGAATTTTTTCTTTGATCAGTTCATTAGGTATCCAGAAAATGAAATTTTTCGCTTGAATGATCGGAGTTACTGTTAACAATGAATATGATGGAATATTCGGATAATTTTCAGCACACTCAAAAAAATTCAAAATTTTGTGTTTTTTTCCGCAATATTTTGTGAAAAGTTTTAAATCTTTAAATATGAGACATTTAAGTATATGTTAAAGAAAAAAAACAAATAAAATATATGGTCAAGCAAATGCACATCAAATGTACAACAATACAAATTAAGAAAATGATAGCAAGAGTAGTGAAGAATAGCAAACTTAACAAGCTTCAGCATCATCAGTTCATCATCATTTCAGTTCAATTCATCAAAAAATTCTGTCCAATATTGAAGAGGGTAGCTAGTATGCACACTAAGAGTAAATAATTTGTTGCAATAAATTAAAGAAGATATGAAAAAAGTAAAATAAACCACTGCAACATTAAGAATGTAAGAATGTGGCAAAAACATGAGGCGGTACCAAACGATTCTCTATTCAAACTAGCGAAAACTAATGTTGCCTTGTTTCTTCTTGGAATATTTGCAGCAAATGGTAGGCATTGGATTATATGAAATGAGCATACCCATTTACGTTGATATGTTCGTAGGTATTATTGTGAACCGCGTTTTAGGCTCTTTCAGCTGGAGGAAATGCCAAATATCTTTCATAAAAAATGTATTTGCCTTCGAGAAGGTTTTCAACAAATCCTACTTTTTCAAAACAATTTCTTGTTTATATTGTGCAAAGTGCATGCTTTTATATCAGCAAAAAAATTTAGAAGGCACCAATCTGATATCTTCCAAACTCAAGGAACTGCTAAGCAATATCTCAGTTACCAGTTTGATGAAATGTAGCAATTTTACACCATTTGATTTCAAAAATGCAATTGTATTTATTTCTCTAGTTGATCAACCAAGCTCAAATGCGTTTTTTATCATTATTTACAATCGTGGACAAAATATAATAAAAAGCCCTAAAATACTAACCAACCCCTTTTTTTCGTTGCAATGTTAGATTCGTACAAATGATTTCAATAAAGATAACATGGGTATGTATGGAGGGAAGGAGAGAGAGGATCTTTGGCAAGTGTCGCAATTATTGCTTGTAAATATAATTTCATATAATGCCATGCTTTGTTGTCAAAACAGCTAACTCCGAAAGTATTGAAACTGTGAATGTTTTTTTCCAGGTTGTGAACTTCCTCTGCGCACGATTTTAACAGACAATCACGATTGATTCCTCTATTTGCGGTTTTAACCACTATTTAACTGTCAGTATGGAACCACGTGGAATGATAATTCGTTATTTAAATGCATGTTATTAACGAATTTGCGAAGGAAGTTTGTATGGTACTCAAAAATTTGATGATTTTTTTGTGAAAATGAAAACGTGTTATGCATAATAAATATAAATGTTTCTCACATAACGGTTAGTAAAAAACTTTGATTCTGACAATAAAAAAATAAATAAAACGCCACTTACAAATTCAAATGAGCTAAAAGCCATAATTTTAAAGGATAGCGTTATATAAATGTATAGTGCATCGAATAGATCTTCCTTTAATCTTGCAAATTCTTTAAAGTTTTATTTAAAGTGTCATTGGTTGATTTACTTAAATATACTGCTTAAGTCAAACGTCACAATTTCGTGTGTTTTTCACATCAAAATATTTCGTTAAAAACATCACCTTTTTGAACTTGGACTAAAAATAACGCTTTAAAATTTGATTATTGACGTCATATTGTGTTGATTAGCCTAAATAATGGAAAATTATGTAACACTTTAGTGTAATATCATGTTTCGTGACTCTTTTGACGAACATAACTTTTGTCTATAGAACGTTATCATACGACAGCAACTCAGTCACTCTCCTGCGTCACACGCAGAAGAGCTGCTGACACAATGTGCGTTACACATCGCGTAAAGAAAACATGGAAATGTAATTTTTTCCGCAAAGAATTGATTCATTATCTTTGCTTTGTGTTTTTTGCTTGCTTGTTAATATTTGTTTGTCTATTTTGGTTATTAATATTTTGATGTTATTAACCACACGAGACAAGTAATTTCCTTCTAACGGCTATCATGGTATTTCTAAAAATACGTCCACACACCAAAAACATCTCATGCAGCTAGACAATTAAGATAGTGCGATGACGAACCATGAAAAAGTTTGTACCTTGTAATTACGATGGGTGTGGTGACGAACCATGAAAAAGTTTGTACCTTGTAATTACGATGGGTGTGGTGACGCTTTTTTGTGTTCGGTTAGTTAATGAATATCTGCTTGAGTGGACATGATTGTTGAATATGGTCACTGTCCAGTTTTTTAAATGATGCTATAAGATACACTGTATTAAGAGGAAGACTAATTCGACTGCAAAATATCAAAGTTTAAAAACATGCTAAATATAATACGAAGAAACTGCACATTTTGAAAAACAATCCCTTTGTTCGTCATCAAACTTTAAACTAGTTGTGTAGAATATGCTATGCACGAAATTTTTAAATGATTATAACGTTAACTTATTATTTCTTTATTAGTAATATATTATCATTATTATATGTACCATTATTATTCCAAGCAGGGAGTTAGCAATTAAACTGGAATACGTATTTGCACTATTAATTTTGAAAGACAATCTTGCACAGGACGTAGAAATTGGACTCAATTTAATGGAGAAAAACCATAGCTATGTTTTAAGAACACGATTTCACCTAAAGTTTATAAAAAACTTCAGACCATGCGTGGTTAAATAGGAAAACTTCTTCTATTTGCATCGGCGAGCTTGTGCCACTCGTCAACCATTTATTTTGCAATGTCAGAAAGAAAAAGGATATATTTAAAAACTGCTTTATCATGTTACAACAGTTTGATAACTGTACTTTCACCCACACAGTGGACTCTCCCTATCTCGAGTCTTTCTATCACGAATACCTCCCTATCTGACGTACCAGTGTAATACCTTTGTCTCGAAAAAATATTTTGGTCCATGGCCACGTTTTTTCTCTCTCTTTAGAACTGTCTTTACACTACAATTTAGAACACGTTCGATCTTTGAAAAAAGCTTTTATAGGGAATGGTTCTTCAAATTATTTGGTGGTTAGCCATAGCTAGTGGGCTGCTCTTTTTCAAAATAAACCACCCTCATAAAGGATTACAGCCTGACAGTTATGAAGGAGATAATAAAACAAAGTTTTCAAATGCGTGACACGAACGATTAAATTCAATCGAACAAAAGGACATTACATTTCGGGATAACGAACTGTTTTAAAGATTCGAATAATAACAATAAACTTTGTCTTTTACATATAGGCTAACCTGCTGTCATCTTGTCCCTTGAGTGTTTGACATAGTGTCCACTACATACACATATATCCATAAAAGCATGTTTAAAATGTGACATAAAAAAGACCTACCCTGACTGTACCAACCATGATTATATCTTTCTGTACTTTTTCTGAAAAAAAATTTTTGCGAGATAAATTTCTCTCTGTGTGACTCTCTCTTTCTTCGAAATATATTCATCAAGTTTTGAGTGCAATTTTAAGTGGGACCTGGTTTTTATCTCTGGCTATGACTTTTGCAAGAATTTTTACGAGTGATATGCATATAAAAACAACAAAACAAAGATGACAGCATCAACAACGATGCCGACGACGACAAATATTTGGGGTTTTGTAGCATTTCAATTGTTGTTAATATTGTACATTGTTTGTCAAAAATAGTATATGATGTAGAATAGAATATATTTTTATTTATTTCTCTATGATGTATTTTTAAAAAATCCACATTCTTTTCACCGATTTTGTTTCTTGTAACGAAATTGGAAAGTTTTGAAATAATTGATACAATACAGCAAAATGTTCATTTTACAAAACAAAACAAAAGGGGAAAAGCCCAATATTGATCCACAATGTCTGCAAGGTCGCATTTTCAGTACACTTCTTTATGTTATATATTATGGCGAGGTAAGGTTTATTGTTGAAAAACGTTATGAATTAATAATGTATTATTATAATGTAAAATAAATGATGTATCGTACAATAAACGTTTTATTAACAAACAAAAAAATAACAAACTTAACGGCAGAGGCTACATATGCACAGGTTTGAACTAAACGTTAGTTTAGGATAAGTTCAACTTAAAGAAAGGTTACAATGAAAGGGCTGGGAGCTACGGAAGGGAGTTCTAGAACAACAAAAGTCATTGTGGAGCATGTTTGAGCTGAATGCATGTTGTCAAAGTATTTTTAAATACAAATTTAATCAAATAGAACAGTTAGAATATTATTGAATAATATAAATATTATGATGTCATTAAAAAGAGATTTTATTCCAAGCTGAATTTTCGCCAGCTATAGCTGTCACCGAGAAGGTTGTCCTCCAGAAAGTTTTTAATCTTCAATCCCGCAAAAATTCGATGAGGACGAAGGCAGTTATGTTTGTAGCTATCTTATTTTAGGGCAGGTTAAGAGAGGAAATTACAACAATTTTTGAAGCAAATATTGAAACCGTAAGTTTTAAGTTTGACTATGACACGTGGAAACCAGGAAGGGAATAAGTTTATCATATTAATGTCCTGTTTTGAATACAATTTCTATTTACATTTCTTGCGAATTAGTTTCTTTACAGGACGCGTTTGTTTACTTTGTTCTGTTTGTTTTAAATTTCAAGTCAGGTCCCAGATCGTAACAATATTTTGAGGAACACTTGGCCATCGGAAACTAAGTTTTAATTTGATATCTTGGTTTATTGCAAAGAAGTTTCGTGTTTTCACGTGCACACAAAATTCCCGCCTTAAATATATTCTTGCAACATTTACGCTGATACGTGCTTCAAGCACACGATTTTTTATAAGAATATCAAGCTGGTTTTCAGGTTAAAAACAATATGGTTTACAATAGAGAAATAAGAATGACCAGCCTGGTTAGAAATTTGGTTTTACGTAAAAAAAAGTGCGTATGTAAATCTTCCGAAAATGAGTTAAGGTAAGGGGACACGAGGGACATTTTCATGCGGGTGCTATGTAACATGTCCCATAGCATGCGCATGAAAATGTTTCTCGTGACGCCACTTCTCATTTGCTGCAGAATGGTGTTATGAAAAACTCTGATTTAAATGTTCTTAAATGCTTTGTTTAAGTTAAAGTGCGATTCAGTTATGACAGCAGGAATAAGCAGAGAAATGGTATTGGCTTTACTTTTGCTAGACGATGAAGAAGAAGAAGAACATGCTTTGGAACAAACAAAAAGTTGTTGGGTAAAACCGTGGCTCGGGATTAGAGAGTGTCTTGGCGCTTTTCATACAATCTTCGAGGAGATAAAAAATGACGTTAAGAAGTGCAGAGAGTATTTACGTATGAGCAACACCCAATAACAGTTTCTTGCATTTTCATTGGTCAATTACACTATGCCTCAAATGATTTTGCAACATATTTGTTGCATGATATGGGGACACGAGGCACAAATGTGCTGCAACAATAATTTTTGTCCCGGGACATGTTGCAGAAGGTGGGGACACGAGCAACATTTGCAATGCAACAAAATATTCATCAAATTTTGTCCCTGGAGCACTGGCACAAAATAGATTCAGATCTATTTTGTCCCCGAAGTTGTGGAGCAAAATTTTTGCTCCATGCAACATTTTTTTGCTCCATTGCAGTGAAAAGCAGATATGGGACACGAGCAATTTTTTTCATGCGCGTGCAATGGAGCAATGTTGCATAGCACGCGCACGAAAATGTCCCTCGTGCCCCCTTAGCTTTACGGAAATATGTAACCGGGATTTCTTAGTTTAATGTTTTTTTTATAGGATCTGCCATTTAAGAGAGCAAGCCTTAAAAACATTATAGGGTCCGTTAGACCGTGCATTTATAAGGTCTGTTAGACCATGCATTTAGAAGTTCTTTGATATATACCGCGCCTAATTATCTCCTCAAATGAACGACTCGACCTCTCTGAATTTGCGCAGCAAAAACATATATTATGATTTTGTAATTTTATTAAATGATGGAACTGACTGCGCGTGCAAATGATTGTATTGAATTCGCAGAATAAAATATTCCATAATTTTTTTTGTTAGCTGCTGTTACGAAACAGTCTTTCTACAAAGATAGCTCAACAAACGCCCACCTCCACTCGGAGAAACGGTCAGGTTAATAAAAACTCATTCGATGTGTTTGAGAGCAAATAAATCAACAAAATGTATACGGATATGCATAGTACGTTTTTTAAATCTTTGATTGATTTTTTTGGTATCTGCGCCAAAAATTCTTTCTATAATTGCGTGATTATAAAAAAACTGAAAGCTGATGTAACAGCTCTGTCACTCATTACTGGAGATTACCATGTTTATTCTAGACATAACTAGAAAGTAAACTTCAACCTCGTTCCCAGAGCCTCTTAAGCGGAACGATTTTAGTAAATATACAAGATACGCCGGGGACAAGGTCGAACTTAAGTTGTATAATATAAAAACTCGCAAGAGAAGCTTACCGGGGATTACAAAAAATGCACCGTTAGTTCCTTCTAGCTAACGCTTTCTATTCTCCAAGAGAGTTAAAAATTACAGAGAGCAAATTGCATGAGATTAATTATTGACAAAACGTATTGAGGAGGAGAGTGATTGAAGAGCACGCAGTATCTTTGTTTTTGGAAAATTTTGTAATCGAATTATTTTCGCCATCTAGCTTGCCATTATTCCGCATACCACTTTCGTGCGTAGAAGATTTTATTCCCACTCCCATTCATTTTTTTTCTCATTCATAGAACCCTTAGGGCCTTTTTATATGAGAACCGGGAAACTCGCCCATCGAGTTTCCCGGTAGAGCGGGCTAATATCAACTCGGATTTATATGTAAATTTGTCATTTCCCATCCCGGGTTTATATGAAGAAGAATTAGCGGGAAACTAAAAGTGGCGGGGTGAATATGTAAGCAAATATGGCTTCCAACAACAGAAAAAAGATACTGTTGATGCTTGAAACAACTGTGTTATCACTATTAATTATTTCTCAAATTTTTTGAAAATTACCATCATTTCTGACCAATTTAAATATTATTCATTAAAATCTCCCACACGCTTGAAACAGGATTAAAAGTTAATCTTAGATCATTCTCAATTATAATTTTAGTGAAACCTGGTGTTTTCAGCATGTTTCATGGTTTTGTTGTCTTTTATTACAAACACACTATGATACAAAAACAAATATGTCCATTGATATGCATTAATAGTGATAATTATTTGCTCCTCTAAGGTTACATAAACTTTTTCCGTACTTTGCAACCAGGTTTTTCTGTTTATATGGACAAATATCCATCACGTTTGACCGGGATCCCGGCTCACTTGCCCGGGATCTCGGTTGACCGAGTTTCCCGTTGTAACCGGGGCGAGATGAATATGCACCATATAAACACGATTTCAATTTTCAGCGTTCTTCCGCAAATATCTGAGATCTCGGTCATGCGGGATATCTCGGTGGACCGAGTTTCCCGGTCTCATATAAAAAGGCCCTTAGTACCAGTATCGGTCTTCTTTGATGCACTTAAAAGTTACTAAATAAAATCTATAAAATCCTGAATCGTTTGCTTACTAAAAATAGCCCAAAATAAGAAAGTATTTCCTCTACAAACTACTAACATCTAAAAACATGCATTTTCACGATGTTAGAAGGACAGTATTTGGACCGAATGTGTTATCAGGGTCCAAACAAAACGTGGCAAAAAACATTGGTTTAAAATTTAATTTTTGATAATCGAATCAATTAGACCTCCATGTAAATAACGCGCTCAACCGCGGTAATTAAGGTGTGGTCGTTGCTGTGTGTTGAATTACCTGCCTGTATCCATGGTAACGTCCTACGAATCATATTTAAGTACCTTATCAACCAATCAACTATAAAACAGCGTGCGTGCATATGTTCAGAATCTAATATAGAAATGATTAAAAAAACATGGCTGACGTCAGATTGACGTAAGAGGCGGTATGAAAAACACATGTGGACAAATAAAATAAAAATCTAATTAGTATGTGCTTGACAGCAGAGAACAAGAAGAAGAAAGTCTCCAGAGGATTAAAAATGTCCGACTTTTTTTAGCGTATTTTTAGATTTTTTTTAAATGTTCGTCATTTCAATCGAGCTATGCTACTAAATGAATAACCTCTCTTTTCTAAAATATAAAATAAAATTATAAATGAAATTATTAGTAAAATATAAATCGACTGTCGGTGCTTGCTTTTCGACGACGACGATATGTAGTCAGACACGAGAAACAAGAAAACAAAGTTCAACATGGAAAGTAGAATTATCTGACAAATAATGATAATAATAAAAAATCCTACGTTTACAAAAAATTGACAAAGTATCCGTACATCTAGATAAAATTTTATCCTGACGAAATTTCCAGGTTATACACTTCTTTCATAAGAACAAATATTATAAGAACAATAAGGCTGGAGATGGCTGGTAAATAAAAAATAAATAAAAACAATGACAAACCTAAATTGATACTCTCTAAAGTGATACTCTCTAAAGTGATACTCTCTAAAGTGATACTCTCTAAAGTGATACTCTCTAAAGTGATACTCTCTAAAGTGATACTCTCTAAAGTGATACTCTCTAAAGTGATACTCTCTAAAGTGATACTCTCTAAAGTGATACTCTCTAAAGTGATTCTCTCTAAAGTGATACTCTCTAAAGTGATACTCTCTAAAGTGATACTCTCTAAAGTGATACTCTCTAAAGTGATACTCTCTAAAGTGACACTCTCTAAATTGACACTCTCTAAAGTGACACTCTCTAAAGTGACACTCTCTAAAGTGACACTCTCTAAAGTGACACTCTCTAAAGTGACACTCTCTAAAGTGACACTCTCTAAAGTGACACTCTCTAAAGTGATACTCTCTAAAGTGATACTCTCTAAAGTGATACTCTCTAAAGTGATACTCTCTAAAGTGATACTCTCTAAAGTGATACTCTCTAAAGTGATACTCTCTAAAGTGATACTCTCTAAAGTGATACTCTCTAAAGTGATACTCTCTAAAGTGATACTCTCTAAAGTGATACTCTCTAAAGTGATACTCTCTAAAGTGATACTCTCTAAAGTGATACTCTCTAAAGTGATACTCTCTAAAGTGATACTCTCTAAAGTGATACTCTCTAAAGTGATTCTCTCTAAAGTGATTCTCTCTAAAGTGATACTCTCTAAAGTGATACTCTCTAAAGTGATACTCTCTAAAGTGATTCTCTCTAAAGTGATTCTCTCTAAAGTGATTCTCTCTAAAGTGATTCTCTCTAAAGTGATTCTCTCTAAAGTGATACTCTCTAAAGTGATTCTCTCTAAAGTGATACTCTCTAAAGTGATACTCTCTAAAGTGATACTCTCTAACGTGATTCTCTCTAAAGTGATACTCTCTAAAGTGATTCTCTCTAAAGTGATTCTCTCTAAAGTGATACTCTCTAAAGTGATACTCTCTAAAGTGATACTCTCTAAAGTGATACTCTCTAAAGTGATACTCTCTTTTTCCCTGTAGAAGAAACAAAAGACATGGAAAATACTATTTTTCTAGAAGAGGGTATTTAGCTGAACTGTTAGCAACATTTCTCTTCCATTAGCTATTTTCTATGAAATTTAAAGGCGGTTTGGGACCAGTCATGCGCACTGCGTAATGTCATAGACAACGTGTGTACTTTCAGATTAGTCGGAAGATAGTTTAAGGTAGTAAACATTAACACGAGAAAAATGTTACTACAATCACAGACAAAATATAATGAAACAACTTAGCTATTAAAAAGGGCGAATAAAATTCAAATTTCGGCGCCGCAAATGATTTTACTTTGGATGTTTCCATATTAGAGTCGCGCATTTTGTCAATGTTCAGAGTGGACTTCGGACTTCGGGTGGACTTAGGTTATGTGGTTAAATCAACATTCTTGAAAGATGCTAATTCTTGCTGAAGTTAGCAAGGCTGTTTATCCCGAATTTTAGAATGTTCGTGTTGGCTTGCAAAACGTTTGAGTTTTTATCAAGCGGATTTGTGTTTGACGCCAAGTCGTGGAATGGTAGTACTGGTCTACATCTGTAGATCAGTAACCTGTCGTTCTAGTTTCCGTAAAAGGTTCAAAGGTGAATATGGAGCAAGGACATAGTTACATATCAACTAGCCACAATGAAACATTGAACACAGGTTACCAAATCTATTCATCTATGTTAATACATCCCAACACAAACACAAAAACATCTGCAAAATTTTTGGTTGTTTTTCATCGCTAGCAAAACAGAAATCTGCCTATTTTCAATTTTTAGCTAGGTGCAGCTTAGTTAAATACAATTAAGCTAAAAGGAAAGCATGTTGGCTAGAATAGCTTTTCATCACATCGTTTAGGATGTACGTTTGTAACTAAAACCTTAAAATTGGTTCGCTTCAAATTCATACATGGGTAAAAAAACTGATAAAATATTTATCTTAACTCTTAAACGCACCATAAAAAATAAATAATCCTATAAATACAAAGAGAAAGAAAGAAGGACAAAAAGAGAACTCCAAGCCCAACACAATATTTTTAAAATGGCTGAAAGCTTTTACGTTAGAAAATGTTAACCACGGAACTCAAAGAGCTTTAACTCTTAACTGGTCCTTTATTGAAAAATCCACTTCTAGTTGTTCCTCTTTTTTAAATAGCCAAAAAATATTTTATTTAGATTATTATTTACAGAGATTATTATTTGCAGTTAGTTACCAAGGATACTCTTCCTTTTCTTTTGGTACTGTTATCAACAAGGGTCCTGCGAAGGGGGTCCTAGTACACGTAAAGCTCCCATTTGAGCTATGGAAAAACTACAAGCACAACAGCTGCTCAAGTAGAAAAATTTTACCAACCCTTTTCTCATGCAGAAAGCTAAGTAGAAAAGGTTGATTCAGCCTTTTAAAAAACGTATCATGTTGTCAATGGACGATGGTAGCAACTATCATGTCATCGATGGTCGATGATAGCAACGTCTCCTGTCATCGATGGACGATGGTAGCAAAGTCTCCTGTCATCGATGGACGATGGTAGCAACTATCATGTCATTAATGAAGAATGGTAGCAACTATCATGTTATCGACGGACGATGGTAGCAGCTATCATGTCATTGATGGATGATGGTAGCAACTATCATGTCATCGATGGGCGATGGTAGCAGCTATCGTGTCATTGATGGACGATGGTAGCAACTACCATGTTGTCGATGGACGATGGTAGCAACTATCATGTTGTAAATGGACGATGGTAGCAACTATCATGTTGTAGATGGACGATTGTATAAACCCGTCAATGTTATCATGCATGATGGTAGTAACGTTACCATGTTATCAATGGGAGATGGTAGCAACGTTATCATTTTGTCGATGGACGATGGTGGAAACGTATTTCAGTATTAATGGGTGTTGGTAAGAAAGTATCATTTTAGGTCAGCAGGTTATATTAATGCACGGTCGTAACAATAAAATTATGGAGGTAGAAAACAAAACGATGAAAGAAAATATCGACAACTGAAAATCGTGCTTTGGCAGGAAGATATTGACAATTGTTATATAATCGTAAAATGATGCGACAAGTACAGATTTTAAGACTTTTTTTAATTTATTTATTTACTTATTCATTTGTATATTATTTCTTTGTAAATATTATCTTTTATTACACCGATGGATTGCCAATTACTTTAAGGTCAAGGAAAAAAATCCTCGAGGTCAGGTGAGTTAAAAATACATATTGTTCAAAATCTTGTCTTGATTTACAGATAACATTGATATTGATGCTAGAAGGATTTGTTAGAAGATTTTCAGACAATTACGCATGAAGTTTAACATATCTATTCCTATTTACTCAGCCAGACAGACCATCCGTTTTAAAACACTTTATTGCGTCACTATTTTTATTCATTTCTTCTGGTACGTGATTTATGCTGACGTCAACATGCTGATTGTAATCTCTTCGCTATTCGTGTATTTTCATGCAAATCAGTGGAGTTGTGACATGCTTAAATCCGTGTCAACGAAGTCTCCAACATTTTATATGACTAACTATTTTATATTTTTTCCTAGTTGTAAGATTTCTAGTTTTTCTCGGTGGTGTTTCATTCAATTCACCGATACCGTTCGCTTACGTTAGAAATATATATTTTGTTGCTATGGAGACATAATGGCTTGCTGTTTCACGCTGTTTGCTATTTTCATGGACAAGACAAATAAACAAACAAACAAACAAACAAGGAAACTTCCGGGAAAGCAGGTCCGCTGGTTGGAAAAAAATTGCTAAAAATATGGCAACAAATTAATATTTGGGTAATGACAGGTATACACGATAAATAACCGTTTCCATCCATCCTGAATAGATTTCCTACAGTTATATTTAGGAGCATCAAAGCTATAGAAACACAACGCTAAATGAATACTAGTTTTCTTGCACCAAGGGGTATCTTATATAGAGTAATGCCAAACAGATATGAGTGATACGTACTAAAAAAAATAAGAGCAAAATACACAAAATATTGTTAAGTACTTTGATAATACTAATGATTTGTCTGAGATGTAAATGGCCTACACACTCGGAGGTCTTGTTTTAAAATGCTTTTTGTCAGAAAGCAGAAAAATATTTCAATTTAGACAAAGGATACTAATTGCAACTTTTCAATTCTTTCTGGTTTTTGGTCCTAATCAATATTATTGTGGTCTAGGAACATTTTCACCAATATTTTTTTTAAATATGCTAGGGAAAAAAATAAAGACAGTTCCAATAAAATCCACTGGGATGTGTAGTGTCTTTTATATCGTACCATTTGGTTTATTGATTGGCTGTGCCTAAATTTCTGTGGTGGTTTAAGAGGATCAAGTGTTAAAAAGGGACGCTGTGTGGGTAGAAAGATGACCAAAGGAACAATTATTATTGAAATTATTTACCCAGAATAGCCTCTTCAGTTTCTTTTTGGTACTGCTATCAACGAGGGTCCTAGTGCTAAAAAACCCATTAAAGCTACGAAGTCGCAATCGCTCATCTAGACAACCGCCTAAGATATCAATCCTATTCTCATGCTGAGGGCTAAGCAGAAAGGATAAATTCACACTTTTATAGTCTCTGGAATGACTCGGCCGGGGTTTGAACCCAAGACCTCTCGCACTGGAAGCGAACGCTCTACCACAAGACTATCAGTCGGTCAAGTTATTTCTTCCCATATCGTCTTTTATATGGATAGCCATATTGATCCATAATAAAAACGAATTTCAGAACCGGAAAGCTTAAACGATATCCACGAATTAATTACACTGAAATATGTTTTTATGAACAACTGAAATTCCACCTTAGAGACTCTCAGCTTATCTTCGATTTGATAACTACACTAACTTTAGACCAGGGGAGAAAATGTTGCATGTTTAGCTTGGACATAATTAAAGACGTGTCATTTATCCTTTAAGTTACCTTATATTCTTTGTTTACGTATTGCAATTTTTAAAATTCCCAATCGGTTCTAATGGTTCTCGATAAAATCTCAATAAGGAGCCAAAATGGAGTTTTTCTAAATGTTTAAAATAAAGAACTTACGAACATCAAGTTTTATTTCCTTAGGTCAAACTTCCACCGGGTTATCCCACTATAAACGAGTGTCTATTATAAACTGTCCTCTAAAAAAGAGGATACGAGAGTTCTACAGCTACTCAAGCCATTTCTACGAAAGTGTCCTCTTTTGAGAGGCGTCCACTATATAGAGGTTTCGTTGTAATTTGGGTATCCAGGGACAAACACGGGGGAAAAATTGCCGCCCTGATGGTCTTTTGACTTTTCCACGGAAGTAAACTTAAATGCAAGCCTGTAAGGAAGGAAGATAGTCGTAAAATAAAGAACTCCCATTGCTTTTTAGTTAACATCGTTTCTCTATCTCTGCTTTTAAATCGTTCCTAAATTGCATAATGTCATGTAAAAGTGTGGATGGGTCAAAGCTTTTTGAGGACAGAGCTAAATTAAAGGAGACAGGTATATTTGTAAAACACGTATAAGTTAATATGTCTATAACTATAAATAAGTTGCAATAATTCTTATTCTGGCGCTTCAAAGATGTCTTTAGGAGCCATCGACAATATTGAAAGATTCTATGTGAGAAAGATAAGCGAAAGTCGCGTCATAAAGTATACAATACACCTTATGACGTGACTTTCAGGCTAGACGTGCTGCATATACTCTCATCAATCAAAACACACTTGCGCTTTTAAGCTTCTCATCTTTTTTGTTACGTGAAGTGCGCTGACGTCAGCATTTTATTGTTGGTTTTTTAAAAGCAAGATTAACTCTTATTGGATGTTTTTGATGAAGTAGTTAGCAGAGTGACAACAGTGCGTCAATAGAAGAAAGCAACAAATTGTTTGATTTGGATGTCATGTTTGATGACATATATACGTTCAGCTTCGTTCCCAAAGATGAAGGAGATATGCTTCGTGAGAACGAGGTTGACATGTGCGCGTATGTTAAATCAAGCGCTGCAATTAAGGTTGTGTCCATTAAAAATTTTGCACGTTATCAATCTCAACTAACACGTTTTGTTTCATATATGAGAAATATCAGTTCAAAAGTTACGTTTATCTTCAGCAAGGCTAATTGACATTGCGAACCTAAAAGCGTGATTGGGTGCTTGTTATTGGTAGGAATTATCCGAAATTAGGAATTATCAAATATCCGAAAAAAAATATGTCTACGAAAACTGAGAGTAGTAAAAGAGGGAAATTTATAAATCGATTTGATTGGTTGAACGTGAGGCTATTCTATGTCTTATCTTTTAACGCAACAATATGTAAAACAAAGTGTTAAGGGCAATCTTTAACTGATAGTGCAGTGATTTAATATCTTCTACTAGATATATCTAACGACATTCAACAAGTAAAAGTCATTACTGCCTCAACAAACATGACCTGCTCATCAGTGATGCTATACAAGACAGCAATAAATTCAGTTCAAAGTCATATCATCAGATTCTATTCCCTAGTCGTCAGGAGGTATAACGGTCCAACTGGCCGTAGGTCTAGGTAAACCACGTCTCCTTTTCTCAATGTCGGATAATAACGATTTAAAGGGAAAAAACTTTTGAAGAACATTTTTGATCACAGTATATAATAGTAAACAGGTCATTTACTACCTAGAGCGCACTTTAAATAAGTGTGCTAATTTTTACGCTAATTTATATATAATATATATTTCTTACATAATTGCACCTTTGTTTCAATAAAATTATTCTTCAGTTACACTAACAAAATAACTCGAAATCGTACTTTGTTTCTTACGTGATGACGACGTAAGCAATTGGTTGAGCATCATTAATTGCTTCAAAAAGGCGGGGATTTCAATACAAAGTAAATTGAGTTCAACCCAGGACACAGATGATCCGTTTTTACGACTGACAGATGTGTTAGGCGAATTAAACGCTCTTGATCCCGACCTAGCTCCAGATGGCCTTACTTTAAAGGAAGAAATTTTCGCGGAAGAAATTTTCGTGATTTCGCGAATTTTGGCCAAAATCGCGAAAATAAAGTCCCGCGAAAAAAATCAAAAGGGGTCGTTCGCGAAAATAAATTCCCGCGAAATTTTCAAGTATGCTTGATTCGCGAAAATAAATTCCCGCGAAAAAAATTTTTTTGCAACATAACAAATACCTTATTGGGGAAAAGTGTGAGAAAAATGTGCAAGGTTTTATTTATGGCACTTCTCACTCTAAAAAATGAAAGCATTAGGAA
The DNA here is from genome assembly GCA_030067915.1 of Hydractinia echinata. NCBI lineage: Eukaryota > Metazoa > Cnidaria > Hydrozoa > Anthoathecata > Hydractiniidae > Hydractinia > Hydractinia echinata. The sequence continues at coordinate 566,802 of JASGCC010000188.1, read as the reverse complement.
GTAATAACGTAAACAGTTTTTCGATATCTTTTAAAAATTGTTACTCGTTAATACGAAAAGCTTTACCCTGTAAAACTTGTTTATATATAGTTTATTTTGTGTTTTGAAAAAGTGCAAACGAAAGAAAAACTTACATTCTCAAATCAGCTGTCATTTATATAACTGCTTTTTGTATAAAAAACACGTTTTTTATAAATTAGGTACGTATAAAAAAATCAAAAATGTCTTCGTTCGCGAAAGTTTATTCTCGCGAAATATTTTAAAAATAGGCCATTCGCGAAAATTTTTTCTCGCGAAAAATTTCGAAAGTGTTCATTCGCGAAAATATATTCCCGCGAAAAATCTTAGGAGAGGCTATTCGCGAAAATAAATTCCAAAAATTTCGCGATTTTTTGGCCTCGCGAAAATTTCTTCCGCGAAAATTTCTTCCCTTAAAGTACTGCTGAGACCTTTATTGCCACAGATGAGGAAGTCTCCCGTTCAGTCTTTACCAAGTGATAAGGGACTGCTGCGCCAGTTCACCAACGACGATGTTTGAATAATTGATGATGAGAGTGAATAAATGGAATCAACAAAAAAAAGCCGAGAAGAAGGTGTTACTGAGGCAATAGACTTAATTTTGCTCTTTATCAAAGCGATGACATTGCTAAACAATTGCAAAATCATACTGTCTGGAAGTGTACACCATGATTGCTCGAGCATAATCATGGCATCCAGCATGGCAATGTTTGGCAATTTTTTTTAGACTTTTTTAGACTACTTTGGCACGGTATTTCGCTTTTAACGATCGTATACACCATGATCCATAGGCTGTGTTACAGAGGTTGTATTTAAAGGTAAATAGATAAGATCTATGGCCACTAACCCAGGCACATGTGGATCTGCATGGCAATAATCGACAATAAATGCTACTTTACGATTCTGAGCAAGGAATTTCGACCTAATTGCTTGATCCAATCTGTGAAGATGTCAGAGTCCATCCAACTTTTTGTTTGTGCCTTGTACAAACACGGTAAGGACTTCACGTTCTTGAAATATCTGTTGACTTTTCCAATGAGTAATAGTTTTTCAACTGTAGCACTCGCCGCACTCATTCCAGCGAGTCTGACTTTGCTGTGTTTACCACCAGTGCATTTTTTACCTTGTAATTCAAGAGTTTTATTTGGTGGTGCTCGGAAGAAAAGACCAAACCCATCAGCGTTAAAGATATCTCGCAAACGATACTATCAAGGTACAAACCTTGATAGTATCATTGGTAGGTGCGTTTCCTTCCAGTGTGCAGTCATCTCTGGTGTGCATGAGTTTGCTTCACCTGACACCATCTTAAATGTGACATTATTCCGTGCCTTCCATTTGTCAACCTATCCATTCAATGCTTTAAAATCATCTGTACCTAGTGTATTTGCTAAATCACTTGTTTTCTCTTGAAGGACTAGTGCACTTACAGGTATGTTATTCGATCTAGCAGACATAAACCACTTAAAACAGCTTTGCCTAAGTTTTCATGATTTCCTGCTTTGACATTCTTTCTTCTCAAGCTAATCGTTCCAGAGGAAAATGCAGCAATTATCTTCTCTTTAATTGCAGGTAAATGTCATGTGGGATAGTGTTTCTTGGCACACTATACTTTTGAGCTTCTAATGACTTAAGTTGCCCACTTTCTATTTCTTGTAACGCCTTCATTTTTTTTCGATGGAATTTTTTTTTTTTTTGCGAAGTGGACATCTTTTTCTTGTTATAAAATCGAATACATGCTTTTGGTAAACTTGAAACTTTCGAATGTTCAAAACGTTCGAATTTCGAGTTAGAGATCGACATGGATTATTTCTTATTTCAAGGAGAATTGGCAATTGTGCTTGTGCAAGAATATGAAATAAACACGTTTGTGACAGGCTACCATGAGTATCGCGAATCATGGACTCCTATCGTTGGAGACTTCTTACAATACCAAATAAAGCAAGACGATGCTGTAGATAAATGTGCAGTAGCAGGGATGAATAAAGATAGAGTTGTTGGACACTTGATAAAAGGGAAAAGCAGGAAATTTGCGAAAACTGTGTTCTTTTTTCTAAGAGCAGATATTTGCAATATGGCAACAGTGAAAATAAATGGAAAGGCTGTAAACAAAGGGAAAGGGAAGGGAATGGAAGTTCCGTTTACAATTACATTCACTGGTAGTAAGCAAATGTTAAGCAAACTAAAAGAAGTTTTGAAAATTGTGATGTTTAATTGAAAAAAATGTTTTTTAATACACGTATAATTTTCTTATTTTCCAGAATTCTGCATGAATAAATGTCCGAAATATCGAGGGTATTCACTTGAAGGGACCCTAAAAAATGTTTGAAAAATCGGGGAATTCGAAAAACCGAAGTTCGAAAAATCCGGGGGAAAATTAAAGGCAAAACCAAGGGACCAAGGAAATAATTCGAAAAATTGTGGAATTCGAATAATCCCTTTTTCGAAAAATTGGGATTGAATTGTAATTCATTCGGTGTGGATGTAGGGGTGGATTTCCTTCCATGTTTTTGTATTAATTTATATGGTATCAAGGCATGACAAAATGCTTTGCTTAAAGGATAAGTTGAAAAAAATCCGTTTTTTCAATTAAAATAATTAACCGAAAAAAATTGTGTTTTGCTGTTTCTCAAATAAACGCATTCTTTCATACTTACAAAACTCAAATTATTGAACGTTCCGAACAAGAAGCGTTTCTTCTAATGTTTATATCATGGCCGACTTCATTTACAGTCCACAAAGAGTTATGCACGAATTATATACGCAGTGATGTGCAAATTTAATGTGGTGCTTTGGTGCAATAAGATTGATGTTGAATTCTTTTTCTAACAATCACAAAATTAGAGAGAGAACTTATAAACATAATTTTCAATCAGTGTTACTAGTTGAAAAGGTTTCCAAAATGTCTACAACGATAACAAACGATCTAAATATTAAATAACCTTAACCCTAAATAAATAAACAAACAAACAAATAAAAAACTAAAAAAGAAATATCGCTAATATATACAAAGTATTTTAAAATTCTAAAAAATGTAGTTAAAAAAGAATATGTTTCAACTGTCGTACAGCTGCTAAAAATATTTGGTTAACGGAGTTAGGGTTGCAAGTTGAAATGTTAAAAAAGAAGAAAGAAAAGAAAGAAAAGGGTACCAGTATTGAGCATATTTTAGGCACTTTTTATGGAAACACAGATGTGGGTGCAGCTATGTTTGTATCACGAGAGAAATACTTTCGAAAAAATGATTGAATAGCCATTGAATAAAAAATTCATATTTGTTTTAAAATACCAAAAATCAAGAAATATATTAAGACAAACTATACAGGAACATAAATACACAAAAAACGCGCTAAACGACCACATCTTAGCTCTCATTTAACGAAGACAACCAATGGAAAATAAATGGTCACGTACGAATCACAAGATACACGCTAAAATCTGATCTTAATTTTATAGCCTGATTTTATCTTATTTTGTTTTTGTTCATAATATCACGAACACCACATAAGAATTTAGCCAAATCTTAATTTTTTCATAGATTTCTTCAAAATTTGTGCTTATACAAAAACAGGCGATTTTTTGTTACCAACAAACTTCTATAACAGCGTTCATGAACAATCGAGACAGAGAAACGCCCACAAACAATCATTCGTTTGAGAGACTATTGAAGGACAATTTCCATCCAGAATTGTTTTTATTTTTGAAAACAATAGTACTGTTCTTATTTTGTTCTAAATTATTCTTATATACATAAAACACGTGTAATACACACACAACAAGCGCTAGCAAAAACACAATTGATTATTCGGTTTGTATGTCGCACAAAGTATTACGAAGATAGTGTTATGTTGATATACTAAGTGCAGCGATCAAGAGTAATTTCCAACTGAACAACTGTCTTCCAGTTTCACCAAGTAAAAATTCGTCTCGACAATGAAAGCCAGAGATGACAGCTAGCATTTCTACATATGGGTAGCTACACTCTAGAACAAAATTCAAAATTAACCTCAGAGGCTGTAATTTGTTAATTTAACTACAAAATATATACAGGTGTGGGTAAGGACACGTCCAGTTTACACATTACTTGGTTTTTTTCGAGTTTTTAAGAAAGCGTATTTCATCATCAGAGGTTTGGAGTTTAGGTTGGCAGCTAAAAGATTTTCTTTTTTATTTCAGCAGAAATTTAATCTGATCATAAACCAATTTTTTAAATTTTGGTGAGTGTTTAATAACAAAATGTAATGTTTTTCTAAGTTTTACATCGATTTGGTAACATTTGGTTTATAAATAAAAAATTTTAAGCGTAATTTTGGAAGACCACCAATGAAACTCCTGTTTGCAAATTCTAGTAGCCTAAAGAATGGACAATGACTTGATGCACACTTGAGCAAAAGAATCATTCAACTTATTATTTGAAGACCTTCAAGCAGGGCAGTATTCTCACCTAGTAGCTGCCTTATAAGAAGCAGCGGTGAGCTGTGGGAAAATGGGGGATGGAATTAAGGGAGGTATAAAGTTACTTACTTAAGAAGTGGCTGTCAAGAAAAGAACTGTCGTCATATTGCAACATATCAACTTCTGATGACTTCACATCTTCTGCAGTCTGCAATTAAATGTAAAATATAATGCAAAGAGTAAAATTCTAACTTTTCCAGCTATTTTCACACTTGTAAAGAGTAGAGTACACAAGGTACTGGAGACCTGCGGCTGGCGCTCTCCACCGCTGCACTTTTGCGTAGACTTCAAAACAGTTGTTTAAAATAATCGTCTGGTTAAAAAACAAAAGAAGATTTTAAACTTCGAATATGAAATAATTAAAAGAATAATTTTCTTCAGATTGGCGCACTATTCAATATAAGAAAGATAAATGGATAAATGTATTCTTAATGAAACAGATCAACAAGAACATGACAAAATGCAGGACTTACAGGTAACTGCGGGTTGCTATTTCCATTCAACTTGGATATATCTTGTAAATAGAAGTTATCTGTAGTAGGTGCTGCAAAATAAAAGTAGAAGACAAGATCATTATGATAAACTAGTCATATTTTGTCCCACAGGAATCCAGACTGCAAATAAGAGCACCCTTAACCCTTTAATTGCCAACTTGTTTTAAGGAAATTTAAAAATTTCGACATAACACCACGACACCTTTTCACGTTTGATAACCATTGGTTGACAATATACTGTCTTTCTACTTAGTGGACACCACAACAAAAATTTCCAGCATTGGTGTCATTGCTCGTTAAATTCGAATCTCCTTTGACACAAAGAGTAGTTAAGCCAACCGAACAGGAATGAAAGTTCGATGAACTCCGTGACGACATACTGTTGACTCCCTCTAAATTCGAACCTCTGTAATTCGCATATCTCTAAATTCGAACAAATTTAAAGCCAGCGTGAAATTTTCTCACAAATAATATGTGATGATATATGCTTTTAGTCACTGATGTTAAGAGTTAAAAATGGTGGCATGATGTAAAAAATCAATGAAGTAGAATGGAGAAAATAAAACCGACACAGAGTTTTGTTTACTTATTTATTTACTGGACAATTACACAAACGTAATATGGAGCGTATCTATAAGAAATGAACTTTAAGAAGTAAATTTTTAATTTGAAAATTTCGAAATATATTGTTAGGTAACCAGCTAGCTATACACGCATCTTTGCACGCTTTAAATTACTTGAGTTCTGCAGAATATCAAATTATTTACTTAAAAATTTATATGGACAAGTTAGCTTTTATTTATTTTACACTAGCATGCCGTGTGGTAGCGTACTTGTACCTACCATTTTGTTTTTTTTAGAGGAGGGATTCCCAGAAAATCCACAACTGGTTGTTGTTATTGTTGTTATTGTTGTTATTGTTGTAACAGGTATGCCTTGTGAACATTTCTCGGAAAAAACTTTTTTTGCGTAGTCCATGTATCATCTATCATCGCATATTACCTTTAAGAAGCTTTTATATTTTTCTTTCTGTAATTCGGATCTCTTTACTTCAAAAACTTCCATAATTAGAAAAAAATAAAAGTCTTTTCAAAAATTCTCTCTGCGATTCGAATGTAGTGTTAACAGCATCGAAGTTGGGATTTTTGATAATTTGGTCTATACAGTTAAATTATTTTTTCTCTTTGTTCTTTTTGCGCAATTTGGTCAAAATCAAACTGTACAGAATTCTCCAACTCGAATTTTAAATTTTGATTACAAGATTCGAATTAGAGACAGAGTCAACTGTATTTCCATTAGCCAGCAGGGATTGAACAATGTCTCGTTTTTAGTCCCCCAATCAAAAAAATACTAATATTATCGATTTTACTTAATCTACACAGGCTTATGTCACTTATGTCACATGTACTTTCCCTCAATGAATAAGTAAATATGTCCGAAAAAATATGAAAAAATAGATGAAACTAACAATCGTGTAAAAAAGCAGGTTACTCGAGAGAACTCGAAAATAAATATTTTAAGTGCAAAATCTATTTTACAAATTGAGACAGAATTAAAAAGAATTCTTCGGTTTACTTGTGATATCTAAACTTTTTTTAACAACAACTAGGGCTGGTTCTGATTCCTGGGATAGTTGCAACGTCACACACAACATTATAAAACCATTTCAATTGCTTAATTTAAACAATACTTTAATAAACCAAATCCATATTAAAAAATTCATAGTGTTGTGGTCAGTGTGTGGTATGTCCCATGATAAGTTAAATATTTTGTTACCTGTTTTACTAAACTGAAAGAATGAATCATCATTATTGCCAACTTTAGGTGCAGTTGTGGAAGTACGCGACGATATTCTGGTGGAATCAAATGCACCAGGGGGGTTAAATGGTGACCAAAAACTTGAACCAAACCCAGATGCTCCTGCAGTTCCAAATGTAGGCGCACTTGTAGTGAAAGGGCTAGTCGCATTTGTTAAGCCAAACGTAGATGAACCAGTGGATCCAAAAGAAGAACCAAATGCTCCTGTAGTTCCAAATGTAGGAGCACGTGTAGTGAAAGGGCTAGGCGCATTTGTTGAGCCAACCGTAGATGAACCAGTGGATCCAAAAGAAGAACCAAATGCTCCTGTAGTTCCAAATGTAGGAGCACGTGTAGTGAAAGGGCTAGGCGCATTTGTTGAGCCAACCGTAGATGAACCAGTGGATCCAAAAGAAGAAGCAACACCAAATGCTCCTGCAGTTCTAAATGTACAAAAACCACTGGAACCAAAAGAAGGTAAAGGGGTAGCAGAGCTTGATGCAATTTTTTGATATCCAAAACGTGTTTTCTAAATATATATCAATAAAGATAATGTGACAATGTGTGTTGAGGTTTAATCTTATCAAAGGAACACATTTTACCCAACGCCACATTGTAGGGTATATGTCTAAACTTCATATTATATGTCCAGGATAGCCATTTGGAACTATTTTATGTATAATCCTTTTCTGTGCATTTTTAGCTCAAATTTTATTGCTTTCAAACATGGTCACATCACATCAACAAATAGTGAGTACATACTTGTTTATTGATATTTTGGGTTGCGTAATTACTATCTCGCCTGCGAGGATAGTTTTAATATACAACTACTAACTAACCACGTCCGAAATGGTACATTTCAGCGTCATTAACTAGCTTTCATAAGGAAAGTTTTTTTAAAAAAAAACGGCTCCTCGGGATTCAACCAGCACTGCAGCATGTTATTGCGTTTAAGTGCAACGCGCTAACCAACTGGGTTATTGCGACAGAACAAATTTGTTAATATTTTTAGCATTTTTAATTTAAAATTATTTTATCTGCTACAAATTTTTGTTCTATTTAGCCAAAAAAAATTTCTGCTATTCGGTCATATTGGGTTATTCTGTTATACCGTCATAGGGGCTCTACTAAGTTATCAAACGGTTTTTTCAGAAAACGAATTTTTCCCTTTCCCTTTTTTTGATCAACCAAAAAAAAGGTTATTCTCTTAGCTTACTTTTTATATAAGTACCACAGCTTACTTTTTATATAAGTACCACAGCTTATTATATATATAAGTACCACAGCTTATTTATATATAAGTACCACAGCTTACTTTTTATATATAAGTACCACAGCTTACTTTTTATATATAAGTACCACAGCTTATTTATATATAAGTACCACAGCTTACTTTTTATATATAAGTACCACAGCTTACTTTTTATATATAAGTACCACAGCTTATTTATATATAAGTACCACAGCTTACTTTTTATATATAAGTACCACAGCTTACTTTTTATATAAGTACCACAGCTTATTTATATATAAGTACCACAGCTTACTTTATATATAAGTACCACAGCTTATTTATATATAAGTACCACAGCTTACTTTATATACAAGTACCACAGCTTACTTTTTATATAAGTACCACAGGGAACAAAGTATAAAGGCCAACTTGTAAAACTGAGTTGTTATTAAAACAGATTCAAAAGAAAAAACTGACTAAAATTGTGGATATTTGATTTTCTCAAAAATAAAGCTTGATATAAAAAAGAAACAAGAAGCCCTGTGGTTTAAAGATTTCCGCCATTAGCAATAATCTGAAAAAGTACTGAACTTTGAAGAGGACTGAGTAATATGGGGGGACAAAATCATTGAATATTCTAAAATTTTAAAATTCAATTTTTGATTATTATTGTAACTGTAAATCATAGCTAACTTAACTTACATAAACTTCATTTCTCTATAAGAACAATTTTAAAAGAAAAATAATAAACCTGAAAATTGATGAACAATAAAAACAAAATAAGAACAACGGAAAGGCTGAAAAATTTATCTATTTCTCTTTTTCTCTGAAAAACAACTTGGAAAATATCTTTTAAGGTGGCAGCAAATTTTTTTTTACATAATCAGTTACGAAAGGTTATTTTCAGACTACATATTCTTATTTTTTCTTTTATAACACAGTTGTCACGATTTTATAGCTATAATACATTATCTTTCACCAAAAATATTCAGCCTCAACAATTCCTCTTTAAATTAAAATTCATGAATAATTAATTAGTTCTGCTGAATATAGCTTTAGTCTACGTGCTTGCAAAATTGTACAGAAGGAAATGACGTAATTATTAAAGGGAAACGTTAATAAAATCAAAGATGGCGCATTATAAGACGATCTTCATTATGCTACACTACACGAGCGTTAACTTTCGATAGCATATAAACTTTAAAATAAAGTATTGTTCATTGGATAATAAAACAATTTGTTGCACTGTTAGGATTCTTATTGGCTTAAAACTCATTCAGAAATAATTTTTAGAAAAGCTGTCTTGGGTCCCATTGGGGTGCTGCAATTTTTTTAACAAATATTATACACTAGTCGATAAAGCCCGTGGAAAAATCCACTGAGGCAGGATAAATATTTAATGAAAACAGAACACAAAAAAGCAGATCATTATATATTTCTGACAGAAAAAAATTGCAGAATTGGGTGTTTCACTATTATTGATGTTTCATAGTTGTACATTTGTAATGGCGAGTTTATGCAGCGCAAGTTTACTTTCCCTTCCACCACCCCGAACATTAATTTACAGTCAAGCGGAGTTCTTTCAATCCAAATTTGACGAGCGAGGCAGCAGAGTTAACCAGGAAATAAAAATACAACAAAAATAGTTAACCAAAACACTCACCCGTTTAAGGAATGGAATATCTAAAAACAACGCTCTGAAATTAACACTCTAGGACAGTACCATTTCAAGCAATGTTTGTGAAGACAACAATTCGGACAATTCGGAAAAACAAAACATTTATTCGAGCTGGTATTAATGTCCTTGTTGATCGGCTCCTTTTCCTCTCAACTATAACCTAGCTCAAAGCGATATAATAGTTGTTACATCTCTATGCCTAGCTACATTACACCGGAGACACGAACATCATTCCTCTGATATGCTGCTTAACATGTCAACACAGACGATTACTCCAAGTGAGCTTACAAAGCTATGGTGCGCTAGAGTAGACATTGGAATCTGTAAGATATTTTAAAACTTACCAGACTTAGAAATTTCTGATAAATTAAAAATGTTATAATCTTGCAAACGTAGCTCCTAAAAACAAAACAAAACAAAACAAAAAAACAGACAAGCATGGAATATAAAGAACACACAAGAACGAAAAACAAATATTACCTCCACAGAAAAATGTTTGTATTCATCCATTATCCGAATGCATTGATATTGTGTATTGATAGTCATTGATACACCACTTTTTAGGATTACATCCCAGGTCGTTACAGGCTATATAAAGAAAAAAGACACAAAAAGAGGAAATCAAGGACATTGCATTTAGACACTGTTGAAGCATTAATACTAAAAAACAAACCGTAAAAGGGGCTTTGAATGTCCCATTAGTTGAAGAACGTAGAAGAACTATAAAATAAACCATTCGTAAGTAAGTAATTTTGTGCCAGCCTCTTCAACATTAACTTTTCTAATTTTTTGTTCAACAATATACATAAAGGTAAAATAAAAAGTACGGAAATCGTGAATATCAGCAGATAGCAACCAGAAAAAATAACCTTTTTTGAGATTCTCTGAAGCAGTTTTTTCCCATCGCACATATTGATTCAAACTATTATTTATAGGTATTTCTTGAACAGTAACACTTAATTTACCAAGGGGATTACATTCAAACGTGTTTTTTTCCACATCGTTAAGCACAGCTTCCATTTTCGGGATACCTTGTGGAGATAAACTTTTCAGTCTTTCTGCAATGTTGACTTTACCAGCGACAATAAAAAAATCTCCTTTGCTTTTCACCTTCTCAAAATAACGTGAAATGACATTGCTTACTTTCGATGATTCGTCAAAAATTTCGACTTCTGCTTTTAGCCGATTAACAAAATGTTGAAATTCGTCGAGAATCCTTTTCTTCTCATTCTCCAAGAAGGTAAAGTATTTGCTAAGCCGTGTTTGCACGCGTCTGTCTAACTCAGCACTAAACTCATCCATTGACATTTCGATATCATCAATTTGCTTGTGGTAGCCTTGAACCAAAATCTTCGCGCTTTCTCGTTTCTTTTCGCCATCTTCTACTTGCTTTAAAAGACTATGCTTTATTTTCCCAGCTTCTGTTTGTATTGTGTCACTTTCATGACCTACATGGGTTCGATGCTGGCAATATATGCAGATGTATGCACCATCACAATCAGAGCAAATCACATTAGCTATGCTGCTATGATCCATACAAAAAGGTTGGATGGTTTGTGTTCTACTGTGAAATATTATTGGGGTGTAATCAGCATCAACGCAATCATGTGATGACCAACAATCATCGCAAGGGTTGGTTTGACATTTTGTACATGACCTCGTCACGGATGATTTACAATTTGAACTTTCTTCGCACAAATACTTTGTGTTCTCATGTGACCTACAATATGATTTATATCATTTTTATAGTTATTAAAATAAACCATCCGAAGTAAAGTTTGGTACATGTAAATATTGAAAATGGTTGATTCCTATGGCCTTGGGAAGTAAGTTTGCAATAAGTCTTCATAAAGAATCACAGAAAGACTACAAACTTCGCAAGGCTTAACACACAAGTAATTGAGTTGCTATAGCGTAAGTCGGAGAAAAAAAAACTCACAGACTTTCCACAACAGCCGACAAGTTGTAATTTGTTGCAAGAGAGCTTGTAGTTTCACTGGCTTCTAATGATGTCTCTTCTTCACAGAATTCTTCAGGACATTGTATGGTAGCGCTTCCATTATGTCTAAACACCAGCAAACCATCAAGACATTCTTTACAAAAGGTATGGTAACATTCTAAAATTTTTGGTTCATCCAATGTTTGACTGCAGTAGCTACATTTAACAGCGTCAAGTAAGTGCGAGTTTTTTGTTGATGAATTCATTTTGTTTTAATACTAAAAAAGATTGTGTAAATCTTCAATAAACAAACTAAAGTAAAAAAATCTACATTCAGATATTGATGGCCGTACTGACTTTCAGACTTTCAGCCAAAATGCTAGCAACGAGTAGTGACGGGTCACCGTGGATATTTCATGGGAAGTAACAAAGAAACAACTAGTAACAAAACAAAGCCAACACACACAAGCTCTAATTGTAAGAAAAAATAAACGTACAATTTTGAAAGGACCAGACAAATAATTATGTACATTAATCACCTTTTTAAGATGCATCATACATCATATGAACAAATTTATAAATTTATATATATAGATAGATAGCATATACTATTTACAAAACGTAAACCAGTTAATTCGATTAAAATTGACAAGAGATTTTTTTAAACGCATCGTCGTCATTATTCACTTTCGATTTCCTCCTCTGGCAGCAACTTAATAACCTGCTTGAATTATATAACATGACTCTAACTTAGATGACTATCACAAAGGTTGGTTCCCAATCCTTTAAATAATAATCCCCACATGGAACTCATAGTGCAAAATCGCAGTTACGAAAGAAGTGCGCCTAATAGAAGTCATTGTTGTGCGAAACGACTGCTTAAAAACATTGATTCTTGTTTATAAGATATAGAACACAATATAAGATCAAGAACACAATTTTATACTTTTTAAACAATCTATTTCCTATTTATTATTTACTTATTAACTGCATAAATTCCTCTATTTACATCTTTCAGGTTGTAAGACATGTTAAGTCAAAAATTGGTACAAAGAGGCTGAATTAAAACACGCAAATACGCATGATGCTTTGTGCGAGACATTACGTACATTCCACAATTTCACTTTGCAACGTTTTATGCATTTATTTTACAAAAAATATTCTTGAGTAAACAACAAAGATTGAAATACAAAACTGTAGATTTAGAACTTCCACATTTTCAATGAGAATTTATCAACATATTTGTAGATTCAAAAATCTTTGTAGAGTATCACAAAGAGATTAACATGCTAAAACCCCCAACTAAAAGACCAAATTAGACTACAGCTTATTAACAACATGACATAATGCAAACTTTAAACTTTAAAAATGGATAAATCATTTGTTTCCATCAATGTGGCGTTGAAGTATATGTGGTGTATCGTTACGAGAATCTGTTTCGACGAATGAAACGGAACATTTTATCATCATTTCGATAGCTTGTTACGACGAATGAAACGGAACATTTTATCATCATTTCGATAGCTTGTTTCGACGAATGAAACGGAACATTTTATCATCATTTCGATAGCTTGTTTCGCCGAATGAAACGGAACATTTTATCATCATTTCGATAGCTTGTTTCGCCGAATGAAACGGAACATTTTATCATCATTTCGATAGCTTGTTTCGCCGAATGAAACGGAACATTTTATCATCATTTCGAGAACTTGTTACCACGAATTACACAGATTATTGTATCATCATTTCGAGAACTTGTTACCACGAATTACCCAAAATATTTTATCATCATTTCGACAGCTTGTTTCGACAAATTACCGTCGAATACGTCTTCCTAAATTGTGGATGTGGATGAACTACGATAACATTTATATAGTCTTGTAAAGCGTGTCTCACAACTCGAACGGTACACGCTGAACATTAATCTGACGTTAGAGAGGGGTGGGTTGAATCTTTTAACTTTTAATATTTCATGCTGTCAAACATCAATTTTTATGAGATCTCCGTGTAAGTGCTTTGACATTACATTTAAATATTACATTCTTTGATTTCAACATTTAGGGAGGGAGGGAGTAAAATTTACACGTCAGATTGACGTTCAGCTCACACTCTTGTGGCGAGTCATCCCTAAATAGTTCAAGTAACATAATACATCAGATTCGCATACTTTTTGAGTGTTGAAATTTATACTTATCTCTTCAACTGACTTTTTTGCTAATAGCCAATAAACCAATACGAATTTCCTGTTATGTGTCGCTCCTTTTAACTTATGATGATTGTGTAGAAGAAAACTTACTCGCCCTTTCACAGCGCCTCCATCCACGGTTGCGTGTTAAAACATCAGTGTTGGTGAACAAGAACGGTGTTTCTGGACTTTGTAATTTTACATCAGTCTTATCTGTGGAACCAAACGTAGATGAAACAGTGGATCCAAAAGAAGGACCAATCCCAAATGTTCCTGTGGATATAATAAATATGTCTAGCTACATTTATACGTTAGAGGCACATCATCGCTCTTAAAATCTGGTCAACAGATGCAGGCTGACACAACCACACCTATGGTGGACTATAGTATACATTTGATATTTAAAATCTTACCAGACTCTGAAACTAATGATGAATTAAAGATGTTATAGTCTTGTAAACGTAGTTCCTAGGAATAAAAAACGAAAACAAACAAACAGACAACAAACGGAGGAAATAAAGGACACACAAGAACGAAAATTTAAAGGGCTAGATAGACGGTGCGATTTGTCGTTAACGATTTATTGTTCTCTTTTTCTTAATACGAATTTTCGAACGCTTCATGCTGCATACACGATACGACAAGTTGTGTACCTTTTTTCCTGTATTTGATAAAAATTGTCATGTGTTTACAAATTATTCGTTGAAATAAATTCGCTTGAATAAGTATAAGGAGAACATTTTCTTATGTGATTTTGCTATGATTTCTTCCCAACTTTATCTCATCTGTGTCAGAAAAGTTTGACCTACCATCTCCTTTTTAATACTCAATTCCAAACCAATTTATATGGACAATGTTAAATTTTGGCTAATCTAACAATGTTAGAGTTTTGTGGATAATAGGTTTTTTTTCTTGTAACTAACAGCTAACATAATGATAATATAACAAAAAAAAAATCAGTCCACCATGATCTTTTCCCTATCCCTGCACTGGCCAGGCTAACTACAACCGACTGACTTAAACTATACCTACATTTCGTCAGCTGGTTAGCTGGTTGGCTATAAAGCTAGCTAGCTAGCTACACTTCCTTACTTTTGGAATATAGCGGTAGTAACTATTGGTCACAATACTTTTTAAAGATGACAATAAAAACTAGCAATATGGTGCCAACAATAACATTTCTTTCTTGTCTGACATGTTGGACATTTGACTTTTAGTTAGGCTAACCATATGACGGATAGCAACAGTTTTTAGTCATTAATAACCTTGGATTTTGTGTCTTTTGGATAGAATACAGTCCATAAACCATTCAAGAATACCCTTCTTTGATTTTAGTGTTACAATGGTAAAGGCACAAGTTAAATTTTTTTCTAATGTTGTTGTTTTCTTCTTATTGTGCTACTGTTATAAAAAATTTGTCCCTACAAGCGCTTACTAGTGCCCAGACTGCGCTGTGTGAAAGCCGGTAATAAAAGGTCAGTGTTTTGGATAATCTGAGACTGGAATTTAAAAAAAAAAGTGAGGACACTGCCTCCCTTTTCTTCTACTTTCAATGCTGATGTGACAGGTGTACACAAGTTAACAAGCATATCAACATTGAAGTAAGGAAAGGAAGGGAAGTCGTCACACAAACTGAAACACAGCGTTCAAATTACAGTCTTAATAATGTTAGTGAGGAATTGTTAGCCATAAGCAATTTTAGTTACATGTTCTTATTATAGCCATAAGGAAAAATGATTTTTTAATGAAACGTGAAAAAACGTGAAAATGTTCCAAACGCCCTACACTTTGAGTGTATTATGTTTGTTTCATAAGAATTATGTTTATTTCAGGATAAATTTTTCTCGCTTTTCAGTAAGACAATGACTTCGCTCAACCAATCAAAACAAAATATAAAATTTTGCACGCTATTTCAGCCAATCAGAGAAAAAATATAAGCGTTTTGCACTGTAGAATTGAAGAATAAGTAAAAATTGAACTTTCACGGTAGAAAATAAAAATATAGCATATATTTCGTGTAAATTAGCCAATCACAGCGCGAGAAAAACTCTAACCATATGATAACGAAGTTTATGTACTGTACTTTTTTCTGTCTCCTCACTTGCTGCAGTTAATTTCCGAGCACTGGATTGGTTAAAAGTTCGTACGACCGAAAAATGTCAACATGTACGATTTTGTACGATTTTTGTACGATTTTAGGTGTTTACACAACACGATTTGTCGCGTACTACATATAGTATACGACAAACCGTACCGCGTATCTGGGCCTTATAGTTCCCACTTTGAAACAAGTTGATTTCATACAAAAGAGCTTGAAAAGTTGTCTAGGAATTTGTAAATTATATTTGAAAAATTTAATCAGTTCTTAAGATTTGAACTTCAAAGTACATCGTCAAGTAGAGTGGAATGATCTGTTTAACAGTTTTACCAAAGTATATTGGGTTTTAAATGTCTTCAGCAATTCAATTTAGCATTTTACATGAATTTTAATAATTAGTAA
Organism: Hydractinia echinata; assembly: GCA_030067915.1. Classification (NCBI taxonomy): domain Eukaryota; kingdom Metazoa; phylum Cnidaria; class Hydrozoa; order Anthoathecata; family Hydractiniidae; genus Hydractinia; species Hydractinia echinata. The sequence continues at coordinate 550,505 of JASGCC010000188.1, read as the reverse complement.
TTATAATTAAAATTGATACCAGCAATTATTTGTTTTAGAGCTACTTGGTGATGTCATAATTCCGCATAAATAGCAGAACTTTATAGCCTTGAATAATAAAGACAATAGAGATTTTTCAAAAAATAAAAAGATTCATAGAAAACTTTTAAAGCTCTTTCATATAAAATCAACTTATTTTTAACTGGTCTAACTCAAAAACTGGTGGGCTTTAAGGCTAAAAGCAAATATTTACCTCCACAGAAAAATGTTTGTATTCATCCATTAACTGAATGCATTGAAATCGTGTCCTGACAATCATGGATACATCACTTTTTTGGGTTGTTTCAATACTCGTTACAGGCTATAATGAAGAAAAAAAATCACTAAAACAGGAAATAAAAGACGTGGTATTTAGTCACTGTTGCAGCATTAAAATGAGAAACCTTGAAATGTGCTTTGAACGTCCCATTAGCTGCAGAACGAAGGAGAACTAAAAAAAGAGCAATAGTACTTCAATAATCGAAATCTAGTGATCTCATAATCTCTTCTTAGCTTTTCTTATTTCTTACCTTACTCTGTTATTGTACCCTCGCAATAATTTTGGTTGAAAATAATTCTGTGTCAGCTTTATAAGCAACATTCATTTTCTTTATTTTCTTTATTTATTTTCTTCAATTTTTTTCCCTTTATTTTGTTTATTTTGTTTATTTTCTTCATTTGTTTATTTTATATGTTTTATTTGTTTTAATTATTTTCATTATTTCATTGATTTTAATTATCTTATTTATTATTATGTTCTTGTTTATATTTGTTCGGGTTCAATAATTACAATAGTTCTTCTCCCCAACCTTATATGATTTCTAAAACAAGTACCAAAAGTTTGTTTGTTCGTTTGCTACGCGTTAAGTATACCAAGGAAATGAAAAATTTCTACTACCCTAGCTATACGTATGAAATAATATAGCTAGGGTAGTAGAAATTTCAATTATTTTATACTTATAGCTATATATGTTCAACACATTTTAAAGGACAGGTGAAGCTTAGGCTCTCTTGAAGCTCTGTTTAAATGACGGTTTCCCGAATCGTTTTAATCCTTTTTTAAGTAAGGCATAAGCACGACTCACTTCTAAAGCAAAATGCATTGATGGCGGTTTCACTCAATAAATCAAAAATTGTGACAGAAAAGGGTCAGTCGGAATGAACCTAACACCTGCCCTACCAGCGAGCTACAGGATTTTTTAGCTGCAGTTAGGAGGTTATAATATAGCTGCCATGTTAATTCCAGAAATTTGTTTCAAAATGGTCTGATTGCAAAAAATAAGAAGATTTAATTGATATGAATTTGTCAACTGGCCAAAAAAGCCATAAGTATAAAGGCATGCTTGGGCAAATTTTTAAATAAAATTTGTGCTTCCGAAATGAAAAACAGCGCTTTCAATTCTATTGACTTGGCCACAAATGGTAGGGATCGATATTTTATGTGGTTAACCTCAATAATAACAATGAATTTACCCTGTCAATTTTTTTCCAGGAGGGACAACAAAGGCGGTTCTAGTGTGTAAAAAAGCCTCCATTTGAGTTACAGAAACCTTTTAAATTTCTGTTCAATAAGCAACAACTGTGGATATGAATTTTGAAACCGACTGAATTACCAATCCCCGAAAGAAGACAACCCTCAAATGAAAACAGAGTTGCATGACTTTATTAATTATATCAAGCAAATTGTATCTAATGAAGACTTTTTAAGAACTCTGTGCCAATAAATGATATATAAATGCTTAATGTGTGGAAATTTAGCTCGAAATATCATCTCTTAAGGGCACTGGATTTTAATGAATTTAGAAACTTTACTATATAAAAATGTTTTCTTTTAGATTGTGTACAATAAGAACGAGATACGTGTGATAAAAAGAAGAAAGCGAAACCTCACACCACGTTGTTACTGTTTTTTTCTGTCAAAAATTTGAAGCTGTTTTATAAATCTTAAAAAGTTAATAAATTGTTTTCGTTTCTATAGATTGTTTGTTTTTGTTTAATTCATTGCAGCAGATTCCGTGGCTTCAAGAAATCGATATTCATAATTAGTGCCGGTATTTTTACGTGAAAAAAATAGCACAAGCAACTTCGTCCGTCTTCTCATCTCGTTAACGCGAAAGTCTATTATTATCTGCGTTCCGAGTATTATCTTCCGGTTGAAATAGCGTACCTTACGACGTACTTCCTCCTAATTCGTGACATTTTCGCACACTCTACGGGCTGTACAACTCGATGTATTGCATATCTTTCGGAATAAGGGCTTTAACTTTATAAAAGTATAACTTGGCATGGATTATTAGCGCTCACAAGCGTTATCAATGTTTGATTTACGTCGGCCAACACTGACAATATTGTGATTATTATCGATCTTTAATTTTATAATTTTGTGGAAAGAAGTTTTACGAAATTTTAGACCTCCGTAATCGGTTTTGTTTAGTTTCACACGATCTAACTTTCCTTCTGAAAAGAAATATTCCGCATATTAAAATTTTGCCAAAAAATCACTACTTTTGCGCAACGAATTGTTCTTGTTCCGCAGTGATTTATTTCATAACCTCGTCCCCATTGTTCTTCTACGTCTATGATATTCAGGATCCATAATGATTTAATATCGAAAAACGTTTGCTTGATTTTGAATATTTGTTTTAATTTACCCGTTACTTTTTAACGATTTAAACTGTCATATAGGTATGTCTCTAGCAGTAATTTGCAAGTGAATCGAATTTAAACGTGTTTTTTTTAGTACAGCTTCCGTCTACGCATACCTTGTGAAGACAAACTGTTCAATTTTTCTGGAAAGTTGAATTTACCAGCGACAATGAAAAAATCATTACACCTATGGTTGACTATAGTAGACATTCGAATCTGTAAAATATTCAAAACTTACCAGACTTTAGAACTTCTAATGAATTAAAGATGTTATAGTCTTGTAAACGTAGTTCCTAGAAATAAAAAAACGAAAACAAACAAGCAAACAACAAACGGAGGAAATAAAGGACACACAAGAACGAAAATTTAAAAACAAATATTACCTCAACAGAAAAATGTTTGTATTCATCCATCAACTGAATGCATTGAAATTGTTTCCTTACAGTCATTGATACACCACTTTTTTGGGTTGTTTTGCTACTCGCTACAGGCTAAATAAAAAGGAAGAAAAAAAAAATATATATATATATAGGCAGTGGCATTTAGACACTGTCGAAGCATTAAAATGACAAACCGCAAAAGGTGCTTTGAACGTCCCTTCCACTGCATAACGAAGAACTGAAATAAAAAACAAAAACATATTCGTACTGCAATAATCAAGATTTAGTAATCTTCTAATCTCTTTTCTCTCTTACATTTTAACAATACAAGTTGGTCTGAACATTTTGGTATACAGAGACATTTTTGGACATTATAAGTAGTAGGGTAGAAGAATTTAAAAACTTGCAAGACTGTACAAGATTTTAAAATTATATAGCTCTGGGAAACAGATAACAACTCAAAATGGAAAAAAACACTTAACATAATAACACTTATGAACATAGCTACATAACAATATATTCGTAAAGAATATTGTTATTTATGTCTGGCGTCTTGTCGGAATTTGCAGAGCTCTTAGACCTCGATCCTACTTGCCAATTAAAAGGAAAATCGTACGATTTTATCCATTACTTGCAAACCCTCTGAAGTTTGATATTTTCAGGATCATTGACCTCCTCGTCTAGGTCTTCTCTGCTTGGTACATCTATAATATGGCAATTTGTGTTTTCGTGATTTTCAATGTTTTTTTCTCAATAATTTCTAACCTTTCTGAGATTCTCTGCAAATCGCGCATATTGATTCAAATTGTCATTTACAGATATGTCTCTAACAGTAACACCAAATTTTTCAAGTGGGTTGAATTTTAACGTGTTTTGTTTGATGTCGCTGAGTATAGCTTAAATCTGCGGAATTCTTTTTTGAGACTGATTGTTCAATTTTTCTACAATCTTGATATTCGAATCTGTAAGATATTTAAAACTTACCAGACTTTAGAACTTCTGATGAATTAAAGATGTTATAGTCTTGTAAACGTAGTTCCTAGGAATAAAAACCAAACAAAGAAACTAAGAATCAAACAACAAAGAAACTAAGAAAAATACCCAATACCCAATAAACACAACTTACCTCCCTCCCTCCCTCCCTCCCTCCCTCCCTCCCTCCCTCCCGAGTCAACTATATCAAGCTCTATATCGTTCTCCAGGTCCCATTCTTTGTCTGCTCGATTAAGACATTCTTCTAGGCCAAGTTTCCACATAGCCACCTTCTTTTAGCACTCAATTAAAGGCTTTTTCAAGATCGACGACAGCGAGATAGGGATTTTTGTTCTCTGCAAGGTTTTTTTTTGAAGCTGACGGAGTATACATATGGCATCTGTTGTATCTCTGATGATATTTTGACCCACTCTCTCAATTACTTTTATCACTTGATCGTTCCAATGCATCATCTTTACCTTTGTAAAGATTTACGATATAACTGTCATTCATACCAGCTGTATGTCTATTTTAACAGTCGCATTCAAAATTTCGACTACAATTCCTAATGATTCAGCGGCTTTATTAGGTTTTATTTTAACGATTAATTCTGCAACTGCCTCTAAACCGATAATAGAAGGCATTCCATGAACTGGTTTAGCACCCATATCTTTTCTGTTCCAAGGGCATTCTTCATTCAGAAGCCTATCATAATATTCCTCTCACACATTCTTTCTTAAACCATCTGTAACCGATAGTTTTAATTATTCTTACGTGTTTGTTTTGCAATTTTGTGAACGAACGAAAAGTTAATTCAAAAAAAAATATTTACCTCCACAGAAAAATGTTTGTATCCATCAAACAACCCGATGCATTGAAATCGTGTCCTGACAAACATTAATAAACCACTTTCTAGGGTTGTTTCAATTCTCGTTACAGGCTATATAAAGAAAAATCACAAAAAGATGAAATAAAAGACGTGGTATTCGGACACTGTTGTAGCATTAAATGACAAACCTTGAAATGTGCTTTGAAGGTCCCATTAGCTGCAGAACGAAGGAGAACTAAAATAAAGCAATCGTACTTCAATAATCGAAATCTAGTGATCTCATAATCTCTTCCTAGCTTTTATTATTTCCTTCCCTACTCTGTGATTATGCCCTCACAAAATCAGCAGATAGCAAAGATAAATAAATAACCTTTTTTGAGCTTATATAAAGCAGTTTTCTCCCACGACACAAGATTTAAACTGTTATATATAGGTATGCCTCTAACAGTCAGACTTAATTTTCCAAGAGGATTACATTCAAACGTATCTTTTTTTTCCATATCGTTAAGCACAGCTTGCATTTGGGGGACATCTTGTGGAATTAAACTCTTCAGTCTTTCTGCAATGTTGACTTTACCAGCCACAATAAAAAAATCTCCTTTGCTTTTCACCTTCTCAAAATAACGTGAAATGACATTGCTTACTTTCGATGATTCGTCAAAAATTTCGACTTCTGCTTTTAGCCGATTAACAACATGTTGAAATTCGTCGAGAATCCTTTTCTTCTCATTCTCCAAGAAGGTAAAGTATTTGTTAAGCCGTGTTTGCACGCGTCTGTCTAGCTCAGCACTAAACTCATCCATTGACATTTCGATATCATCAATTTGCTTGTGGTAGCCTTGAACCAAAAGCTTCGCTCTTTCTCGTTTCTTTTCGCCATCTTCTACTTGCTTTAAAAGACTATGCTTTATTTTCCCAGCTTCTGTTTGTATTGTGTCACTTTCATGACCTACATGGGTTCGATGCTGGCAATATCTGCAGATGTATGCACCATCACAATCAGAGCAAATCACATTAGCGATGCTGCGATGACTTGTACAAAAAGGTTGGATGGTTTGTGTTCTCCTGTGAAATATGATTGGGGTGTAATCAGCATCAACGCAATTATGTGATGACCAACAATCATCGCAAGTGTTGGTTTGACATTTTGTACATGACCTCGTCACGGATGATTTACAATTTGAACTTTCTTCGCACAAATACTTTGTGTTCTCATGTGACCTACAATATCATTTATATCTTTTTATAGTTATTAAAATAAACCATCCGAAGTAAAGTTTGGTACATGTAAATATTGAAAATGGTTGGTTCCTATGGCCTTGGGAAGTAAGTTTGCAATAGGTCTTCACAAAGAATCACAGAAAGACTACAAACTTCGCAAGGCGTAACACACAAGTAATTGATATAGCGTAAGTGGGAGAAAAAAAAACTCACAGACTTTCCACAACAGCCGACAAGTTGTAATTTGTTGCAAGAGAGCTTGTAGTTTCACCAGGTCCTAATGATGTCTCTTCTTCACAGAGTTCTTCCGGACATTGTATGGTAGCGTTTCCATAATGTCTAAACACCAGCAAGCCATCAAGACATTCTTTACAAAAGGTATGGTTACATTCTAAAATTTTTGGTTCATCCAATGTTTGACTGCAGTAGCTACATTTAACAGCGTCAAGTAAGTGCGAGTTTTTTGTTGATGAATTCATTTTGTTTTAATACTAAAAAAGAATTGTGTAAATCTTCAATAAACAAACTAAAGTAAATTTCCCTGATGCAGCTGTCAAAACTATTTTCAATATTGAGGTAAATCCGAAAATCTACATTCAGATAATGATGGCCGTACGACCATCTGTCTGACTTTCAGCCAAAATGCTAGCAACGAGTAGTGTCACTGTGGATATTCCATGGGAAGTAACAAAGAAACAACTAGTAACAACAGAAATCAAACAACACAAGCTCTAATTGTAAGAAAAAATAAACGGTGCAATTTTAAAGAAATAATTATGTACATTAATCACATTTTTAAGATGCATCATACATCATATGAAAAAAATTATATGTTTATATATATAATAGATAGATACATATACTATTTACAAAACGTAAACCAGTTAATTCGATTTAAATTGACAAGAGATTTTTTTAAACGTATTATTGACGTCATTATTCACTTTCGATTTCCTCCTCTGGCAGCAACTTAATAACCTACTTAAATTATATAACATGACTCTAACTTAGATGACTATCACAAAGGTTGGTTCCCAATCCTTAAATAATAGTCCCCACATGGGACCCATAGTGCAAATATGCAGTTACAAAAGAAGTGCGCTTAATAGAAGTCATTGTTGTGCGAAACGACTTCTTAAAAACTATCAATTCTTGTTTATAAGATATAGAACACAAGATAAGATCAAGAACACAATTTTATACTTTTTAAACAATCTATTTCCTATTTATTATTTACTTATTTACTGCATAAATTCCTCTATTTACATCTTTCAGGTTGTAAGACATGTTAAGTCAAAAATTGGTACAAAGAGGCAGAATTAAAACACGCAAATACGCATGATGATTTGTAAGAGACATTACGTCCATTCCACAATTTCACTTTGCAACGTTTTATGCATTTATTTTGCCAAAAATATTCTTGAGTAAACAACAAAGATTGAAGTACAAAACAGTAGATGATTGAAATACAAAACAGTAGATTATTGTAACTTGCACATTTTACTTTCACATTACGATTTATCAACATTATAAAATGTTTTGATAAATAAAATCTTTGTAGAGTATCACAAAGAGATTAGCTACCATGCTGAAAAACCAACTCAGAGATCCTATTAGACTACTGCTTATTAATAAAATGACATAACGCAAACTTTAAAATTGACAAATCATTTGTTTCCATCCCTGGAGCGTTAAAGAAGTGTGGTGTATCATTTCGATAGATTGTTTCGACGAATTAACCAGAACATTTTATCATAATTTCGATAGCTTGTTTCGACGAATTACCGAGAACATTTTATCACCATTTCGAGAGCTTGTATCGACGAATTACCGAGAACATTTCATCATCATTTTGAGAACTTGTATCGACGAATTACCTAGAACATTTTATCATCATTTCGATAGATTGTTTCGACGAATAACACAGAACATTGTATCATCATTTCGAGAATTTGTTACGACGAATTACGGAGAATATTTATCATCATTTCGATAGATTATTTCAACAAATTACACAGATCATTATATCATCATTTCGAGAACTTGTTACGACGAATTACCGAGAACATTTTATCATCACTTCGACAAATTACCAATAACAGTTGATCAAAGTTTAATGTCAAGTCAACTTGATGGACTACTGGTTACCACTTTGAAGAACGCACACGTCTTCCTAAAACGTGAATGTTGGTGTTAAGATAAACATTTATATTGCTTGCTAAGGCGTGTCTCATAAATCGAAAAGTACATGCTAAACACCTTTTGATTCTGCAATATTTCTTATTTTGAAACATCGATTTTTATGAGACCAGAAATAATCTTCAACTTATTTGTCGTCTGTACGCTTTATATACGAGCGTATGTATGAGCGCTTTGGAAATGAAAAATAATAATTTAAAAATATTACATTCTTTGATTTTAACTTTTAGTGTATAAAGGGAGGAAGTAAAATTTAAACGTCAGCTTGACGTTCAGTTCACCCTTTTTGATTTGTAAGTCATCCCTAAGTACAATCTCATGCTTCAATATGTCAACTACAATAATACATACGTTTGGCATACTCTTTGCGCGTTTAAGTTTAACGGATTTCTTAAACTTACTTTTTTGCTTATAGCTAATAAATGAAGGAAAACCATTAAGAATTTCCTTTTAAATCTTACTTCTTCTCCCTTTACAATTGGATGTTAAATAACCAGTGTTGGAGAACAAAATCGGTTTTTCTGGACTTTGCATTTTCACATCAGCAACATCTGTGAACGATAAATTTTCCAGATCAGGTGATAACATGCTGGAGAAGTCATAACCACTGCATACCTAAAGATATTATGTTAAAGGATTGCATCTGCTGTCTTCTTCGTCATGCCATAAAATGTTATGATTTAAGAACACGAAGTAGTAGAAGCACAAACGCAAATCATTCTTGTATGTAATTCCTTTTATTTATTTGAGAAAAAAATGCATTGTTACAATCTACCATTAAATACAAGAACCATACATACATCTTTCTTTTTCTTCTTTTCATCTGCTACATAAAAACATTATGAGAATATCAAGAAATAAGGCACACATAGATTTGCAAGTACATGCTTATTTGTGAGAGTGAATCAATGGCTTTGTTTTATTTCCAATTACTTTCCTCTTATATCGATTTCATTACAAATGTCTGTAGTTGAAGAAGGTATTTCGGTAGAATCATAATTGTAAAGTTGATCAGTTTTGTTTTTCTGTTTACCTTAGACCGAACAGCTAAAACTTGCAAAGTACGCCATGCAGTTACTCTATTGGAGAGTAACTTAAAAACAATCTTCTTGACGAAGGTGTGCAACAGATTGGTTTCAAAGATACGAGGAAAGAATTGTTATTTTTATATTTTTATGTCCTTTTTTTAAAAAAGGATAGTGCACGTAAATAAACATTAGTCAATTAATGCGTCTGCGTCCCAAATTATTCCTATTGCCACATATTTTTTAATGAAGTTTGCACCACAAAAGGTAATTAAACCTTATAGCATCTGTTTTGTGATGTTGATATTGCAGACATAAGGAAATGATAAAGTGGGATGCTCTTTTCAATGAATTTGACAACAGGATTGAAATGCAAATCCCAGCTGTAAAAAATTGATGCGGAATACTCACTTCTGGCGTAACGGCAAAATAAAGGGAGCATTTTACGACTTTATCAAAAGTAATCTCAATGTTGAAAAATTATTGAGGCGATCTGGCAATGCTTCTTTGTAACACGTTAAAATATTCACAAATAAATACCGACCACAAAGTAGGCATTTTCAAAATAAAATGTGAAAAGTTGAGGTGCAAAAATATACGAAGAAGGGGTACAAAAATTTTTGTAACTCGCATTCCCGATATAACTGCGAAATGACTAATGTATTCTTTCTGCCATGTTGGCAAAGTGCAACAAAAAGACAATAAAATACATACCAGAAGGATGTAAATTTTTTCTCGAAGGAAAACCTTTCCTCTTCAGTATATAATCAACTAAACGCAACTCCTAAAAAAATAACAAAGAGGTTCAGTAAATATTAGACAGAAAAATTACTACAAAAATTTCGTTGAAAGATTTTTGATTTATTTAACCATGGATAATTGGATAATTGTATCAATAGTAGTTGGTTTTGGATAATTGTATCAATAGTAGTTGGTTTTGGATAATTGTATCAATACTAGTTGGTTTTGGATAATTGTATCAATAGTAGTTGGTTTTGGATAATCGCATCAATAGTAGTTGGTTTTGGATAATTGTATCAATAGTAGTTGGTTTTTGATAATCGTATCAATAGTAGTTGGTTTTGGATAATTGTATCAATAGTAGTTGGTTTTGGATAATTGTATCAATAGTAGTTGGTTTTGGATAATTGTAGCAATAGTAGTTGGTTTTGTATAATTGTAGCAATAGTAGTTGGTTTTGGATAATTGTATCAATAGTAGTTGGTTTTGGATAATTGTAGCAATAGTAGTTGGTTTTGTATAATTGTATCAATAGTAGTTGGTTTTGGATAATCGTATCAATAGTAGTTGGTTTTGGATAATTGTATCAATAGTAGTTGGTTTTGGATAACTGTATCAATAGTAGTTGGTTTTGGATAATTGTATCAATAGTAGTTGGTTTTGGATAATTGTATCAATACTAGTTGGTTTTGGATAATCGCATCAATAGTAGTTGGTTTTGGATAACTGTATCAATAGTAGTTGGTTTTGGATAATTGTATCAATAGTAGTTGGTTTTGGATAACTGTATCAATAGTAGTTGGTTTTGTATAATTGTATCAATAGTAGTTGGTTTTGGATAATTGTATCAATAGTAGTTGGTTTTGTATAATTGTATCAATAGTAGTTGGTTTTGGATAATTGTATCAATAGTAGTTGGTTTTGGATAATTGTATCAATAGTAGTTGGTTTTGGATAACTGTATCAATAGTAGTTGGTTTTGGATAATTGTATCAATAGTAGTTGGTTTTGGATAATTGTATCAATACTAGTTGGTTTTGGATAATCGCATCAATAGTAGTTGGTTTTGGATAACTGTATCAATAGTAGTTGGTTTTGGATAATTGTATCAATAGTAGTTGGTTTTGGATAATTGTATCAATAGTAGTTGGTTTTGGATAATTGTATCAATAGTAGTTGGTTTTGGATAATTGTATCAATAGTAGTTGGTTTTGGATAATTGTATCAATAGTAGTTGGTTTTGGGTAATTGTATCAATAGTAGAATATGCCCATAGTGTGTCCCTAAAATTAATTAATAGACTGACTTCTACTGGTGGGGTTTATGCTGTACCATCAGCAAATATATTAATCTAGAACAGTGATCATGTGGCTTCGATAACCAAATTAAAAAAAATGAAACATCTTGTAGGAGTAATTTTCGAAATTATACATAGCTGTTTTGCAGTGTTTTTTAAAAAAATTTGCTCGATATAACTTTTTATATAAAAAAACAGGGTATACAAACCTTAATTATTTAGTTAGCTCATTGATAGTAGCTCGAGACAAATCAGGTTTTACTCGTGTTATTTTTTAATAATTGATATGCTAGGACTACAGGGGTATCATGCATAAAATCAATTACTGATTTAGTTTTTTAAATTTGTTGATATAATTTGTTATTTTTTCCCTCCCATATATAAATAGCAGTTCATGTTAGTGCTCTAAAATGATAGAGCACAGAGTAACACATACCTCAAGCGAGTATTGACTGTACTCATCCATCATTGTGATAAAATTTGCCATGTCATGCCCAAATTGAACATCTATTGGGACTCGCTAAAATGCAAAATATACAATAAATTCTAACCAAATAGATATAGAATACAACTTATCCAATTAAAGAACACAAAAACCACCTATTTCTCATCTCTTCGGTCTTTTGAATAAATTTAGATTAAAATGTCTAAAGATGAAAAATCTGAATAGGTGAGACAAAATTCAGCACATAACTTTTTTAAAAACTATTTATATTTATCTGCCTGTGACAAACGGTTTAAAAAAGAAATAAATTGTTTGTTATTTTAGTTTCAAATCCCGATTTTTAACTACTGCTATCTGCGTTTAATAAACTTTGGCTATGCTAAACAATTAACATTTTCACATACACACCTGATATCTTACAACTGTCCCTTCATTCTCATGCTTTCCAAACTCTAAAAGACAACAAAAAGTGTATTTTTACTATAAGAAATTTTTTTTTAAAAGAAATACCATTTGTCACTTACTGTCCAGCAGTAAAGGAAATTGTTTTAACTTTCTAGCAGCATTGGCATACACATTCGACATCTCAATGTTCTTCATCTTGCACTGCACAAAGCTAGTCAGAGATTTCTTAGGTTCGGTCTGTCTTTCGACATTTAACACCCCTAATTGTGTATAAGAGTCAGGCACTGGTTGAATATCACCTAAATTTATTTTAAGTATGGGAACTGTAGATGAAAGGAGCTTATCTATCTTTGATTTTACGTGTTTTGTTGATTTTATAACACAAAAATCCTCCTTGTTTTTTATCTCCGTTAAGAATTCCAAACCTTTCTTCATTTTGCCTTTATCAAGAAAAGGAGCAATTTCATTGTAAAATGTTCGAACTTCATCATCAAATGTTTTCAAGATTGTACTCTCTTCTTTGGCTAAAGATTGAAGAAGATCTTTTGCAATTGTTATTTCGCGGTTCCTTAACTCTTGAAAAAGTAACATGCGTGTTTTTTGGAATTCAGTAATTGATAATTTGAGTATTGCCTTTAATTCTGAGGAGTCTTCCTCTTCTGTTGTGACAGTTTCAAGTTTTGAATCAATAAAATTTCGAATAGCTTCAGCTGCACTTTTAACAGATGAAAAATCATGCCCTAAGTGTGATCGATGTTTACAATACATACAAATAAAGCAATTTTTGCATGTCTTGCAAACGTGATGGGCAATAGTGGAATGTTCTTCACAATATGGTTGAAAACAACCTGTCTTTACATCAAATGTTATTGGAGTGTATCTTGCACTTTTATTGCTCCCATCTTTCCTTCTCACAACTTGAGGCGTGGCGCCATTACATAAATGTTTTGACCAGCAACTTTTACAAGTCTTAACGTTGCATTCTGCACAATATCTGCTGATCTCAGATGTACAATTTCTGTCTGCTTTGCATATTTTGCTATTTGAGCTAAGAAAATAATTAACAAAAAGATTATTAATCAATTTAATGTAAACAAATTTAAAACATAAGCTTTGTTATTCCTTTGAAAAATATTAGTTGAAATAGTGAAACTTAAATTTAGTCAGCTTTGCAAAATTTATTTCTCTATTTCTTTTTTTCAAGACATTAACAGTACACAAACAAGTTAATTTCAAAATCTACTTTACAGTCTGTTTTGACAATGTAATAACAATTTTAAGAATAGGGCATACCCCTAGAGCATGATTTTCAGTGACAATAAATCAAAATTTATTCGTTCAAAAAGCATTTTGAAATCCCTATCAAATGTTAAAATAATAATTTCAAAATTTTTAACTTGCAAAAAATACAGAGACATTTTTGAAACACAACCTGCCTGCAGAAGAAATGACTTGCTTCACAAAGCTATTTGACTCCCAACTCTCATTCAATGTTTTTTAGAAACGTGATAAATGTAGAAAATACAGTTTTCTAACTATTCTCAACAAAATTTTTTTATTTTCCATTTTTTATTTATTTTCCATTTTTATTTTATTTTTCAACACGAACTTTCCTTATTATGATGTAATATCTAGAGAATAAATCTTTTTCGAATAAAAAAAAGGAGCTTTGTTAGGCTTTAACACATTAGCACTTACTCTTGCAGAGTTTCTGCGGTTTTGTAAAAGAAATTTAATATGTAATGGATGGTATATGAAAAAGATCCCCCCCCCCCCCCCCAATTTTTTCGAGCTCATGCTATTATCTTCATCCTGTAACAGATATGTAACGCATACACCCTATAAATTTGAACTTATATTCAAAGACGTTTGTTGTTGTTTTCAAAAAAATATACGTAACCTACCAAAAAACAATATGAAATAGTTACAACAAATTGATAGTGAGAAAAATTTCTAGCAAATTAAATTGTGCTCTTGCTAATTCCATGTGTCTACTTTGTCTGCCTTTCATAGTCACCATGTGAGACTAAAAATACCTCGTATTTTTAGAACTTTCAACAAGATCTCTAATGCATAGAGTCTCTCTAATTTAATAAGGTTGCCAATTTTGCGAATTGTTTGTTTATGTATTTTTAAGGGATAAACATTCAGAAGATTGGCCTTTTAAATTTTATTATGCATAAAACGTGCCTGAGTACACCATATAAATTAAACCTATTATTTTTTAAAAGTCATGTCAACTGCCAGAAGTGACTTTCTTCTTAAAAAACACAGATAGTCATTTTTTTTTAAGAAAGGAAGTTTTGATGAAAAGGAAAGTCTTCTAAATCCACTCATAACTCCTATACAATTTTAATATCAGAAAAACATCAATATGTATATGGTTATACTCACCTAGACAACACATCAATGACACCTGCAAGATTGTAATTTGGTGGCAAATCATTGGTAGTGCCTGTTAATGTAATTTTAGTTAAATCTGCACACATCAATGGGCATTTTATAGTACCTGCGCCACCATATTCCCATTGGATTACGTGGTCCAGACATTCTTTACAGAAGGTATGAAAACATTGCAATATTTTGGGATTACATAGTTGCTCGAGACATATATTACACTTGATGGCTTCATTTAATCTTGCATTAGTGTCATTCTTTTTTGTTGACTGTGCCATGATTTTTGAATTCCTTGTGAAATTATTTTTCAACCAGTTGTCTTATTTTTCATTCTAAGCTAATAATGCATAAATATATATAAATCTAAAACTTAATAGGTAAAATGATGCTGAATTATATATAAAAAATTAATACATATACTTAGATAATAGTAAATCATACCACAGTTAGTTTTAATAAATAATAACACACAGTTTTTAACAGAAGATAATATTTACTGAATTATGTCTGGCCATAAAAATTTATAGCAACATAGCAACAATTTAAATAGGAATACTATATATGTACTGTAATATATCAAACAGCCAAACCAACTTTTTAAAAGTTTGTACAAAGTAAACCAACAAAGTGATTCTGAAACCAATATCACTGTAAATGACGGAGTATATTCAAAAGGAAATTCTAGCTGTTCATGGAGAACAAAGATTTTCTGTAGAGAAGAAATTATTAGTTTAGTGGGCAGGTACATGGAATGAAAAAAGTAACAAAATGTAAAAAGGAGGGCAAAACCTTAAAATTTGTAACCACAAGCGGTTGAGAAAGCTCTTTCTGCATAAGTAAGTAAGTAAGTAAGTAAGTAAGTAAGTAAGTGATCTCTGGCTCCCTAATTTCCCATTTAGCGCTCCCTTTCTTCCATTCTTGGCCCTATTTTCTAATGTGTATGGTAAAATAGGGAGCATGCTCCCTATTTTACCATATTGGCTCCCTATTGCTCCCTTTTTTCCAATACAGGCTCCCGCGGCTCCCTATTTTCCTTTTGCATTGGAAAATAGGGAGCATGCTCCCTATTTTACTATATCGTCACTAAAGTACAATGTATATCCATCTTGTTTTGTTCTTCAAATACACTAAGTAATTAGCCATCAAGCAAGGCAACAATGCTTGTCTTTTTCAAGGCAAAAACAAGACTTGACTTGACCGTTCGGTTGATAACTTTGTAGTTTTCTTTCTAATTTTGTTATTTTATTTATAAACCAAATATGTAACTGTGTTTAGATTGAGAAGTTTATTATAACGTATGAGCTAGCTAGATACCTAGCTATAGCTGGCTGACTGAAGGCAAGAATGCCTTCCATGCTCATCTTTATCTTGTCATAAATAATTCTCTGCCTGCTATGTGTTACACCAATGTATCTATACCATGTATATTTATATAGCTTATGTCTATTGATGGCTAACATGTTGAGAGGCAAATCACTTCCAGGGTGATGTAGTAAAATAAATACTATATCTGTTATATACCTAGCTAGATGAGTTGCTGTCTGATGTAGTTGTTTTGATTTTGCGTAAAGACTTGCGCACGCATGCATACAGTTAGAAAAAACTATTCCAGCTCCGTTTTAATCTTGCATTCCTTTAAATCTATAAATTAGAATAAATAGTCAATTTTCCTTATGTGGTCGTACTTTTATTGCCTGTGAGAATACATGCGCAAATAGGAAACTTTGTAAACATTCGCAACTTGCCCATAAGAATGTCAATGAACTGCAAAAAAACATCATCATCATATGTGAAAGCAAATATTTTTGAGTAAAAATTGTGGTATTCTAAGTCTATACACTGCTACACTGGTTCGAAAGTCGTTGGGTTCTGCTGGGCACACAACACTAACACATTTAAAAACAACTGTAAAATATGATGTGTCACAGAGAAAAAACTGCTACAGAAAGCTACCTTTTGGAACAAACATCAAAGCAAGTACTAATTACGTTTATTGCCACTAACGCTGAGTTGCGTACACAGGCAAAAAATGCCGTGAAAAGTGTACAGTTAGATGCAAAGTCGTCTATTGAGGCTGACATGGCAGAATCAAACAAGGATAGCGAGGCTGAAAATTTTATACCACCAGCAGATACCGAAGATGATGTTAGTAGCCCCGATAAAAAGCCTAAGGGGGTCGTCTTTTCAAAAGAGATAAAGATTGAATAAGAAAGTATATCTCCCACCTCATTAAAAACGAAAATCTGGTTAGAGAATCAAAAGTTAATGATATTCTTTAATCCAATTCGGATCTCGTAAGAATGAAAAAAAAGTATGGTTTACGTCGTATATTGGTGAAAGTGAGTACGGAAAAAAAAATCTACTAAAGTAGACTTATCAAACATATTTAACATTTGTAACTTTTTGTCACAGTTTATGTTATGCTGAATTCTGATTTACACTAAGCGACATTTTATACCCACGGTCATACGAATATATTGAGATATTAGTGCGACTCTCTTATGGAAAATCAAGCACACATTTTTTGATAACTTTTTGATGAACAAGTTTTATTCGAAATAGCTTGCTGCTTGATATATAGTTATTATCGTCTCTTCCCTCCAATTTAATATACCTATTATCATTATAGCTTGCCTCGCCTCAACGGCTTCCGAATTGCTGCTTTCTTTATCCTAAACAGCATCAACTGATAAATACTTTGCAGCCGGTAGGCCGCGAAGGCTTTGCTTTAACAAAAGCGTAAGTCACGTTATTTTCTAATTCATTGCATTCAATCGAAAATAACTTGATTTATTAACTCTGTATAACCTTCGTATATGCGATACAAGTGTAGTAAATCAGACTAGGTAGTACTAGGTAGTTATGCAGTCGGAATATGAAATTTACAAAAGAAATATATAATTATTTTACTAAAAAAATCTCACACTAAGGGCGGGTGGGTGGTTGTGCAAAACTAACTAACGATGTGTGATATTTTCCCGCTTATTCCGCCCTCTTTTTTCCTTGGTCACGTGACAAAGGAAAGTGTACATTGACTATAT
Organism: Hydractinia echinata; assembly: GCA_030067915.1. Taxonomy (NCBI): domain Eukaryota; kingdom Metazoa; phylum Cnidaria; class Hydrozoa; order Anthoathecata; family Hydractiniidae; genus Hydractinia; species Hydractinia echinata. The sequence goes on along the minus strand of JASGCC010000188.1, from coordinate 532,889 downwards.
CTTAACATACCCGGTTATAAGTCTTTAATAAATTCATTAAACTACAGTATACTCTCCAATTAGCGGACACCATCGGTGTAGTATGACCAAAGTGTCCGCTAATTGGAAGTGTCCGCCTCTTGGAAAGTTTTACATTTTAAGTCGAAAATTAAAAAATAAAGCCTATTTTTGTATCACAAAGGAAAAATAACAAATGATAATATTATAATATTAACATAATAATAACGAACCAAACTTTCAATATTTACAGATCTTTAAGTTCTTTCAAACAAAATTTAACAAATGATGGATAAATGATAAATGATTTTATTTTAAAAAGTCTTTAATTATCGTTTTCATTGGGAAGCGATTGAATCGTGGAGGTGGCTATGGTGTAGAGGTTCGTGTTATTTATCGCTTTCATGGCCATGAGAAGCAGATAAAGTGGTTGATAAAGAAAATTGACGGCAAGCTGGACACAAAAGTTGTAAAAATTTTGAAATTAAAACTATTCATTTTTGTTTGTTTTTCTTTGCCCTCTTTTGATTTTTTTGGACTGTCCGCTAATTGGAGAGAAAAACAAGCCATATTTCCTCTTTAGTGCAAAAAATATTGTCCGCTAATTAAGTGTCCGCTTTTTTGAAAGTTTTTTTTATGAGACTTTGACTAAAAAACGGCCGGTGTATGACGAAAGTGTCCGCTAATCAGAGGTGTCCGCCTTTTAGAGTGTCCGTTAATTGTAGAGAATACTGTGCATTGAAACACCTTCTGCAACAAACACACGAAAGTCCTGGGAGTTCCGGACGCTGACGTCATCAAAAATAGTCTCGTTTAAGGTTCCGAATCGACCCAAATAATCTAAGATCCTAATTCCATTTGGTAATATTGACAATTCTCAAAGCTCGTGTGTCCATTATGTAAACAGTGTACTTGGTTGTTTGTGATCTTAACCACAAGTTTAGTTGTATAACCGTTTGGAAAACCAAACAGAAGAATAATAGAAAAAATAATTTTAATGACGTTATTAAAAAGTAAACCGAAGGGTTAGTTGCAGCTGAACATTTCTATTTCGTGCGCGTTTAGCACGATTTTAAAATCACGCCCAAACCCACAACCAACGGCTATTTTTTGTTAAGAATTGCTACCAATTTGCTACGTTATTCTAAGGATGCAAAAATATGATAAGTCAAATTTTTGAAGAAGTTACGGTTAAACACCAACCTTGTCCCAGGTTTTTTTCTCTCTTTTATATCGGAGGGCAAGAAAGCCGCCCCGGTATTAAAAAGAGACAAAGAGCCCGGCGAGACAAGCATGGGTTAAATACGTGACCAAACATATTTTATTGACTTGAAATTGTTCAATTCCATGCTAAATAAATAATTTGATTTTTTTTTCAAAATTTGTATTTTTCCACCCTTTCAATAACGGAAAGTCGTGTATTTTCACTTCATTTTGTAGGAAATTCAGTCTACTTTCTAAAAAACCAATGTATAGAGTCTTAAAGTCAATAGATTTTGAGGTATAGCCTTCTTAAAATGAGAACCAAGATGACGCGCACTGTGTAATGAACGCCGCAACAATTGTATAATATTCGATAAACAACATTTGAATCAATCCAATGTGCTTTATTTCGTTGATGGCATTCAAGTGGTAACTTAACACGCTATTTCAAGACCTTAACAAAGAAGGTATTAACACTTACTGGACATGCTTGATTAAGCGCCCACTCTCAAATCAGCGCAGCGCCCACCCTGTTTTGTAATGTTTTTATAAGCGCATCTTTCTCAAATAAGTTTAATACATTTCTAAAGTCAAAGCGTTTATTCAAATATTTTCGAAATTAGAAACACGACCTTATATTCGAAACTAGCTTTCTTCTTTAATTCATCTACATTATGAAAATTGCGTGTTATTTATGAGAGACATATCTTCTGTTTTTACACTTAACGGCCCTTGTAGTTTCATGAAAATAAAGCTTTGACATAACATAATGAATGAAGTATTTTAAAAGCAATAGGCGCCTACACTAAAAAACAAAATGTTAAATAAGGACGCTTACTCAAGAATTTACGGTGGGCCTACCCCGAAAGTTACTCACGAAATTTTTTAAAAAGGACCATTCGATAAAGTTATTTCCCTTGATTTCAGATTTATTCGACTAGCAAAAGTTTATGAGGGACAGTTTTAATAAGTACCGGATAAATTCTTTTACCCTAAATATACATGGAAGGGGGAGGGCAAATGGAAACCGTATCCGGTAAAGAGTTATAGGAAAAATACAACTCCCCATTCTTAACACCGCATTTCTGCCTATGAACACGCCTAACTACATTTACGGCAGTATTGTGCTGAATTGGAACAGTGTCCTAATCATATTAAAGAGCTAGCTAAACATTTTACCGAAGTTATGTACATCAATATAGACTGGTCAGGAAATGCCGTCCTATTTAATATAATCCTTCGCTCAAGTGATAAGAGCTTTATGTAAAAATGGTAAAAATCATCGTCTAAGATGTTGAGAGAATCTTTAAGCTCCACAACTGTCGATAAAAAGACCTTATTCCCAATCTTGACACCAAAACATCCTTCGGATTCTCTTACAGCCTATTGCACGACAAAAATTAAAATTCTGCAAAAGTTGTGTGATCAATTGACACCCTACGATTAGAATGGACTGCTTGGGTTTGGATTGCACAACTATTTTTAACATGATATTTAGGATAAACCTCCCGCTCCCTCGTGGAAGAAACTTTTGCGCTTCATTTTGCGTGAACAAACTTTAAGGTACTACGAACTAAGATTTTTTTCGGAAAAAAATTATTGCGGTTCTAAAAATATTTTCATCTAGTTCCGACTAGTATTTATAAATTGTCTTGTAGCACCGAAATTCCCGGACGCCATTTTTCAGGAATTTACGGTTAAGGTTTACGATTGGCCTTATTTTTGCAGGAATAAACGTTTTCGAATTATCCAAAAACCGCCGAAACCGTAAAAGTATCTTCCAGAAAGACTTTATTTCCTTAAAGTATTGTCTGTAATGCATTTTTTAACTTATGGCAAAGAAAGTGGACACCTTTTTACAACATTCGGCTTTACCCAGATTTTATTGTAAAGAGTTTTCTAGCATTCGGGCCCGTTCTATATGAATTAACAAAACTATTGCTGAAGTTCTAAATTAATTTTAGGTGTGACTGGTATGCTTCATTATAAAAAAAATGTAAAGAGCCAAAATCCCTCGGGCGTTTTCCATAATTACGCCCTGTGCCAAAAAAATAAATAAATAATTGCTCCCTAATTTCCAATGCGAATGCAAATCGGCTTTAGTTTGCAGTAAACGGAGAAGTTGTTGTAAATTTCAATAGTTGCTTGTGAAAAGCCATACAAAAACGACATATCCTAACAAAAAAACTTAATGTTTATATTTTTATTGTCAGCCGAACTTAAGATATGCAATAATTAAAAACGGCTCCCTAAATTCCAATGAAAGGGACGCTATCGAGGTGAAATGGCACAGAATAAGGCCATGTAGAAACACTATGTGGACATGTTGCCTCAAAAGTGCCAAAAATGGGTAAATTGCTAAGCATCCTTGCTTAGATAAGGTTATAATCTTATAAAATGTGGACAATTCGAAAAGGTTCAGAGCAATAGGCGTTGACCCAAAAGACCACGCCCTAAAACTGTAACACTGTTACTTACCTTGGTGGCTCCCTAATTTCCAATGGCAAGTCTGAAATCCAGGAGATTATACAACAAAATTCACTCAAAACACTAATTTTTTTTGTCCTTTACAATAGCCGTCTTCTGAAATACCTTTTCAAAGCAAAAAAAACCATTCAATACTTCAATATGTTTGCATTTAGACCGTCACTCGGAGTTCAGTATTATTAGAAAATAGGGAGCAGAGTTAGTGCTACAGTAAGTAAGTAAGTAAGTAAGTAAGTAAGTAAGTAAGTAAGTAATAGTAAATAAGTAAGTAATTCAGTTTGGCCATTTAAAGAAATATTCAAAACGGCCTTTTCTACAAATATTTACAGAGTGCTGTTGCTAGCTTGTTGGCTAGCTTTTGCTTTGCACCAAAATTAGTAATTTTAAAACTAGCTATATGTATAGCGACGAGACAGTCAAATACAGATGCTCGATAACATTAATAATAATTACTATATACTTTAAAGTATACCTGTAGCTAGCACAATAAAGTATATTTATAAAAAAACAAAGATGTCAGGTGATTCAGGAATTCTGGCCGAAACTTTGTTTTGGTAGCATCAAATAACAGAAAATACGCCTCGGTGATTTCTCGGAATTAGTGGTCGTTACCAGGTCGTATTTTATGTGCGTTTATAAAGCTGTAAATAAAAATCTTATGACTAAATATTATATTTACTTAAAAGTAGTTCAAATAAAAAGTTTTGAAATTATAACAGAAAAAATTATTATCTTTTGTCAAAGAGAAAAAACACTATGGTACTATACAACGTAAGGTGAACCCCCTGGTTTCATATTAGACTGGATGGCCCGCTGCCGGTAGCGAAACTTCAAAACAACACAAAAGAAAAAAAAATATTGCACCGTCACTGAAATGAAAAGGGACTGCTGCTGACTGTCTGACTGCTTCATTTATTCTTTTTTCCTTGATTGACTCAAAAAATACACATTTAATATGGGTTCAAAATGCTCGACAATTCAGCTAGACGAATCAGATATCGAGGAAATACAAAAAGAAACTGGCTGTAAGTATTTAAACGAACTTTTTAAATGATGACGAATTTGTGAATCGCTCTAGCTAGCTATAAGTGCGTTCCTTTTTTTTTTATTCCTTTATTTTGTAAGCTAGGATTTAGCATTTTGTATTGTAATTGGGGAGAATTGGGTGGCTTGAAGTAGGTGGGAGGCTTTTTACCCTTTGATGGCTCGCTGGGGGTATCCACATTGCACCATGGTACCAAATAGGGGTTGTTTATATTATATAATATGTGTGAGGTGAAGGAAGCCTATGCTGTCCTCCCAAGTGGGAGAAGAGTGCTGTTAAAAACCTAAAATAAACTTATGAGAGAAGGGCGATGTTACACGAGTAGTTTTAACAAGGAGAGAAAGAAAACAACAACAAGTTGTAAAAAAGAGAAAAAGTAACTGTTCTGACCCAACCACGGATACCGGCCCAACTTTGGACGCAGGACTGGCCCGTCTTTAGACAGGACGGCCTGTCAAAAGACTGGTCGGGGCGTTCACAGTTGGGATTGCCCATCTATTGACGGGCCCGGCCCAATTTTGGACAAATGTATGCAAATTCGTCTTAAGTTGATTCAGGCCCAACTATTGACAAAGGAATCTCCCGCTTTTAAAAACCATGTCATCGGATGGGACAAGCTCAACTGTACATAAAGGACTCTTGCAATTTGAGAAAATGTGTCATAAGATGGGACAGGCCTAACTATTGAGAAACAATTCCCATGCTTTTAAAAGACTGTGTCATAAGATAGGACAGGCCCAAGTATTGACAAAGGACTTAAGTGCTTTCAAAAATTGTAACAAAAAAAGGAACAGGCCTAACTATTGACACTTTTTAGTGAAGACTCCCAGAGTAAAGATAAACCTTGTAACATGGGCAACACATTGTTACGACTTTTAAAAAAATTGAAGACAGGCTTAGCGCAACTGTGGACAAATGCAGTGTCTATAGGAGAGGACTAAAGAGAACAAAAAATGTATGGAGGAGAATAAATCATGAATTCTCTAAATATAATCTATTACATATATAGCTAAAGTAATGAGCAATACATTGTCATAAATTCTTTTTTCTTAAAAATTGAACAAACACAGACATAAATTGACCAATAAATTTGACAAATGGGGATTAGTAGCACAGTCTGTAGACCGTTCGACTCATGTCTAAGTGGTTGTGGGTTTGATCCCCACATAAGGCTGTCGTCCAGATGGGCAAGAATTTTAAAAAAGGTTTCTGTAGCTCAAATGGGAGCTTTAAAGACGCCGCTCGGAACTGGTGAGACTGATCACATAAAATGTAAATTAACGCAACACATAATAATTCTTTAAATCATAGTCATAGTCTCTGTTTCTTGAATATATATATAACAAAATAATCCAATCGTGGCTGCCCAAGCCAAAACGATTCTGCCTCTTAAGTTACGTAATAGGTCAAGTTGCAGTAATTCCATTGAAGATTATCTTGAAAAGTATTGTTTAAGCTATTTATGTTTGCCTGTTATATAACATGACATTACACCGAGCTGAATGTTATATCTTGATATCTGAGTCATAATTATTTAGCTAGTCATTATGCACACAACAATCCAGGTAAAAACATCTCCAATCATGCAACAAGGAAGTCTCTGACTCGCTGATATGGTCTTGCACCAAGAGTTACCAAGTAGTGTTGTTTTTGCTACCCACAACAATCTTGAAATGCATAACTCGATTTAATCTCAGCTAGCCATATACAACAATCATCATCATCATCATCATCATTCTCGGCTTAACGTCCGTTTTCCATGCTAGCATGGGTTGGACGGGGTATATTAATGACCCTCTTCCAATCTGATCTAGACTGTGTTAGATCTAAACTCAACTTCCTCTGTATCAAGTCTGTCCTTATAACCTCCTGCCAAGTCTTTCTCGGTCTGCCTCTGGGCTTTGCCCCAGGAACTATCAAGTCTCTACACTTTCTTACCCAATTATCCTCCTCCATTCTTTCCAAGTGCCCCAGCCAATTCAATCTTCTTATCTGGATAACATCTTTAATTCTACGGAGACTTAGCCTGCTTCTTAGCTCATCTGAACTCTTTCTGTCTCTCAGACTGGCGTTACACATCCACCTAACCATTCTCATATCATTCCTTTCTAAACGGGCAAGATCTTCCTGCTTCACTGCCCATGTCTCACTACCGTACAACATAACACTTCTTACACAGGCCTCATACAACCTACCTTTTACCTCAATTGACAAGACTCTGCTAGTCAACAAAGGAAGTAACTCTCTGAACTTTTTCCAAGCAGAACCTATCCTGCAAGTAACACTTCTTCCAACACCCCCTTCACTGCCCAACATATCACCTAAGTAACAGAAGTTCTCAACTATCTCTAACGAGCCACTGTTGTACATCATTAAAGCTGGAAGTACTTCATTCTCTATAATCTCACCTTTGCAACGCTTGCATACAAACTGAATGTCAGCTCTTAACCTTCCACCAATACTACTGCACTTCTTATGTACCCAATGCTTGCAAGTCTGACAAAAAATTGAGTTACTACCAACCCCTTTCCTGCAAACTCCACAAGGCCACTTTCCAACTACAAGGTCACACTTGGCTGCAATGCTACTAATCATGACTTTAGACTTTGCTGTGTTTACCTTTAGCCCTTTCTCTTCTAGTCCTTTCTTCCACTTCTCAAACTTTTCAACTAATTCTTCCATCGACTCTGCTATGAGAACCAAATCATCTGCATACAATAACTCCCATGGACAACCTGTTCTGAACTCCATCGACAGCGCTTCTAAGACTAGAACAAACAACAAAGGACTAAGTACAGAACCCTGATGTACACCAACATTTACACTAAATTCATCACTAAGTGAATCGTTAATCCTGACACGACTTCTAGCATTGCTGTACATAGACTGTACCATCGTAACTAGCCACTCATCCACACTTAATTTTCTCATACGCCAGAAAATGTTGCAGCCGTTCAGTTTTTTCACTTTATTGGAGTTAGTTTACGTTAAATACAAGGTCTTGATTTATGCAAACATCTTTTAACGCCATGCAAGTTGGTCCTGGCCCGTCAATTGACAGGGCAGCATGTCAAAAGATGGGCCACCGTGTCTAAAGATGATTCTTCTTTCCGTCTTAAGATGGGCCGTGTTCTAAGTTGGGTCAGAATAGAACCAACAAGAAGTTGTAAAAAAGAAAGAGAAAGGAAACAACAATAAGTTGTAAACAAGAGATAGAAAGCAAACAACAAGAAATTGTAAAAAATATTGAGAAAATAAAACAAGGAGAAGTTGTAAAAAATTACGAGAAGGTAACAACGTTAAGTTGTTCGAGACAAGATAAGTTAGTGTAATGACTCATCACGCTTAATGAGACTAGGATAGAGGAGAGTGTTATTAATTTGGGTATACGCACAGGAGAGTTTTGTGTATTTTTGCTTGCCAAATGTCCCCACCCCTTTTCACCAAGTATCCCTTTATATTGACATCACAACATTGTTAATTGAAATACATTTGACTTTGTAATAAGGGTTTTGCAGGGAGCATAAGCAATTAAAATTTTTTATGCAGTTCAAATTTTGTGATTAAATTCTAAACTATAGCCAGGCATTGTTTTTCATTTGCATTTTTTAGCTGGTTTTCCTCAAAGAATTTTAAAATTTAAAAGGAATGAAAGGCTTATAAGTGCAATAAATAATGTGAATTTGTCAAAATACTGCAGCAATTATAATGAGTTTGTAATTATAATTACAAAATTATGTTGTTCCTAGTGTCCGCAACACCAGACAGAGGGTGCAGGGGCTGAACCCTCTGCCATGCTCCCACATAAGAGGATTGTTAAGTGCCAAAAGTAAAAAAAGCAGAGGGACAGCTTTCCAATTGTATAGCTTTGTCAAGGTAGCCAAGGTATGAGCACAAGACAACCAAAGATAAAAAATTAAAAAGTTTCACACGTGTAAAAGGATTATAATGGGGCCACTGTTGAAAATATGATTGATTAGTGTCACCCGACATACTTTTCAGTGCAAAATCCAAGTACTGTAGAGTGTGTGTTGGGAGGGGCATTGAAGTAACTTGGTGAAAACAATAAACCAAGCAAATGGCAAAACTCCCAAACTCACACAACAAAGTGCATTTGTCTTTTGCGTCTACATCAGTATTCTGTTTCACAAACATAATGGATCTAATTCTTTACCTGCTACATTGTTTCGAAGTCTTTGCTCTATTTTCTTGCCTTGGAAAACAAGTGAACTTCATGGGATTCATGAACAAAATTTACTCATAATTTTAATTAAGGTTTAGTACAGCCAAGTGCTCACAATTAAAACGAAACATGACTTCCAGGAAGATTTAGGTAGATTTCTACCCGGCTGACTGATCAACACGATTTTGCATTTAGAAATGACACTAACCAAGAGGGTGCTCTATTCTTTCTACAGTACAAGTTAATAATTTCGTCATGTGTTATTTTTACGCTGTTTTCCAAATTTTCTCAAGGAGATGGCACTGTGTGTAATGTAAAGCAATTAACTTTGTTAATATATTTAACAATAGATACGTTTTTGTGTGATATAATGTTGTTGGCGTTGAGTACAACATATATGAACTCTTTTCTTTTCAAAAATAAGTTGCGAGAATTTAAATTATATATACATAAATAACTTTTTTTACTGGATTTACTTTGTCATGGTGGCAAAAATGACAAAATATAGAAAATTCTAAAAAGAAAAAGAAAATGCTGTATTATATATATATAACGAAAAAAATAGTTAAAAGTTTTAAACCATAGTGTTATGAAATTTGGCCATTGATTCAGCTTAAAAAGTTCTATGACCTAATAAGATTATACAAAATCATGTTTATATCCATAAAAAATCTAAATTTTAACATGTCAATTCTCTCTAAATGAAAAAAAACAACGAAAACTAATTATGGTAAAAAAGCTATTTGAACACAGTATAATGAATTTTAACCTTTTTTAAAGCTATATTTTGAAAAAATTCTTGTAAAAAATCTATCTTTTAATAAGGTTAATTTTCTTTCACAAATCTCATGCTTTGTGGTTATGGGGATATCATATTCCCTGAAATGAACATAGAGAGCAATTCAACAATATAAAAGAATCTTTAACAAAAAAAATAAATATAGAAATATCTATACTTGTATTCTTGTAAATTTACGGCTTTTAAATTACAGGAAATTTGTATTTTTAGTTTCACCAAGTCAAATCAAACGTTTGTATAGCAGATTTTCCAATCTGGATAAAGACAACAACGCCTTTCTCAGGTTAGTATAGAATTGTGTAAGAAAGTTGTTGATATTTTTTCTACACTTTGTTATTTTTTAATGAGTTTCATATTGTGCATATTGATTATTGTGGCAAAAGTGCCATAAAACAGAAACTAATGTGAAATATGTATACCTTCAAACAGAAAGTTTGAAGGTATACAGATACTAGTTGTTGAAAAGCTAAAACTGTTTTGAATAACAGTTTAAAAAAAGTATTTCACCACGTTTTCCTATCTTTAGGTAAATATAAATTCTAATTGTAGATCCAATCTCCTATATTGTAGATCCAGTCTCCTATATCATGAGCTGATCTATTTATTTTTAGTCGAAATGACCTACTTAGAATTCCAGAGTTAGCAATAAACCCCCTGGGGAGAAGAATAATTGACTCTTTTTTTGTGTAAGTAAAATTGTGTTTGTTTTTGTTTGGTTGTGTTTCATTGATTTCAGTTCTTTGGATATGTGAATATAAATTTCCGGAAATATGTTAGTACGTGAAGTTTACAGTATTTTACTGTGAAAGGTTCATTCCAATTATTTACTAATGCGAACAATTGTTTTATTTATAGTTTATCAAGGTAATAAATATTGAATAATCTATAAATTTGCCTTAAAAATGTAAATTAATGTTATTGTTTCTTTAAATGTTTATATTTTTTATACATTTAAAGGTCCTGGAATTATCCTGTGTATTAAAAAGTAGAACACATGCTAACATATAATGTATAATAAACCATGTGATAAACAAAAATGAAGCTTGATCAATGTTTTTGGCTTGAAGACTTAGTGCCTATTTATAAAATTGTAATTCTTTTTTCTTCTCCAGTTCAACAGAAGACGAAGGAATAAACTTCAGTCAATTTGTAGGAGTTCTGTCACGCTTCAGAAGATGTGAAGAAAAGACACAGTGTCAACTCAACACACGTGAAAACAAATTAAAATGTAAGTTTTTTGTGGTGCTTGTTGGTATCCCTCGGCACGGTTAGGGTTAAGATCAAAGTTAGGATTGGAACCCTATTGTGTGTTGTATTTAGATGCATTCAAGATGTATGATATCGACAATACTGGTATGATTTCCAAACAAAACATAGAACATGTATGTAGAACATATCGAGATTATATTATATGTACCATGAGACTATAGAGAGTAGAAGCTAAGCTATACACCGGCTTCAACAGTGTATGAGACGAATATTTATTTAGAGTGAATTAACCCTTGACTACGATAATATGCCTATTAGCATCACAGCAAGGCCAAAATACCGACATGGCATCAATTTGCAATAACTTGTGATCGCTTAACTTTGAAGTGTCAAAATAGGAGACCATTTCGAAGAGAATTAAATTTCCTATTCGGCAGTGCCCAACTTTGTCTACGTCACGACGGTATGTGGTCAGAAATCTCGCATAATGACGAAAAATTGTCGGCGATAAAACATGATATTTCGAGTTTTTCAAAAAAAAAAATGCTTCGGAATCACAGGGTTATAATCATTTTGTGATTTACAAGTTTGGTGTGTAAAGAACAATAGTTTATAGACCAAACAACTGTGTTTACATTCTTCTCTTTCAATTTAACGATCTGAAAAACACGTTCACTGGTTTTGTCATTTCTAAGAATGTCAGGAGTATTTAAAATATGAAAATTAAGAACTCCCCATATTCTTTGCTGCTTCTTTGTCTCTTATTGCGGAATTAACTGTTTTTGGTCTGTTTTGTCTGAAAAGTTTGTTTTGTTTCGTTTTGTTGTTTGTATTTGTTTTTCAATTATTGTATTTGCATTGTTCCTCAGATGTTGACTCTCATGGTTGGTTCTAATAAATCCAGTGAACAGTTGACTGCGATAGCTGATCGTACAATGCAAGAAGCAGACGAAGACAAGGATGGGTACCTCTCTTATGAAGAGTTCAGTAAGGTAACAGGCCAAACAAAATTTTTCTAATAAATCTAAAGCAGAGCTTTTGTTTACACATGGATGCAAGGTATTGTTATAAGAGCGTTGAAAATTTCATAATTATATAAAGCGTGCTATGTTAATAATTCTGAGTTTAATCTATCAATTACTAGGAAAAATATGACGTCTTGTTTCCGTCTTGCGCTCGTACGAAATTTTTGTTCATGTTTGTGCATCAGTCTTTTTGGACTGATGGTTATAATTGATGTTCTGTTGATAGTTATTTTCAAAATTGCTACTTCTTCTGTCTTGACTTCTAAAATTGTATAGAGCACTTTTGATATGCATCCGACCAGTTGGACGTTTTGTGACAATCATTTGGTTTATTTGCAGCTTGAGTTAATCTTGGTTTGTTGTGAATCAATCATATTTATTTTGCAGGCTATGGACAAAGTAGACTTTCAGTCAAAGATGAGCATCCGTTTCTTAGCATGAACAGGATGTAATCTTTCATATCTTTTTATGTCTTCTTATTTACACTCGTTCCAGCACAAACGAGGCTGACACAGAATGGGGAAAACAAGTAACATTTCGTATGACTGGCGAGTCATTATACTTATTGCAATGCTGGAATTTTCATGTGATGTTTTTGGTTTTACGAAAATACAGAAAACTACAGCGTAGTCAATTAAAAGATAATTAAATTTAATCAAATGTCTATTTTGTTGCTATAGCTACGAGCATTGTTCTTTAGTTCCGTTTATATTTGTAATTTTTATATTTACATTCTTCGTTTGTGGTAACGGCGTGCCTGCTTTTGTAATCCAACATCCACAATGCCGTCATGACGGCACCATTAACAACGCCGTCACCGAGGTTTGACTGTTGAAACGCGTCAATTTAAAGTGCGTCCTGTTTTTTGAATTTTGTAACGTTCAACAAGTCTTGCTTATCCAATTCTGTGGAACACGCCTACGTGGAAACCTTTAAGATTACGCGAGAAAAAGTTTCCTTATTTATATTACGTCATAGAGGAGGAGTGTAAATAAAAAAGTGAGTTCTTCCCGCAAACCTTAGCGCATTCAAACTATTTTTGTATAGCGTTTATTATTACAGTAAGGGTTTGGTGCTGAGGTTTATTATTACAGTAAGGGTTTGGTGCTGAGGTTTATTTGTTGTTTATTTATTAATTGTATTATAGTTTAATTGGAATAAAAAAAATTTATGTCGAAAAATTGTTTGATAATACGGTTTCTTGTTTTTAACACGCCAGATTCTGTGAAACGAGATTTGCTCAATTTTATCAGCAAAGCATTTTTTTTCTCTTTTCCCATTATGCATTTTTTTGTTACTCCTAGGTTCTTACAAAGCAAATGTTCTTATTCTAATTCACTGCGGCCTTTAAATATTTTTTAATCGTTGTCATAAAGTTACATTCGGATGGGAGAAAAAAAATCACTAAATCACTTTCCGTTTTTATAATTGTTTTGTTCAACCTCGCTTTAGAGATCAAGTTTTGTTTTAAAAGAAACCAAGCAAACGGCCAAATGGTAAAAAAATCATAAATTCGGACATTATTTTACTAGAAAAAGTTTCTTAACAAGTTTTTTAATTTTGACGGGGTATTTAAAAGGGCTTTCCTCTAGGATTAGAGGGTTTTTTAAAAAAGCTTCCATCAACATACAGTGGAATCTCTCTATCTCGACTACTCTCTATCTCGAACTTCTCTCTATCTCGAACTAAAGTCTCGGTCCCTTTGTGGTCCACCTAAGGTATTTTCCTTTCTTTTTCTCGAACTTTCTCTATCTCGAACATATTTTTTGGTCCCTTGCGAGTTCGAGATAGGGAGATTCCACTGTATATACAAGAAAAATGAAGTAATACCTTTTCGACTTTTATTCATCATCAAAAATGATGTCTCTTGCGATGATCTGTTTTATCTTGGTATTTCGCGCAATAAGCTCTTTGCAACCTTTTTTCCGACACTGAATTCCGTGTCTTAAGAAAATTATCGACAACAGAGTGTAAATAAGCACACTACCAAGTTCTCTATGAAGTTAGTAAAAATGCCGCCCGCCATGAATGCACAAAACAAATGCATGCAATGAAAACTATCTGTCCTTTGAAAACTGCTTGAAGACTACATGCTCTCTGTTTCTTGAACTCTTAGAACGTGAACTCATGTTGCTAAAACATCCGATTTTTACACCGGTTCTAACGAAATTTCGTTAAAAGACCATTTTGAAAAGTTTACTGACATTCAAAAAATATTTTTTCATAGACGAACTCAATTGTTAAACAACCTCGTTCCCAGGTTCTTTTACCTTTTTCATGAATTTAACAGTGGTCGCTCAGTAATAACGGCCCAGTGGCAGAGATAGTAAAATGTATGTTCTGGGACAGGAAATGGGAAATGGGGGAAACGTAAACAACAACAACAACAACAACAAGTCCCGGAATCCCCGAAATCTCTAATTCCGGGAATCCCACCCCACCCCGAAACCGATAATTCCGACGCATGCGCACACACGCTGATAGTAATAATGTTGACATCAACAAAATCTAACGCATGCGCAGGTGAGTAGGGGGGAAAGTCCCACTGTCCCAGAATCTTTTAGTTGAGGTCTATATATAATAAATGAATACACACACCGTGAAAGAGTTACACGCTATTGCGAGAACCCGTGGACTTACGCGCTATTCCAAGCTGCGTAAGGCTGAACTTGTTGCACTCCTGGAGGCACCACCACAACCCGTTCCTGCTCCAGGAGCATTTACACCAGGGGCTTTGGATATATTCGAGCGTCAAGAGATGGCAAAAACCCGTTCTATTAAGAGTAAGATTGAGCCTAGACTTCCCTCAATTGACGACATGAATGCTTTTGAACGCCAAGAGATGGCGAGGACACGTCCAGCAGTGAAGAGTAAACTGCGAGAGTTGTATGAATGGCTATTGGACGTTGTTCCCGAGTCTATAAGGAAGGGTGTCAATAGCGTATATAATACGTTTAAAAGCAATGTGATGAATCTCTACAACAGGGCCACGGGTGCAACGCTTCATGATGCTGTTCAGCAAGAAGCAAGGGAGGACCATGCCGAAGACGGGCAGCAATCGGATAAAGACTTCACCTTTGATGACTACCAGCGCTGTCTAGAGGAGGGTGCTAACATATACAAAACCTGGGCATGTATTGCCAACAAAGGACATCAGATCTTTACGCAGGAAGTGACCAAGCTGGCACTCAATCGAGCAGACGATAAGCGGATCGTTCAAGCGGATCAGATCACGACATTCGCGAGAGGTCATTATCGTTTGGAATTGTAGCACCAACCCTTGTGGGTAAGTGAAAATCAATCGAAAGGCCATCGATATATATCCAATTAGAATGCTCGTTAGGTGCTTGATCAAGCACATCAAAACAAAAATGGAAATATGCTTATGTTTAGCCATACTACTGCCGTACGCTCTGATCATACTCATCTTCTTCCGCTATCGACGATTAATAAAGAGAATGTCAGACCTCGCTGATATATTTGATGTAGTTGATACACCGGCGCCAGAGCAATGCAACAAACCCATCGACAAACGCCAAGCCTTGAAAGAGGCCATACGCAAAGGCAAGAGGCACTTGCTCCCCAAGAAATACACCGAAGCATCCCTTGACAAAGCTTCACCCGAGATGATCGAAAAGATTCACACCGAGTTTCTTCAACGTGAACTCCAAGAGAAGGGCGAGAGGACAGCAAAAGCCCTATCGTCACAAGCCATCAGCATGTTTACCAAAGTTGTAGTACGTGTGGTGCAGCTCGATAGCGCCGAGGCTCTTTGTAAAGATATCGAGGAGGACCCTATCATCAAGGACTCCATGGCTGACTTGGGCCTCCTAGTATACTCCGCTTTTGGCAAGTTTTTAACGCCCCTTCTAGTATCTGCACACATAGTTAATCACTGTCAAATACCAATGTCCAAGGTGGGTGAGGGGCAAGAGGTTGAACAACAAGGTAAAGATGGGGAACAGTCTATCAAAGATACGATTGGATAATTATGAAGTATTTGAAATGGGGAATATCATAGCGGATTCATTAGGCAAAAGCAGAATAAAATCGCGATATACGGATTGGTGCGGTATATATGGCGATTCCTACTCGCGCGCTTTGGAAATCCTGACACCTGCAGCTGATCGATTTCCACCACAGGCGTGTAATTTAGTGAGGACCCTACATAAGAATGCGATAAGAACGTCTGGCAGATGCGGTTTGAAGGCTGGCGTGGATGGAAGTGATTTCTTCACTCATGGTTTAAAGAAATTAGTGTAGAACATACGCAAGAAGTGACAGTCATAACGAAGCCAGCAAAGCACCCGGGGAGAGTCGCGTGGGGCCACAAGTTGGCGGCACTGAAAAAGATGAAGAAAGATCTAAAGCAACAAGAGAAGAAAGATCTAAAACAACAAGAGGGTATTGTAGAATCTCCAGACAAAACCTCTTCTGAACCCCCTGTGCAGTCAGGCAGTGTATATATCTATAGCGCTGGCGGTCTCGCAGTCATACTCACCTGTATAGGAGTTGGGTTCTATATTTTCCGTAAACAGCCGGCTCACCAGCCTGACGAAACCCCAGAGCTATTACCTCTAACCAAGCAAAAACAAAAGCAAGAGCGACAGCCCGATATCGACATTTTCAAGATGTCTTAGACCCTATAATATAAATGAGTTCAAACGTATCACCTCAGCAGAAAGAGATTATCGATATGCTCTATGAAACAGTCGTGGACCTTGGGTTCACGTTTGCCTACGCGATGGCCGGCAAAAAGTTCCTTGGCATTACGCGCCCCTCCACCAAGATGGACTCGAGCGATGCCCTCAAAATGGTGGCCTATTTTACAGCAGGTAGAGGTTCAAGAGAGATGGCCGTCTCCAAAGGGTGGCTTCCCGCATCTATCGTGCCTAAACCAAAATAGAGGAGGCACCGGTACTACCGGCGCCTTGAGCTACGTGGTCAGAACCCAGCATACCATGCGGGGGTAAAAGGAAGGTCAAAATAGCCATGAGGCCTTCGATATATCTCCAACTAAATGTGCAAGGTTCTATCTGCTACCGGCAGACAGAATAAATGGTTCTTGATATAGTGAAAGAGCCACATACGGCGATCTTTACAGGGCCCACCTCATGCGGTAAGACCCAGCTAGTCCTGGATTTGCTCGAGAGCGAATACGGGCACCATTTCAACAATATTATCATTCTCTGTCCTACAATACAGTGGAACAAGACCTACTTGGAAAGATCCTGGCTCTGGAAAGATGACTACGTGTTCCTCGTGGACCCCAAAGGTCAACTCTTCGACTGGATCGAGCAATTATCAAAGCTTCTAGCGGGTGAAGAGACCCTCTTCATCGTCGACGACATAATAGCCGATGAGAGCTTGGATAAGAAGCGTCAACCCCTGCTCGAGCTAGCTATCAGTGGTAGACACATAAAGCATAGCCTATGGCTACTCACGCAGTCGTATACTGCTCTCCCCAAGAACCTTCGGAGGCAGATGAAACAGCTCTTCATGTGGTACCCCCATATCCGAGCTGACATGAAGATCATAGACGAGGAAACTAATATGAACGACGACTGGGAGACTATCAAAGCTGGGTTGAAAAGATCGAAACACGCTTGCTTATATGTGAGGCTGGAGCATCCAAGGAGCTGGAGCATTTTGCAGTGAGCGACGCCGGTTTCCAAGGTGTACTCAGATCTGAGTACACCCAGCCAAACACAAATTTTACTGAACGAACCAGGCCTTTATTGCTTCCTCCTGAATTTTGCAGTGATTCTCAACTAAATAAATATGTCTCATTCAGATGTGGTAGTAAAAAATCTTATCGAACAGATCAGGGAAATGAAGGATGAAATAAGGTGGGAGGACGAGAAAAATTCATACCTGGAACGCTCCCTTGAGGCGAGCGAGGAGGAATTGTACGACCTGCGAGGGTACGCAAGAAAAGTCACTGCATTTGCCACCGCGGGGTCCTTCATTCTTATTGCGTTTTCAATATATAAGATTTATAGAATATCGCCCTCGTTCAGCTCCCACCCCTAAATAAATATGACAGAGGATACAATTAAGCAGATTATGGAACGGATTGAGAAAATTGAGGCCGAGCTAGCCTATGATAACATTTCTAACAAGATAAATCGTCTTTTCAGATCCCTTCCAGCTCATTTTAAACAAACCCGCAAGCAGCTCGGAAATAACAACGCCAATCCCCACGATATCTTCATCTCTCTCGAGGGACTCAAGTGGATGGAACGCAATACAAGAGACCCCGATATTCGAGGTAAACTGCGAGCACTTATAGATGCATATAGCACGACGGCTTCTTCTCATTAGATTGTGCCCTGGGACGAGGTAAGTATTAATGTGAACCTGTGGCTCACATTAACTACGCTCACAAGTGTCAACTAAGCGGTTCGCCCGCAGCGGGCGAACCGGTGAACTGGCCATCCAACTCGAAAAAATGCGATTAGGTGACGTTATTACTGATCTCCAGGAGGTGGACACCCTACATCCAGACACGGTTTTGCTGAACGAACCAGGCCTTTATTGCTTCCTTTTGAGGTGTGGCAGCCTTTATGACTCTTTTGAATCACAAAGACGAGAAATTTACCATTCTTTGACATGCTCTGGAGGTACTTCAACACCCTCCGGTATTAGCATGAGCTCCTCCGCCACAAAGCTTCGATCAGGCCTACCCGCTAGATAGTATAACAACCTCGACCCTGTCACGATACGATCCAGTCTATACGTTTTCTTGCTCCACCAAGCGTAGGTCGCGCGTCTTTTAGCATCACCGTGCTCTTCTCCAGGTTGCAGCAAGTACAAGTATAAGCCATCCTCAGGTATGGGTTTCTCTTCCGGATGCTGCTCACTTTTCGTAAGCGGGACATCATCCAGCTTGATGGCTTTCGAGGGTTTCATGTCGATCATAGCCGTTTTGCTATTGTTCATGCTTTTCACGATAGTATACAAGTGCTTGACCCATGTGGTACTAGTCTCGTCAGAGGCAAGCTCTTGCGCATCTTGGGGCTTGAACAATCTCTGCGCGAGCACCTTGTTGTAGGCCTCAACAAAAGCCGTGAAAGTGTGGTGATACTTGGTGGTTGCGCGCTTGAGTTCGACGCCCTTACCTTCTAGGAGTTTCGTCACATCTGACTTGAACTCGGACCCGTTGTCGCATTGGAATGCCTTCGGATATCGTAAAGGTCCCGCTTTGTAAATATCCTTGATCATGTTGGCAACTTCGCTGGCTTTCTTGGTTCTCAAGGGTCTAGCCACTTTGTAGCGCGAAGCTACATCGATGCCCGTGAGTATGTATTTATAGGTGCTGCCATATAGTTTGTCATGCGGCATGTAGAGCAAGTCAAACTGACGCATTTCATTAGGCTTCGTAATGGTGAAATGAGGATAGTCGATCTTTTTGGGGCCTTTGATATGCCGGAGCCAGAGCAGCTGTCTCGTCAGCCAATAAGTAACCCTCTTTTTGGATAGACTACTCTCCTCGGAGAGCAATTTGATAGCTTTCCGTCCAGTCCAGAGATGTTCCGGAGTGTAATAGATTTGGCTGAGTTTCTCAGCCTCCTCCTTGGTAATTAATTTTGACATGTCTTTATATTATACATGTCAAAACCTTCCCCGGGTACCTTACATATACCTGTAAGCCACGAAGCCCAAAAAAGCCAGTGACCCCACGATGAAAGCCAGCTCACTGTCCTGCTGCTGTTTGGAAGGTATATAATAGTCCGAGAGCTTGGGGGTTTTCTCGATCGTTGCGATATAATACTCTCGCATGCCTGCATCGAGTTCTTTCAAGCTCTCACCCGCTTGACGCTGCAGCTCCCGCTGCTTGTTATACCAGTCCAATTTGGCCTGTCTGTCCCGGACCCATTGTGCTTGAGCTGCTTGAAGCTTTTCGATCGCTTTATCATGCCTCTTCCTCTCAGCCTCACCATGCCCTGAGAGTTTGGAGAATAGGAAATTACTTCCGGAGAATGCCAACGCGTTTATCGCGGCACCTGCAACAAGAACACCGATTGTCGCCATGTTTTATCTAATACTCCACTCCATGGAATCGCCCATCTAGGATGTTAAGCTGCGCGTCTTGCAGCAAGTACACGTAGCACTTGATATCCCCAGTACTTCCGTCAGCTTTCTTGGTCATGTGTAGGGTTATACCATCACTCAACCTCTGCAATGGTCTACCCGATCCATGCAGGGTATTATCTGGAGAGCTACGAAAATCGATGAAGAGGGCGTATCTCTCAGTCATGAACTGCCCGATCGTGACCTCACTGTCATGGCTACCAAACAATTCAAAGACTTGTTCAAGATGATCCTTTGGTAGCATGGCGTGGCTGTATAGTTCATTAGGCTCACCCTCGACCGTAATCGAGATTCTTTCGATCTTGGGGTTGTAAAATGTCTCGTTTACACCCGAGTAAGCTTTGACTTTTCCAGGGTCTACGAATAGTAGTAGCACTCCCTTGAGACTCTTTGCAGGTGTATCGATCTGGAGGTTATATGAGGTATCAGACTTTTTCATGGTCACCACCTTGCTACGGAGTACCCGTTCATAGGGCAAAGCCAGTCTCGAATATCGTGACATCATAGCACTGCTAAGCCCCTCGTGGTGCACTTTGTCAAACTCTAGAGCAATATTGGTAATCTTATACTGAGCATCCGCTGGCTTGGCTGCCGTGCTTCCTGATGCCACTGTACCAGCATCTTTGATAACATCACCATACCCTGCAAAATGCAGGACGAACTGTAGTCTGTCATGCAGTCCTCCCTGGTAAAAAGGTAGGTCTCTTGTCAGCTCAAACATCTTACCCAACGGGATGCAAAAGGTGTTCCCATACGCTGCCACGATCGCCTTCTCTTCATCTGTCCCGACATGGTCCGTTGCTTTCACCTGGAGGGCCCGGATTGTACCGTCATTAGGATTCATGCCTTCCAGAATGAGGTTGTTCTCTCTCTCAAACTTGGGCAGCCAGAGATCTCTGTAGGTAGCGAGCACATTATAATCGCTAATGTTCTGCACCTCATTGCCATTCAACGTGATACGTAGGTCTCGCACCAGGGCTTTGCCAATGTTGCTGACGATGGTTCTCTTCGTATTCGTACCCTCAAGCTCCAAGTTGAAAAGGAAAAGAGAGCCTGGGAAAATGATATCGTCCCGCCCCATATTTGGTACATCCACGTACAAATCCTCGTTCTGGTTGATCGTACTGGGGACGTGACTTACTTTAACACGCTGCTTCTTCCCTTTCATGCTGTGCATCGTCTTGACCTCTACATCGGGATTTAGTTTAGTTCCGTACATGTTACTCATGGTTTATTAGTAGGGTCTAGCGGGTTGAATAAAATGGCTGAAAATTACGAATTAGAGGACTTTACACCGGAGGAAAACATTTCAGACGACGCGGGGCAGGATGAAGCCTTCAGTAGGCTTGAGGACCTGCCCCATCAGCCTGATGAGTTAGCGCCAGAGGAGCATGGTCAACAAGACATCATGACTCTCACGGCAAGGGAGAAGCTACTGAGATCAAAGGTTGACGATCTCTACAATCTCCTTACGGTGCAGTTGGGGGTACAGCTTAATGCGATACATTACGATGCCTTCGAGATGAAGGAGGGGGATCAGCTGATTGTGAAAGAGATAGTGAAAGGGAAAAAAACCTTCAAGGAAATAGTACTTACGAATCAGGATGGTACATTAAAAGCCCCCAGCACGATACAAACGTTGTTAGGTAGTACGCGTATGCAGGCCATAGGTTTTGATGAATATCAGACACCCAACAAACGTAGTAAAGTAAGGGCCCAGAAACTTATGGACGATATAGATCGCGTTGTGGAAAGGCCCGACGACATCGACATGCTGCCGCTGCTCGGGAATGTTCTAGACGATACGGAGAGCCTCATCGAAGATAATTCCTTTGACAGGGATGGAACCTTCACGGAGCGTGAAAGAAGGGGGCTCAACCTCGAGCTTCAAACGCTCCGGGGTAACCTCAGGCACCTCAAAACCAAGATGATATTTTACGATAGCGAGATCGATAAAGCGGAAGCCAAGGTGAAGAGGCTCGAGAGCAAGAAGGCCACACCTGGAGTATCTGAAGGGCAGCTAACCATCTGGAATGAAGACATCGCGAAGGCCAATGAAGAGCTAGAACAGCTAAAGGATAAGAAGGAAGAAGCACGAAAAGCGCACGGTTTACTTTCCTCAGACACCCAGAGCCAACTGAAAGCGATCAAGGAGACTGATGAAAATCGCCGGAGAAGACACGTCACTGCGGGAAAAGCTGGGTATCTTGTTCAAGGAACAAGGCTTAACTATCGCGAGCATTGTCTCGGCTATCGGTCTACTGATTTCCACCATCGTGCTCGCTGTTACAGGTGGTGGAGGTGCTGCTGCTTCCGGAGGAAGTGCCGCTGGGGGCGGGAAAGGTTTTGTACGGAAACAGCTTGAAAGACTCGGAAAATTCCTGAAATATCTAGCAGATAAGGCAGGTGCAGCACTACCCGGGATCATAGGCAGCGTGGTCTCGTTCTTCTTTAGAGTAGCAGCGAAGATTGTCGAATATGTGGCAAGGCATCTATACATAGCCATAGCGGCTGCTGTCGCTTTCGTTGTGGCATACGTTAGGAAGGGTAGCAGCGCGGATCGCAGTTCCAAAAAATCATAGGGCGGCTATCATCTAGTGTGTTGGGTGTACTTAATATCAGGTATACCCAACCAATCAAATTTAGACCTATTTTTTCAGCCAGATGTAGGCAAGGATGAGGCCTACCCCTGTTGTAACCAAGGCAGCTTTGTTGTCCTCATGCGGATTTTTCCCTCTGCCAAGGGGGTAATTACTAATTACCGCTATTTCATGCTGATTTTGGTCGGCATTTGGGGGGCGGGTGGCACCCCAGCCCCCCTTTGAGGCTACGGTGAGGTGTAGTTTTCTTGGATTCGATCGAGCCTTTCACCGGTTCCCCCGCAGCGGGGGAACCGCCAGACGATCTTGGAGTGTTCTCCTGCGGTGCCGCCATGCGATTAATATCAAGGTTAACACCGATGGAGAAGTACTCTTTGCTGATGAGGATTTTGTTCGTGAAATTCATGATATTCCCGATATGAAGGCCCATATCACTAGGAATCATGTATACTCCATGAGCCACCGTGAAATCGACCTTGTTACGTGCATACTTGAGCACATTTTGGAATCGCTTTATTTCCTCACCCCTGTTACTAGGCCGGAGGATCAGCGCCTCTAGGGTCGTCAAGTACAAGCGTTGGGCATCGATCGAACTACCCTGGTCGCCAATGATGCTTGACCTAGCGTTGGCTTGGCTCTCCAGGATGAGATACGCGTATAATCGCGTGGATTGGGATAGTCTCTCTATACCAACACGTGTTAGACCCTGGGAGGTCTCGATAATCCATCGACTCCAAGAGTCCTCATCGAGATAGCTAGGACCCGAGCCGGGGTAGTCCTAGGACTTTACGAATCTGGAAGTACACGTGGAAGCGGTAAACGGATTGAATCAGAGGCAAAGAGGTGGTTAAATGCTGCATAGAGATACCACAAGCAGAAGTTGCGCAGTAGGTAGCAAAATTTAGCTGTGTGGACCAGATACTGAAAGGGTGACTCTGCCACACTCCAACGGCTGTACCCTGGAGTTTGTAGTCGACAAAGATGTTCGGGAACTTTGCCGTAAATGCGGACCCTTCAGCGTCAATGACAATGCTCTGAACAGAGAGTTGCTCACCCTTGAGTCTTTCCAAATATCGCCCATGATTAGGTGTATACTTTGCCTTGGGATTATAGCTGTAGATATTCATGTTTCTTTTAAAGAAACATGAGACAACTGTATGTTACGGATATAGAGAAGCCTACGATATTCAAGCCTCATCTGGGGGAGGGCACGAGGATCGCTCTGAAATCCATTAGTATTAGGGGGACTTGGCTCAATGTGTTTGACGTCATGAGCCTGAGGATATTTAAACAGGAAGCGAGCGCAATATTGAAGGTGCATATCAAGATCGAAAAAGGATTATATCGGGTTGAGGATCTCGCGGCTATAATCAATAATCAAGCCGGGGATAAACTCAAAGTGTCTATCCTTAGAAACGGCATGTCAAGGATTAGTGTTAGCACGGGCTATAAGGCAATAATGGATCGAAAGCTGGGAGATATATTTGGCTTGGATAATGATATTGCCCTAGTATTACGCGCGGGGGACTATGACGGATCATACAGAACAGACGTGTACCAGCGACTACGACTCAAGTGTACGCAGATTGATCAGGAGCACAGCTTGTTTAATGGTGAGAAATCGGATATATTGACCTTGCTCCCGACCAAAGAGCTAAATGATTGGGGGGACATGTTGACGTGGAGTTTTGATAGCCCCGTGTACCTCCCTTTGAAGGGATCCACAGATCGTTTGGAGTTCATGCTAGCGGATGAATATCACGATAGGAACATTTTGTTTACAGGCCTAACGATGCACTTTCTCATAGAATAAATGACAGAGATTACAAAGCTTTATCCGAGCTTATCACCGAGTGCACCCGATGAGCTTGATGAAAGCCAGGTGTACAGACTGCGCAAAATCGAGGAGGTAGAGCAGTACCTCCGCAATGAATCAAAAGAGCGGGATAGGCTCGCTAAAAAGTTCAAAATGCATGGTACGTGGGTGAGATTCACTGACCATGGATTATTGGCTATAAGTGTTATCACTTCGGGTGTTGGTATTGGTAGTATGTTATCCGGAATTGGTGTACCGCTCGCTGTAGCCATGGGTGGTATCACGATCGCTGTAGGACTAGGGCAAGCAGGTCTGCGGAATGCGGGGAAGAGGCTAGATGTCAAGTCAAAGAAACACGAGAGCATCAGGCTATTGGCAGAGACCAAATTGAATAGTGTTGTCGATCTAATCAGCAAGGCTGTGGAGAATGGGGTGATCAGCGACTATGAGTTCAGCTTGATTATGCAGGAGAAGCAAAAATACATGCTGCTGAAGGAACAAGTCCGTCAAAGAACGAAACAAGCCGTGAATGCCCTTAATGATCGGGAGCGGTATTTAGATGAGCCACCCGCATATTCGTAGTCTAATATGTTGTTCAACATACTAGAAGGCGATTACTTCCCCGCTATCTAGATCGAAGGGAAGTACTTCCCCACTATCTCGATCGAAGGTCATGAAGCCATCATACACTACACGTTTCTTCCTCTCGGATAACTGTCGCGCATACTGCTCTAGGTTCTTCTCCCAGGCTATGGTAACGCATGGTTAGCAATAGGGACCGTCCGTTTGCATTGAGGCGTCCTTATACTTAACCTTTCGGATCGCTTCGATAAGGGCGGCCTTGTTCATGGCTGAAATATTACGGATATTTAGCGCTTTGGCTTCCCTTCTCAATTCGGTAACAAACATGTTTTTTATATATGTTCCCCGGCATCTATTACGCTCTTTCGAGGCCTTCTGCATATCTATACATTTGATGCAGTGATTCGTTAGTTGGCCTTTGCCTTGACCTCTGGTTTGGATATTGAAATTGTCCAGCGGTTGGGCTCGCTTACATTTCGAGCATTTTTTAACCTCATCCATCTTGTTACTTTTTGTTAATATTGGGGTCCAACTAGAGTTTGGAACTCACCCCCTACTCAACTGCGCATGCGTTAGATTTTGTTGATGTCAGCATTATTACTATCAGCGTGTGCGCATGCGTCGGAATTATCGGTTTCGGGGTGGGGTGGGATTCCCGGAATTAGAGATTTCGGGGATTCCGGGACTTGTTGTTGTTGTTGTTTACGTTTCCCCCATTTCCCATTTCCTGTCCCAGAACATACATTTTACTATCTCTGTGGCCACAAGTCCCTGGGGATGAGGTTGGATGCTAAAGTGAAGAAGGATAACCAGATTTAAAAAAAAAAAAAAAAAAAAAAAAAAAACATAGGTAAGTCCCATCTGAAGATAAATTTTTATTGCAACGGTGCATACTTTGAAGTGATTCGATTTTCCGGAGAGAGAAACCCTTCGTACACTTAAGCAGTGTTTGCTAACCCCCTTCTTTAAATTCAAAGTTCAAAGTTCAAAGTGTAGCCCACTTACAAAGACTATTTTGTTTCTGCACAAGAACAATCCATCTAGTAGCGGTTTATAGCAAATATTCAAACTCGCAAAAATTAAAAAATTTTGATTCCCGAAAGGAAACATTTTTGGTGAAAGACAAAAAAGGTTATTGTTAGCAATTTTTAGAACGTTTGTTCTCGCAAATTTTGTTCAGGGTAAAAACTTATTATCGCCTGTGAAAAATTAGTTTCACTTGCAAGTATTTTTTTCGATTTGAAGGTATGAAAACCTATTACGAAAGAGTATAGGGGTTTTAATCAATAGTAAATGGACTGAAAAAAGCTTTGTATCTGGAGCTCTCCATCATAGAGAGTAAAACGATGTACTTCTGTGTGATTACAAACTTTGTACTGCAGTTGGAGAACCACAAAAAATAGCCTGATTTAATTTTTAGTGAAAAAAAGTTGCCCTGCCCAGGACCTAAAAAATGACGTTTTAAGATATCTATCCAGTCGTATTTTAGCATCAGCGGTAGTTGTTTTAAGTGCTAAAACATGGGATGTTAAAAGGGGACGAAAAAAGACTGGCATATATTGGTCCGTTGGCTAAAGAGCAGTATATTTTGTTTCCAACTATACAAATTCTTCAGATTTTTGATTTTCAAATGTTTTCTGATAGAATTCCGTTTTCTTCGATAACAACATGAAGGCTGGACACCCGCCACGTAGTTGAAATCTAAACAAAAATAAAAAAAAAAATAAAAAAAAAAATAAAACAAAACAAAACAAACAAACAAACAAAAAAACAAAAAAACAAACAAACAAACAAACAAACAAACAAACAAACAAAAAAACAAACAAACAAACAAACAAATAAACAAACAAACAAACAAAAAGCAAGTGTTTCATATATAGTATATAAATTAAGTGAATTCGTTATACATAAAGTTATCCTTAACTTCATTTTGTTAATTTTTTCTAATAAAATTTAGGTTTTTTGATAGCATTGAACCTACTTTGGCGTTTGGTACTATTGGTATTACTTTGTCAAGTTATCCGTATGAAATGACTTGCTTTTAACTGTCTTGTAATTAAAACATGCAAATGTAACTAATGTTGTCTTATTGACGTTAATGCTTGAGATTATTCACAGTGAATTTATACTCAAATAGCCAACACCTCAGACATGTAACACTACGCCTAAAATAACATGCAAGTTAACGCCTGTCATATATTATATACATACCTCTTATCAGACAGAACATATTGAAGAGTGAGCTCCGGTTTAATATGTACCAGTAAACTTCTTTCACGATCTTCAAAATAAATCTGAAATATAACAAAATATATGAAGCAATAGTGACACCATATATACCAAGATTGTCCAGTTGATAGGCTAATTATAAATACGCGCATGAGCGATACAATATTCTACCGTTTGCGCTGCCGCATAAGTTTTCCCTGTGTCGCCATTAATTTAATCAAATTCGTTTTTTAGCAGGAAAATCTCCATAATTTCATGAAGAAAATTTGAATGTTCCCATGAGACCTACTTGCACGTTCTCCAACACATAATCTTTGTTTATATCCCAATTTGGGAGTGTGTCGAATACCATAGCCATTTGATCGATGAATCTATAAAGAAGGACATAGCTAGAAAATATTTATTAAAAATTACTTATTGGGGATAAAAAAGCAAATTAAATGGCCCAAAGATAGCCATAAATTTACATTTTTCTTTTTCACTAAAACGTCCAAAACTCCCCCCCCCTTTATATAATATTTTATTGCGTAATATTTCACAATGAGTTCAACATTACCATAGCAACAATGTTTCGCCACATTGTTTTAAAAAAAGCGGGTCGTTCGTTTTTATTTAAAAATTTGTGAATTTAAACGCAAGAACGCATACCTCGTGTTTTCGTTAAAGTCCTCCAAGAAATCTGATTGGTTATATTCCGGATAAAGAAAATAAACCGGCCAATGAAGCGCATTGTTTTGGTCTAAATATATCTTTCTACTATGAGGCGCGTTAGTGTCCATTAGTAGCATTTCTAAGTTCTTCCGTGTCGATATATCCTTATCCAGGCGTTCCAAGTTGATGTTTCGAGACTAAAGAAAGTTATTGTAAGCTTGTATAAATTAAGATTCTGACATACAAGTTTAGCTTGTAGAGTTGTGAATTGTTTTTAAAGGACTTTTTTTGCGAGAATTTGCATTAATTATATACAAAATTGAGGTGTTTTGATGTTTACATTATGTGAAGTCATGAAAATGCATAAACTATATTTCTACTTAATTTTGAAACCAGAGTTTTGCCCCAGGTGGGACCAAATAAAATTTGTAGATAATGATTCTTTGTACTGTTCTTACAATTTTGTCCATTTATAAAATATGCAGTGGTGCTTTATCAAGAAACAATTATGATTATGGTTGTTTTTTTTTAAATCTAAAATCGTCACGTTCTAGCATTTTGTGATGAGTAACTTATCCAATGACCGTATCTAGAGAAAATCCGCGACATACGGATGTAGCTACGGACGGATAATTCATAGGTCACTTCTATATCACGTGTGACCAAAAAATAACATAAACAAACGAGCAACAACGAAGCTGTCTCAAAGAGAAGAAGAGGGTAAACCTCTATCAAATAATCGTAGCGAAACCAAGAGAAAGAATGTGATCAATCTAGCAAAATGGAAACAAATCTATATACTTAATAGTTGAATGTAACTGGTATATGATTCGGTTCTGGATTGTAGTTCTTGGGAGGTCACTACATTTTTTGGAAAAAAGGGTGACTAAGCATTATTTTTATACTCTCTTCGTTTTCATGTGCCAAATATAATTGAGGTGCTGAAAAACACGCATTTGCAAGTATTATTAAAATCTTAATCAAAATAAACATGAAATAACATATGAAAACAACTCATAAATATAGAATAAAAATATCAGCGACTACGTAGGTGACCCAATCACACTAACCTCAAGGGCATCCAACAAATTGTTTCGTTTCGTTAAATTTTTCACTTCTTTCATTTCATTTTTTCTTCGGTCGCGTTCTTGTTGTTTCTACAAAAAAGCACATGGCACATCACATTCAATCACATGTTAAAATACTGACTTTAGATTTATGATACCTTAAGTTTATGATGCACCTTTTAAAATGTCTCAGTTAGAAACTGAATCACATTTTACATCGGAATGAAAATTCTAATCAGTAACTTGATAATAACAAACTGGATGTAAAAATACCTTCTGATGAGTTGACTTCTTTTTCAACTCGATAAGTTTCTTTTCTTTTTCATCAATGTTTATCAAACAACGTTAAGAATGCTAACATAATTTTAAAAGAACAAAGCTCATAAAAATCAAAGATTCTTTCATTATGGTAGACAGCACATATTCCGCCATTGAATATGGCAAAAAATTGTCATATATGACATAAATCAAAAATATATTTATATTTTGCTGACTGTTTTAAAATATATTCCATTTCATAGAAAAGGATATCTTCATTCCAGATTCGCACCATTTTATGCACTCGTCATATTTTTCTAAATCGAAGCAACAAATTGCTCCACGAATAATAGCTTTCATGTGATCTGGCTTGTGCTTTAAAGACCATGTTGCATCGTTCAGTGCACTGCGGTTGTTGCCTGAAACATAGCAAAAAAGGTAGCATTGTACAGCAAGATGATTTATAAAGTCCTGTAATTCTTTTCCTCAAATTTTAATATCTGCCGAAGTCGACAAGAACGTACACCATAATCGCACCATAATCTCTCAAGGATGTACTTTATAGAAATCTTTTTTATTCAGCACAAAAACAAAAACGCAAGAGAAGCTAAAAGTATTAAAAATACCATACCAAGATAAAAATTGGAAGCCGCGCGGTTCGCATACAATACAGCAGACAAAGTGTCGTCTTCGTGTTGGAGTTTTAGTCCCTCTGTGTAAGCTTTTATAGCTAGCTTGTAATCTTTCTTCTTGAAATGGAAGTTTCCATCTTCTTTATGTGAAAGTGCACAAGCTAGAACGTAAAAATCGATGAAGAAGAACTTTCTTTACAGTGATTAACATTCCGTGGTGATAAGTTGCATTGCTCATAAAGAAGTGTATATTCTTGATCTCGTATCCCATATATATACATTCAGACTTTATGGATAACTGATACAACACCACAAAGATGAGTAAAGCAACAAGCACTGATGGTAGACAACACTGTGAGGCAAGATGGTAGACAACACTGTGAGACAAGATGGTAGACATAAAACATAAAAAACTTTTACAATCACAACACAATTAACATTCTCACTACGATTACTACTGGTAATCAGAATCACCTAAAAAAGATGAACCTTACACAATTCCTCCTGGTACTCATTACCTGTTCAAAAAACGTTTTTCTCTAAACCTCTGATAGAATGTTCTAAGAAATTTAAAACAGTTATTTAATCGTATTGAAATTTTAATTTCTCTATGTTGAATTTAGAAACATTTGGCTTCCTAAAAAAATGTATTCATCTGTTAATTTTCTAGGTAACTTTTTGAAGCAGGTGGATATTAAATAAATAACACACATAATTTACTGTAGCAACATGACAAACTACGTACAACTAACTACTGTAAAGATAATTTTAATTCTCAACTTGTAAAACAAGAGCTGAGTGTGGTGCAGCACACTCCAAATACACCTGTTTACATTTACAGACTAAGCAAATAAAAATCATGCATCTCTTATAACATTTTATTTGCTGCAACCGATCAAAAAAAAATTAGGTTTTTATATTTTTAAGAAAACTCCCAAAGGTTTTTAATATGTTCAGTGCCATAAAAACCTATTTAAGTATTGCTTAAGTATTACACAGGCTAAAGATTAGTTCCCTAATATTGCTCTCTTTTTGAAACATCACAGTAAAGCTCACATTATATAACCATTCTAAAAGAACATCCACCTATACATAAAATTAATATATAACATTTTTATTCTGTCTGACATAATTAATTGTAAGTATAGTTTTAAATAGCTGTGAAGTTTGCTGTATACATTTTTTTCTAATGCAATCTTAATGTAATGTAATGTTCTTAATGTAATGTAATGTTCATAAGAAAAAGCACTATTAGAACGTTTTGTGGATTCACACAATCAGACAGAGGCACATACCATGAGGATCTTCATCTTCATATTTCAATGCTTGCAATGCCTGTAGAGCGGGTGACGCATCTATATCCTCTTGTGCAGGTACTTCATTACAAAATGCAGGTATACGTCGAAGTTGCTAAAATTACATCATAAATTGTTGAGTAAGATCAACTGAATAGTCAGCATATATACAAAATGTTTGCTCAGAGATATATATGTAGCCATGAAATCTCAAGTTTTAATGCCAACAGAAATATTAGATCTTGAGATTGAAGATATATTACAGATTACTCAACACTTCCCAAGGGCCATCACGCAAGGTGGCACAACTTGGGAGATCATTTGAATCAGTATTTTATAGTACTTATAAATGGTATGAACATCTGTATAACATTAACTGTAATTTAAAAAATTAAACCACATTTAAAATAAAACATATTTATGCAAATTAAATTACACAAAGTGGAATTAAAAACATTTTTTATGAATTGGATAATTGCTAATCCGCATGAGAAAAAAACCCTGACAGATGTCTTTTCCATAGGCACATTGTAGAAAAGATTTTCCACCCAGCCATTGTTAGTCATTATTTTGCTATTTGTTTCTTTGCAGTGCAGGTTATAACTGCAGGGTAAAAGATATATATGTACAGTATGTCATTTGACTATACTTTCAGTTGGTTGTATTATTCATTGTAGCAGAGGGTAGGTGGAGAATTACGATAAGGGGATACAAAAACCCACTGGTGTTCAATAAACCCAATGACAGATATTGTGCAGAAATATGCGCTTGGTGCATTGTTACAGATATAGAAAAGAAGCAACAGGAAGTTGGCCGTGGCTTTATCCTTTGTTCTGAAGGCGATACAAGTGGAGTTACAGATAAAGTGTTTAATGAATTGAAACTGGAAAGTATTAACGCAGGATGGTGTGGAGAAACTTATCGATTATTTGGACAAACTTTTTAAAAAAGAGGAGTTTAGTAAAATGTAAAAATTGAAGAAAGTTACTTCAAATATGTTGGATTAAATATACAACATTGCAGTGATATAATAGCATTTTCCTTGATATGATTTTATTGTCTCAATGCAACTGATATCTTTATATCCAGAGCGACAAGCAAAAAGTTATTTCCATTGGAGTTGTCAGTTTACAAAGTTTGAATGGTCAAGCTAATTAGATTGCCAGTCAGACCAGGACATGAAATGGATATCCATTGGAATTGCAACGAGTCCTATTTCAAGACAAACATGAAGCTAGCACTTATACCTGTTAAAAAGCTTGACTTTTAATATAGCATCCAGTACTCTAGTGTCAGTAGAAGCCCAATGTTTATCCAAATACAAGATGGTAGGCCAGTGTGAAGGATGGTCACAGGGCATGGACACTAGTGTTCTTCTTATCCTAGACTCTAAAGGTGCTGCCCAGGACTGTTGTAGATCCAGGCTCCAAGATTGCCTTACCTACCTTAGCTGTCATAGTCAATAAATAGGAGCAGCTAAAGTCAACTAGTTCATTGTTGACAGTTTGGTTTGGTCTTCAATTAGCATCAAAGGTGCAGGCACGCATATACCAGTGCTCTTGCTTTAAGGTTTTCTTGGTGATCTAATTTGGCTGCTGGTGGTTACAAAGTTTTTGCCAGAGCACTGATGACATGCGTTGGTGAGGATGTTGGGCTTCCTTTGTCAGCCAAATGGGGTAAAGAAACGTTTGTTTCCCTAACAAATAAGTTGTGCAATAGCAGGTAGTAGGCATTTCCATGAGATTTGCTGAGATGTAAGTGATCCCATGAGAGTTGCTGAGATGTAGGCATTTCCAAGAGATTTGCTGAGATGTAGGTGATTCCACAAGAGTCACCGAGAAGTAGGCGTTTTCACGAGATTCACTGAAATGTGGGCAATTCCACGAGAGTTGCTGAGATGTAGGTATTTCCACAAGATTTGCTGAGATGTAGGTGATTCCACGAGACTTACCGAGATGTAAGCGTTTTCACGAGATTCACTGAAATGTGGGCAATTCCAAAAGTAGCTGAGATGTAGGTGATTCCACAAGATTTGCTGAGAGGGTTGCATTTCCACGAGAGACATAGGTGTATCCACGAGAGACACCCCAGGTGAGATAGCATTTCCACGAGAGGCGCAGGTGTATCTACAAGAGACACTCCAGGTGAGTTAGCATTTCCACGAGAGACGCAGGTATATCCATGTGAGACACCTCAGGTCAGTTAGTGCTTCCACGAGATACGTCTTAAGGGTAAGGTTGGAAACACACGTATCTAGTTTGGGGCTCTCCGATATCGAACCTGACATCCTCGACCTTTCCCCAAACTCAAGTGTAGTTAACATGAAACGAGAGAAATATATACTTCTATACATGTTGTTATCTTTGTTGTTGCTTCACAACCATATCAATTAATATTAGGTTTTATTGTAAAACTATGAGTTGACCAAAATAATAAGTCAATTTTTTTTACAATTAATATTAGAAAGTGCTTATTGTTGTTTTTATTTTTTATACTCATGTTGATTATACTTGTAGAACTCTCTGTAGCTATATAATATGAAACCAGTAATTAAAAGAACATGTGCAAAGGTCACTCTGATCCAAATCCTTCAGTGCACTTCTTTAGTGTACAACATGGACTTTGCATGGTCAAACCTTTACAGAAAAATTAATTAAACAAAACTTACAAGCGAAAACATTTATGTAGGTAGAAAATATAAACAACAGACCACAGTAATCAAAGAAATCCATCCCAAAAAAGAAAATTCGCTAAAATGGGTGAAATTTTTCAAAAAGAAAAATACATAAAAATTAACCTCGTCTAAGTCTTCTTCGCATAAGCCATCCTTGTATTTAAAATCTTTGTTCTTTTCAAGAACTGTTTTGATATGTTTATCTAAATCTTCGTCTAATTTTTTCGCAAGATCATCACGTTGTCCCTCCGCCATCTTAATCAAAACAATGGCTCACTGGATGTAAATGGAACTATTTAGCGAAGGAGCAAGGAAGATATAGGTGAATGATATATACTTTGATATATTATTTTTGCAAGAAAAAAGTCGGATTCGGTAGATGTAAACTTCTTAAGTCGTTTGTAGCTTTGCGTGAAAGTAAAGTTTTAAAATTTGATAATTTCTTAGGGTTTGTTTTGTGGCTGAATGGGTTTAATTTTAACCCCTAAATTTCAAAACATAATACATTTTCGTTACCAGATTTACATACAGCATAAAACGTAGACAATTCTTAGGAGTCCGGGCTTGACGTTGAATATTGACAAATATGATTGGTTAAAGTTGTCAATGAACCAAATTGGAACGAAACAAAGTCGAAAGTTATGAACGGGGAGCGAATTGAACGAGAACATGAGTTGCTAGCGAGATATATTATTACTTTTATATTTTAATTCTATTAAACTTTTCTTTCTGCAGCAGGTAAAATGTACGAAGATCAGGATCTTGGAAATGCTTGCGAATTTATAAAAGGTATATAGCTACATAAAGATAAACAAGGCAAACATTTCATATCCAGCTTTTAGCTAGCGAGCTTACTATATAGTTATTTGTTTTGATTATTTTTTTATATGGATGTTAAATTTATAATTTACTTTTCATATGTAGATCGTTTGTATTTTGCAACTCTAAGAAACAAACCAAAGAGTAGCACAACAACACATTATTTTTGTATTGATGAGGAGCTTATTTACGAAAAGTAAGAGTTTGTTTTTGTTTTTATGACTCATTTTTTGACTTGCTGGCTGCTATAGCTATTTATTATGCTTTTACATGCTAGATTTTACATGTGTGGTATTAAAATAGTACAGTGAATTTGCACTAACAAAAGAAAGTATATTTTTACAATATGTTCTGGATCTTTTTGTAGGAGTGATATAAAATTATTCAAAAATGTAGCTCGGTCACAGTCAGGAAATACAGCAAATTATTATCGTAAGCTAATACAGTGCTTCATAGTGTCAATTACACCATCCCAATCCACAAAATACTATTTTATTGCAAAAAGCAGCCCAATTCGCACAGACGCATTATAACATGATATTGTTCCGTGCTCATATTCAAGCTTATTTGCAGTAGAAATAAAGTATTAAATTATGGAATAATGACCAGTGCTTATTTTATAAGCAAAGTATCATGATTATCCATACAAATTTTTGAAAACTTGCTGTAAATCTTATAAAAATATGTAGCTGCTTTTAGTGGACAATGGAGCAGGCACCATGAAAAAGTTTATTAGACATTATTTTTGAAATGTGCAATATAGCAAATACTGCACATTTCCTATTTCAAAAGCAAAAAAATCAATTTTAATGTCGTATTTGCATCTTCGCTTTGGTGGACATTAAAACTATGCTTCATTCAGGTCTCCTAAACTGTTAATAAATTCCAAAAATCTGACTGGAAGGGTTGATAATGTGTTTAGGTTTTTAAAATGTTCTTGGGGCAAAAACAACAGGTTTTAATATTTTTAATGGAAAAATAGCCATGATATCCTAATTCCATTCGGGAAATATATAAATTTACCTTTCTTAGAAAAAGTAATGAAAAGGTTTTTTTATCTCTGCAATCTCCTAAGTTGCTGTCACAATGTATGTCTCTTCAAATTTCTAGCAATGGGCTGCACTACTCTGGCTGGGCTGTGTTTTATTACACAGCTGCCAGTTTCAGAGTTTCAAGGAATTTCATTATTTGTTTTTCAATATCGTAAATATTTGGTATTTAATAAAAACGAATGAGGCTAGCCATGTAAAATATGCACATCTATCTATCTAAACATATTAACCAAAATTCCCCAAAATGTGCATGTAGTCTTGTTAACTTCTGCTAGCCTATGCAATTTCCTCTGTCTGCTCAAAATTGTTAATTTGCTGATATTGGGCTGTTAGCTTACTTTTGTATAAATCTGGATATTTGGGCAAGACACATCAGTTTCTGTGGCGCCGTAGATTAGTGGTTATAGCTCTCGTACTCTGTGCGGGAGACTGGGGTTCGATTCCTCTTGACGGCGATTCAACATGGGCGAATGAATGTTACCATAGCCCCGGGTCAACCCAAGCCATGTGAGGGAAATTGGGGAGATGGCACACTGTGTGGGCCGTTGGATGTTGCAGGGAGTTGTGTAGTAGAGGCTTGCCATGTAAAATATGCACATCTATCTAGTTTTCATTATATATTTGACAACTATAGCACTGCACAGTTAAAAAGTGAAAACAAAAAACACGATGGATGTAAATGTATATATTTTTTTGCACAAATATGGCGTAGGCTATTAAAATAGTTTGTGTTATCCTAATTAGATTTAACCCAATTTGCTGTATTTCCTGACTGTTAGATATTAAACAAGAAACCTGCAACCCTGAAAGTATGAGGTGCTTGAATTAGATCAACGCCTTTCCTAGGGTAGCTTTCCCGTGCAATTGTTTTTTTGTACATGTAGCTAAGCGAGGTCCTGTAAGCTATAAAGGTGTCTACAATTTTTATGCATTTATTCTGCATTGAGAGCAACAGTTATGTACAGGGAGCAGATAATATAAAGAAAAGTAGTAACAATAGTTTAAGAAAATGAAAGTTTTGTTGAAATTGCACTTTTTACAGTATATGAAACCTAAATGGCTGCAATTTTTTTTGTTGTGATTGTTATAAGAAGAAATATTTTAGGTCATTTTAATTTATTGTTTTTTTTTTACTTTATGTTAATGAATCATACTGATTTTTTGTTCCTATTTTTCTTAGTTTCTATGCAGATTTTGGACCACTTAACCTTTCCATGCTCTATCGGTATTGTAAAAAGCTCATTAAAAAGTTAAAGGTATGTAATTTTGTTCAAATTTTTACTATTTTTTACAATTTACATTTTTTACTTTAAAGTTAATAATATCCAAGGTGTTCCTTGTTCCCCCTGTTACGAAAAATGTTCAGTAAAACTAGTCCTTAAACTAGTCCTAAAAAGGTTTGTGGCATATTTACATATGTTGCTTATAGTTCTGACTGATGTGTACGAGATTATTGAATATGTAGAGGTGTGCATGTTCATTTTGAATGCTATCAGAAATTAAAAGATAATCATAGGAAAATAAATTAAACATTGAAAAAAATTTCACAAACTACAAAGAGAGTAGATGGACAGATATATAACTGTTATACATTATGAAACATGATCAGTATGCATAATTTACAAATTTTTTTTTGTTCTTTTTATTATTAATTTCCTGTTAATAATTTATAAATTTTTAGTTGAATTTTTAAAGTTTTATGCCAACTAATCAAACCCTATAACAGCAATTAAGAGAATTTTTTTTTTCAGAATAACTTAAACCCATTACTGTGTTAATTGTTTATTAGTTATTCTTTTTACATTGGCTCATTAAAATATATAATTTTCCACCCATTTGTGCCACCTAGGAAACATGTCCATGTTCCTCATTGTTTTTGATTTGATAACATTAGACTTACTTGGACTTTTTATGTTCATTTTTCATGGAGTGTGAATAAAGAATTTCTATTAGCTCTCTTCTTACTGAGGAGGGAAGAGGAACTAAAAGTACCTCCCCCTTTACTTTTGTTGCATAATTCAATTTATTGATGTTGTTAGTTAATATCCCAAAAATATGACTTTTACTCATTTTGGGTGCATTTTCATGTATTTTGTTAAAAAAAGTATAATTATTTTGTATAATGTATATATATTTAGGCCTGAAAATTTAGTGGAAACAATTGTTTTTGTGGGTATGGTGGGTATGGTATCAACAAATGTTTGTGTCCCCCCCCCCCTAAAAAAAAAAGCCTATTAACCCAAAGTAAAAGCAGTGTCGACAATAATTTGTTTCCTTGTGATCATTGCTTCCAGTCATTGAATCTTATGATAGAAATGTACCTTTTTTGTTAACCTGATAAGAACATAGTCAAAAATATGGTGCATTTCAAAAAAGTTAGTTTTTGGATTTTTTACAAAAAGTGAGATGGTGATGGTTTACTTTATGATTTAGTTCTCAAACTTTAACCACCTTTGAACAACACCTGCAAATACTTTACAAACCACTAATTTGTCACCTAAACCTTAATACTATAAAAATATTTTACTCTAGGTAGTTGTAAAAAGTTAATTTCTTTTGTTTTTATCTTTCTTGATCTATTTCCTCAAAATTTGTATTTTACTAAAAGTAAACAACTATAAATATAAAATTAACTACTTTTTTTTTCACATAAAACATTTCATATCCAACATCTATTATCTGACAAAATTTTAAGTGTGCATAAATTATCAAGGGAACTGTTACCTTTCAAAGTTGAATAGTATGGTAAACCACTGAAAAGGTAAACCACCAAAAATCACCCAGATTTAAGCTAAATATTGAGTCAACTACTCAGAATAACAGAGACTTCTGAACTTCTTCAGAAAGGTTGGTCTTTACCCAATATGCTCCTTTAATTTAAATTCATGTTAACCACCTGTTACCAAAATTAACCCCTAAGAAAACACTGTGCAAAATGTCACAAAAAGTGGGTCTATTTTTTACCATGTTCAAAAACCCCATCAAAACAGATATTTAACTACTAAAAGGTAAATTTACTACAAATATTAGGCACTTCGTAGATGGCCAGGACATATATTTTGTATGTTATTGTGCGAATATTACAGATCCATCTTGTGTTTTTCGATTTTAGACATCAGTGCTTTCTCGCAAAAGAATAGTTCATTACACTTCATATGACAGTAGAAAAAGGGCAAATGCTGCATGTTTGATTAGCTGCTATGCAGTAAGTTTGTTTTGCTCCATTGATTACAATACTTTAAAATAAAAGAAGAGAAAATTATACATGAACTGTTCAGGTTTTATTGTCTATGTGTTATGTATGACTGTAGTTACAAAAACCCTGTTTTTACTTTCAGGTTATTTATTTAAACAAATCACCAGATGATGCATATCGACCATTAATTAGTGGATGCAATCCGCCATATTTACCTTTCAGGTATGATAGGCTAAGAAACATTCCACCTTTTTTTGTTAAAGTTTCTTTGAATCCGCTACCTTAATTTAATTCCTGTATTCCTGAAGGTTTTAAATGCGTATATTTAGAGATGCTTCTTTTGGTGGATGTACATACAATTTAACCATTTTGGATGTTCTTAATGGCCTTCATAAGGTAGGCTATTCAGACTAAATTAATATTAAGACATGTATATAATTGCATTGTTTTGTATTACTGAATTTTTGTCTCCATGTGCCTCTATTTTGTAAAAAAAATTGTTATCACAAGAAGATTAAACAATTAAGTATTTTACCTTAAATTAATATCCCAACCTATATGTGTTTATTATTTTCTAGGCATTGAAACTCAAATTTCTTGACTTTGAAACATTTGATCCTGAAGAATATGAGTACTATGAGGTAAAACGTCTTTTATTGTTATTCAGAAATAATGGAAATGACATATATACGTGAATTAAAAGTAAAATCTACTATATATATTTCTAAAATGGCTAAAATAGCTGGTTTGAATGGAAGGTCATTTCCATTGGATGGATGTTACTTCTACCTGCACATATATTGGTTTAACTTGTTACTGGATTATTTTTTTATTTTAAGAGAGTTGAAAATGGGGACTTTAATTGGATCATACCAGGTTTGTATAAAATTTAAAAACCATAATAATATATGTCACGTTAGAATTTTTATTCTTCATTTTGAAAAGTTCTGAATGATCTATGTGAACATAATCTGATTTTATCTGAGCATTATACCTTAAAATAACAACGATTTTACAATTGTGGAATAATTTCAATTTCTCAGTATATTAATTCTTTTATTCCACTTGTTGCACTTTATATATATATTCCTTTTTATACAGTTTTTTTTATTCCCTTAGATCGGTTTCTTGCATTTGCTGGTCCACATGACAGAAGTTGTATTGAAAATGGTAAGAAAAAGGTTACATATTTTATTTATCTGGTCCACATGACAGAAGCTGTATTGAAAATGGTAAGAAAAAGGTTACATATTTTATTTAAAAAGGTTACATATTTTATTTAAAAAGGTTACATATTTTATTTAAAAAGGTTACATATTTTATTTATCTGGTTCTAAATAAGTTGCCTAAAGAAGAGACTGGTTTAAATTGGTTTAACTAAGCTAAAAACAGACTAAAATTTATATTTTATATAGATCAGGAAGCTGTTTAAACATACACAATTGGAAAATATTTTTAAGTTTGTTAGTAGTATTATACAATGAATGTTTAGAAATGTAATATGTTAGTTAAATAGTACTGCTGCCAATTTGCTGTTATGTTCTAGTTTACTCACCTGTTCATTACTTTCTGAAAATTTAAAAATGAATTTGTTTTACTCTATTTTTTTCAACTAGAGTTTTTATTTCAACCTGTGTTTTTACATTAAAATTTGTTGAATGCAAAACTGTCGATTATTTTACCTTCAAAAAAACGACTTACCCAACAGCAATGCCTTTCCAATACATTTTTAGTTCAATTTAATAACTGATAAAAATACTGCTTGTTTCTAATGTTCTTTCATTTCTCTCTAGGTTATCCATTGCATTCCCCAGAATCTTATTTTTCATACTTCCGCAAACACAATGTCACAGCTGTGATTCGCCTAAATAAAAAACTGTATGATGCAAAACGGTTCACTGATGGGAATTTTGATCATTATGACTTATTTTTTATTGATGGTAGTATACCAAGCGATGCTATAGTAAGGTAGATTGTGTGACTTTAAATTAAATTTTCTTTGATATTTTATCTACGAAACTTTAAGAACATGGGATTCAAGAATTGGAACATATATATTTTTTACCAGATGGAGTTAAAAATTGTTTTCTTTCTAAGTGCATTTTAATTCCAAGAAATGTAGCAATCAATATCACATCTGGTAGTTTTTAACTTTATACTAGTAAATGGGATTTTGTATATTTAGACGTTTCCTGACAATTGTTGAGAAAACTAATGGAGCTCTTGCTGTTCATTGCAAAGGTAAATGATTTTATTGAGCATAAAAATTTCATTTTGTGTTTTTATTTTCTATGCCCAATTTTTGTATAAAGTCAATTGGGGGTA
Organism: Hydractinia echinata; assembly: GCA_030067915.1. NCBI lineage: Eukaryota > Metazoa > Cnidaria > Hydrozoa > Anthoathecata > Hydractiniidae > Hydractinia > Hydractinia echinata. The sequence goes on along the minus strand of JASGCC010000188.1, from coordinate 491,651 downwards.
AGAATCACGTAAAAAAAATAGTTGCATAACTTTTATCCATGTAAAAGGGGTAATATGCAACATGGAGTAAGATTTACTTTCGTGAATTTCTCGTGACTATTTTTGCATGGCTTTTGGAAAACTTTAATACATCCGTGAACAGCATCTTGAGGGCTACAGCTTTGTATAAAAACGCATTAAATTCCACCAATTACAAGTTAGTAAAGGGAGCATCATGGTGGGGGAAGTTGTATAGGATTACAACCTTGTTTCCAGTCCCTATAGTCTCATTCAATATGTCAATAAATTAATAGGGTGGTGTGAGATTGGTTAGAAGACAAAAAAATGAAATTTTAGCTACTGACATATTTTTGAAAAATAGATAATAAAACAGTTTGTGTGTTTTTATATAAAAAGTTCGGTATCATTTTTGGAGTTATAAGTCATACTATAGCAAATTAACTTGGCTATTTCGTCAAAGTTTGCCATTTAGTGTTATCCGGCAACTTTGTATAGACCGTAAAAACTTTTGTGGGTTGCTTAATTCTTACCTCTATTTCATGAGCTGTGATAGGGGAAAACTTCAAGTTCAATTAGGTTATTAGCCCTTGTTTCGTTACTCCTCCAAAACAACTGACCTACGAATTTGATATAACAAACGCTATTTTGATTTGATTTTGCAGTGGCTAGGGCCTGCGCAATTATTACCCCAGAATTTTGGTGTGTAAATTTTACCTTGACTGACAAGATAAACGCTTGTGAAAAAGTTTAAAACTTACTTCATTGTAGTTGTTTATAACAACATCTAGTTAACCAATTTTGACCAATCAGCATCGCAGCTGCAATTAGAAAACTCTACAAATTCATCCATAATATTGTTTTACAAATTATTGGGTTTGGGATAAATCAAGATTGAACATGCAAACTCAAGTAATATTCATGTAAAATTACAAATTTTTTTTTTTCATGTTAGCTGGCCTTGGGAGGACTGGAAGTCTTATTGCATGTTATATGATGAAGCATTATCGATTCACTGCTGCGGAAAGTATTGCATGGATAAGGTAACTTCTTTGGTTTAGTTTTTACTTTACTCACTTGTGTGTATCGTTTTAAAAAATACTGTTTCTTCATAATTTAAATCCTGAAATCGCATTTTTTTTGTTTTTACTTTTTATAAATAGATTTTTTTTTCTATTTCAGACTGTGCAGACCAGGTTCTATAATCGGGCCACAGCAACATTTCCTTGAAGAGTAAGTCTTTTTTTTGTATATTCATTCTTGATCAGTATTATTATAACAAATTGACCAATTAAAACATGTTGATTGTATGATTGTATGAAAACAGATGGTAAAATTCAGGCCCTGGTGTGTTCCATTAACTTCTTTTTCACTGCTTGCACTATGCTGTTGGAAACGTTTTAATATGTTTTAAAATTATGTTATTTCCCGTGAACTAATGTATACAAGAAACGCATTATTGTCAGTCATTGGTTAAGTACTTGAGAATTTCTTAGTCGGCTTTGAAACTTAAGAGAAAACTTCAATAGTTTCAAATACGGAGTGAAAAAGAATATATGCGAGGATGGGCACTGGAATTATGATGGTTGGTTGATGAAGTTTAATTGTATTTATAATTTGTTACAATTTTTAGAAAGCAACAAAGCATGTGGATACAAGGAGATATATTTAGATCTCAAAACAAAAGAAATTCCTACGGTAAGTGAGTTGTTTTGATCTCAAAGTGCAGAAAGGTTTTTACCACAGCTGCTCAACAACACAACAACACATGGCCAACTATCTGATTTAAACTCCACGACTCCTAAAGTTTTTAAATTGAAATCACTTGTGAGGCTTACAAATGTTTATTCTTATTTGAGTATAACAAACAGGGAAACCATAAATTCAACAAGAATAATGTGAACCAGAAACTCACTTTATGTTGGTAGTTTACCAAATAGATTGTATATATGTAAAAATAAACATGAAATTTTTATGAAAAGTTGAAATGCAAAAAAAAACAGTAGGGTTATTTCTTTGTGTACTGTCTATTTATAAAGCTGTTTAAGTAAATGCTAATTATCGAATTTTATATGTTTATGTTTAAATGAAAAAAAAAGAAGAAAAATAAACAACGTGTCTGTTTGTAAATAAAACTCTTTTTATATTTATTCCTAATTGTTTTTTCTCTGTGTGTTCACTGAGTTCCACCATCAACATTTTGTGTTGTTTTTAGATCCTTACGAGCGTACTGTTTCAAATTCGGTGGAAAACATATTGAATGGTGTTGTTACAATATCGTTAACTGACAGAAAATTAGAAACTATTTCCTTGAAAAGGGTATGTGTTGCATGTCATCTGTTCTGATAGATTGATGGTGGGTATATGTATTTGCCTAAGTAATCCTGAAAACTAAAAAACTGCTAGCTAATTGCATAAGTTTTCACGAAAAGACGGGTGTTCATGAATGAGGGTGGTGTGCAGTACTACCTTAGCTGTTATTGTTTCAGTTAAAATGTTGTCACTGTGTAAATGCTTCAACACAGCTTCTTGCTCACCTTTTTTTAGGAATTAAAACCACATTTGAAGCCTCTACATCGACATCATTATTCCGAAAGTTTGGAGTTAAACAACAACCTCAACAATAACAACGGGCGTGAAATCCTACCAAGTTCGCATTTTTCCAAATCGTTTGATCTGGGTGCGGCCACGCAGGGGGATGAGTTGAGAAGGGTAAAAACTAACCGAGCGCTTTCTAAACAGTCTACAATTGCTGGATTGTCCTCTTCGACTTTGTTGTAAGTGCATTGCTCAGACCAACGTAATTGTGTTTTCAAGAAGCGAACTCTTGTTTCTCTGAATAGTTGTAATCATGACATAAGAGGCGTTGATCTTAAACACACTTTCTTGTTTCAAATCTCTGCCACCTTTCAAACAAAGTTTTAAACTGTCTGGAGCATAGTCTGCAGTGTAAACATTGAAACTCTAAAGGTTTTCCTATTTATTTTTCAGTTCGCAAGACGATTCTGGTATTCTCACCAGAGCGCATTCCCTAGGGTAAGTTTTTGTTTCGTTTTTGTGTGTTTTGTTAAAAATGTTGTTACTTTGTTCTTATTTTTGTTGTTTTTGTTTTAGTTCGTCGCCGAAACACAGCACGCGTTTAACTAATTCCGTACCACGACGCACAACTCGCACGACGTCAAATCATGTTTTAAGACCGTAAGTTATGTCATTATTTGATAAGAAGGTCATGTGACATAGCCTGTGCCACATCTATTATGCAGATTTGGAAGCAAGTGAAGTAAGCATGCGCACTTGGTGTGAAGCAAGTAGCTCACACTTGTGTGTAAGAAAATCACTTTATTTCATTTGCATTACCTGGTATGTGTTGCAATAAATTCAAATCTCTGTTAAAGAACAAGGGGATGGACATCGTGTTTGTCAAACCTTATCACAAAAAGCGGATTTGTCTGGTTAACCTGACTGTCCGCTCTGTTTGTTTTAGCTGTCGTTATTAAATGTAAATAATCAAAATATAAAGTTATTTGATTTTGTAGACGAACAAACGGTCCTCTATCTTCAACCGGCCGCAATCACCCTATCACTTTGAGAATTGCATCTGCTGCCAACGTTGCAACGGCGAAATGACTACGCTCCACCTGCAAGCGACTTCACTACAAATCTGATTTGGTTTGTAAAACAAGCTGTTCGAAAGCAAGAGCAAGAAGATGCTCTGAGTCACACATGTTAGGGCGTTGTGTGAGAAAGTTATCATATCCGAAAGGGAGTTGCATGGGGCGTACTGACGTCTTGCAATTTTAAGGCGTGCAGTTAAACTTCATGCGATGGATGGTCTTTGCACTGGGACCTCTAACTGGCACCAATATCAGATCGATACGCGGAGTTCTTGCAGGTATTTTTGTTATGCGGTCTACAACGTCTGTTGTTAGACCTCCAAAAAACACCTCTACGACGGAGAGTCGATGTTACTTATTTTGCTATGGTGTAACGAGAGCAGTATTTTTTTACCGTGTACCCAAGAAATTTCATGCGATGCCGCGTGTGGGTTACATGAAGAATGAGTGTACTTTTTATACCGATTATTCCCTGATTAGTCGTTTTTTTTAAGCGGAACGTTTTTATTGATTTTATGAAGTGTTTTTACTAATAGTCGTCTATAGGCGTTGCAAATATTATGCTCGTTTATATATGTTGTCATGACAATTCTTTACAAGTACAGTAAGTTTTAGCATTGCAAACAAGCTTCGCTTTTTAAGAAAACATGGAAAATTTTGTTACTTGACTCATTATTTAATTGGTTAAGTTTAGAGTGAATATTTCAGGTATTTTCAACAAACGCTTTTCTGTCGTCTGCTTTAAGCCAATCAGGTACACTCTAGTACGACAGCTTTAGTAAGTTCGTCTCCTAATAAAAACTAAGTTAACTTTTCTAAACTATTTTTATAAAACTTATTTAGCCTATAGTAATCACACTAGATAATGTGTATATGTATAATGACTTTTAAATGCACTACAAGTAGTTCACTGGATGTGACAATTTGCATTTGAACTACGTGTTGAAACTATGTGTATATAAAGCAAGGTATTTTCCGTGTGTAAACGGAGTTTATTATTTTTATGGATATAGGTAATGAATTACTAACCAATGTATTCCTACCTTTAAAGGTAAGCAACCTAGTTACTAACTTTGCTACTAGTGTATATTTTACGAGAAACAGAAGGAATTATTTCTCGTCTTCACCCTACAACGGTTGAGCTTTTTTAAAGGATGCAGGCTAACATGTGAGATGTAAAAGACACAATCATTCTCTCGCTGCTTTAAGATAATAACAGGTTTTTTTGGTCTGATGGATCCCCCAACCGGTGTAGGGTTAAGAAGGATTTTCTGTATATTTGAGGCGGGGATATTCTTGCTGTGATTTTATTGAAAGTAATGTATAAACTGACAAAGTTTGACAAGCTTATGTTTCACCCTTATTATGGCTTCTAATTCATGTAGTTGTCAATAAATAAGATATGGTGGTAGAGTTACATTTTCGAGTGTGTTCAAAAACTCAAATCCCAAAGCCATCTTATCATCTGCCATTTTGAAAAGTTTACGAATTCTGCATGGATGCGATCGTTTTGTTTAGAAGGTTTAAATTTTGCACTCTTCCTCGCAGATACTTTTTAATTAGTATGTATTTTCAGATAATGAGGAATGATATCTTCTTCCCAGTGAATGTATTTTTCAATTTATTTAACTTATTTGTAAACGATGATTTCAACACATGATGCAACTATTTGTACAGTAAGGATAAAATTCATAATTCACCATGTTCACACACACCCAGCTCGTTTGTTTTTATTTATAGTAATTCCAGTTTTTCCTCACACGCCCTGATAATGAATAAACGCGCCTTTAAACTTTGCGACGCGATTAGTTGAACTAATTTTGCGCACACATTTGGTAGCAGTCGTAAATTCTGCAGTTTTTATTTTGCAAGAACCAAGGAAAAACCTGTTTATATATTGACGCTATTCCGGTGTTTACAAAATTTCACGGGCATGTGTGCGGGCAGAAAAAGAGGGACCACGTAGGAAAAACTCAATTCTCAGCGTAAGGTTTTTGGTTTGATTGGATTTCTTTGATCGCAGCGATCTCTATGATTTTCGCACCTGTTTGTGCGCGCATATTCAATGTTCTCGGCGCAATATCAAAACTAATTCTATGCGAAGAACAAAAAATTATGAATAACAAAGGCGGCCTGCAATCTAGAAAACCTGGAATGTCAGAACTTCAAAATTGCATTAAAATGTCGGAATTTTACTTTCAAATTCAACTGATAAGCAAGTTTGCACAACACTTTTTACAAAATAAAAATAGTCCTACGAACTAATCGAGCAAAGACTATATATTCAACTACTATAATGTACAATGAAAAAACAAAACAAAACAGGAGACATTAAGCGCGAAAGGTAACATTGACACATAGAAAAGAAAAAATAACAATGTTCTTTCTAAGCTTTCGACTCTGTTGAAGCAATCATCCCGCTTATAATAGTAATGTTACTGTCGATAACTTTTTCAATTAATTGCTCAAAGGACTTATCCTTATAAACAGTACGGCTTCCGCGAACACAAAACCAATTGCTCTGAAAAGGACGAAAGAAACGTGCCGCGCTCTTTTTAATCTTCTTTTAAATCAGTTTTTCTGGGCATGCAAAATATTTTTGACATTCGCGCCCCATATCACGGTGGCAGAAAATACAAGTGGTGTAAATTCTTCATATTGTATTTCCAAGACCCTATCATTATTGGGTTTTTTCTCTTTCATTTTGCTCGTAAGCCTTCGTCAGTTATTGGTTCGCGTGCCGTTAACGAGTGGGTTAAATACCCGTACGTCAAGAAATGCTATTTGACCTGCTTGTCAAAAACCTCTCGCACAAAGATCTAATCGAGCTTCATCTCCTGTAATGGTGTTTTTTTGCTTACATTTCTCCTAAGAGAGGCGTTAAACGAGGTTTAACAGCAACATCTTTACACACTCTGTCAAGCAATTTAGCAACAATATTTCTCAGTTCATCGTCGCAGCGAAATGAATCCTCCCTTTTTGCAGGATAAAGCGTGTTGAAGGTGAAAACCTCTCGCATTTGCATGACAACCTTCTCAGTGGCAAACTAATACTAGTGCTAATCGAGTTGTGTTATTAAGGCCTTATTGAAGAATATCCAATCGTGCACAATCCCAACATTATTGATCGACCCTTTTAAGGTTCAGTACCTTTGCACGTCTTTCTTTTCAAGTTCTGTAATTAACAGTTTTTTATCCGCGAATATAACTTTCTTTAGTTTATATATATACTTTTATCTCTTTTATCTCTTTAATTATATCAGCTAAATTAAAAAGTTAAAGAAGTTGAGAAAGAGAAAAATGGCACACAATGGGATGATATTTGTTTCAGGTGAGAATTTAAAAATAAAATTAATTCTTTTAAATTATTTGATTTTTTCTTTATAGGACATCCGGGTCATGTATATCTAACTCCATTTTGGAATTATGGTCTTACAACTTGACAAAGATACAAAGTTTAACAAAACCGGAAATTCTCGCTGCTGTGAATCAAAACAATTTAAGAAGGTATGTTTTTACTCTTAAAAGCTATGTAACGTTCAAAACAAATTAAATGAGAAAAATACTTCTTTTTGCTGCCTTTAAGTTATACATCACTTCATTATCGTCCCCAGAGCTCTTTTAGACGAACCTCCAAAGAGCTCTGGGGACGAGAATGTTATCACTTTGTTTATACTAGCCAATCTTTTTATAGGTAAAAGTTTTTTTAGAATTTAGATAATAAAATGTATTTACTTACTACGAAATCAAAGAATCTGTATCTCTGTTTGATTATTTTTATCTTTGGTTAGATTTTTTGAAAATCTGAATCCATTTTTATTTTCTTGTATAGAACACTATGATTGGCTAAAAGCAAGCACGTCTTGTTTTGTACGTTTTGTAATTTTTTGATAAGATGAAGTTTTTCTAGGTTTAAAGGTAAAGCAACTTTTGTAAGATAGTTTTGCGGTTGTTTATGACGAGACAAGATGATGCTTATGCTTATGCTTATGTAGATATTCTTAACAGTATCACATGCAAATACAGCAAATCAAAAACCTGTTCTTCGTTTGGTCATTTTAAAATGTCAGAAAAAAAAAACAGAAAAATTAAGGGGCCTCCATTTCGTAACAACGAAGTTTTGAAAACAAGGGATGACGTTGTATTCAAAATAGCAAACTTCTAAGGGCGAAAATCATCTCAGATAGAACATATAACAACTGGGACCAGAGTTTTGACAGCCCAAAGTGTGCTTTGGGCCGTCTAAAGTTTTTCCTGTGTGTGGAGCTTACTACCAACCCAGGGGGGGGTCACATAAGAGCTCACGATGCTAACAACTAGCTAAGCAGCCTAATGGTTAAGTCCCTTCACCTTAACATAAAGCCTGTCCCAATAAATAATAGAGTTCCTTATAAAAAGATTGTGCGACAAGGCAGTAAGCAATTTTTTTTACTGGGTTTATAAATTTTTTACCTGAAAAAACATTTTTTGGAGGCGACTTTTTATTTTTACCTTATCGTTTAGCATATCTAAGTAACATTTTCCAAATGGTTAAACTTTGAATTCTCATTTACCTAATCTTGTAAAGTTCGTTTTGCTGAGAAAAACTGACCATGAGAAGGGAATTCAACAATTGTTATTAGTAAAACACAAAAACGCGCAAAAGTTTTCGAAAAACACTGATAAATTGATATAACTTTTTTCTTACTGCTTTGTGTTATAACGTAATAACATATCCCTATGTCGAATATATATTTTGGTGGGCTTCTTTTTTGGAAATTTTCCCGTCATTTGTGAGTCCACAAAAGAACGCTGCGTTGACTGCTAATTTCTTAAAGTCCACTCTAAAAAACGTGCGATCTAACATATTTTGCCATCTTCTCTCAAAACTAAAAAAACAAAAAACCCTGGAAACGAGGGTGCTAAAAGTTACCACAAAACATATTTATTAAAACTCTGTTAAACAGAGCAAGTATATTTCTTTAAAACAATATTTGGAACAAACTGAAATAAGAATAAGAACAAAAAAAATGTACAACAATCTTACTCGAGGCTTCTTTTGTTTTTTACATAGTCTTGTAAGGTTGGAAAAGAAAAATCCATTGGAATGAAATTGATCTACACAAATATATAGCTGATCTACAGCTGCGTCAAAAATAGTTCGTCCAGCGAAAGTCGTTTGTGTGAAAAATCATTTTTATGAGGTTTGGTAACGAAGTTGGAGTTAAATCTCTTCTTGTCAACGTAGTCTAAAGGACTGTGTCTAGAATCACAACATAAACTTTACGTGAACCGAACGTCGTTTTTTATACCGTGGTGGATATCTTTACTGTCCGCACCATGTGAGATTAACAGTTGTGTAGCCTCAAAATGTCCGAACAAAGCTGATATTTGCACTGGTGTTAAATCTGAACAGTTTTTAAGAGATAAATTTGCTCCATTATCTATTAAGAGTTCTAGAATCTTCTTATTCCCTAAAGCGCAAGCTACATGCAAAGGTGATAACCCAGGGCGAATTATTTCATTTACGTCACAATTCGATTGATCTAATAATTTAGTCACAAGAGGGATGTTACCTTCTAACACTGCATTGTGAAGAGCGCTTTTCTTTTTAAGATTGTTTGATTTTTTCTTGCTTGAGAAAGAGTGACGTAACTTCTTCTCTTTAGAAGTTGTCTCGACTACGACTCGATTAGTGTATTTTGACGAAGCATAAACCTTTTGGTCTTTATTTTTAAGACAATCTTCTGAACTATAGCTTCTAACCAAATCCTTGTCGTCGTCATTGTCTGTAGATGATGTACTTGTGTCGTCGTTCATAGCTGTAACTGCCATCTTGTTTCTTAAAGATGACGTCATGACCGGTAAAGAAAACTTCCGATTCTTTATGACAGGAGAACTTACATCCCCTTTTTTCGATTTGTCACTTTTAAATATTTTTTGCATCAGCGAATCTTTTTGTCGTGTTGATTTTTGTTTATACATTTTTTCTCCAAGTTTGACATCCTGTTTTGCAGAACTGTGATCGTTTGTCAGACTGGATCGTCGCGGTGAGTCTTCGTCATGTTTGTCCGGAACTTCTAACAAGTCAGGTAAGGAATTACCCCTATCTAATGTTGACAACAACTTGATATTAGTCATGTTTCTTTTACTTTAAAAACTTTATCAGAGAAACAGCGAGCCTTTAATTTTATTTTTCTAGAGAAGAAAAATACGTCTTCTCCGGGTCACGTTATTTATCCAACTGAAAGACATCATTAATTACTCAAAATTAAGTTTCCCTGTCAACAATAGCGCACTGTTGGTTGTAAATACCTATGTATTACCTCTATAAAACAAAATCTCTTGCTGATGAGTTTAAATTATATAAAAAGAATGACGGCAGTAAAATTTGCTGAAATACTGCATTCCATTGCACAATTTAATCATGTCTTTTATTTGTTTTTCGATTATATAGTTTTATTTATTTTTTTGAATGGGTACCAAAGTCGGTCTGAGTTTTTAGCAGTAGCCGCTCAATTACTAAGAAGTATCAAAAATGATTCTGTAAACTTCGAACTAAGGCTGTTTTTTTTCTGTCTAACGTGCAACAGCAGATTTTGGGTCCGAATTTGCAAAGGTACAAAATATTGTAACTTAATATTAAACATCTCCTCCGCAGAGAGAACCTAAACCGTTATTTTAGGAACAGAGTATTTTACAAAACCAAAAATAATAATAATAAGCTGAATAACCAATCAAATTTCGGCATTACTGTTTTAAACTTTCCGTTATATTCCGAGGTGCTTTACAGCCTCGATTCAGTGCCTTTAACAAGGAAAAAGAAAAGCCCGCGTATGTTTTCGGACATTAAATCTGTTGCTAGGTAACGCGTAGATCTCATTATTTAGAGAGGAGATTAGAACCAACAAAATATGTTTTAATTTGATATGTTAATCTATCTGATCACACTGATTCGTTAAACACAAGCAAAGTTATTGATGAACAACTAATCCTTGTCTTTTGTTAAACAGGGAAAAATGTCTATAAATAAACATGAGTTTTTTTATAGTTCGTGGGTGCATAAAAACATTCGCATAGTTGCTATATGAGTTGCAGAAAGATAAAAGTTCTTTCTAAATATAGCATTAAGCACATCTAAGCTACCATGACTAACAGACCCTTATTCACCATGGCAACAACACCTTTTCCTGAGTCAAAGCATCCCATTTTAGAGCTAAAAAAAACGTCAGCAAATTACAAATATGATTGTGCTTGTTTATCTCTTGGTTATTTTATTGAAGATCTTTGTTTTTAATTTATCTGACATCAACCCTTCTGATTTTTTCTCATTAAGTCAAATTCTAGAGAATCTTTTTTGATAAGAATGCTCCTATTAAATGTGAGTAAGTAAGTAAGTAACGGGAAGTTTTAACTTGGGGATTCCATCCTAATGGCTGGCTCTTCCTCCCCTCCGACTGTAACTATGTTACATTACCGCCAGAGATACGTGTAGCATTGCACTAACTTGCTTGCCTGCCACACAAGCCAGTTAGCGGTCAGTAAATGGCACCAAATGGGCTGACAACACTACATTTAAAGTGCGCCAAATGTTGCGTCATAAAGAGAAATAACAAATCCCATATAACCCTGTTGGAGAATACTTTGTGAACAGCTCACATAATCTGAGGAAATAATAACGACCATTGATATTTTATTTTTCTTCAACGTTTCGGGTGTTCATGCACCCATTCTCAAGAAGTGTGTATAATTTCAATTTTTTACAAATATACATACAACACATATTCCTAGCGGGATAATTATTCAAACCATATAAAAAAGATATAATGGTGCCGATTTAATAGCTTTATTCAATGAAGGACTATCTCTCATTATGAAGAGGCTTTCTTTAATTTCAAGGTGGTAAATATTCTCACCAGAAACCAGAACGTCAAAGTCGGCAAACGATGCGCGATATATACACTGTTTATGATGGTCACTGATAGCAGATTGTTTCGCATTAATTGACTTACCTGTGTGGGCCGATATCCCAATGTGTTCACTGATCCTTGTTTCCAGCTGCCTATTTGTTTGGTCATAATAGGTGGCATTGCAGCCACCACACGTATAACGATGAACGACACTAGATAAAAGATCTTTGGGTATTCTATCCTTGTATTTAGACACGTTAGATAGACACAGAATATTTCGAAACACAGCACATAGCATGCCTTAATACGGATGTTGGGTCTTTGATACTTGAGTGTCTATTTTAATCGGTGGTTGTGGAAACCATGGTGATATACCTCTCAAAAGCATTCGATACCCTTGATCGTGATTTATTACTGGGGAAAAACAATGGGGGTAGATATTACTAGTTTACGTTTACCGGAGATACTGGAGGACTAAAATTAGTGCTAAAATTAGTCAAAGGTTGTAACGTGATTTTTATTAAATAAGGTTGTAGCGAATCCGGTAAAATGTTAGACGATTTTTCTTTATATAAAGCACATTAAACTCAACGTTAAGAATATAACCATATCTTTCTCTAATTCTGTGAAGCTTTCAGAATATCATCTGTGTTTAGCTACGCTCCAATTATATAAATGTTTTCCAGGAAATCTTCTATTTACTCCATTTAGAAACTTTCGCGGGCAGAAACTGTCGCGTTTTTTGGTTTATGCCTTTGGAAATTATAAATCAGCAATCTTTAAGACGAGAAAGTTTTTTCATAAAAAAATAAAAAAACCCGGGGAAATCTCAAAGTTTACAATAAGATTTGGTGTTTTCATTCTTCTTTGGTGCGCTACGGATATCCCGATTCCTTGGAACAGCAATGGATGCAGGTTGTTGATTATTCATGATAAAAAGGAAAAAGGAGAGAATTGTTGCCATTCGCGAATTGTTTTTGATTTTTGAAAAAGTTTTTTTTTCATGTTTACAAAGCACGAAAATTTCAACCAAAATGTTTTAAACAATAGGGCATTCGCGTTCGTTTTCACTGTTGATGGTAAAATAGGGTTACATTGTGCAGAAAGAAATTGTTTTAATGGTAGCTTCAAGTTAAAAAAGTTAAAGGATAGTTTTTGTGAAGTGCACGAGACAACAAAAAATAAATGTTCGTGTGAGTTATTTTCATTGATACCGTTTCCAACCATCAAGAAAGATCTAGCTTCCAGAAAGATCTGGATCAACCTTGTATATCGTTTAAAGCCAGGCTCAAAAACTAAGCTATTTGAACCTGGAAAAGATTCAAGAATATGCTCAGCACATTTTAAAGATTTGAAACCAACCAAAGCAAACCCTTATCCTACTCAAAACCTTTGTTATGATGCCACAAAGAAGTTGAGTTCCTTATCAATGTTAACACCAAGATCTTCAGTGAAAAAAATGCTTAATCCTTTATGCTCTTCTAAAAATCATGAAGTCGAAGAAATGGATATTGATGTAACAATCACAGTACTAATCCAGCCACTGATGACTGTGAGAAAGACTTTTCCCATTGTGGTGTTTCTAATGGGGCATCTGTTGTATTAAATCATAGGTATTCTTCACAACCACAACATTGTTGTGACCATGCTGATATTATAACAAATTAAAAAAAAGATAACGTTAAACTAAAGAAAAAAGTGGGTGTTTTTGTGGCAAAATTTTGCAATTTTTTGACCTTGCGAAACTTTCTTCCCCTAAAGTATAAACGTCATACAATCTATATGTGGGAGTCTTGACATGAAGTTCGATTTATTACAACAAACGAATAACTTTTTCTGCTCATTCACATCTGCGTTACTTACTTTATGAAACTTACAAAACAGACAGAACTTTTTCAGGTTAAAAAGATGCACTATTCTTTATTCATTACAAAAGGCCAACCGAAACATCTTTTTATAACATGTTTATTTATAGTTAGTATTTCCCCTTTTTATAAAATGCACTGCTAGATTATATCAGAAATAAGCAATCGTTGTGCTCTTCACACAATTATATTCTTTAAGGTGTAAGGGAATTCTCGATAAATTGTATTATGGTTATATTTCTTATTATTTTTTTATGTTTTTGTTTTAATTTTGTGGATAAATTAGTCAATTTGTTTCCACCTTCCAAACGGTAATATCAATAATCTTCAGATGATTCATCGAGTATATGTACAGTGTCTTTCCGTTAACTCACTGTTGCTTTGAAGCCAGTCCCGCAGTTACATAATACATAATTTATCGTGTCGGTTTGGAAATGTACGAATTTTGTTTGCAAACGAGTCTCCAGACAAATGACATGTACTATTTGAACAGGACAGTACTTTCCAGCCTTTTACTTCATGTTTCACGAGCAAAACGTAATGTCCTAATTGGTGAATAGTAGTTAGACAATCGCCATGTGGGCGTCTAACAGATCTCGCTCAAAACATAAAATAAAAAATGAAAATGTAGAGTTGTCCGTTTTTTATTACTTGTAAAGACAGACATAAACCTCTCCTCTGCCATTAACATTTGAGTATCGTTGACTTTCGCCACATATGTCTAGCAAAACAACACTCGTGCTTATGTCAAATAATAACATCAACTATAACTACTTTATCGGCTCAAACAAAATCGACCCTAAAAGGCGAAATTTTTTCCACGCGGGGAAAAGGGTCGGCTATTACACCTATTTCCAAGCTATTTGGTCTTAAATTCGATGCATGCAATGCTTTCAGTAATATTTGCTTGATTGCTTGACGTCAATCGTTTACGTCAAAATAGTATGTCTCATTTGTTAAAATAAGTCCACTTTGCCCATCACAGACGTAGCGTATTAAAGACAGAAAGTAAATAAAAACAGGAAAGCGAATACCCGCGAAATATAATCGCGAAATATAATCGAGAATAATCCCACTTTCGTAAACAATATATGCATCTGAAAGCAGATCGGTCCAAGGCTTATCCCCCGAATCTCAAACTCACGGTTACACCGATCCTGCCAATAAAAATACATACGAAACAACGACATCTTCTAATTGGTTTATAATAAAAACTCTGCTAAAGGTTAGAAAAAAATAAACAAAAATCTATCCAATAATAAATATTATAAAGAACAAAAAGCAACAATCAAAAAGAGAACAAAAATAAAATTTTCTACTCTTGTTCTTCACCTAATCAGGTCACGTGATAATCACACAAGACAGAAAGAATTAATAGAAGACTTTCTATAGAACTTCGGAATAAGCAGAAGTACCACGATTCAAAAACATCTGTATCACGTGACTATCAGTGACACATCGGACACTGAAACGAAAGTAGCGTCCGAGAGAAGCCGCATTTTAGTATTCAAACACGATTATTAACCCAACTAGAACGGGCGACGATACAACTGAATCGGACGACAAAATACCGTCAAATAACATAACTTCCAATCTTGCATAAAGGGCGCTTTCAAATTATGCTCGCTTATCAGGCGATTCTACAGTCTTTCTTACGATGCTCGCTACTGACGGAGCGAGCAGATTTACTCGGTTTTTGTAATAAGTCCGGACGCACGCGATCTATTTCACTCATAATTAACTCAAATGCTTCGTGAATGTTGAAACCAGTCTAAAAAAAGAAATTGAGAATTCAGTCAGAAATCACACAGACAAAATTTTGTAAGCGACCATCTTATATTTAATAAAGTTCGGAAACTACATTGTAAAAATTAAACCACTATCTTATTCCTACCAATTTTCGCGCGTACTAATTTTCGAGTATTCACGTAAAAAGTTCGTTGGCGCGCTAAATTTACTCCAGAAATTACGCACAAACATTTCGCGCTAAAATTATGCTTGTGCTACTTATGTTCAATATTATGCGAAATATGTCCACCTTGCTATTACGTAAAAGTTAATACGCGCGAACAGATTTTCCATCTATCTATGCAAGTATTCGAAAACAGGGAGCCAATTTTGACAGAATTTCGTCTGATAGACATTTCTGATGGTCACGTCCCACTTCGAAGGGTTTACGTGAAGAAAACATTAAGTTGTATGTAAAAAACCGTCACCTTGGCAGAGGTCTCGATGTAAGGAACTCTAATCGAGGCAGCGTATTCTTCTGCTGTCTCCTGAGGTGTGTCTCGATCATTTTCTAAGTCCTAAAAAAATAAAAACGATATAAGCGATGAGAAACGAACACATAAATCTAGTAAATCCCATACAAAAAACATTATCGTTTGCAGAACTCTAATTCTACAAAATGGCTACCTTTTTATTCCCTACAATAATGCAAGGGATTCGTTGAGTCGAGTTTCTTGCTTCGTTCGCCGGCGGAAATATCTTGCTTCGTAGCGCTTGGAGATCGTTCCAGCTCGATAGAGAGTTTATTGCATACAAAATCATAAATGCGTCACCGGTCGAAAGCGACGAGTCTAAAAATGTCGTGAATTCTTCTTGTCCTGCCGTGTCCACAATTTCGACGTGATGTTGCCGACCACGATACGTCATCTACCAACAACAACAACAAATAAAGATAGATAGGTAGATGTGCATATTTTACACGGCTATACTCACAAATATCGAGGGATATCTATTATTTCAAGGAGGGTCCATGGCTTAGATAAGGAGTCCTAGAGTATTTAATTCTAATTTTAAGCTACGCAGACCCAATTAGGGTCCGCGCCCTACCAGACAACTCCCTGCAACATTCAACAGCCCGCACAGTGTGCCTTATCCCCCATTTCCCTCACATGGCTGGGGTTAATCGAAACCATAGTAATATTTACTCGTCCATATTGAATCGCCGCCAAGGATATCGCCGCAGAAATATCCCTAAGATGTTGAATTTAAGCGCAATTTGCATGTGTTTAAGACTAGAATACTATACACTTATTCACGAGAGTTCGTAAACGAACACAAAAAAGAGTAAATTGATTAATCTGTATGTCTTTCATAAAGCTGCTTGCTGACACTTATCATCTCGCCAAATACAATTTTATTCGAGGAGTTTTTAAACTAGTAGTACACCAAACTGATTGAAGATATTCCAGTAAGAAATTTAGTTTGCTTATAACCGGGCGCGCTTAATTTCTGAAATTTTTTCAAATACATGATTGTTAATATTACAGCATGAGAAGAGTGTAAGTGGCATGGTAAATAGCCAATAATTTTATTTGATCCTTGATTGTTGGGTTTACCTAACCTCCTTTTACATAACGTAATATACTGTTGCGGGTGAAATTAAATCACATTCTTATTTTTGACGCTAAGTGGAACAAAATTTCGGTACCGTTTTTTTTTTTGTCAGAAAAAAAATTATCGTTATTTTGCAGAATAAAATTTGGTTGGTAATTTACAGAATAAAAATAAAGTACTTACCACAGTCTTGTAAGTTTCCTCTAAAAAAAGTGATAAAAGTAAGATAAAATAAAAAGTAGTGTATCTAAATCCCGGCTAAGTCGTCGGGTCAGCTTGAAGTTGAGCAAGACGCTGGACGCTTCTATAGTGCTTGTGCAATGCAAACGTCGAACAGGCAGTGACTGTGTTACATAATATATGCACCAAATTAGCCACAAAAAAATACAAAACAAAACATGTTGCATTTGTGAAATACGTCCATGCAATGATATCGCGTAGTTCAGCATTGTCAAATCTACCATTTTACTTATTACGTTGTTGTCAGTTTTAATATTCATTTCGTACACGTTTAGCGCGCCTTTGAGCAATGCGAGTAGACTGGGGGGCTTAGCCAGGACAATCATTGTTTGAAGCTAGGTTGCTTTACAAGTTACTTGGTGTGAAATGCAGCTGCTTAGCTCCGTTATTAACGACAGTTTTTTTTAGCGAATTCACAAGTTAAAAATTAGAAGTATTTTAAGAAGAGAATAATTTTTAACATCAAATTCACCATGTTCCGTTCGACTTTAAGAGTTTATAGGGAACTTTTAGACAAACACTATCCATTAACAGATGATAAAAAAACAAAAAATCATTGTGTGAAGTAACAAATATAAACATACCCATGGTGGGATCATAATACTAAAATAAATAAAAAATAGAAGTTTAAACTACACGAAATAGAAAAGAAAAATTATAAAGCTTACCTATAAAAAAGACATACGATAAAGTAAAGATATATTAGACTGTTTCTAGATAGGAGTGTCACAAAAACATGCCGTACCAATTCGACACCTCTTACGGGGTATCAGGGGTACCCTGTAAGAGGGACAAGTTAATTTATGTCGATTGCTGTCATTTTAAAGATTTGTTTTAGATGCGTTCCTTAACCCAATTATACCTGGGATTTTTTTGGCTGTGTAACCCAGAATGGGGGGGGCATAAAGTGTCTGCGGGCCATAAATCCCAAACTATGTACGTGAAATTTTGCACAGTTGTAAAATAACTTAATACAAACTTTTTCCAGGTAAAAAAATAATGTTATGACGTGACTCAGAAATGACGTCACATATGTCTAAGATTATTTTCCACGTCTTACAATATACTTTAATTTAAAAAGAAAAATGAATTTTAATGACGTCATTGGGATAAAAAATGACGTCATACATGCAAGTAGGTATACTATTTTAGCAATATATATGTGAAAAGATCCGTTTTTCAGAAATATTGACACTTATGTCAATAAACTTAATACATATGTAGAATATTACATTTAAGGATGGTTGGAGTAAGAAAAACAATATAATGACGTAATCAATATTTCCTTCAAATTTGGTCCAAAGTTTATCCCTAGTACCCATATACCGTAAAATGCCGATTATCAGCGCTGAGACTTTAGTGCGTATCTGATGGTGCGCATATAATCGAGTATAAATAAGTGCAAGGGAAAACGAAAGAATAACTAAATAATCTTTTTCAATGATGTGTATTGCCCTGTAAAGTACATATAACGTATAAAGTAAAATTGCTCTATATGCTCTAAAATGTCTCTTCTTAACTTTCGTCAGTTGTTGAATCATCAGAGATGTCAGAATAAACATCACTCTGTCCGTACTCAACACTATCCGAATAAAAGCCCTTTTTAAGGGTGCGCTTATAAACGGGAATAAAATTTTGATAAGGATTTGGTGCGCTTAACCGGGTGCGCTTGATTATAGCATTTTACGGTATGTCCTTAGTAACTTCTTAGTAACCACCTGGTGCCCATCATACATGCAATAATTATGTAACTAGCAAATTCAACATGTTACAACACTCTTACATAAATGTAAGCACTACTTCCGTCCCACGAATTTAATACCCCCGGAAAGTATATAAACCTTAAAAAAATAAAATCCTTAATAAAAACTGGAATAAGTCACAAAATTTCGGTATTTAACCATGTGTCTAACAAAATTGATGTCTGGTTAAACAGGACGGGGCACCTTGTGCTCCCCCAGTGTTATGGGGGTAACGGATGTTAGGGTAAGAGAATTTTTTTTTGTCATTTATCGGCGTCAGCCTTTCACTCGACAAACGCGTAGGCGTAAATACGGTCAATGTTTCCATTATTCAACCAGACAGGAAGCTTTGTTTTTGTGACATCACTTACTTTACTCTGTCAGAACTTTAACATAGTAGAAAGTAGAAACTACATTTCTCGAAATAAAATTACCTCGTTGAATTCATTTTTTAAAAATCTTATCGTCACACAACTTTTTCCCACACCACCACTTCCAACTACACAAACTCTCAACATGTTTTTCTCCTTCTTCTTCTTTAGTTCATTTTTCACTTTCTAAAACAACAACAACAAAGAAATAAAAATTAAGCACAGACTCTTTACAAACTTTTTTTTCTTTTACTTTCTGAGTGTCTCATCTCACAAAAAATTGGAGTTGTTTAATATAACATTCCTACCGGAAAATCCGTAAACAAGAAAAACTATATAACTAAATAACAACTGAATTGTAGCTAACAAGATGGTCGCCATATAAATCAATAAAGAAAAGAACATTATTTCAATAAATTGTGCGCGCCAAAAAGAAGCTTGCACTACTCCGGACAATACAATCAAAAAATGGCCGGAAAACAACAAGTTTCTTACCTGAAGAAAAAACATTGTTTAAACAAATCAACACGTGCTACATACTTTTAAAAATCTCAATATAAAAATATTATCCAACTTTTTTCATTCATTCATTCATTCATTAATTTTTTTTTTCATTTTTGGCCGTTGGGATTTCGAAATAAAACGGACTTCATATCCTGTTTCTAAAGCCTGGTCTACACACTCAAAAATTCCAAAAAAATGTTCTGCTGGTCCAACCTACCTATGTCGTACTCCACACACGCTCAATCAAAACTCTATATTCTAGTGTGTGTGTTTTTTATCCAGTTTGTCAGTTGAACTCTACCAAACAGTTGTTTCTCAGACCACATTCACACTGTGGCTAGACTGTCCAGGCTTACACTTTTCTGATTGGATCCGCAACAAATATCGAAGTGTTGTCATTTCGCTCCTATATTTTTCTTTTTACAAACAGTCGATTTTTTTCTTTAAAGAGTTAACTTGTAACCTGAAATGATATTTCAGCCTAATTTTCCACTTAACAGCCAAACAGAAACGGAACAGAACCAGAAAAATGCTTAAATTTGATTGTTCTTTTGTTTTTATAATTTCTCCGTTCCTGTCCGCAAGAAAAGTTGAAATAATTTCAACTTTCAGTCTGGATGGAAATGGGAAAGTTTGTTAACCAATCAGATTCTAGAATTTACTATTATCCGTTCCATTTCGTTTTTGAGTGAAAATTCTTCTCTTCTGTTCTGTTTTACTCCCAGCGGTGTGAACAATACCATTTGGAACGTTTAGAACGTTTGGACGTGATCTCAATACCAGCTTTTCTAGTTAAACCAAAACAGAGTTTTCTTGTCGACTATAGCTTCACATGCACGTGTCCGTCAATTAAAATTGGTCGTGTATTCCAGGCTTAAACTCGCATTAAGAGCTATACAAAATCGTGTCAGATGTTCGAGAGAGACGAAGTCCCAAGTGATATTATTTTTTATTTTTACAACTCATTAGGAGAAAAAAACCTCTCTCCACCACATAGCTGATTTTGATTCTTTGTGTATAAAATTGATTTCGCTGATCTATTACCTTATCGGTTAAAATTTCGTCGGTGAAAAGTGACGAAATTTGAAAAAAATTTCGTCACTTTTCACCGGCGAAATTTTATAACCGACAAAATGTTTTGACCGACTTAATTTTATAACCGACTAAAATTTTTGACCGACGAAATTTTTCACCAAAATTGAATTTTCTATTTTACGTGTTTTTATTCGTGTTTGAAGTCGACAGACCCTTTTAAAGTCATATTTGAAGCCATAAAAAGGAGGTATTAGGAGGAAAGATAAGAAAACTAAAATTTCAAAAACATAAGTAAGTTTTCTCTTTTCATTGTAAATAAATCTATTAAGATAAATGACTAAGTTGTTGTCTCTGCTCATCAAATGGGTTCTCTATACGTGCAAAGACGCTGTTAGCAGACTTGATCGCCTCTGTGATCCCTACAGCATCAAAACCGTTGATAATAGAATCATTTTGTAGCTTGAGATGGTTGTATGTTTCAACAATCCACTGCGCATGTAGAGGCTTCAAATCAGTTAACTTGAGAGAGACTTTGACATCACCAGGTGCAACTCCGTTTGACAACTGCTTGCTTACTCTATCAGCGTACCACGTGTTGAACTTATGTGAAATGAATTTTTTGGCAGACTGATTGATGCTGATGTCTAAGGGTTGGAACTTATTCGAGAGAGTGATTTTGAAATTGACCTTGAAAAAGTACTAGTACTGAGGTACTAGAAGAGGAAGAAGAAAGCGAAGAATGACTTGCAAATGAAGAAAACACTTGTATTATTATTGATTAGCATTTGTTTTGTAAAATTTAAGTAAAAAAACTAAACTGTTTTCTTCTGAAAGGGAGTTAAAACTTTTCGTCGGTTAAAAGTGACAAAATTTCAGAAAATTTCGTCACTTTTCACCGGCGAAATTTTATAACCGACGAAAAATTTTGACCGACGAAATTTTAACGATATAATAAGCTACCTCGTCCATTCAAAAATAAGTTCTGCGATGAAGAACATCTCCATATTGTGGAAATTTTGAAATTTGACGGCATTTGCGCGTGTAAAGTGCAAATGAGCCATTTTCTAGATAAATTATTATTACCCAAAAATCTTCCTCCATTTCTATGTGCCCTAGCAACGATCGGGAGGGCCTACCTTATTCGTTGTTGTTTCGGTTCAAAAATTGCTTACTATATCCCAACAGCTATGAGAGCCGAGTATGACAAATAAGCGGCAACTTATAGTTATAGTTTAAGGTTTTAAAAAATGGTTGCCTAAAACAAATTCACTTGTGGGTATGTATTTTGCGGACCAAAACATATGAAAAGCACCTTCCTGTATATTCCCTGTACAAGTTCCGCCGTAAACAAATAAAACTACTGACGTCACTGGATAAAACTCGAAGTAAGGATAGAAAATGATATTACATGTCAACACGTTGCACTACAGAGTCCTCCACTAGCACCAAAATCAATTTCAGTTTAAAATATTTGTGTTGTCAGTAATATGGTTTAAAATTACTCGATGGATTGTCATACTCTAACTACCTCTACAGGACCGAACAATGTGACCTTTATCATTTTGGTAGTTCGTTCTTGAATCAACAAAATAATTTTAACATTTGGTTTGTTGTTTTGTTCAGATGAACTGGATCGTGAAATTTATAAAGGTATAGTTAGTAGAAAAAGACTGGTTAGGAAGGGCGGTGAACTTCAAAATTACGGTGCACAGATTTGAGGCAGTGGTCTAAAAAATGGCCGCCAGCTCTGATGTTTATTTATTTGATGATGACTTTGAAACTATGCTTGCATGTTTGAAAGAGGATGAAGAGTTCAAAAAGGACCTCATTAACACTGCTCACAATGTTACTTCTCAAACTTTGGTGTAACATATTGGGGATCATACATCCCAAGGACAGTCATTTCCAATATCAAAATTCCATTGAGCCAAAGATTTGAGTGCAGATATTCGAGCACATAAGTGTTGATATGATAGATAACAGTACTCAGTATTCTTTTTGACATTCAGAATAAATCTATCAACAGGAGGTTTTCTCTTAGTTTCACTTGATTGAGAAGTGCTACAAACATGCAAGTCACAATTTTTTTTGGCAAATTCAACTCTGGTAAAGCTCCAAATATCAATCTCTTTTTACCAGGTCCCTTCTGTGAAGGAACTGAAAGAATTTGAAACGGAATTGTATAGTATTTCAAGAATGATTCTGTGGACAAAGTTCTACTGTATGTACAAATATCAATATCTTCACTTTTAAAATGCTTTCACAGGTGTACACAGTGTCGTTTTCTAATTGTTTTCTGAAGAGTTGATAAACAACTTCGTAATTATGTTGAGCCAGCTCTCATTCCATTCCCCATAATCCTCGTTGATAGCTTTAGGTAATTTAAATAATCCGATTCCTGTATTTCTACTAGAACTACCACAGCCAATTATGCAGCAGTTTGCTCCAGGCATTTCGCAGAATCTGATATAATTTCTCTGCAGATTCTAAGAAATGAGTGTAACATAGCACTTTCGCTACCATTTCTAGGATTCCGTACGCCGATATTTTCACGTAACTACTTCAAAACCGCAACAAAAGGTACGCGCTTTAAAGCGCCGCCCTTCCTAACCAGTTTTTTTTACTAACCATGAAAAAGGATCTACACACAGAAAGACAATGCGTAATTTAAAATCCACGCTGGTGCCTATGTGGCAATATTATGAAACATCACCACAAAAATTCGAACATTTTTTTTTATAATACGTTTTGCGGCCAGACGTTGCCTCGTGCAGCATTTAAACAAATACTTACGTACTTAGACATAGCGTTGGGCTATCGCTAAGTACTTAGACTTAGCGAGTTGGGCGTAAGTAGTCAATCTGTAACGTCCCCGTCTAATGAACGCGTCCAAAAAGTGGTCAATTTGAAAGCGTCATAATCTTTTATATAAAATTGAAATATTTAAAGTATTTTTGAAGGTTCTGTCCACTGACATATGGTCGACATAATACTATAAGTGATTGATTATTCATCCTACACAAAGAAGTACCCAGTTCGAATAAGAGCCTACACTCAGACTATGGCCTAACTTACTAATCTGTCCATACAAATCGAATTTCTGAGTGAATGGTTTAACTTACTCAGTTATAACCTGTTTGTTGTAGCCTAACTTACTTACCTGCCCCACAATTTTATTTTGTGAGTCAGTAGCTCTGCACTTGCTGACAACGTGACGATATCAAATTTAAGGTAAATAAAAGTATAGAGGCCGAAAACATTTCATCATTAAATACAATTTCTCGCCACATTCTGTATTAACGTCGTCTGAATTGAGTAATGTCGAAAAACAAATTTAATTCTCTTTCATAAGGGCCTACATTTTGCTATCATAAACCAGAGTGGTCAGGAGTTATGGCTAATAGAATGCGTGTTGGTAGTTTAGCCTTGTTCTCGTGCGTACATCGTTTCAGAGTGCAAGGAGTATAAGAGTTAAAACGCAAAATAGAGTAACGAAACCCATTAATTATAAACGAGCTTCGTTACTACATTATCCATATTATGGATGCCTAATGACATCATAACATATTTTTAGTATTATATGTATTATTGCTTGAAACAATAAGTGCTTTTAGGCATGAAATCAGTACCTAAATCCACAAATTGAGATGTTCGTTTCCGAATTCAGTGGCTTACACCAAATTCGATTGATTTATGAGAATTTTAATTGATTTTATTTTGATAGTACATAGATGGAATAGTACACAATTTTCTTTTGTTTTTTCCCTCTTTTTCTTACTTGAATATGAATGCTGTGAATTTCTTATTTGAATATAAAATGCTGCTTACAAAGCAAAAAACATGCAAACGTATACAAAAATAATACAACAACAACAGGTACAGAGGAAATAGAAAAACTTTTTTTTAAGTAAAACACAGCCCATGAAGCGTATGTACTGTATCATCATTTTTTGGGTAACGAATGGTGACGTCATACTATTACGTCACAGTATTACCAGTAAATTATATATTTAGCCACACTTGATAAAAAAATCAAATTAGCATCCAGACCACTTCCCAAACGAAAGCCCAAACTAAAAACTAAAAAGTTGGCCCAACGATATGCAAATAAAACACATCGTACACATAAACTGAATTTGTTGAAGTATTATCATCTTTTTCGTACTACGTTGGCCCACCAAAATACCGAGATGTCGGCGCAAATGTTAAACATATATTTGCAGTTATTATGGAAGAGGTGTAACCAGTATCAACAATATCATCGCGATGTTTGTTTTTACTACTGTTGTATGTCTTTGAAAGTTTTTGTTTTATCTCAAATTCACACAACATCGCAGTCTTAAAGACGTACAAACTATCCATGCAAAGCAACAAGGTTATATCCTACCGTTTTTTAAAGCAACTTTTCGGATTCAAATCACAACATTCAGCAACGCTTTCGAAACTCCACGCTAAACACGTTAGCAGATTGTTGTTATGATCATTATGTATTTCAAAAAAAAGAAGCTCATAAAACTCTTAGCATAATTTGTTCGTATTGTGTGCCACGCTGGGGACTAATTACTTTAAGCAGAGTATCTCTGCACGAAAAAAAAAGTGAAAACCAGACGATGTTCCCTATTGAAATAATTGTAGACGCAAAATATAGTGGTTGCAGACGCAAGTAGAGCTTAAAAGTTTTTCTTCCTCACGATACAGCGAAAAGTACATACAGAACTTTTATCTATCTTTTAAAGCATGGAACATATTCTGAATTTGCTGATGTGAGTTGAAAAGTGCGAAACATCATGCCTATCGAAAAATTCAGTATGACGCACTCAAACTAGGCGGTGTAAGAGTGTCTAAATATACATACACACCGCAGCAGTTTCTACCATTCATTTCAGCATGAATAAAACGTCATGTTAAAATTGTTTTACAGTTTATGACCAACAAATATTTTTTTGTACATATTGCAGGGATTGCGTCACGAGATTTAATTTCTGTATGGGGAGTGGGAGGGTAAACGTTGTTTTAAAAAAAATTATTATCTACCAAAAAAGTGGGAAGAAGGAAGGGGGAGCCTCCCCCCACCCCTGGCACTGAGATCCATGTATTGAAAAGGTAAAGAACGTGTGGCACTATTTGGAAGAGTATGCAACTTCGTGTCCAGGGCTCTTTTACTTCTATGCTATGTTAACGAGACAAGCCGTTCCGTCACTATATCATAGGCGGAGAAGAAGAGGGGAAGGTAAAAACTTTTCGTCTTTTTTTCAGAATGCTCAATTTTTCCTTCTATTATCTTTCAAAATTATAAATAAGGACGTGTCGTTGTGAAATGCAGAAATATTTATTATTTATTATTTCTGTGGCGGCGTGTTTCCAATTACATTCCAGCATATGGAAAAAGTATTGAAAGTATACTAGCTTCTGATGGAATCATTGACATGGCAACCAAGCGCATCTAATTCTTTTCAATAACCATTATATTGGTTTTTTGAAAATCAACTTAATAAATTAACTCGACTACTAATTACATCAATTGAGTTTTTATTGTTTTTAGACTTTGGCCAACAGAGTTGTTTTTTCTAAGTTCAAGCCCTTTATTATGTCATTATGTCATTGTTTTTGCTTGTAAATTGCAAAAAGATGACGTTGTAATGGTTAGCCACAACCTTATTCCCAGGACTGTCGTACTTACTGGCGGATCGTATATGCAATTGTTGTGATGAATCGCAGATCAAAATGTGTGCGCTAAACGTGAATCTGACGTTTAGATTTTACCAGTACCGTTTAACGTAACCTTTTCGATTTGTGAGTACTTCTTAACTTGGTGCACGTGTGGCGCCCGGTGTGGTTTCCACTCATATATATCAACCAAATACGAGATCGTTAATTCTAATTTTAGAAGAATGACTAAAGTATTAGGGCGAATCTCTGAACACAAACTTCTTAGTAAGCAGTAAAAACATTTCCATGTTAAAAACAAAGCAATTACCATATCTTATTTAATTTTAGAAATATTGGATTAAAGAAGAGGTAAATAATAATGGCGGTTGGTAACCTTGGTGATAAGTGTATTTAGAAAAGAGTGTCTGTGAAATCGACTAATGACTGGTCATTTTATAATTATGTTATTTTTGTTGTTGTAGTACAGATATTTTTAATATGGTGTTTATTATCGACGATACAATTTACAAAAATTTAAACTAGACACTCACGGGAGAACAAAAACACAAAATTGCAATCTACTCTCCTCACCCAGTCGAATTTGGGCAACCATAAAACCCCACACCATTATATTTATGTGTTTCCAAGCTTTTTTTTTTTAATTTTGATGTTCATTAGTTATAACAGAAAAAGAATGGCATATTACGCTTCTCTTGTGCTTTGATAAATTATTAAATATGGAAAGAATTTAATAATGGATACATCGATTTAAAATAAAGTAAACATGGTGTTGTTATGTCTTCTGAAATTGTGTAGTTGCGTCTTGAGCTGAAATTACTCTGGTTCCAAAAAAAATAAAATAAAATCAGATGTTACTCATAAAATCAACTTGCTTCATCTAACAAAACTTTGTTTATTGTTCTCACAGACCTATTATTCAGGACCGAAGTGCATCGAACTTTAATAATCAAAACTCGTATTATAGCTGCCCTTTCTACGTTTATGAAGGAGGGAAGATGGAAACAGCGCATATAGTGATCGTGTAACCATCCATGTGAATCTCAACTCATACTACGAATCGCATTTTTCAGCTAGGTCCGTTGGTTCTTCTAAAAATTTTCTTACCTCAAGTTGAAGAAACAAACTTTTATCAACAGAAACGCTGTGTTTTAGTTCTAAGCCGATGCTATTCTCTTTTTAATTCTTTCTGACTCGTGACTTTAGGTACTTTTAATCTTCATAAGTATTCAAACAGCCATACTTCCACAACAAAACTAACACATCTTCCATTCAGTTTCAGAAGGATTTTTCAAAAGTGTTTTGTTTATACAAAAGCTATACGTCACTTAAATGTCCGTTACCGTCACTTAAATTGATGTATTATATTTTCTTAATTATCTGGACCACAAAATACACGTTTACAATTGAATAAAGGCAGACATTTTAAGACTGAAAGTTTACCTTAAGATGAAGGGTCGATCATTTGCTAAAACAACACGAGATCTCTATACAATTTTTAATGGATGTAGCTAAATATTCACAGAAAACAACGGTTGAGATATGGAATAATTATTTTTGTTGAAGAAAAAAAAACTTGAACATGGAGGGACTGTAGAAAACACAACCTTCTACGAACAGTTTAGAAAAATAGTCAGTGTCATAAGATACAAATTTCCCTAATCGTCAAAATCTTCAATCAAATCTTCGTCGCTTCCTTCTCCCAATAAAATATCCTCATTTTCGGGAGTCGGTTTTATTTCTTCGCTTCCGTATGTTTCGCTATCTGGTAAACTGTCATCGACGGCGCCATCTTCAATTTTTTTTAAAGCCGGTCTACATAAGAGGAGAATTGGAGAAAGAAAGAAGAAACAACTTTAAGTCATCAATAAGTCATCATATAGAAATACTCTCTCTTTGTACAAACGACTGCTCACCTGAACAAGTTGCGACTGATCGGAAATTTCGATATATCTTGAACAAAACATCTGTGTCCTTAAAAACATACACCAGGTTCATGTAAACAGAGCACCAAACGTATTATACATCAATAGAACTAAGTACAACGGGGCCGGGAACAATGGCGGGAAATAACGCTGCATCTAACACTCACAGTATTATCAAAGTTTTTACTGGAAACAATATGTACCCAGGTTTTTACTGAAAAGACATGCCCCAAATTGGTCAATACCTGACGTTTTTAGTGTTGTTTTGGTTTTACCCAAATATGGGAGCACTTCGGTGTATAAATCGACAGCTGTATGACGGCTATCTAAAGAACATAAAAAGCACCGTTTTAGAACATTTGACTTGTTCGTAAATTTGATTAACATACTTCAAGTTGGAAGCGAAATTACTTAACGATTTCTCAGTAAACTGACACGTTTGAGTATGGTTAAAAGCTGGTTTCTATTTATCGCAGCTGGTCTTTCAAAAGGCATTGGCAAACATAAATATTGTTATGGATTCTTTGGTGAAAATTTTCGTAAAACAAACTGGTTGTTTACAAATAGCGACAGGAAGACTAATAAAAATGACAACTGGATCTCCTATCATTTCGAGAGTGTTTGATTTCACTGCAATGCCATATCATGCCGATGAAATCTTCTTTTTATAAATACTGTCTTCAGAAATTAACAAGAATAACTGAGGTCATATTCGTCAAAAACTGTAACTTGTAAACCAACTTTGTGAGAAACCAGCAACTTACCATAAAATAAATCATTTATAGTTCTTTTCCTGGTGTTTCTCTATAAAAATAAACAACAGTAACAAAAACAACCGCCTCAATAAACAAGACAAGACTACAGCCACCACCACCGTCAACACCATAAAAAGGCTGGTCACTGATAATTGTAATGCCAACATAGTAGGGGCTTAATACTTCTAAAATTTTAAAAAATCTTAAAGAAATATTATTTTTTCTTTGCAATTTTGTTAGAAATAACTCATTTCGCGGTCGCTATTAGATAGCAAAAATATTGTTTGGAAAGTTAAACAACCGCTAAAATTAACTGCTGCGAGAAATGCAATTTCACAAAAATCACGAAAATTAGTATAACAAAAATAACAGAATAACAAAGAAAAGAAGAAGAATAAAGAATAGAAGAACATTAAGAATACACGATTTCCTTTTTATGAACAACTCCATTTTTCAATTCAACCTCAGTTGGTAAGGAAAAAGTTTTGAAGAAGTTGCGGAGCGTAATGTTGAAATCTTACAAGATATTTGCTTCACACGTGTAATGATTTTTGAAAAATTTTTGTAGGCCTCTTATTACATTCTGTAGATTTCAAAAACCTATATTGATTAGCCAAGCAATTTGCTTAGCCTTCCACCTAAACTTCAGCCTTAGCAATTTATAAACAGCTTATAAAAAAAACCCATGCAAGTAAGGAAACAAAAACAAAACAAAAAAAAACATACACGCAAATAAACAAACTTACAGTTTTAAAAGAATCAAACCATTGAGGTTTATGTAAAGGTCTCCATCCTCCAGAAACAGCGCCAGTGGAGGAGGGTGTTGATGTGTTCGCAAACATAATTCCTCTCATAGAAACAGATGAAGAATAATCGGACATAATGTTGCGATTCTGAAAATAGAATTTTTTAAAGGAAGATGTATGAAAGAAATAACTTCAACCCGCTTTAACTTCGAACTTTGATCGGCATGTAATTCTCAGGCTCGCGAAACAGCATCTCCTTTAAGGTTAGTTCGGCAAAGCGGAACTATTACGGAAGTAAATTTAGGTAAGCTTTGCTGCAGATTAAACGCGGATTTGTTTGAAAGTTCTGTATGCTAAATTGAAAATCAAATTATAGTCTAATAAAAATTGTTGTGTTACACGCATGCGTAAAACGGTGAATATTATTTTGTCGAAATGTTTTATGGTATGGTACACACTAGATCTTTTCCTAGTCAATGCATTTTATGTAGGTTAAAAACAAAACAAAATTCAAACATAAGAAAACGACATCATCAACGAAACCAAATTTAAAAAACTATACAACGTGTAAGAGTGGTGACCAATAAAAAACCACTTCGCACAAAAATATAACATGGCGGTTAAAATATCTCTTACCGCCCACACGCCACTCATGACATCTGCATCTGTGATGGATATACTTGCTTCGGACTAATAAAATATAAATTGAATTTAAAACTTAAAAGGAAACATACGAATGTTAACATGGAATTCTTTTTTTGCTACAAAACATTTCCGTTTGTAAAGCTTGCCTTCGAAAAATGTTGTACAACATGTGTTTAGATTGAAACTCATGACTGTGACTCTTGTACAACTGTTGCTCAACAATTCTCTCATTGGAAACTAAGCTTAAGGGGAAACACGGGATTCGAAGTTATGTAGCGCAATGCGAATCTTGTCATTGTCCAGTAGGATGTCATAAATGCAGCTAGAAATTTGAGAAACTATAGGCTGTAACGAAATATCTTTTACTGGTGCTGAATGGGAATAATTTTCTAAATCCTCTTTGTTCAGAACCCTTTTTTCTAGCAAACCAACAAGTTTAAATTCGAGCTTTAATAGCTTAGTAGCCGACACCGTTTTGTACTACTATCTGGTCAGTATTCCACTGTAAGCAGTACAACACTGCGTTGAATTCCAATCCTAGCTTCAATTAAATCCAAAAATACAAACATCAAAAACAAAAGAATTACCAGCGCATCAATGTCGGCAAAGAATTCCGGGTAATTTTGATGTAAATATAAGAGAAATGTATCCGATGCAATTTGTGTGTGTTCAAAAACATCCTAAAAATGACAAAATATACAGTAAACAATAAAAGTTGTGGAATCATCAGGCTGCTGTGAGATTGTGTACTAAAACATATTGTGAGCAAAAAAGCAAATTTAAATGAAATAACATGCAGTAGGTTGCAGCATTTTTTCTCTGAAGATAAAATACACACTAATTTATCCAATCCCTGGAGACATTAAGGTGCCAGCATAACAAAAGTTGCTTACTTCTGGATCAACTTGTAATTGGTCACGAGTCAAATGCTGCATATATTCTGGCAGCTGTTTTAAACGGTCAGCCTTTTTTAATACTGTTCCTAAAGAAATTATTAAATCTTAATCAAAATATAATCATATATACAAACACAACAAAATTCATTGCAACTTGTTTTAGAAGCAGTTCACATTGGATGGTTTATCAAGTTAGCTTGGCCAGATGGGATGAGATTAACCTCGTTTGAAATGCAATTGTCCATCCAACTGAAAACTTATTGATGGCACAAAATCTTTATTATTTACAAATTACGATTGCAGAGGGTTCATCCAACTCAGCAAGACAGGTCTGATCATATGAAAAAACTTTTTTTATCTTATCTAGACGAGGTCCTACATAATTTAAAGTGGCAGTGACCCTTTTGCCGCTGCCCATACAACTACTATTCACTCAGTGTTTCATGTATACAAATGTTCTTAACTTTTTTTTCTTTTTGAAAGGTTCTTGGGGATTCATCCCCTGCTGCATTAAACTTTGTTAAAATAAAACAATATCCAGCGTAAATATAATTCGGCACACCCTAGCATAGCTGTATGATTTACCAGACATGCCCGGAGTTGGAGTTCGCGCACTGCAGTACTATGAAAGTTGTCATAAATTTCTACACTATGCGCCATTTTTGTTACCGTTTCTTTTTGATAATTACGTAATCTTTTCTGCATAATTTTAGAAGCGCGTAGCACAACTTTAACAAAACCACCTACTTTTTGAATATAAAATTTTTCCCAACGCTCGAAAAAGAAATATGGAATGGTCTCTTCCACCGATACATGAAAAAACTTCTTCATTTTGTTTCGATGAGGATGTGTTCTTGCTCCTCGTGGTTCGTTTACCTGTTAAAAACAAGATTTTATCATAAAAATTGTTAAAAATATACAGCATAAGAGAAGGCAAAGGTGATGATAACATGCAGTAAAACCCTTAAACCGTTAGCAGTTCATAGGAAAAACAGTTCATAGGAAAAACAGTTCATAGGAAGATAATTTTATTTATCTCCAATCTGTAAAACTCAAGAAATATGCAAATTAATAGTAGAGTTCTTCTCTACTGCTTGTTATTCGGTTTCATTATATCTTATTATATTAACAAAATGTAAATGTGCTTCCCTGACAGTTGGAAAAATATATTTGAAAGTTAAAGTATGACCACATAATTTATGCAGCATAATTAAGGCCGAAAAAGAAACAGCTAGTCTCGCCCCAAATAAACTGTTGCACGTGGATAGATTGTATTAATTACAACCAAGGGTTTTTAATACAGACACTCACCCGTTTTTCAGTTACTAAATATGTATATACTACTTTTCTTGACAAAACGACCAAAATTATCGATACATACATCATCAAAGCATAAAAGGTAACATTTCTTACCTTTCGTTTTGGCTTTATTCTTCCCATTCTTTTTACTTACCGACGCATCATTTAATCTGCCTGTCAAGAAAACGATCATAACAGCATACATAATATCAAGTAGAAGAGAGTGAAATACCCTATGAAAATGCTTGTTGCTTTAACTTAAATTTTAGTCGGCTAATAAAAGGTCTAAAAAATAGTTGTCTTATTTTTGCTAAGTATGCACAGTGGATTGAACCTGAACAATGTTAATACGAAACTCATTTGTCTAGATAGTCAAACAACAAAAAAGGGGATGAAAACAACAAGCTTACAATCAGTGCAAAAAAACTGTAAAGAATTAATGCACGATCGTATGTCTCCGTTACTGCTTGCAGCTATCATTTCATAAGTGTCCTTTGATGGAATCGTTATCTCATGCTAGAAAAGAAAACCGATCATTGATGGAATCGTTATCTCATGCTAGAAAAGAAAACCGATCATTCCAAGATTATTTTAGAGTAATTACTCGTTGCGTGAAATACTAATTTGAATTTTTTTGAGTCGTCAACCGTAATTTTAGTTCAGATTATACCTAAAATCGGTCACAATAAAATTTAGGATACTTCAGTGGTCGTAAACAAAATAAAAGTATTGTCAGTGGCATACCGATTTCGACTCTTCGGAAACTATTTTATCCATTGCTTTCTTTAAAGCTGTTGCAGCTACCCCGTTGAAACTAAAGATACACAGAGTGTGTAAACATCAAAACAGTCACAGCTATTAATAAAAAGATCTGGATTTTACAACCCTTATTGGTTTATTTCTTTAATTTTTGTTTTTCATGAAATACAGGCTAGATATTTTATGGCGTTTACTTGTTTCCTATTATGGAGAGATATGGAAAGTTTTAATTCTTGTATTGAAACAAAACTGATTTTTGTACATTTTAACAACGCTTGTTGAATAAATTTATGACTCTTAAAAAATCAATTTTTGTTATTAAACTTCTAGCATAGATTTTTAATAAAAAAAAACCATCGCTTCTGATCTAATTATACTTGTCCTTGAAAGACTGAAGGTCAATGACGCAAATATAAGTAAAAGATAAAAAACCCTGGGAAATAAAAAGTTATTTTTTTGGATAAAATGTCAGCCATAAATAATGACGTCAAACTACATGAAACTAAATGCAAAACACATCCATTTTAATCACAAAATGTTAATAAAGACTTTACAATGATTTATGAATTTCACCTGATGTTATGGATGCCAAGTTCGTGCTGGATATTTTTCGGAAAGACCGAATGAACTGTAGCTTCAGAAGTGTGAGTATCAGACATGATAAAGACAACTGGACTTCGACCTGTCACGTGATACTGTCTAAAACAAAGACGAATGGTTATCATTTCTAAAGCATCTGTGTGCATTGTATATAGACAACTGCATGGTGAAGCACACATAAGATGATTATAAACTTTCTCTCCAAACAATATCTCATGTATAGAATTATTAACGTTAAAATATTACCTCAGTATAGCATGTAGTTTACTTGGATTTCGAAACACGAAATTAGGTAAGTCCTAGAATGTTTAATAAAAGATCTCAGTTGTAACCTCTTTGCAATAAAGTCATATCTTGAATAAAAGTAAAGGAACAATATAGATATAAGCATGTAAAATTTTCTGTGTTCATATTTTTGAAAAATAATCATTTTGAATTTTCTTAATGACATAAACCTAAATTTTTCCTCTGGAAAACAGGAAAAAGGTTTAAGATGTTTAATATTGAAAGCTGCTGACAAAATAGTTATACTCTTGTATGTCTAATAATTAAGATAGTGGTTTTCTCTTATTCTTTGTTGTATTCATGTTAAGGTTCTCATCCTTATCATAATCCACAAGGGTAAGAAATAATTTTCAGATAAGCACACCTACAGCACATTTTTAGATTACATTTTTTCTTAACTGTGTATAAACCTATCCTTGTAAATACTAAATAAGAGAAAAGGTTTTTGAGACGTCTCTTTGTGCAACCCAGTAATTCCCACACACTCTTGTTTTTAGCAGGGAACAATAGAAAAGGAAGTTTGATCATGTTTAGTCCATATTCTGAACACGTACTTGAAATTAATGAAATAACACTAAAAACTTTATCCGGAATTTTTAGGAGACTACGCAACATAAAACATTGCACCACAGCACAGTTTAGACAATGTAAAGATACAATAATAAAAAGTCTGCAAATTATTCCTTTTTGTCTAAATCTGAAAATCTTAATTTCTTGAAAATTTACATCCTTGCAAAACAGTAAGAAATAACATGCACTATTTACAGGTAGAATTGTAATTATACCTCAATAAGGACGATTTTTCTTTTCAATGGGATATCACCAATTTCACCAACCATACTCAAACCGTTGTAACGGTTAGCTCTGAGTAAAAAATCAGAAAACTGTTGACATTGTGAGTTTTGCGATGTCAAAAAATCTCTCCAACCCGTGCTTGATTTCTCTATAATAAAAAGGAAAATATTAAAATTTTAGGAAAGTTGTTTTCAAATAATGTAGAAAAATCAACCAAAAATAATAAAGCGTTTAGCTTTAGTTATTTTTGTCATGCTAGCGTTTAGCTTTAGTTATTTTTGTATTGGTTTATTACTAAGCTTCCTGTAACTATTTAAGGCACAATATTAAAAAATGGTGGCGTGTTAGTGATAGGAAACACTTGGTATAAAAATGAAATATACAAAAGAAGAACATAAAACCAACATTTATTTTGTAGTGAGCCATACAAACAAAAAACGGGAAAATATATGGTGCTGCTCTGATGAAATTTACTTGTAGTTGGATTATTAGAGGAAAAGAAGGAAGAGATAACTAGTATCTAAATAAAGTATAAAATTTTGCCTGTCATTTTATATTTTGCAAGAGATTTTCTGTTTTGTTCTCTGTTCTAAAAATGGCAGAGTATAACATATTTTCTTCTTTAATCTTCTAGGCAGTTGAATCTTTTTTCGGCAAGAAAGGTTAAACGGTGAATAGTAGAATTCATAGACGCTGGTGTTTAAAGTGACTCATGTTAAAAGTGTGTTGGAAAAGTTTTGAAAACAATATGACTGTTAAACCATGTACACTGTCTTCTTTGAAAATGAACGATCACTAAACACATCTGAGAAATTTAGGCAAGCAAGAATTCGACTTGTTGGAAAAAACTTCTATCTTGGCTATTAGTTTGAGTTTCCAACATCCTTACCTTGGTAGTCTTGGCCTACAGGGTTAATCCATTCCTTTATTTCATAATTCAAGTATTTAGCCAAAACTTGGACAACAGCGGTTTTTCCAGTCCCCGCTTGTCCAGTCAGCAATAATATACCAATTCCTTCCTATAACAGTTTAAGAAAAGCAGATATATATAGTTTTTGCTTCAAAATAACTTAAAAGACAATTTTTTTCCAACCTGCCGATGTGTCTTTTCAAAATGCTTGTGCAACCACTGCTTTACTTCTTCGACTTTTTTCTTATGCACAGCGAGGTCGTTCTGAATAACGAGATGAGCACATAATTAAACTTTTATTAAATCCAAATGATTTCATAACAAACAGACAAAAATCTATACTAATACATTGCAGCAATTTTGTCAAACAAAAAACCTGGCATTAAAAATTTTTGACAATGTGAAAAAAGCTGACACTGTCAACTGTTTTTGATGATGTCATGAATCGCAGTAATACACATACCATCCTTTGTTAAAGGGAGATTAAGCTTTGACTTCATTATTTATTAAAAACGAAACAATATGCAATATATATACTGAAAAATAATTTTTGTACTAAGGATTTTATGGGTATATAAAATTTGCAATATGCTGAAAAAACTTTATTGTTGCATTAGAATTTACTCCTTGCAAACCATTCTTTACATTTCAGATTCTTTTTTCAGGAGAGGGCAGTATGCGATATATTAAAATTTTTGAAATTTGTATTTTTTTTATTATTGTCTATCAGCGTTCCAAATTTTACATTGAATTAAAGAGAAATCAGTTGATTCTTTCACGGGTATACAGCTAGTCCTTACAATAATGAGCCAGTTCCGTGTGTGACAGGCATAGTGGATGTGTTCATTTTTCTTTGATGTTGTTGAAAAATCATGTCTTAAGTGTTAATTTTTCTTGAAATTACAGCATGAGGTCAATGCATTAGACTACTGATGTCCATAGCTTATTCAAACTTAGTGAAGCCATTGCATTGAACTAAGTTGAAGGCCAAATAACTCGGGAATGGGTGGAAATAACTGACATTATCTCCTGCATGAGTAACTGAGCGAGGGACCACTTGAGACCAGAATGGGACCAATTTTCTTAAGCTCGTTTCGGAACAGTCGTTTTGATGACATCATCAAAAGCTATTTAACCTCTTTCTCTTCAACCGTTTGTCAAAAGTACATAATCCTATATATTTTCTTAATATGCGCTACATCATCAAAATAAAATGATGTACTTCTGCCTAACTGGATTTTTCTATCGTATATATTATCGATTAGTGTGTAATCCAACTATATAGCAATGGTTGTAAAAAACATTTTGAGTTTTTTACAGAGGTCCATTTTTTTACAGAGGTCCAGGTGATAGTTATTTCCAATATTTGGAGTGATTACTAAATATATACAAAAAAGATAGTTTTATAAGTTGGTAACAAATGCAAATATCACTAAAATCTTGGATATAACTATATTCCAATATGAACAGCATTAGGGGAAAAATTATATCTTACTTTGTTCCTAATGAAGATCCTGGGAATTTAACGCGAGTAAAGGATTACATTGGAGACCCGGCACCGACTACATCTATGCCGAATTCCTCTTGAAGTAGTCTGAGTAGTTTCAAAGAAGCAGCTTTGAAGAAACTAGACGCTATTCAAACTCCTGAGTCGTCAAAGGAAAAGGAGAAGGAGACAAGGAAAAGGGTTAATCCCTACGGTGCGATTGTCACCAGCGATGAACAGTTTAAGGTGGACATAAGAAGAGAGCGAAAGAAGCAGCAAAGGAAGTAGCAAAAGCAAAGAGAGAAGCAAAAGCAAAACAAAAGAAAGTTGCGGAACAGTTAAATGACGACTCTGACTCCGACGTAGATGACGATATCGAACTAGCGCAACTTTTTAACAACGACAGTAGCAGTGAAAATGAAAGCGCTGATGAGGACGATCTGCGGCCGAACCACATTGAGCAACCGGTATTTCCCCAAAAAAATGAATCAGAGGGTTACAAGTATTTGTCAAATGTTTGGGCCGAAATAAACCTTGACAAAAAAGAACGCTTGCAACTGGGTGGTGAAATGTCTCAGTGTAATTTATCACGATGCCAAAAACAAGGCACATTTGATTATTGGCAAAGTCCTGAAACTATCTCCTGAAGACGGGAATGTGAAACAGTTGGCAGTCGAGTGCTTCAAGCGTGCGACTTCGACCATTTTGGAAGAAGTTCCAATTCATTTAGGGCAAGATGTTGAAAATTACCCGATATATGACGTGATATGCGGGCCTTTAAATGCAACAATACTTAGAGGAGTAAAATGGAGTGTTCCTGACTACCCGAATGCAGTAGAAACATTTGAAATGGTAAAATCACTTGATCGGAAAGCCAAATATGGACGCTTGATCGGAAAGCCAAATATGGACGCTTGTACGGAAACCAATAAAAGTGACTGATGTTGATTTATGTTAAACTTTCTGTTATTTTTACATCGATTTGTTGATTTATGTTAAACTTTCTGTTATTTTTACATCGATTTGTTGATTTATGTTAAACTTTCTGTTATTTTTACATCGATTTGTTGATTTATGTTAAACTTTCTGTTATTTTTACATCGATTTGTTGATTTATGTTAAACTTTCTGTTATTTTTACATCGATTTGTTGATTTATGTTAAACTTTCTGTTATTTTTACATCGATTTGTTGATTTA
Organism: Hydractinia echinata; assembly: GCA_030067915.1. Lineage (NCBI taxonomy): Eukaryota > Metazoa > Cnidaria > Hydrozoa > Anthoathecata > Hydractiniidae > Hydractinia > Hydractinia echinata. The sequence continues at coordinate 453,087 of JASGCC010000188.1, read as the reverse complement.
TGTTAAACTTTCTGTTATTTTTACATCGATTTGTTGATTTATGTTAAACTTTCTGTTATTTTTACATCGATTTGTTGATTTATGTTAAACTTTCTGTTATTTTTACATCGATTTGTTGATTTATGTTAAACTTTCTGTTATTTTTACATCGATTTGTTGATTTATGTTAAGCTTTCTGTTATTTTTACATCGATTTGTTGATTTATGTTAAACTTTCTGTTATTTTTACATCGATTTGTTGATTTATGTTAAACTTTCTGTTATTTTTACATCGATTTGTTGATTTATGTTAAACTTTCTGTTATTTTTACATCGATTTGTTGATTTATGTTAAGCTTTCTGTTATTTTTACATCGATTTGTTGATTTATGTTAAACTTTCTGTTATTTTTACATCGATTTGTTGATTTATGTTAAACTTTCTGTTATTTTTACATCGATTTGTAACAAAATGCGTTGTGCGCTACTTTTTAAACGGCAATAAAAGTTTTGATGTCCTTTTTAACGTTTTATTTCATCATAAAGTCCCATAATAACGGCATTTTGGCTCATAAATTAATATTTACTACCTCGAATCCATACGCATGCGTTACGTCCCTATTTGTCCATATCCATTGAATTGAGGTTCGGAAAATACTTAGCTGTGTCACCACACATAGGCAGGTTATTGTTTTCGCACCCTATAAGAGTTTTAGTTCTAATTACAGTGTCCCAGTTTTACCCCAGTAGTAAGTTTAAGTTTTGGGGTACAGGTGAGACGCGTCTCAAATTTACCCCAACCCTGTCTCAATTTTACCCCGATTTGCGGGGTAAATGTGAGCCACGCATATTATCAAATAGCGTCGAATCTAAATGTTTTTTGCAAAACTATTTTTAGGCTTTGTTTACACTATGACAAAGGTTCAAATAGAGTAAAGATGGTAGCGCAAGCAATGCCGACGACTAAAACACAATAAAGTTTGTTGTTTTAGTCTCAGAATTACCCTGTTTGACTATATATCAGATAATGAATCTTGACAATAAGTGCAAGGATGTAAAATATCTGCTCAACATTCTAAATTGCTTTGTGATTGAACCCGTAAAATATGCAACTTAAATTACTTCATGGAGTGTTTCCAATTACCACTGAATAACAATATTAACAAAATGTACCTCAGTAACAGGCTTGTAAACTTCAATCCATGGAGTAAATTCTTCACTGTCTAAAGAAATAAAAAATTACTTCAGAACTTGTGGCTACTGAGCAAAATACTGAATGTGTTTAAAAGATATAAACATATTGAAATACATTTGAAACAATGTCCAGAATTGTATAAGAAAGAGTGTTGAGTATTATAATTACCATCATATGAAGTAAGGGACTTGCCAAAAAATCTAACACATGTGTGGCCACCCTGCTTATATGATAGTGGTTTTAAAGGGGCTGGCGGAAAACTATTTATGTCGAACATGCATTATTACATAAGTTAGTACAAAGTCTTTTTTGTGTTATTTTTATACAAAAACTATTGTTCCATAAACAGAAAGACTGTGGAGCGTGACAAATTTATTTGTTGCTGGCCAATTAAAAAAGAATTACTGTCTTTACCTTTTTTATTGTTTGTTGGAGTTGGAGATGAGGTCTTTCTAGTTGCTTGTGTGTTTACATATGTCTTCTTTTGGTTTGACACATCTGTCTGCCCTCCAAATGAAGATGATATCCACTCAGATTTCCTCTAAAAGAGAAGAGTGGAACTGCATCACATATTTGGGTTTCTAAAATCAATCAATGGTTGGAATTACATTTAACCTCTAAAAACGAAACCAGGTTATTTGTGGAATAATTACTTTTAAGGTGTCCATAGGGCAGAAAATAGTTATACTTTTTTTTATTTATGGTGAGGAGTTATGCAGTAAACCTGTTTTTAAATTCATGACTATAGTACAGAAGGAGCATAAATGCTTGCCTATTTGTACAATATTATTTCAGGGCTGGCAGTGCTAGAAGCAGTGATGCGCTAATGTATCCGAGCTGTTATTCGCTTTATTATGGAAGGCTGGGAATGGGGGTGAATTGAAACGATTTAGAAACGATTGGACAGTGCTGGCCTAATGACGCCTGATATGGTTGATCATGTGTGACACATATAATCCACAATGTTACGCAAAGGTTAAATTCTTCAGTATCGTGAAGGTCGCAATCTATTGTGAAAGTTACTTCGCAATCTCCACAATCTAACATCAAAGATCATGTTTGCAATTCTCATGATGTTGTGCATTTTTATTAAAAAAACAAAAAATAAATTTTTTGTTAAAAGTGGCTCTCAAAGATAGATTAATGTTGAAAACTATAATTTATGTTGAATCTTGATTACACCAAATTACACCGTATGAGGTGTAATTCCTTTCTTTGTTAAAAAGGCAATGTTTAAGCTTAGAAACAAAGCTTTTTATTGTGTCTTTAAGGCAATGTATAAACTTTAAGCTAGAGCTTTCTAATCTTTTCTTAACAAAATACAGGAATGTCTGAGCTTCAAAAAAGGTTGTTAAACAGTTTCTTAATAAAATAAAGTGATGTTAAGCTTCTAGAAAAAGCTTTTTAATAGTTTCTTAACACAATATGGTGATGTTTAAGCTTTCACAGAAAGCTTTTTAATTGTTTCTTAACAAAAAACAGTGATGTTTAAGCTTTGTAAGAAAACAATCATTACTTTAACAAAATATGGCAGAGACAAAGAGCTTTAAAATCGTTTCTTATCAAAATAGGGCAATGTTTAAGAAGAAAAAAAGTTCTCACTATTTTAAATAAATTATGCATATCACAATGTATTATACTCATTACCGTTTAGCGTGAACATTGTGATCTAAAAGGAACATAATATTTACGATGCTATCGCAAATTTTTTATAAAAAATTATACGAAGTTGAAGTGATTGGGAATTAACTTCTGTTTTAAACTCACATTTTTTAGCCTTGTTACAATCATTACAATCATGCAAGCATAGTTTTGTATAGAATCTGGTTTAGGAGAGACTTATCAAACTTTTGCACTGAGATTATTAGACTATAGTTCTAGCAAGGCCAACTCTAAAAAGAGGAGTGCAATCTGTGTTAACAGGTTTAATTTTAGAGATACGGTCCTATGGTTATATACACAATTTGTGTTACAATACGGACACTCAAATATTACTATGACTTTGTCTAATCTATTCATACTAATTTGGGGAAAATTTGGGGATGTCAGGCTTCCTATGTCAGTCAAAAAATTTGGACATATGCGTGTGTGAGGCTTGTGTTTATTTTTACTTGATATTATTATTAATACGGTGAGGCACGCCCTTATAGAAGTCCTGATATTATTATTATGTGATAACACACGCTGAGCCAATACTGGACCAGCTTGTGATGCAACACAACAAACTCCAACTACTTTGAAAAAAATTGGGAATTATTTTTTTTAGCAAAAATTTTAAAAAGTGTTCCCAATTTATATATAGAGATTGTTTCAAATATAAATTATACAAATTGAAACAAACTAGTCGTTAGCCCGTGGAAAAATCCACGGGTTCGCCCGTCCTTTTTATACCGCATTGCGTGCGTCTTGCTACTTACGCAGCTAAGCTACCATTTTGCGTGACAGACAGACAGACGGACAGACGTATACGGGCATTATAATATAGATATTTTGAAAACAATCCCTAACATTAGATCCCTAACATTATATATGAATATAAAACAATTATAAGAAAAAAATAAGTATTATTACCTTACTACTGACAGTAGATTTCCTCATTCTGTAGTTTAAATTTAAATAATATTCAACCTAAAATAAGTTAAAACAGCAGGCATACACTCAAAAAACATCTTATTAAGTCCTTAATGGTGACATCGAGGTTTGTATACACATTTTTAGTAACTTTGTAGAATGACATTATAAGTAAAACATGCTAAGTTTTCCTAGAAACTATCATATTTAATACAAAAAAACTTTGTATATTAATACCAATACTGAACAGATAAACCAAAATAATATCTTCAATGTTAAAACCGTTTTTGTTTGTAATTTCTGTTAAACTTAAAGCTTACCTCCCAAGAAAAATCAAGTTGACCTAAATCGATTCATAACATCTTCAGAAAAAACAATTTAACGTTTATTTTGTTAAAATCGCTAGAGTATTCAAGAAACCAGACAATGTTTACCTCATGTTTTAAAAGCTTTCACCTCACTTGTTCGCCATTTTGTAAGTGAGCATTTAACAGTATAATTATGCGTCTGATGTCACTAGTAAGAAGCTCACATTCGTACCCCCGGGATGAGAGGCGAAACTTTGCGCATAGGATGTGATTTGTAAAAAAAATGTTCCACACGTTTGATGAATAAGGACGAAACCTTTTTTTAAATAATAATAATATGGCTTCTTGCGCAGTACCTGGTTGTCTTAACCACCAAAAGAAACAAGGTGTATCTTTTTTCAACTTTCCCAAAGATGGAAAACAACGAACTATATGGATCAAACTGATCAAGAGAGAGGATACACTTCCAAAGAATTTAAGGATCTGCGAAGCTCATTTCACTTCCGAGTGCTTTGATTTTAGAACTGAGTTTGAAAGAAAAAAAACAAAAAGAAGAAGGTTAGAAGATTCTTTCATTTTTATCATTATTCATTGAACTCATACTCTATTATCTAATTCGAATATGTTTTTTATGACAACAGGTAAGAAATTCAGTGCACGCAAGTTAGTACCTGGTTCCCTTCCATCAATTTTTCCAAGTAAACTAATCACTGTTGAGCGACCGTCGACTGCAAGATTGAATCGCATTAAGGTAATTGAGATTATTGTGTTAATTTTCCCCTGCCCGGGTTCAGCCGTTTCCATGAAAGTTGAAGCTGTTGTGAAAGTGGCATGGGGACGAAAAGCCTTTTTTACATTATGTTTATTACTTCGTTTCGCTGACTTTGTACATATAGCTCGTTAAAGATGCATGTTCATGGTATGAGGAGGTTCAAGTTGCTGAGAGCCTGCCTGATGTGGCGGAAAACGAAATTGATGCTTCGAAAATTTCTGTTTCGACACAGACGGAAGATTTGGAAAAAGAAACACACAGCGTTGCTATGCAAACCGATGCAAGGTTTAGCAAGGAACGCAAGCAAAGTGTGTGTAATCTTTTTCTTGCCCCTCTGAAAGATTTTCAATTCGAAAATCCTTCGTATTGTTTTACATCTTTTAGCGAAAACACCGTGGTACTCAAGTAAGTTGGAAAGAACTAAAAAATGTGTCCAATGCTGAGACTCAAGTTGTGCTGGTTCAACGAAATCGTGAGTGTCAAGTTGACCATGTAGATAGCGGTACACAACGATCAGACGAAACAGAAATCAGAGCGGTACCACTAACAACGTAAGTTCTTGCTTGATGCCACTATATGCATTACTTTAAAATGTGATAATGTTTTGATCCTTCCTTTTTACAGAATGAACAGAACTTCACTTTCGTTTTCTGTTCTTGAAAATTCTTTAGAGACGAATCAGCAGACATTAAATAACTGGTAAGTTATTTCCCATCTGAAGAATTAATTAGATCAGCGTTGTTACAACCTCGTATTGACAGTGGTATACCACATTTCAATGTTTTCAGTTCTTTGGCTGGTCTGTCAAAAGAACAACTATTAATGTCAAGCACGCCACGTTGAGTCATCACTGACCTCGATACGTCATTCAACAGTAGTTACAACGATGATTGGTTGGAGCTATCTTTGAAGAGGATGGAAAAGTCAGATCCAGAATTCATTACACCTCCCAACGCTACAACACCACTGCGTATAACTGTGCCTCAATCGTCCTTGCCATTGGATGGATGTACGTATCTGGCGCTTGAAGACAATTTAGAGCAGCTGATGAGATTCTGCCTGGAATGTGGTTCTCCTATTTCATCTGTAGATAAGAAAACAACTCACGGAGCTATAGTTGTTTATCATTTCACGGAGCCATAGTTGTTTATCATTTTACATGTTTGTCTGGTTGTTCAACAAAATGGACGTCTCAGCCAAAGATCAGTGCTACGCATGGTAAGGTATTTGTCAATGAAACACATTTTTTCAGTTTCGAGCATGTACTGTATGTATTGTTTCTTTCACGTAGGAGTTGGAAATCTATTAGTAACTGCTGCAGCAGAAATGGCTGCCATATCTTTCACGAAACTTAAGCGATTCGCCTATTTGCTAAACATGCCATTCATTGAAAAAACAACCTACTACAGGTTGCGAGGTAAGATATCTGTGTAGCAATAGTAAACTTATACTTTTTGTGATTTTTGTACCATATGTATGGTGTAACTATTTACAGGTCAGTATGTATTCCCAGAAATTGAACGCGCTTGGAGTGCTCATCAGTTAGAAATGATTGAAAAAGTTAAACAGAAATCTGAGAATAACCAACTATCAATAGACGGACAATGTGATAGCCCTGGTCACAATGCCACGTATTGCACGGTTTCAGCGATGGACGTTTCATCTAGCCGAATATTGGATTATAAAATCGTTGACATGAAGGAGGTACAGAATTCCAATGGTAGGGAACTTTTTTTGTATAGGACAAGTAAAACAATACTAGTATGCTATATTCACCAACTGAATGTTATAGTGATGGAGAAGGAGGGCTGCTGTGCCCATCACTGCAATCTCTACGGACCGACATACGCAAATCAGAAAGTTAATGGCCACAGACAAAAGGTACAAAAATAATACGTCACCAATTTGACCCATGGCATATTGCGAAGAACATTTTTAAAAAACTAATAAAGTTGGGCAAAAAAAAAGGTTGGTCATTACTTCGTATATAGTGTCTTATCATTTACTGGTCCAGGATATAAAGAGGTTTATAAAACTTTTATTAGGATACGAACAGCTTAAATAATGGGCACCTTCTATCGTCAATCACTTGTATTGGAGTGTGTCGACTTGTAATGGAAACGGGGTTGAGCTTATCGAGAGATTTCAATCTGTGATACATCATGTCACAAACAAGCATACCTTCCCTGGATTACAGTACAAAAAGTGTGACCATCCTCCATATACAAGTGAGGAACAGAAATAGAAGAATTGGATCAAACCAAGTAGGCCAGTGCACGATGCTCTCATCAAAGTGTTAAAGGTATCATAACTTGTTAAAAACATGCAAAAAATAAATGAGAATATCTCTACAGCTGGTCTGGAGGTATTCCATTCATTAAAAATTTGATACTTGCCTAAAAGCGTATTTTATGAAAAAGATAAGATGTTGGCATCAACTGCACTGGCTATAATGGACCATAATTACAACGCTGATCGGAAACAGGTAAATATTACAAAATGTTAAATAAAATCATCTATGTGTACGTGAATTATATGAATTCCGCTGTTTTCTGCAGGCCACGTACCGAAAAAAGAACGCTGATGGTAAAGTTGGAAGGTTCCATATTCGTTATTCGAAAGCCACTAAGAGATTTACAGCCTTAAAAGTTAAGGAAGATAAATCAAATTACTTTATGCGATGTATCCTCAAAGCTATTTACTTCCGCGCAGTAGATTCTGAAAGGCGCTCCAAGATTGAAGCAGACTCAAGAAAACGTCAGCTATTTGTAGCACCTGCAGAAAAGCCAAGTAGAGAAACAACCATCGAACTATCTACAGAGTATTCCAGACTTAAATAATATTTAAAATCGTATATATAATTTTAATCCAATTCTTCTTCTTCCCTCAATGCCCATGCAATGTCAATTTCGGGTACAGGTTCACCATCTTTATATCCAATATAAACTCCGTTCGGCTCAGGAAACACGTCTCTTATTTTATTGGCAAAACAACTAGGAATCACTCGACGAACTCCTCTCCCTATCCTATTATGCACCCCCAAGTAAACTGTCTATAACTTGCATACCTATAAGTCCTGAAAATATAAAATAGTAGCTATATTTACTTTATATATTTAATTCTGTAATTATGTTAAAAGACTGAAAATATTTACTTGTTGGTTACGTTTTCTCGTCGTGGTAGATGACTCGCATTTGTGTCATGCATTCCTACCAATGCGGTCCATAAAACCTCCTTCAAAAGTATGATGCTGTGGAAGTTTTCATGTTCTGTAATGCAGTTATCTAAAAAAGAGTATGATTTTCACACTAGCGGAATCGCAATACTGACATGTGCGTATGAATCGCATATAAAACTCACCAATCAAATTAAAAATATTCGCGGATTCTAACTCGCAACAGCAAAGACACTCCACTTCGCTCGGCATTTCCTTGCATTTTCCACACTTGCACCACATGCTCACAGCAACATCATCACGTGAAGCGACTTCTTCTTGATCAGTATCCTCATCACAGCTCTCCCAACTGGAATCCGAGTCAGTACTTGGTCTAGTATTTCGCCCAATAGGCTCAAATTGAAATCCTACCACATTTTCCCTGTTGCTCTTTTTTTTTTTTGCTTCACAACTTCTGGGGATTGCAATTGAATGATGATTACTCAACCGAAGTTAGTATTCATTTTCAAAGTTTCCTGAAATTTTCACGGGGGTAAACATACTCATTACCAATGAATTTCACTAGTAAAGTTTGAGTAAAAAATTCCAATGCGGAAGATGATTTACGATCTTCTAACAGGTGACGTCAGAGCACTCAAAGGTGAAGAAATTTATGAAACAATATGGCGGATGGTTTACCTCGTGTCGGAGGTGAAATTTTAAATCTTTGAATAGGCATTATTAACTTATAAGTGCAAATTAAGGAAAAAAAACTTTATATTCGTAAATCACGTATGAATATAAGCCAATTTGGGTCAACTTGATTTTTTTCGGGATGTATGCTTTAAGGAGTTCTCCTTGGGAAGCTAGAGTCTTGCAACCAAGACAAGACAACCATCTGGGACAAAATAATTGTAGCATAAACCAGTTCAACAAAGTTTAACATCTACTTAGGCAGTATACTAGCACACCCTGGAGCAAGTACCCAGCAATAGCAATACTGCGAGCAGTTTGCTGTGAAGTATTGTTCAGCAAATTTTTAATTTCAGTGCAACGATAATATAACAATTAGGCATCATAATTTAACTCCAAGCCTTACATATATCACCATGATAAATAGATTAAAAGTTTCGGATCAAGAAATACCAAAAAAATATCCCCAGATGAAAACAGATGAAACACATGTTACCAAAACGAATTTTTAGCGCTTTTGTCAATTTCTTGAAAGTTAGGTGAGATTATAGAAAGTTAGGTGAGATTATAGAGAATGAAGTATTTCCAGCTTTAATGATGTACAACAGTGGCTCGTTAGAGATAGTTGAGAACTTCTGTTACTTAGGTGATATGTTGGGCAGTGAAGGGGGTGTTGGAAGAAGTGTTACTTGCAGGATAGGTTCTGCTTGGAAAAAGTTCAGAGAGTTACTTCCTTTGTTGACTAGCAGAGTCCTGTCAATTGAGGTAAAAGGTAGGTTGTATGAGGCCTGTGTAAGAAGTGTTATGTTGTACGGTAGTGAGACATGGGCAGTGAAGCAGGAAGATCTTGACCGTTTAGAAAGGAATGATATGAGAATGGTTAGGTGGATGTGTAACGCCAGTCTGAGAGACAGAAAGAGTTCAGATGAGCTAAGAAGCAGGCTAAGTCTCCGTAGAATTAAAGATGTTATCCAGATAAGAAGATTGAATTGGCTGGGGCACTTGGAAAGAATGGAGGAGGATAATTGGGTAAGAAAGTGTAGAGACTTGATAGTTCCTGGGGCAAAGCCCAGAGGCAGACCGAGAAAGACTTGGCAGGAGGTTATAAGGACAGACTTGATACAGAGGAAGTTGAGTTTAGATCTAACACAGTCTAGATCAGATTGGAAGAGGGTCATTAATATACCCCGTCCAACCCATGCTAGCATGGAAAACGGACGTTAAGCCGAGAATGATGAATGATGATTAGTTCCTGCAAAAATTATTGGAAAACTTACTATTGGTGCAATTTACAAAAATTAATTCTTGTGAAATTAAAATAAACTTTACTGTACTATGAAGAAATCTTAGAGGACTCTTTTTTTAAATAAACATATCTTAAATTTTCAGAACTGAGTTTAAATTAGAAATATACAGTCTTATTAACTACTTATAATATAATTATAAGGTATATGGTGATTGTCACACTTTGTCATGTGAAATTTCATCGCAGCAGATGATATAGATAGATAGATTTTTTCATGATCACTATTACAAAAATAAATTTTTATATGCTAACTTTTATTTCATCACGAGGGAAGACTGTGGGGATAGCAGCAGCTAAATAAATCACAATCACCCGGGGGTAGGGGATAAGTTCAAAGAACAAATAAATAGTTTTATTATATTAGGATACTAGTTTGTGTTACAAGGGACTGAGATTAGTGGAGGGGGACTACTACAAAGGACATGGCAGTGGAACACATTACTAGCACAGATATATATAACACATACAACTTCAAAATCCTGTATCATTTAGGACTTGCAGGGTAAATGTGTCTGCTATTTACATCTTAGTAGAATAAGTGCGTGACTGTCAAGGCCAAGCAGAGTCCACACAGAGTATCCAGTCTTAGTATCCTCTTCTTGTCAATTTTTGTAGCTCTGCCTTGTCTCTGCTGCCTCTGATTGGGAGATGCATTGCAGTTATATAATGCTCTCCAAATTTAGCCTGGCTAGCCTGACGTTTGAAATACCCCAGCAAAAAAGAAAAGAGTCTGAGAAGTACAAGGAAAAAGCCAGGCTGTGAATGGATTGGGCTACTTTCTTCAATTCGGACTACACTTTTGTTCAATAATGGTTGAGATCTAAGTTGGCAATTAGTTAGTTGTTATGGACGAAGATCCTGTGTCTTGGCTATATGCCCATAAAGACCAAACTAGGGCCTATATTATACAATACAGGCTTTTACACACTCTTACTCTCTGCAAACTGCTCTGAAACACCAAATAACCAAACAAGATTACTTTCGTTTTCAAAATCCCGCATTACCACAAATCCTCTTTGGTTTTTTTGTTAGTATATTTCGGAACAAAAGCAGTTCGAAGTAGATATGTTTTTAATGGAACACAATGAAGAATTTTCCCGAATTTTCCAGTTCCAACTAGCAAAAAGAAACTTTATTTGTGATTATATATAAAATAAGGTTAGTTTCTGGACACATATATATTATGCAATGGCTTTTAAAATAAAGTTTAGCTACAAGAATTGCTTCGTTAGTTTTGTTGTATATTTGCGAAATTAGAGCTGTTTTTAATCTCCAACATCCAACACCATATGATAGCCAGTAGCTAGTTAGAGGTAGCTATCCTATCTTCTGGCAGCAACACTGATGATTGTAGTGGAGGTAACCACTGTCAAAAAAAATAGCGTTTGTCAATATTCTGTCTCGGGGATACACATATACATATGTACTATATACACATATAGCATTTAGCTATTCTCCGGAGAATAGCTAAATACATTCCCTACCAGGAGGAGCTCCTGGTAGGGAATGTCACGTGGTACAACTGGAGGGAAAACACAGACATTTCATGGTCAAATAAACAAGAACTACAAGTATCTAAATTAAACTGAAGGTAAATTAGAAAAAACTTAGAAATAAAGATTCTACGAAAAATGCATCCCCTGTTTTATGAAGAGGTGACCCTCAAATCATAATACCCCGAAAAATACAGTCATGTAATTGGTTTAAAAGTATTATATGACATTTACCGACCGGTAGAATAACTAGAAGAGTATTTAATGTTCATTTTGAATTATACAGACTCAATTAGGATACGCGTTCTACCAGACAACCCCTGCAACATCCAACAGCCCACACAGTGTGCCATCTCCCCAATTACTCTCATTTGGCTTGGGTTAACCCTGGGCTGTGGTAACATTCACTCACCCATATTGAATCAGCGCCCAAGTGGATCTAATAAATCTGTCTTCACTATTGGTTTTTATCTATCTACAGTACAGTCCAGATGTAAGCGTACGCGTACGCTCAACTTGCAAAAATAATTGCTTTCATTCAAAAAAACAATAGGATAGCGAGTTCCTTTGAAATTGCGCGAAAATAATTGCTTCGTGTTAAAAACAAAAGCATAGCAAGAAACATTGTTTAAAAACAATACTCTGCGCGAGAAAAAATTAAACGCGAAGGCCATTGAATTTTTATTATTTTTAACAACGAAACTAATTATAGTAACGCGATTTTAATCTTGATATATTTAAAAAACACAAGCTCTTTTAAAAAACAACAAATCCAATGAACTAAATATTTTAAAAAAACTAATGCTACTTTTAAAACTTTTAGTGATATTTCTTTATCGTCGAAACATATTTTTTAACATGCGAAACTTTTAAAAGTTCTTTTTATAAAAAGCAACGTTTAACAACGCAAACGGAAAAACCCTACGTTCGGCATAAGATTTCGAAAACAAATTAAATTTTAATACCGAAGAAAGAAAAAATCTAAAAGTTTATAGAAGTTATTTATTTTCTTTAAAAAAAGAAATTTTTAGAAAACTCTTTACGTTGTATGATTTTTTTTTTCTTTGAAAAAACCGAGACTGAACAATCTCGCAAGATATATAAAATATATAATATAAAAAAAACTTTTTTAAAAGAAAACAAGACTTTTGTTTTTACAAGAAAATATTTAATATTTACAACATTTAAAATCAAGATTAAGATTATTTGAATTTTATAACATAATTATTTCTATCTCTTAAAAGATTTAAACAATGCTTCCAACAAACAATGCTTCTCGCTGTCTATTTAGTTTTCGCGCAAAACCTTTATTTAATAAAACTATTAAACAATGGCTCTTCGTGTCACATTGATAGAGTTGATAACATTTTCAATTATGCTATTGGGAATAATTATGTTCACACTATATAACAATAGTTACGCACAGTTATAATAAGTTATTTTTCCTTCAAGAATCTTTTGTTTATTACGCGCAAGTTAATGACTTACAAGACTCGCAAGATAATTAATAAGAACAAAAGACAAACAACTACCGCCTCCGAGAAAAAGGTGTGAAACTTGAGCGTACACGTACGCTTACATCTGGACTGTACTGTATCTATCTATCCCTATTTTGAATAAAGGTTTCAATCTCTTTTCCGCTTAAAATCACTTCGTTTTCATCTTGTTAAAACATAGAATAAAGTGCAATCTCTATCTCTCTTTCCTTTCAAAGTTATGTAAAAGCACATCAGACTTAAATCAATCCTGATCAAGCATTCCATAAGTAGCTATTGATATCACTACATTTTTAAAATTGTGCCTCACCCCACCGTATGATTCTGAAATAGTCCTGTTCTTTTTCATTCATTTGTCTGAATCAGTCTGAGGTGCTTGCCTTTTTGTTGTTTTTTATCCAATGATTTAGCCCGTCTTGTTTGGGATTTAAAGGGAAACTAAGGTCAAAATTTTTTTTGGCTTAAAAACAATCTATTACTTATGACAAAAATAGGACTCAACATTTTTACAAACTAATACAAATTAATACAAACTTTTTCGTATCATCAAAATTACAAGTTCGTATAAAGTTCTTATCATTTAAAATAAAGTTCATATGTAGTTCGTATCATTTTAAAGAAGTTTGTATAAAAATTTGCTTATACGAAGTTCGTTTATTATAATTGGACTATTATCTATAGTCTTTATATTGAATTTTTTTTAACAATTATAAAGTTCGTTTCGTTATACGAACTTCGTTTATTTTAATTGGATTTATTATCTAAGGTCTTTAGGGATCGTCTCCACGGCATCGTAGAAAGCGAAAATATCGCTGTAGATCGTTTAAAAATCATGAAAACGAGATCGTAGAAAGCGAAAAGATCGCTGTAGATCGTTTAAAAATCATGAAAACGGGATCGTAGAAAGCGAAAAGATCGCCGTAGATCGTTTAAAAATCATGAAAACGGGATCATAGAAAGCGAAAAGATCGCCGTAGATCGTTTAAAAATCATGAAAACGGGATCGTAGAAAACGAAAAGATCGCCGTATATCGTTTAAAAATCATGAAAACGGCATCGTAGAAGCTAAGAGATCGCCGTAGATCGTTTAAAAATCATGAAAACGGGATCGTAGAAAGCGAAAAGATCACCATATATCGTTTAAAAATCATGAAAACGGGATCATAGAAAGCGAAAAGATCGCCGTAGATCGTTTAAAAATCATGAAAACGGGATCATAGAAAACGAAAAGATCGCCGTAGATCGTTTAAAAATCATGAAAACGGCATCGTAGAAAGCGAAAAGATCGCTGTATATCGTTTAAAAATCATGAAAACGGCATCGTAGAAGCTAAGAGATCACCGTAGATCATTTAAAAATCATGAAAACGGGATCGTAGAAAACGAAAAAATCGCCATAGATCGTTTAAAAATCATGAAAACGGGATCGTAGAAAACGAAAAGATCGACGTAGATCGTTTAAAAATCATGAAAAGGGATCGTATAAAGCGAAAAGATCGCCGTAGATTGTGTAGATTGAACCTATGAATATGCAATTTTGCTAGTCTTTTCAAAGAAGTCAACCTCGTATATTTTACTTCTTTTATTTCTGGTTTCGTTTAAAGTTCGTATCATTTCTTTTCGTTTTTTAAAAAATTTGTTTAATTCTTTTGTTTCTGGTTTCGTATTGAAATAATTATGCGCAATTACGCTGGTACTTTTGAAGTTCGTTTCAAGATCGTATAGCAATTTACTTCGTTCAAAGTTCGTATCATTTCATTTTGTATGATAAAAAAACTTCGTTTAAGTTCGTATCATATATTAAAATAGTTCGTATATAAACTTCGTTTACATTTTTTATTTTAAACCTAGCACTTCGTATGACATTCGTTTCACGAAACGAAGTACTTCGTAGCGTTCGTGTAATTATACGAAAAAAACATACAAACATTTTGAGACGATCCCTAAGTGAAACTACTTCTTTTTATATGTTGTGAATACATAAGGTCACGAAGAAAAAAAAAATTAATTATTTTCGTTTCAGTCTTTTTCAGGAGAGGCGTGCGATCGCACACGCACGCCTTGGCACACGCCTAAATCGTTTCAGGCATGTGATTAAAGAAATATTTTATTTCTTTGAAGTTATTCTGGTATCAACGATGTCAGATACTTGCAGTTTCCAAAGCAGTGTGATTCAAACAAAGAGTTTTTCTCCAAGTAGTGTGGTAAACTCAGAACAACACTTACATTCTTCCAATGTCACCAATTCGTGTGCACCAGTGTAGGTTTTCCAACCTACTCAATACTAAATCATCCTCACTCCCTTCTTCAGTATTATCGTTCGCAGTTCTTGGGACACAGACATTTTTAGCTGACTTTCAGTGTATTCTGGTTCGTTATCATAATATCCCTTAAAATACTTCTATCTGTGTCAGAACTACGTATTTCATTTTTACTATTACAACAACTGCTTCACTAGTAGACATCACTACTGTACTTTGCCGAAAACAGAAATTCAGACTTGCGTCTCATACGTCATAGATTTGTATGTTTCACGAGCAACGTGAATCCGATTCACGGTTCATTTAAAAACACTTAGCAACTTTAATGGACTAAAAACAACATTAATTAACAATTTTATGACCTAATTTTCCCCCCACATTTTCCATAGATGCCATGTTACCTTCAGATATACTTTTCAACTAAAATGTTTTTTGACCTCAAGGAAAAAGTTCTACCACAAAATTAATTATCTTGAGAAATAAAAGTTGTCCAAAAATAGTAGTGCATCCAACCCTAGTGTCAGGAGATGTTCTTCTGGTTAGTTTCTGACTTAGTAAAATACAACAATTTTTTATTAGCCCCTGTTGAAACTGTTTATGGTTGCATTGAAGTCACTCTACCCAAAAAAAAAGTAAAGGCAATTACACTCCCCTACAGTATAAAATTAGCAGTTTCATGAAAAATATATTTTGTTTGACAATGGCATCTGCATATAAGTTCTATAATACTAAATTGTACAATTTTCAAGACCTACACTAAACCCATACATTTGGTATTCTTTTTGATACTTTTGTCTTCCTTTACATATATGTATTCATAATGTTAATTTTATTTTGCAGAAAATATAAAAAATGTGTGTGCAAATTTAACACATGATGCTTGGTTTAGATTCACAGATGGGAAAAATTTAACAGTGTCAATGAACAGGATATGAAGTGGTGGATTAAATGTTCTTGAAGAGATTAGCATCCAAAGCTCATGACTATAAATACAGATTTGTACCATGGATTTTAGTGAATTGGAAAAAAAGGTATTACTGAATTCATATGTAGGCTAGGAGATGTATAAAAAAAATTAGTGAAATTACATAACAAGCATTTTTAATTATGTTTTTATAGAACAGTGAAAGAGATCAGTTTACAGGAAAATGATTCTTTTTTAAATGAAGCCCCAAATCACATATCTACACTACGTCATTTTTTTGAAAAGCTTTATACTTCGAATGTACTCCCAGAGGAGACCATGATGAGAGAATTGGGCTTTTACATTAAAAGACAGAGAAGTAGCCTGATAAATGCTGGATCAGGTGTTATTGTGGCAATTGGAAGCATAAAACAGGATACTATTGTTGCTTTATACCCAGGTTAGTATAGATGTTTTACACTAGTTCGTTTGTGTTGTGTTTGGAAAATACACTTATACTGTTTTTTGATTGTGGAATAAGATGACAATAATGCTGATTGGAATTTTATGGTAGAGAATTTTAAACTTAACCATGAGTGATATAATGATTTTTAGAGGACATATATAATATGCACAAGTCTGTAACAAAAAAAGTGAAAATGTTTGTAGCAAACAAGGCAAATAAATTTAACATCAAAACTATACCTTACTATTAATTTTTTCACAAATCATTTTGCCATTAATTTCGGTCTAAATTTTGCACACTATAGTTAGCAAATTAGTATGCATAAAAATTAGAAATTCAAATAAGGTAATTAAAAGAGTGTAACCTTTTAATTAACTTTTTTACATAATTCATATTTGTTTTACGCTATAAAGGTACCACATTCTTTTTTATGAACATGTATCTTTTGTTTATGTGTGTTTTTTTTGTTGTTTTCTATATTCTGTCTTTAATATTTTTCCTCTTATTGGTCATAGTTTCTCTGAAAAGCTATCTTCATTTTCAACATGTGTTTGGTCAATCATCAGAAGTATTTATATTTTGCTTTACAGTATTACTTGTCTAAGCTTCAGTTTTAATATTTTAATTTTAGGAACTGTGTATTACCCTATGGAACCAATATTTTTTCAGTCTCTCGGAAACCCTTTTATATTAAAATGTATTGATGGAATTTTAATTGATGGAAATAACAAAGGCATTAGTAAACGAATTTACAGGTTTGAACAAATTTAGTTTTTTTTTCTTTTTAAATAACACACCTATTTATGTATGGTAGTATGAACTTAGTGTGAAACACTTATTTTCTTATTAAAAGTCATCATCATGCTTAATTTCCTTTTTCCATGCTGCCGTGGGTTGGACAGGGTATATTATTAAACTTGTTTTATCCAGACAGTGACGTATCCAGATTTTTTTTGGGACTACCGTTTTCTTATACCCAACTTTTGCTTAGGTTAGTATCGCCGTGAGCACCACCATGGTTGGTGCCTAACAGGAAATTTTGGGTTTTGAGGTCCCTAGATCGCTGGAAAATGGCTTTGCTGCACTCAAAACAGCAAAATTTTGTACAATTATTACTTGCATTTTATTACATAATTTTATATATTTTTCGTTTTTAGTCTTTGTTGCTGATAAATAGCTGTTAAAACTTTCTTCACAGAATTAATACTTACAATATAAATACATAGGCCACCTGTTAGTTTCCTGTTTTTTATATAATGGCGACACAAAGTCTGTTCGTTGTAGGTTTATTTGAGAACCTGTTCAAAGTCATATTCCATATTTGTGACGATTCCAGGGAATTTGATAACAAGCTATTTAGCGATAATTTTTCATTATCGATCACTTATAGCGCCTGATCGCTAAGCAAAAAGTTTTATCGATAATTTAGATTAAAAATATAAAATTATCGATAAATATCGCTAAGGGATTTTCTTTTTTTATTTATCGGTATTTATCGCTATTTTGCTAGGGCTAAATTAGCATAAATTAAAATAATAATGACAGCGGGGTGCTAAATGCTAGCGAGCTAAGGAAGCCGAGTTTTGATCCCTTGCTGCGAAAAGTTTCACGCGCACTGGGAAAAACACCGTGTCCTGAAAGCTAAATAATTCTTTATTATTATTTTTTATAATATAATTGCTCTTAACCCTTACTAACATTAGTAGAAATGGAAATAAAAATAAAAATTTCAGAATAAAACTATGTAGCGAATCAGGGACTTTGGGGATATTTGATCTGTGTTATTTTCTTCTTTTTAGATAATTATCTTCTAGATAAGGAAAGCAATCAGAAGATTCAAAATTGACCAAGAAAGTTTAGCTAGTTACTTTGATTTTTAGTCAGGATAAATTTTTTTATAGGATCATAATCTAGAGAATAAAGCAAGAGGATAGCCGTCGAACATGTGGATAGTTATGTGTTTTGTTTACTTCAACAGCGCGTGTTAATGTAGTTCTTGCTCTAGGAAACTGTATCACTTTTTCTTTTCAAAACAAAGTTTGTAATAAAATCAGTAAACCAAGGAATTTAATAGGGCGCGCGTTTCATGTACTCTTTGTTACAAATAAATAAAATGTGTCACTTTCTATTCCAGACAAATTTTGTAACAAGGCTGGGGAAGGGGTCATTGGCTATTTTTCTTTCATAATGCATAGAGTCATCCTTAAAAGGACGTCCAAGTTTTGGGGGGAAGAGGGTCTTTGTATTTTTATTGATTTCGTTGTCCTTTGGGGGGAAATAGAGGATTATACATACAAGTCGTTTTGTTCTCAATTTACATGAGAAGCATTTTAAATGGAAATCTTAGTGTGTTTTTTATCCAGGGAATTTTTCTGCTTAACTTCAAGAATGGAAGACCACATCAAGAAGGACATGGGGAGGGGATGTTACCTATGAAGCCAATGGCAACACAGTTGTTTTTCTAATTTAAGAAATAATTTGGTAACACAAGGTAAAACTAAAATGAATACATAAACATTTCCATTTCATATTATTTTGCAACGTAAAATGCAAAAACTACGGATGTAAATACTTTCCTCATGATATATTATAATTTATAGTTAACAACAGTTTAACATTTAAAAAAAAATATATATATATATATATATATATATATATAAACAAAGAAATTTTCTAAAATTTAAATAGTGCTACTTACTAATAATGTAAACCATATCAAAATTATTTCTGTATAGTGGAACAACTTTACATCTTAATGCTCACACGCGATTATCAAACATGAGAATAAATAGTGAAATTTTTAGACAAACATGAAAACCTTATTTACGGTTAATTTTGGTTATTAGCATTAAATCAACTGAAATTGGTAAATAATCTTGTACTCAGGTTATATTTTATCAAATTTAAGAAAATGTGTGAAAATGTGAAAATGTTTGGTTAAACTATATTACTATAAATATATAGTAGAACCATCAAGATTTCTGAAGCACACAAAACTCTTCTCCACCATGTAACAACATAATTCTAAATATAAAGGAATATGCAATAAAAATTTTCGCCCAAAAATTGGGTATCAAAATATCAAATTTCTGACGACACCATCTCCCATAAATGAAATGTCCGATACAGGATTTTACTGGCACTCCAAAAATAATATAACAAAAAGTTACGTAATTCAACAGGTGTGGGAAAAATTAGTTACAGAATGACCACGCACTAGCTTTATTGTGTCAGTGTCTAAAAATGATATTTTTGGTACTGCAATTTTGTGTTATAAAGAAATCTCCCGACATGCAAGCAGTGAAAAAAATCTAACATGGTTAGTAGTGTTTTGTATGTTGTGTGGTTTGTGTAAACAGGGCTTTAAGTGGCACAAACAAAAACACCCCCTAATTTGGATGTATCAATTTTCATTTAAGCAGATTTTCTTTTTTTATTTGCCGATATAATATAATTTTTCAGACTGAAAGTTTGGCAAATTAAACGATCACAACAAAAACTATTCCAAAGTAACAGCTGAGGCTAGCTAGCTAGCTCCCTTGATCCAGACTTGTTTTAGTTTTAAGAAAGCTATAAATTCACTGGTGTGGACTTTTATACAAAAAGAAGCTTGTTTCTTACTTGTCATAAAGTAGCTAGCTAATTCAATAAGGTTTTGTTCCTGCTTTTTGTTGAAAGTTTGGCAAATTATAAACGATCACAATTAAAATTATTCCAATGCAACTGTTAGAGGCTAGCTAGCTCCCGTAACTCAGACTTGTTTTAGTTTTAAAAAAGCTGTAAATTTATTGGCGTAGACTTTTATACAAAAAGAAACTTGTTTCTTACTTGTTATAAAGTAGTAAGTTAATTTAATAACGTTTTGTTTCAGCGCAGCCATTGCGTCCAAAAGAAGAATCTAAAATAAATGGGGTCTGGACAGCGCCGCATGTTTACAGCGTACGATATTTTGCAGAACGAAAAAAATTAAAAGAGACTAACTAAATTATTTTTTTATTCTTTACAACGATCAAACAAATTATATTTACGATTCTAAAAAGAATATTAATACACTTTATGAAAACATCAAGCAAACCGTTTTTGCTGTTTTGCAAGTTATTTAATCGACAAACATTAAAAGAATGTTGTCTAGCTTGCTTTTCGCATAATAAGCTAAAAAATTTATGCGTCGGCCATATTGCACTATTATCGATAATCTGCTGACAAAGCAAATCAAATTAGCGATAATTATAGCTCAGCATTGTTTATCGCTAATGACCTGATCGCTAATCCATTTTATTTATCGATAATTCTGTTCTTTTTTTCATGAATTATCGCTAAATAGTGATCGATAATTATAGGTTGTTATCAAATTCCCTGGAATCGTCACATTTTTCTGCACTGTTTTACAGTAGTGATGGTTTATTAAACTTGCGAAGGGAAAAAAGAAAACTTTCACATGTTTCATAACCTGTAAGGGGTTCAGCAAACTTGCGAAGGGAAAGAGAAAATTTGGACGCGTTTCAAAAAGGTTTTTAACCATTTACCATGTGTACGAGGCCTAAGAATGGTGGTCAATATAAAGTGTTATTAAATCTGCTAAATTTGCCAAACTTGTTTCCAGGACTTTTCTCTCTTAATGTTTAACTGGGAAAGAAAGGAGACGTAAACGTCAAGAAAGAAGCCCTAAGAACGAAGCTGCAAAATTTTTATTTCACCAATTTTGAACATCGTGCACTAAATAGAAAATAAAAATCGCAAATAGAAAATAGACCGATCACATTTTTATTTTACCACACTAACGAAGGCTTAAAACTGCTTTGATAAGGAATATCTATGTTCTATATAGTGCAATACGACGTGGCTTTTCCCTATAGTTGTTAATAAGTACTTCGTAGGTATCATCATCTAACTTATCAGGACCAACTAGAGCAATGCGGAGAATTCGATCGAGCGATTTAACAGCAAGTCTATTTCTTTGCTTTGTGTGAACTAAGTTAAGTACGGAGAATCCTCGTTCAACATTAGCGGTACTGGGTGGAATTAGTAGGGATAACTTAAAGATTTGCATAATCTCCGGATACTGCTCATAATTACCAAACATATCTTTGTAAATTAAGTCAGGTGAAATTGGGTGTTCGGATTTGTACTTATCAATATTGGCAGTTGTCAGCTTTCCCTCTTTAACCATAGCGAGTTGAGTTCTAAAAACAGTTCATCCATAAAAGGATATTTAACTCTAGTTTTAAAACTAGCGATTTTATCAGCAAGATCATCTTCAATATCGAGCAAAACATGACCACGTGTTCTTCTAGCCAGTTCCATTCTTTCCAATGAAACACGCAAAAACTGTTGTGAATATTCCTTAAAAAATGCGCCATCATGTTCTTGGATGCGTTGCAGGTTGGTGACTAATTGTTGCAATTTAGCGTTGATGTTGGCAAAAATTAAACCACGATGCTGCAAATACTTTGAAAAACGATTTACTTCAGCAAGAACATCAGCAAGCAATAATAAGAATAGCACGTTGTCAGGGTCGAGTATTTGGTCAAGCTCAAGAAACAGTAAATACTTACAACTTAATGAGTTTAATCTCTCTTTATTACGATTTTTACTTCTATTTAACTACTGTACAATTCTTCTTTATTTTTAAAATTCGCTATAAAATAATTTACTATAACTATGTTTATGATCAACCGTGCTTGATATTTTAAAGAAGCGAAATGAAATTTGCTTTGCAATGTCTTCTTTTGACTTTTAAAAACTAGGACACATGATGTTTTACTATAAACTAGCTGTTTCCCGTGGAAGAATCCACTGTATTCTCATTTAATTTATGTAGCAGATATATGTCCATCAAAAAACAAACAATACAGCAGTGCGCATCTTACATCTGCATTATTATATAAATGACCAAAAAAATTAAAGGTGTCCAACAACTGCAGTATATATGTGACATTTAAAATCTAAATCTACTAAAATTACTTGCTCTGACCATCCGACAAATGCGAAAATTATTCGCATTAGAAGTTTTCAAAAGCATTTCAACATACATCTCACCCAAAAAATTTAAATCACTCAAAACGTCACATATATACAAAAAAAGCTGATCAATGTCAAACACAAATCTCTCTCATTGTATATGTTAAAATCAGTTAGTTTATTGCAAACCCTGCCAAAGGTTGACACAAAATGTGAAAAATAAACAATAAATTGTGCCTAAGTAGAAATTTTTATCTAAGGTGTTAAAAAGGGATTGCAAGGATAAATTATAATGCAATAAAACGTTTTTTGATATATTGAATACGGTCCTTCCTCACTAAACTTTAGACAAAATGTCAACAAAAAAAACGGTGTTTAAACCTGAAATTAATAAAGTCCTTTTAGCAACTTGCATGCTGTTTTACCATCAATAAAGTAAACAAAATTTCAAATCTCACATAGTATTCTGTCACAAATGTTTTCATAAAATATATATAAAAGTCATAATGAGTCATGTTAAACAACAGCAATCAATCTATAAGTTCATTTTATGTCAATTTTTGCACCAAATTTGCAACACAAAATACAAATTCTAAATAATACTAAAATCTCTTATTTTGGTCCTTCGCATACCGACGGTCTCCCACAAAAGTTTAATCAAAATGTAAAAAATGAGAGGTAACGACAAAATCAAAGTTTGCAAAATTTAATTATTTCGGTACATATATCTACTGCATATGCCCTCTAAAACAATATTTTAATCCAAAATGCCAAAGAAAAACAGTTTGCAACAAAAATCAGTTATTTCGATGATACTGCATACACTCTTTCCCCACAAAAGCTTCACAAACTGTAAAAAAAAGAATGGTTGTAGGGAGTGCTTCTGATTCAACAAAAATCAGTTTTTTTGACATTTTGCATCTTGTCCTTACCCATTAAATCTTACACAAAATTTCAAAAAACTATATACGATTTGGAACACATCAAATTTAAATCGAGAAGGATCAGTCATTGCGGTATATTGCACAGAGTCCTCCCCGGTAAGAATTTATACAAAATATAGAAAAACACAGCTTGCAAGGTGTAAAATCGAATTCTTCTTTGGTGTATATATGGTCCTTCCTTGCAAAATTAACATAAGATGTCAAAAAGGTTCAGATATAACATCTATTAACACAACAAAAATCAGTTCTATCAGTATATGTCATGCCATTGTCTTCCACAAAATGTTCCCCTTAAAGTTTCACAGACACAGCCTGCAAATTAAAAACAACTAAGATCAGGTATTTTGATCTATTTCATACCATTCTGTCCCAAATAATTTATATGAAATGTAAAAATTGAGTGGTAAAACAGAATTAAAAGGGAATTAATATATAAGATGATAAGAAGTTATTCACTAGTTGTAATTAGATCGATAGCCATCCATTCCATATAATGGTAGGTATGTAACTCTAAAATATAAAAAATTAAAAGGAAAGAAGTTCAACTGATGCATCTATAGTCAACTCAGCTCGTATTCTACTCTTTCAACTTCGTTATAGTGTAGATACAGATTACGGCGTGTTCCTATGAAAAAGAATGCAATTAATAAAAACATTTGAAAGTTGTCAATTTCATAATAGAACAATCATGGAACAATTATCGTTCGAAATGTATTCCAGCTCATCTGAAAGAGTTCAGATGAGCTAAGAAGCAGGCTAAGTATCCGTAGAATTAAAGATGTTATCCAGATAAGAAGATTGAATTGGCTGGGGCACTTGGAAAGATTGGAGGGGGATAATTGGGTAGGAAAGTGTAGAGACTTGATAGTTCCTGGGGCAAAGCCCAGAGGCTGACCGAGAAAGACTTGGCAGGAGGTTATAAGGACAGACTTGATACAGAGGAAGTTGAGTTTAGATCTAACACAGTCTATATCAGATTGGAAGAGGGTCATTAATATACCCCGTCCAACCCATGCTAGCATGGAAAACGGACGTTAAGCCGAGAATGATGATGATGATGATGATGAATGTTGTAATTCACATTGTTTTTTAAAAACAAATGTTCATTGAAAAAGTTTTTATCAATCGCGAAACAAATGTTATGTTATACACGTGTTTGAACACTGAAAACATACAAATATCGACCAATAAAATTGTGATTACCAACCTTGTCCCCAGGGTTGTATTGATTTTGACAGGAAACCGCTCATTAGCCTACGTTCACAGACGTATCGTTGGGTCTATAACATAGGCTGAAACTATCGTTCACTCGATTTATTTTGAAATGGCCGAGTGAGTAAAGATGGTGATAAGCTCGTGAATTCAAAACATTCAAATGTTACGAATGTGATCGCATGTACGTCAAATCCAAGCAGTTTAATCGTTTTGAAGGATCGCAAATTTGCTGAAGAAAAACATACTACTTAGAGCTTATATTTACTTAATTTACTAGTTTTAATTTTCTTTGCATTTTTTATTTTTTTGGGATAAGAATTTGGGATCCCATACCGGTAAACCGGTAGCAAAACCTCTCTGGATACATCGGTGCCAGACCACTTTCATCTAGACTGCAGTTTGATCTTCGTCACAGTTGCCTAATAATAATTTAATCAATATTACCAGCAGTAATTTTTATCATTAGAAATCATGATCATTTAAAATATTGGTAAATATAAAGTCAGTGTAATGTTGGCATACATAATAACAGTATAAATAAGAAATTTAAAATCCTATATATAATGGTACCCAAGGCAAAATCGTTTGATTTTCTGTGGTTTTGTTAACATTTTAAACCTTGTGTTTTAGTGTGTTGGCTATTTTCCCTTTTTCTCTCAACATAACTAATATGTTCCCTTAAATTCCAGAATAGTGAGGTGTATTGAATGTTGCACTATGTAGAAGGACTTCACAATGAATGACAGACTGAGGACAGGTTGGGTTGGGTTTGGAATAATAATTGTTTTCAGCCCAAGGAGTGATGGTTTGACACAGTCTGAAATGGTATCCAAGTTAACAGAGCAGTGGTGGATAAATATTATATCAGGATTGAGCATACTAGAAAGTTTGAAAAAAAGCTTTTGTTTATACCGAAGCAAGTTCGATGCATCAAAGAAATTTGTATTTATATTGTTCCAAACATGCTTTCGCCTAATCACAGAGCTTTGAGGCCAGAAAAAAAGGTTGCAATTGCCCTTTACAACTTTAAAGACACTGGCTCACAAAATATGACTGCTGGTGTTGCACAAAATACGGTCGGTTGTATAGTATTTTAAGTGTATAGTTCTATTATAAAATATATGGGACCAAAGTACTTGCATTTGCCAGATACTAAAGAATTAATGAGAAAAATCACAGTTCGAGGCAAAATATGTTATGGTACTGACCTTTGAATGTATCACTGGTACACATATACCAATTTTGTGTCTAAGAACTAATTCCCAGGATTATATTTGCTACAAACAATTCAGTTAATGTCGAAACTGTTTATGATTACAAAGGTCGTTTCATAAACAGTGATGGAAATAAGGAAATTAAACTTGGTCAGATTATTGATACCATACATTATCACTGATGTAAACTCCTTTTCAACCAAATCTTTAGTGATTGTTGGAAGAGCTTCCTGAAGAACAGGTTCATCCTTGCGATAAATACGAAAATTTTTGTGGCACTGTTCACACTAGCTCCATTGCTTGCAAAAAACCCATTCGTCTAATCTAATTTCTGATTCCATTTTGAGAAAAATAGCAGCTTCTACACCTACTGCATCCTGATTAGGAGGATCTTTTAACGAGAAAAATTGAAATAGTTGGGACTGATCATCAGGATAAAAAAACAACCACATAAATGCATTCTTTTTCATTGATAGCAGAATCAGTACTACCATCACATAACACAGTCATAAAATTCACTCCTTTTAGTTTGGATATTACTTTCACATCGAGGATACTTTCACTGATGTAATAAATGAACTCCTTACAAGCGTTCCTATGACTATATTCACAATTGAATTTAACTCCATGTAGCTGTTGCAACTCCAGAAGATCAGGAAAATCTGTGAACAGTCGTCTTTACGGACAGAGCAGTCAATGTAGTCCATGGAGAAAATAACTGAAAGAAATAGTTATCTCGCATAAACAACAACTTACTTGCAAACTAGTACTTGAGACAAACCAGTAAAAAGGTTAAAACAAAAATCAGGAACAGAACTGATAGGAACGGTGACAAAATGAATGTTCAAACAATGTGTGTATGAGCACAAAAGGGCTCATACACACATTGCAGATACAGACAAAAATGAGATTGGTTGAACAGCAAGATTGTAGAGACAGAAAGAATACTCTAGTGTCTAGTGTTTACTACCTATACCAACTTCCAGAAAAATGGTCACTTGCACTTCGGAAAGCGAATTTTATTAAAAAAGTGCAAAATGGATGAATACAAACATAACAGAAAGCAAACTTTTCGAGAAAGGACATTAACCGAAAGCGAACTTTTAGAAAAAGGAAAAATTTTAATATATTGTTTCTATCCAGGTCCATAAAAAAGTTAAAAACTTCAATTACTATGATCTGATTGATTGAATTTGATTGTAAAATTATCTCCTTAACTAAATAAACAGCCAAAGATAATTTTGAGCATTACCTGTCGATAACAGATGTAACTGTTAAACATGTTGGAATAAACTCGCTTGTTCATTACATGATAATATCATATTATTCAATATTGATTACTAGTTCTCTTTTAAAATAGTGTTTCATATATTATAGTTTAGCTAACTTGGAAACACTTTTCCAGAACAATGATATAATTTTAACAATATTGAAAAACCTGTAACTGGTAATCAACAGTCCTTTATATTCAAAGAACTTGTGTGACAAAAAAATCCTAAAAATTCTTCTATCAGTAACACCCAAGCATTAATGATGACGTATCAGCCACTCAATATACAGAGATTTAAATTGTTCTTATTCGATGCCACAGAATTAGTTTATTTAAACCACAGCAAGTATGATTTACAATGAAAGTCACTGACTCAGTACTAGAATGCCTGTAAACAAATATGAGTGTGATAGAGTGAGGGTCACTGGCACGGTATTAGTTTACCTGTAAACCCATGCCTGTCTGATTAGAGTGAGGGTCACTGGCACGGTATTAGTTTACCTGTAAACCCACGAGAGTGTGCTAGAGTGAGGGTCACTGGCACGGTATTAGTTTACCTGTAAACCCATGCATGTCTGATTAGAGTGAGGGTCACTGGCACGGTATTAGCTTACCTGTAAACCCATGAAAGTGTGATAGAGTGAGGGTCACTGGCACGGTATTAGTTTACCTGTAAACCCATGTGAGTGTAATGGAGTGAGGTTCACTGGCACGGTATTAGTTTACCTGTAAACCCACGCAAGTGTGATAGAGTGAGGGTCACTGGCACGGTATTAGTTTACCTGTAAACCCATGTGAGTGTAATGGAGTGAGGGTCACTGGCACGGTATTAGTTTACCTGTAAACCCATGCAAGTGTGATAGAGTGAGGGTCACTGGCACGGTATTAGTTTACCTGTAAACCCATGCATGTGTGATTAGAGTGAGGGTCACTGGCACGGTATTAGTTTACCTGTAAACCCATGCGAGTGTAATGGGGTGAGGGTCACTGGCACGGTATTAGTTTACCTGTAAACCCATGCATGTCTGATTAGAGTGAGGGTCACTGGCACGGTATTAGCTTACCTGTAAACCCATGAAAGTGTGATAGAGTGAGGGTCACTGGCACGGTATTAGTTTACCTGTAAACCCATGTGAGTGTAATGGAGTGAGGTTCACTGGCACGGTATTAGTTTACCTGTAAACCCACGCAAGTGTGATAGAGTGAGGGTCACTGGCACGGTATTAGTTTACCTGTAAACCCATGTGAGTGTAATGGAGTGAGGGTCACTGGCACGGTATTAGTTTACCTGTAAACCCATGCAAGTGTGATAGAGTGAGGGTCACTGGCACGGTATTAGTTTACCTGTAAACCCATGCATGTGTGATTAGAGTGAGGGTCACTGGCACGGTATTAGTTTACCTGTAAACCCATGCGAGTGTAATGGGGTGAGGGTCACTGGCACGGTATTAGTTTACCTGTAAACCCATGCGTGTGTGATTAGAGTGGGGTCACTGGCACAGTATTAGTTTACCTGTAAACCCATGCGTGCCTGATTAGAGTGGGGGTCACTGGCATGGTATTAGTTTCCTGTAAACCCATGCGTGTCTGATTAGAGTGAGGGTCACTGGCACGGTATTAGTTTACCTGTAAACCCATGCATGTGTGATTAGAGTGAGGGTCACTGGCACGGTATTAGTTTACCTGTAAACCCATGCGAGTGTAATGGGGTGAGGGTCACTGGCACGGTATTAGTTTGCCTGTAAACCCATGCGTGTCTGATTAGAGTGAGGGTCACTGGCACGGTATTAGCTTACCTGTAAACCCATGCATGTGTGATTAGAGTGAGGTTCACTGGCATGGTATTAGTTTACCTGTAAACCCATGTGAGTGTGATTAGAGTGAGGGTCACTGGCACGGTATTAGTTTACCTGTAAACCCATGCATGTGTGATTAGAGTGAGGGTCACTGGCACGGTATTAATTTACCTGTAAACCCATGCGAGTGTAATGGGGTGAGGGTCACTGGCACGGTATTAGTTTACCTGTAAACCCACGCAAGTGTGATAGAGTGAGGGTCACTGGCACGGTATTAGTTTACCTGTAAACCCATGTGAGTGTAATGGAGTGAGGGTCACTGGCACGGTATTAGTTTACCTGTAAACCCATGCAAGTGTGATAGAGTGAGGGTCACTGGCACGGTATTAGTTTACCTGTAAACCCATGCATGTGTGATTAGAGTGAGGGTCACTGGCACGGTATTAGTTTACCTGTAAACCCATGCGAGTGTAATGGGGTGAGGGTCACTGGCACGGTATTAGTTTACCTGTAAACCCATGCGTGTGTGATTAGAGTGGGGTCACTGGCACAGTATTAGTTTACCTGTAAACCCATGCGTGCCTGATTAGAGTGGGGGTCACTGGCATGGTATTAGTTTCCTGTAAACCCATGCGTGTCTGATTAGAGTGAGGGTCACTGGCACGGTATTAGTTTACCTGTAAACCCATGCATGTGTGATTAGAGTGAGGGTCACTGGCACGGTATTAGTTTACCTGTAAACCCATGCGAGTGTAATGGGGTGAGGGTCACTGGCACGGTATTAGTTTGCCTGTAAACCCATGCGTGTCTGATTAGAGTGAGGGTCACTGGCACGGTATTAGCTTACCTGTAAACCCATGCATGTGTGATTAGAGTGAGGTTCACTGGCATGGTATTAGTTTACCTGTAAACCCATGTGAGTGTGATTAGAGTGAGGGTCACTGGCACGGTATTAGTTTACCTGTAAACCCATGCATGTGTGATTAGAGTGAGGGTCACTGGCACGGTATTAATTTACCTGTAAACCCATGCGAGTGTAATGGGGTGAGGGTCACTGGCACGGTATTAGTTTACCTGTAAACCCATGTGAGTGTAATGGAGTGAGGTTCACTGGCACGGTATTAGTTTACCTGTAAACCCACGCAAGTGTGATAGAGTGAGGGTCACTGGCACGGTATTAGTTTACCTGTAAACCCATGTGAGTGTAATGGAGTGGGGGTCACTGGCATGGTATTAGTTTACCTGTAAACCCATGCGTGTCTGATTAGAGTGAGGGTCACTGGCACGGTATTAGTTTACCTGTAAACCCATGCATGTGTGATTAGAGTGAGGGTCACTGGCACGGTATTAGTTTACCTGTAAACCCATGCGAGTGTAATGGGTGAGGGTCACTGGCACGGTATTAGTTTGTCTGTAAACCCATGCGTGTCTGGTTAGAGTGAGGGTCACTGGCACGGTATTAGCTTACCTGTAAACCCATGCATGTGTGATTAGAGTGAGGTTCACTGGCACGGTATTAGTTTACCTGTAAATCCATGTGAGTGTGATTAGAGTGAGGGTCACTGGCACGGTATTAGTTTACCTGTAAACCCATGCATGTGTGATTAGAGTGAGGGTCACTGGCACGGTATTAGTTTACCTGTAAACCCATGCGAGTGTAATGGGGTGAGGGTCACTGGCACGGTATTAGTTTGCCTGTAAACCCATGCGTGTCTGATTAGAGTGAGGGTCACTGGCACGGTATTAGCTTACCTGTAAACCCATGCATGTGTGATTAGAGTGAGGTTCACTGGCACGGTATTAGTTTACCTGTAAACCCATGCGTGTCTGATTAGAGTGAGGGTCACTGGCACGGTATTAGTTTACCTGTAAACCCATGCATGTGTGATTAGAGTGAGGGTCACTGGAACGGTATTAGTTTACCTGTAAACCCATGCGAGTGTAATGGGGTGAGGGTCACTGGCACGGTATTAGTTTGCCTGTAAACCCATGCGTGTCTGATTAGAGTGAGGGTCACTGGCACGGTATTAGCTTACCTGTAAACCCATGCATGTGTGATTAGAGTGAGGTTCACTGGCACGGTATTAGTTTACCTGTAAACCCATGTGAGTGTGATTAGAGTGAGGGTCACTGGCACGGTATTAGCTTACCTGTAAACCCATACGTGTGTGATAGTGAGAGTCACTGGCACCTTATTAGCGTACCTGTAAACCAATGTGGGTGTAATAGAGTGAGGGTCAATGGCATGGTATAAAAGTCCTGGTTTTTTAATGGCTGTTGTATTCTTAAAATATGTATAATTCTGGAAATCCTGTTTTGAGTGGTTGAACTGAAATGCTGCTATGCACCGTATTAGACATTTTATTTAAACATATATTTTGTACTTGTAAATAATATCTAACAAAAAAAAATATTTTCAACAGTTCACCTTGGTAGAGTTTACTGATTATTTTTAAAGGTGTTTTTGGTATCTTTAAACAAATTAAGTTTGGAGTGATTTAATACTAATATTTAATCGAGTTGATCAATTTCAAGTTTATTCCTAAAACAAAACGTGAGAAAATAATCTTGCTAGAACTTTTTGAATTTTAGGCAAGTGATGTATTTTTTGACTATAAAAATTTGTGAGTATCTCTGCTAATCAAATTGTCTGAAATGATCTTGCATTTGAAAGTGTTTATAGTCTATAGGTTTATTTTTGTCTACTTTAGCTTTATTATTTCATATATTAATGGACATTTTCTCTTAACAAAAGCTTTGTAACAAACACCTCAGAAATAGTTGTTGGTATTTTACTAGGTGCTATAAAAATTTGGTTTTACAAAACAGAAAAGAACCACTGAAATTTTAATGATGTCCCTAAAGGGTGTTTTCCACTTAGCAGAAATGTTTTGCATAAAGAAAATTTTCCGCGTAAAATTTTTCCATAACTGAATCTCTACTTCGCACCAAAAAAACAGTGGGAAATTGAATAATAAACAAATATGGCTGCTTTTAGTAAGAGAGTTGTGATACTGCTTATTCTGCACTTTAAAGAAGAGGAAATATAAGAAATTCATACTCGTGAAAATTGTATCAAGAAAGAAAAGCAAAGGAAGAATACAACATTTTTAATTGCATGTTGTTTTTTTGCTATTTGCGGATGTTGCCAACTCAGCTAGAAGACTTATTACAATTTGTGACTCCAAGTATTGTTAAAAAAGGAGTTAGACGTGAACCAGTCAGTCCAGTAGAGAGAATCACGCTAACTTATAATAATCGCATATTTGAGCCTCATCCATTTACATAGGATGTGATACATGGTAGACGAATCTTCAATATAAGTACAAATTTGTTTAGCAATCAGTCTTTAGATACGGGGAGTATTGAAATAGGGAGGAACTGGCCTGTATTGATTAAGTCATTTGTTTTTGGAGTATATGTTACATGTTTCATTCTGAACGTCAAAGTATTGTCATGTGAAACAGAATCAACACCACTCCCCTTTAGTTTCAAGAAGTCTAGTCACAGTCAATGCTTTTTTGTGAAAACCATGTTTTATGATTTTGTTAACGTTTTCAACTTGCTAAATTGTCTCGAAATGCTGTCCAGTCTTTTTCTAAATAAGTATTATGTGCCAGATGATGTAGGTCACTGCACTTCCGTTTAACATTACTTATTCCTAAATCCTTTATCCAGGGAGTTGGAGGTATGTGTGTGAATTAATGAAATAAGAGACAAGTTTTAGAAAATGTGCTCTTAGTATGTACATGTATAAAAAACTGTCAATAAATACTCGTTTTTTTATTTCCAGTTGACAAATCTTTCAATGAGGATATAAGACTTTTGTAATAAAGTGAATCACTATCCTTGTCACTATCCTTGTCTGGCATATTCCATATGCTAGGTGGGCATTCTGCATTGTTATCACTTAAAGCTCTAACAAAGTTAATAGCGAGCACGCTATTTGTACTATGGGTTCTCTTTCTCGATCGAGTATTAGAGGAACCAGCATGTTAATGATCTTACTGCATAACACAACATTGCTACTAACATTTCCCGATTATGATGCTGCTGGTGTAAAATTATTGACTGTCTTTACATTTAAGAAAATGCTAGCAGAACGATAGTTGATCAAAAAATCACAGGTTGGAATTTTCTTACTCACAGGGTCTCCACTTTTTAATTCTTGCCCCTTGACTATTTTGCAGTAATTGTTGACAAGGTGCTTCCATTCGATGATCAACTCCTTTACTAAAATTAAGACAATGTTTTCGCCTAAATTGCTAACACATATCTAAATAAATTTGTTGCCTATCATCACCATGCAATACAAGTGCAACCTCTTTTTTCACTCTGTCAATTGGAGATTCTACGTTCTATATTGACTCATAGTCTTCACATATTTCATTAACTATGTTACTAACCTAGATCTTTTCATGCCATCTTTTAAAGCGTTGCCTCGTGAGTTATATGGATAAGATGAAATGGTCCTCAGTGACAAAACAAAAGGTATCATTATACAAGGTTAAGTTCAAACAGTGTAGTGTTGTTAAATAAGCTTTAAAAGACCGTATATTAAAATATCTATAAGAAAAAACACATCAGAAGGATTTATTAAAACTAAGCAATATGCTTAAGTATATGCTCAAAAAATACCCTATCTGAGCCTGAATAAGCGTTATACTTATGAAAAACATAGGTTCAAAATTATTTTTTTCTATTTTATTAAAAATTTTGAACGTGACATAGTATAGTTTCCATCTATTTATGTACACATTTACCTGATTTAAAAATGGTAGTGACCAGTAATGCAACATACATAATGTACTGGTGGAGTTACCAGATAAACAAAAAAAGGTTGGACTTTTTGGAGTTTCTACAGTTTGAAACGTCTAGTGACAGTGATTGGTTGGTTAATTTTATTGGAAATACCTTGATTCTCAAACGCATAAAAGTTTAGCTGGGGCAAACAAAGTTGTTTTAACGTTGTTCCATGGTGAAATCTTAATAATCTTTACCAAACACAGTAACCAAAACATCACTTTTTTGCGCTGTCATATGAACAACTTCCACGTTTGAGAGAAATTTTCAGCTTATTGCATACATATTTTTTATTATTATTGAAATTATTTACCCAGGATAGCCTCTTCAGTTCCTATTGGTACTGCTATCAACGAGGGTCCTGCAAAGGGGTCCTAGTGCATTTAAAGCTCCCATTTGAGCTTTGAAAGTCGTGCAAGCACAGCAATCGCTCAACTAGACAACCGCCTAAGATATCAATCCTATTCTCATACTGAGCGCTAAGCAGAAAGGATAGATTCACACTTTTATAGTCTCTGGCATGACTCGGCTGGTTTTTTAACCCAAGACCTTCCGCACTGGAAGTGAACGCTCTACCATAAGGCTACCAGTCGGTAACTTTTTAAATATTTAATTTTTGTTGAAAAAAAATGCCCACCTCAATTTATTCCATGATTTTTAATTTGAAAAGGAGTGGGAAGTTATCTAGATTGTCGACTTTCTTTATTTTATGTAGATTTTAAATGGCAGGCCATATTTTTATCGCATTGTTGTAAATTTGTACATTTATAGATCTTCTGCTGCCAGAGACAAAATTGGTCCTTATCTGCCTTGTGATACATCTTGGTTGTCAGACAAACTGTTGAATCCACTATCTATTGGCCAATACATCAACAATGCCACAACTGACTACCCAGCAAATGTTACGTACATGGAACTAGACATCCCTACTAATTTCCCCCTTCATCTTTTGAAATACATTCCAAACATACACTTTAATAATCCTGTGCATTTAGAACAAAGCCAAGAAGAGTCAAGATACATTAGAACGGTTATTTTATTGGCATTGAGAGACATAAAAGAAGGAGAAGAATTATTCTCTTCGTACTATACTCAGATTCAAAAACGCGCAACTTCATCAACTTAAAGAAACGATGTACCCCTTGTAGTAGCAAAATACACCTGAAACGTTAAAAAGTTGTTTTGTTTCTTTGTTTACTTGTGTTTTGTTATTTTTATTTGTGTTTTTTTATTTTCACAACGTTCTTTTTTTAATGCATTACTCTTATTTTTTTCTTTTTAGATTAGTATAAATTAAGGAATATTAAAAATTGAAAATGTATAATTTTGATGGCCAGCACAAAGCTGGCTTGAAAGTATCTCTTGGAGGGGTATCTAAAAAGGTTAGCTGGAAGGAATGTTTGCATACTAAAATATACTTTAAGATTTTTGTTGTTAAACAACTACACTGACTAGAGGAATCCTGTATTGCAGTCAATGATATGTCTTATCATTGATCTTATAGATTGACAAATCGACACTCCTTCAGTCTGCCAGAGATGAGCGTAATAAACGTGAGGTAACAAACATTTTGTAAACTTTTTATAAGCACAAAAACATTTTTTTATGTTCATAAAACCTTGTTATTCAATTATTATTGTTATTATTATTGTTATTATTATTGTTATTTTAGAAAACTCGAAAAGAAAACGGTGCTGCAGTAATGTTGCAATCTTGGATTCGTGGTTGTTTTGTTAGGAATATATTGGTATGTTTTTAAATTGTCTCTTTATGTAGGAAATTATAGCTTCTAGTATAAAAAGCAAGATAAAGAGCATTGGTTTTTATAGTTTAAAAAGTTTATTTTCGCTTGCTTGCACCATTTTTTTATAAACCCTGACAACTTTCTTCATACTAAATTTATTTAATTTTTGGTCCTGATTTTAAATTAGTTACGTCTAGACAATTTCTAGTGCATTGTTTTTTCTGCAATGCAATTAAACATTTTGCTTTTCGTTTTAGTCGAAGAGCTACCGAAATGAATTTGATTGTGAATTTATAATGTTGCAAAAAGATTTACACAACATGAACATACGCTTGGCAGGCTTAGTCCAAAAGCTTTGTTTGTTTTATAAAGCATCAGAGGACTATCAAAGGCTCGTAAGTGGGATGTTATTTTGTTCAGTTACACATATAAAATAACAAGTGCGACACTTGTACAAATTGAGACCAGCTTGTGTGTGTTATGGAGTATATATCAACAACGTGAGAGTATATAATCCCAATGTATCGTTTAGACCTTTCAGTTTTTCTGGACAAATCACTTATCCATTTCGTTTTTTGAAAAATTTGAATGAATTATATTAGATCGGAAAGAACTAAAACTAACACAATTTAAACAGTGTATTGTAGACTTCGTTCTTTATACAATCACTGCAATATCTTTATTGTTTGCAGATCAAGCATGCATTTTATTAAACAATAGCAATCAAAATATACATTTTTGTTGTGTGAGGATGACTTATAAAACACAAAATGGAAAAAGTATGAATAAAGACCTGAAAAGGAAAAATATTTTCTGGGATTAACACTTAGTTTTGACAAGATGGTTTTTAGTCGAAGGTTGGACCTGAGTGTTTAATTGGAAAACAATTTCTGCCCTTACGATTTTTTTTATTATAAGTTATAATTTTTAGTTATTATAAGTTATAATTTTTAGGGTCAGCCTAAAGGAGTTAACACAGCAGTACAATCATTGCTGTGAACGTTTTCCATCCTGACGCATGTATTTTTTTGTTTTCACCAATCGCGAAAGTAAATGCATGCGGTGTAATAAGTACATTTAAGGTTATCTAACAGTTCTTTGTGGGTTTCCAAAAAAGTTCTTTAAATCTGCTTTTTCAACAGCCTTTTGTTGCAGTATAGTGTACAGTCGAACTCTTGCAGTTAAACAAGCACTTTTTTACTTTCACGTTTTATAAATCGATGTCATTTAGATTTTTTTAACAGAGACTAAGAAAATATATGCCACGAATGTTGTGTACAGCCATACGTCTGGGTAAATCTAAAATTTTATTTAAAACGCTATTATTTAGGTTTCAATTTGTCAAATGTTGCTAAAGTTGTCATCTGGTAAAAAATTGAATTTGTTGATGAATGAGGATTTATCAAGTTGGATTCTGAAAATCAAGACCTTACTCGTCCTTTGCTGCAGGTATATGGTCTGTTTTATAACATGTGGTACAACTTTAGTTCCTGTTGAGAGTAAAATGAATATGAAAATTGTCACTACGCTACCATACTTCGTTTTTTACTTTAAACCAAAGCCATGGGTATTGCATAAAAGAGATGCTGTCCCATAACATCTCAAAACGTCAGGTGCTTTTGTAAACAAATATGGCTTCCAAACACGATGATGAAAGTTGTTTTGTGTTTGTGTTGAAAAACAAGTACTATAAATTTTTTGAATGATATTTTGCAACTCTGAGGTCAAAGTCTGTCGAGTTCCTTTATCTCCGTCAAGTTAACCTGTTAGATGTTTAATTTTATTTGACTAGGATTTCTCTTCTTCTAGTAACCTACATACCTTAATCAGCGCGAATATAACCATTCCTCTACGAATGATTGAAGTGTTTACTGAAGCACATACATATAACTGGCTTGGAGAAAGTAAATCTATCAAAATATCTACAGATATAACAGTTAATTTGGTTTTAAAAGGTTTGTATGTTTATTTTGCTCAAAAGAGACATACAGCCCGTGCTTTATTTATCTTTTAAGCGAATTGCTTCATTACAAAATTATCAAAGTTGGTAAACTCTACCAATATCAAAGCAAAAAAATCCCTGGAACAAAGCGCATAAAAATAATTAAGAGACAAAAAGATAATTTTTATCCAATTTATCATTCCAAATTGATGTATACAATTTTATATGTGGTATTGCGTTTCTTATATTGTAGTAATTTTAAACCTTTAAATAAAATGGTTAGAATTAAAAAACAACAAGAAAATTCTCGCGGTTTTACCACTCGTCCCTACTACTAATGTTTTCTGATAGTAAGAGTTTCAAAAAATACGAGATTTGGGTAGATAAATTTCCGAACTCCACACACCCGAATGAATAGACACAGACACCCGCAATTATTTTCTTGGATGTGCATTTTCGAAAACAGGTGACAGAAAATGGATAAAATATTGAAAATCCTCACAAAAATTCGATAGTGTTGAATTTTGAAAATTATATCGAAAAAAATAACATGTTACAACGGTTTATTTAATTGTTATATCGAATAAGTTAAAATTTTACGCGCATAATAATTTCGCTATTCTGAATTAATTCGAAGAAAAGAGGACGAAAACGTTTTAAAAATAAAATTCGGGAAGGGTCTACTATAGACAAACTGTCTTTCTGCTTATAGAAATAACTTTATGACGCAAATATATGTTAGAGATTTAAATATTTTAAAATTTCTTCTGATCTTGCATGAAGAGGTATAGTTCGACTATATTTTTCAACATATATTTTTCCTATTTTTAAAAAATATATTACAAAGCATAAAGATCAAAGCGAAACAAATACATTAAGCGTGAAAGTAAACAATACATTAAAATGTTACTTTGATCACCTCTGCATCACCCAGGTATATTATTTTGTCTAACCATATTATAATTCAACAGGGTTCTCCACTATCTATAGTCACTAGTTTTCGTCATCTGTAACATCAATAATAAAGATTGACAAATGCACTATTTTTATGAAAATACATCTTGAAACAACATCACATTTTTCACACAGTCAATTCAGTTCTTGAGACAATGACAACATTCAGCAAAACAATTGTGCCAGTCACACGCTTTTACATTGAGCGGACATTATTTCCATTGCCCTTTTTCTCCAATACTATCTTGTGTAAAGCAGCAATGAAATAAAATGGACAAGATATCAGTGAAGTATATATACGCTGTTGTAGCAAAACACGCTTGTAAATCGTAAGGAAATCAAATTCGACTTTCGAATCTAGGGAAATTGACTTAGTGTTTCACTTTAATTGGTTGTAAGAAAACAGTATAAAAGAAGTTGAAGAGGCCAAGTTGACTAATTTTCGCGAAGACTATTTTCGCCAAGTTCAAAAATGCATTTTGCGAAGATTAATTTTCGCGAATCAGCCATGTTGAAATATTTCGCGATTTTTTTTCCAAATCATTTTAAGATTTTTTTGCGAATCTACTAGTACTTCGCAACTTTAATTTTTTAGGCCTATTTATTGAGATAAGGTAGTCTTTAATGGAACTTGCTCATATAACAGAGGTTGTTTATTATTTTTATCAGCTACAAAAAACGAAAATTTACCGAGAAAAACAAGAGAAGACAAAATAAAAGTCATTTTTTTAAAAAAAAAGATTCGCAAAGATTATTTTTAGCGAATTATTCATTTCTAGTAATTTCGCGGAGATTTATTTTCGCGAATTGATCTTTTCGGAAATTTTTGCGCAGGGCAAATTTTTTCGAATATGGTTGAATTTAAAAGTGTCGCAAAGCTGCGTCATAATATGGACCATGTGGGTGAAATAATAAAAAATATAGTTTTTATTCAAAATGAGAGCAAAGCTATAACTGACTGTTGTAAAGATTAACCCTTTAACTATGCTATCGGATTCATTTGTTTATGTGCAGAGAAATAATTTACATCGCCTAACAAAACTGATTCGTAGAAAAGACCCAGTCACATTAAAAACGTCAATGGTTATATTAGTAGTCAATTCTTTGAACTTTAATGGCTTATTTACATCTACTATCTTAAAATTAACGTCACCATATTCTGATATGTAATCCATGTCAGATATTTTCCAGAGAGATATTTTTTAATTCTTGACCGACAAATAGCTAATAAAGAATTTCACATACATTGAATGTCAGCAGTTGTACCAAATTTCGTATTTTCTCCATTAAAGGAGCCAGTAACTGACTTACTGTGATAATAAGGCGGCCTGGGTTATTTTCATTATCTCCACAAAGTAAAACAATTTGAGACAACAAGCACGAAAACACACAGCAAAAATTTATCACCATAGAAAGCACAGAACAGAGTGAACAAATACTTACATCCACTTCATCAGTGGTCATGTTGCTTCGAAGGGAGCTGAACACTGAATGGGTCTAATTAACTAGTAGGCTAAGTAGGCTAGGTATTGTTTTATAGACTGAAGTATAAACCAGTGTGGTAAGATATATCCAGCAGTGATCCAGCAATGTAGTGCTAGGAATATCATACTTTGAAATTGATATCTGATTAAACAGAAGGACGGCAGAGCAAACACGCTTCTTCTTCCTCGATGGTCTCTTCTCTTCTTTCTTCTTTTGGAGGGCGGGTGAGGATGCACTGCAACATGGCAGTGCGTGGTTGTATTAGCGTTAATTTAAACGCCGAATAAATCAGACATTGTGCTAAGCACGTGAGACAAAAATAGATTTTTTGTTCCACAACGAAATGGAAGGCGACTGAACCAGTACACTCCTCTGTGAACGTTCGAGAGTAATGAATGTAAATTTTTAGTGTTTTTACCCTAAGCATGTCTTTTTAAAAATGTTAAAACCGTTTTTTGTTTACATCTTAAAAATGTTGAAACCTATTTTTCTTTCCAGGATACTTTCACCATCTTCGAGGATTAGTGAATAAACGAGTTCCTTCCAGTATAGAACCTTCACCACATCCTCCAACACCATTCGCTGCAGCAGCAAAAGACTTATTCTTAAAACCACTTTTACTTCAGGATAAATATACCACGTCTCTAGCGTCAGAAAATTCAAGGTATGTACATCATATAGTGCGTTTGTCCTGGTGGCTAGCATTAAGCTTCTAGCATTAAACAAAGCAAATATGCTACATTTTTTAATGAAAGTTTCTTCATGTATTGTAATGAAGTTCTTGTCGAAGTATGGAGGGTTTTCTAGGATATGGTTAGGTTTGCTTTATGTGAAAAACAAACTTTTCGTTTCTTGTTTAGGCAGCTGGTTTATTCTACATTTATCACCGACCTTTTGTCACCTCCCATGTCCGAGCAAATTTGCTTCTTCGTTGTTCCTGCAATCGCAAGTGAAATCCCATTCTCATCATTTCTTCAATGTATCGCTACAACTCAACAACAACATACTGTGTGGACATTATATTCGTTCTTACATGTTTGTGAATGTCATATAGGTAGCTCTCTTTTTATACAATTTTACATTAATAAAAAAGTATTACTTTCTGTAACTATCAGATGTTGTGGACGTGTAGCTTAGTGGTTAAGGAGTTCGTTTCATAATCACAAGGTCCGTGGTTCGGTCCACAGTATAGCCATGTTAGCCCATGTCTTGTGAGGAAAATTGGGTAGGTAATACCTAATGTAGACATGTAGACAATGTTTATAACCCAGGTTAGACCTTTTCATACTGATCAAGCATTATATTTTAAAATTGGATGAAAAAATCTCGATTCTTTTTTAATAAGTTTCCACACATGTTCAATGTGTCATGTTTGGGTGTGTACTTAACCACATGCTTTAATAGCGCGAATCAGGCTCTAATCAAAACTGCTTTTTTAAAAAAAAAATGTTTATCAATTCTAGCATGTTTTCTGTCATTTTCTGCAATATCTAGGGATTTAATTTCTTTAGATTTCCACTCTTCACAGTTTACTCCATATTTTCTGTTGATAATGTGAAAGTTAAAGATCACATTTACATGACATGCATTGGAACAAAATTTTTCTAATACTTAGTTTTACCATTAGCAGGGAGCTGTTTTTAAATGACGTTGTATTTCACATTTGTAAATGTATGGTTGTAATATGTTGTTTTTATAGAAAACACATCACCTGATGAAATAAAGAACATCGTTTCAGCATTAAGAATTCTCATCCCGAAACTTAATCCTCGAAAAGGTAGAAAGCAATCTCTCAGAATATGTAGGCTTGTTTTTACATTTTCGTACTTTCGCACAACTAATATCCTGATTGGTTGACGCGAGTGTGATATAAACCATGTTGAGTGCAATTGTCAACATTTATTTCTCTTCCAAAAAATTAAATATCTTTCCACAATAGCGGGACCTCATAGTGATGGGACAAGGCTTGTCATCATTTTTTTACTAGAAGTAACCCAGAAATGATAATTCTTTCTGCCTATTGCGTAAACTTTGTTAAGGTAGAACTTGCCGCGTAATTTTTTGCATAACAAGATACCTATAATCCATATTATTGAGGAGGTACAACAACTTTCTCTGCTTGTCAGCATACATTAGATGTGAAAACTATGCAGCTAATACTTTAAGTTTGAAGAAATAATGCAGGGTGTAACTCTGTAAACCAGTCATTACATTACATGACGTAATGGTATTTTTGCTCTTCTCTTTTATGAAGAAAATGGTAGCAGTGCGACGAACACTTACGAATCTGACTCTGATGATAGCGACGTTGAGATGGATGCGGTTCTCACGGTAATTTTCGAACTTTCGAATAAAATATGAATTGCAAAAATATATTTTAAAATGAAATTGTTTGATGCATGGTCTGCTGACGTTTTGTTGCCATTATTAAGACTGATTGTGATTTTCAATTTTTGTTAGGTACCCGACAGCCGATGTTTATCATATATTAAAGAGAAATGCATGAGTGTGTTGAATGAGAAAAACATTACGACGGCTATCTTAAACTTTATAAAACACAGGTTAGAATATATTCTCCAATTCTTTCTTCATTTGTTCATTCGTTCATTTGTTCATTCATTCATTTGTTCATTCATTCATTTGTTCATTCATTTGTTCATTTGTTCATTCAATTCATTTGTTCATTCATTCATTTGTTCATTCATTTCTTTTTCTTCATTCATTCATTTGTTTATTCATTGTGGTTCATAATGTTTTTTAAAATATTTTTTTTATGCAACTATGGTTTATAATTACTTCAAATATGTGGACAAGTAATGCTTTTAAAGCTGGGTCTTGATAGAAACAAAATCCGGATTTTTTTCTGCACAGCAACAGTTTCTTGACTAACAAAAATTGTATTAGAACAATAGAGCAAAAGAAATACTAATAAATCGATAATGGAATGGCCAACCAAATTGAAGAATCTATGTTGCTCCGTTTCGTTATCTTCTAGAATAAAAAATTAATTGAAAAAAGCTTTCCATAAAATTTTTTTTTTGTTACATTAAATTCTTATCACAGGATATTTGAGTCGAAATCCACGTTCATTGTTATTTTTATCACTTCTTTTTCTTTAATAACTAGGCAAGCATTTAGTTCTGATGACTACAGCCGTTACATTCGAGACCTATGTGCTACTAGCCATCACTTGCTGGTACACATACATACCCCAGTCCATAGGTGGAAACTACTCTATTCGCTTGCATTCAATGCTGACTTCATGTATTCATGCTGGTCTGAACTAATGGCGCTAAAAACCAAAACTTTTTCTGGGTATGCATCTTTCTTTTTTGTTTGATTTTTTTTTTACTTTAAAGCAATAAATTATTGATTGTGATAGGATAGATAATTTACCATGTTTCAACATCAACAGTAATTATAACATGAACTGTTTGACTTAATATTATCCTAGCCTTCTACAGCGAGGATTAAAAAGCCCTTCTTCGCTAGGATAGATAAAACTGATCTTATTTAACTCTGTTACGCCAGATTTCCACTAAGAAATACAACGTAAATCATACATTCTTATGTTTAAACAATTTTCGATGTTTTAACGAGAAGGCGAAGTTTGTTCAATCAGATTAACTTAATTTGGAGTGATACGTGTGACCACATTTTCACTGGAAGTCCGGCTTAGAGTTTTTTCACCTAATTCCAATAAAATGGCATCAATTGATTGTGTAATTCCAATAAAATGGCATCAATTGATTGTGTAATTCCAATAAAATGGCATCAATTGATTGTGTAATTCCAATAAAATGGCATCAATTGATTGTGTAATTCCAATAAAATGGCATCAATTGATTGTGTAATTCCAATAAAATGGCATCAATTGATTGTGTAATTCTAATAAAATGGCATCAATTGATTGTGTAATTCCAATAAAATGGCATCAATTGATTGTGTAATTCCAATAAAATGGCATCAATTGATTGTGTAATTCCAATAAAATGGCATCAATTGATTGTGTAATTCTAATAAAATGGCATCAATTGATTGTGTAATTCCAATAAAATGGCATCAATTGATTGTGTAATTCCAATAAAATGGCATCAATTGATTGTGTAATTCTAATAAAATGGCATCAATTGATTGTGTAATTCCAATAAAATGGCATCAATTGATTGTGTAATTCCAATAAAATGGCATCAATTGATTGTGTAATTCCAATAAAATGGCATCAATTGATTGTGTAATTCTAATAAAATGGCATCAATTGATTGTGTAATTCCAATAAAATGGCATCAATTGATTGTGTAATTCCAATAAAATGGCATCAATTGATTGTGTAATTCCAATAAAATGGCATCAATTGATTGTGTAATTCCAATAAAATGGCATCAATTGATTGTGTAATTCTAATAAAATGGCATCAATTGATTGTGTAATTCCAATAAAATGGCATCAATTGATTGTGTAATTCCAATAAAATGGCATCAATTGATTGTGTAAT
Organism: Hydractinia echinata; assembly: GCA_030067915.1. Classification (NCBI taxonomy): domain Eukaryota; kingdom Metazoa; phylum Cnidaria; class Hydrozoa; order Anthoathecata; family Hydractiniidae; genus Hydractinia; species Hydractinia echinata. Next base: position 408,668 of record JASGCC010000188.1, on the reverse strand, counting down.
TCCAATAAAATGGCATCAATTGATTGTGTAATTCTAATAAAATGGCATCAATTGATTGTGTAATTCCAATAAAATGGCATCAATTGATTGTGTAATTCCAATAAAATGGCATCAATTGATTGTGTAATTCTAATAAAATGGCATCAATTGATTGTGTAATTCCAATAAAATGGCATCAATTGATTGTGTAATTCCAATAAAATGGCATCAATTGATTGTGTAATTCCAATAAAATGGCATCAATTGATTGTGTAATTCTAATAAAATGGCATCAATTGATTGTGTAATTCCAATAAAATGGCATCAATTGATTGTGTAATTCCAATAAAATGGCATCAATTGATTGTGTAATTCCAATAAAATGGCATCAATTGATTGTGTAATTCTAATAAAATGGCATCAATTGATTGTGTAATTCCAATAAAATGGCATCAATTGATTGTGTAATTCCAATAAAATGGCATCAATTGATTGTGTAATTCCAATAAAATGGCATCAATTGATTGTGTAATTCTAATAAAATGGCATCAATTGATTGTGTAATTCCAATAAAATGGCATCAATTGATTGTGTAATTCTAATAAAATGGCATCAATTGATTGTGTAATTCCAATAAAATGGCATCAATTGATTGTGTAATTCCAATAAAATGGCATCAATTGATTGTGTAATTCCAATAAAATGGCATCAATTGATTGTGTAATTCTAATAAAATGGCATCAATTGATTGTGTAATTCCAATAAAATGGCATCAATTGATTGTGTAATTCCAATAAAATGGCATCAATTGATTGTGTAATTCCAATAAAATGGCATCAATTGATTGTGTAATTCCAATAAAATGGCATCAATTGATTGTGTAATTCCAATAAAATGGCATCAATTGATTGTGTAATTCTATCTAAGTAGTCCTTTTTTTGTAGTATTTTCTTTCTTTCAATTTTCTAAGAATATGCGCTTTATTACGTTTAGAAAAGATCTGAATCTCATTCATCAGCTTTCTCACGGGTACACCATGTCAAGAGAGGATCAGTCTCGATTATTACCACTACTGGGAAGTTTTGCCTCGCTCTTTCGCTATGCTTTATTTTCTATCTACGATTCAGACTTTTATGGTGATACAAAAAGTAAGTCGAACTAGTTGTTTCGTATACTTTCGTATTAATCATTTTGATGGGTTCATTGACAGAATATCACCTTTGTCCGGAATGTTAGGAATTTTTTCAAAAATCGTCAGAAATATCAGCATTTATATGGCATATTAGGAAAATCCTTTTCTCGGTACAACCTGTCGGCGTCTGTAGAATTGAGTGATCTAAGCAGAACTTAAAACTAGTAAACAGTATTAGCTACATAGTATTTTGAACGTGGTACTGACAATATACCATGGTCATTCTTCTTATAATATGAAGAAAATGGCTAGGTTTTTAACGCACTGTCATGTAAAGTTCATTTTATCAATGCCAGTAAAACAATATATGACCAATACAATCGTGTACTTAGTTTTAAAATAGCGATAGAAAAATTTCATTATCAAAATTCATTATCCACGTCATGTAAGGAAGTGGAATAAAAAAAAATCCAAAGAAAAGTTGTTCTTTTTCCGAATCATAGAAGATTGTTTAGATTGTGTGTTCTTACTAAATCAACATTTCCTACCATATATTTTTTTTAGCCACCGGTTCAAGGTTAATGCCTTTCTCTCTGCGAGAACTTGTTGATATGTCTCAGATTTTGCGAGATGTTGTCCTTGGTCTCATCACATTTATGTATCCTGACATAAAATCTGCACCAGCAACCGAGAATTGGCAACTTTTATGTCAAGTAAGTGAGTCCTATGTTTTGCTGTTTGTAAGATACTGAGATAATAGTGTATTGATTAGTGTGAAGCTTGTGTAATATGGGCTATACAGAAAAGCTCGACCCTGGACTTCGTATGGGAGGTTTTGTTGCTTCTGCAGTGCCTATCGTATTGGAAGATTTAGAAATCCTTAAGTACAAATCTTACTGGCCACCTTCTACCTGTCAGTAAGATTTATTTTTTTAGATTTGCAATATTGTTTTTTGTATGCATTAACCCAAGAGTGTCTGTACTAGACGGTGACACTGTTACTGAAGCAGTTATACTCGCGAGATTCGAGACATCGCTTCTGTCCAGAAAATCACTGGCTTTCAACCAAAGCGGCTGTGAGTCAGGAAAGTTTAAATATTTCGTCGTTCATGAAACAAGATGATGATGATGTGCAACCAGAGGAGATCTTCAAACCAGGAATGAGTACGATCAACGCGAGAAGTTTAGCCATCTTAAGATACGTGCCATTCTCTGTCCCTTTTATGCAGCGTATCAGGGTAAGTTTTTATCTTGTATGTTTGTATGCTGTTTTCACTGTTCAGAATTGTTGTGACATATCCGCTGTGTCGTTTCTTGTTAAATGTATCCTACATTTATGGATTCATGTCTCATTCAAGTCATAACTCATTCAAGTCATAACTCTCTGTGTATTTTATCGTTTTTTTCTTGCTTGGTACTTTAACATTTCAAATGCATTTAGCCACCTTTAAGGTTATTTGAAAACGTTAATCCATTAAAAATGTGTAGTGTAGTCCCTTGTTCATGACAGTATCAACCGGAAGCGAAGAAGCTATCTTATGTAAATTTCCATCAGCAATATTTATTTTAAAAGTGCACTCCTCCGCCGTTAACATCTCCTCCAGTGACTCAACCTTTGCGCCGTTCCTGCAATTAGCATATTTTTATACCTTTTTTAATCGCCCTTTTATTGCAATGTGAACGCTCATCTGAAATGACAAGTTAACATGTGACGTCACTTTAACACGACATCTTAACACGTGAGGTCATTTTTAACACGACAAGTTACCACGTGACGACACTTTTACACGGCAAGTTAACAATGCTGACGTTGTCTCTTCTCTAGATTTTCCAACGTATTCTAACCGAAGACAAAAACGGCTCTTTAAATGTCGAGCAAACTGTCCTTCCATCGCACGGCTTGAATATAACCGTCAACCGAAAGTATTTATACCAAGACGCATATGACCAGTTATCTGAAGACAGAGCCTCCGATGTGAAGAAGCCAGTACGTGTGCACATGATTAATGCGCAAGGTCTTAATGAGGCGGGGATTGATGGTGGAGGCGTGTTCAGGTTCGTTGTGTGGCGGTTACTTTATGCGTGTCGTCATTTTTTTTACTATTCGTCGTGTAGTCGTCACTTTTTGTTGTTGCGGTCAATGTTGTCGGCTTGTTGTGTACCGATATATGCTCTGCTTTCGTCATAGAGAATTTATGTCTCAGCTCTTAAAAACCGGGTTTGATCCAAGCTACGGCTTCTTCAAGACAACGTCTCAACAACTCCTCTACCCAAATCCCGATGTTGAGCGGATTCAACCGGATTATATTAAGCACTTACATTTTCTTGGTCGAATGCTTGGTAAAATAATCTACGAATCAATGATGGTTGAATTACCGTTAGCCGATTTCTTTCTGTGCAAATTGTTAAGTAAACAAGGCGCCGATGTGGATATTCATCAACTGGAATCGCTAGATCCAGAACTTTATAAGTAAGTTAATGTTTATCCATGGTCACATTTACTAGAATTAAATTTTTTTTTTAATATTATGCATGCCACAGAATCTTTTTTTCCTACATTGTCTGAAAAATTCATTTTGTGTTTTTATATCCTGTTTAACGAAAAAACCACAAAAGTATATTCAGCTCGATATCTCGAACTATCAAGGGGACCGACGAAAAAGTTCAAAATATTGAAAGTTCGAGATATCGAGCGTCGAAGGCCTTTAAAGTTCAAGATGGCCGTACTTATTTACGAAACCACGTGGAAATTGTGTTTTTTGGTATTTTATACTTTTCTGCGACAGCTTTATTCGTCGACCCTGTCTGCAATTCTTTTTAGCATTGGATTTCTCAGCCAACGTTTTTACCACGAGCATTTTGGGGGAATTCAAAATTCCTACATTGTAAAAATTCGAAAGTCTCTTTTATGTATCAATCGAACTTTTTATAAAATCGAAGGTTTTTGTTTGAAAAATAAGGATAAAGTTCGTGATAAAATATGCTGAAAGGACGGAAAAATAGTTTGACAAAACGAAAGTTGTAATAACGGAGTTCGAGATACAGAACGTAAGTTTGCCTACAAGAGATTTCAATAACTGACGGGACCGAAAAAAAAGTTCCCGACAGCGAAAGTTCGAGATAACGTGTGTTCGAGGTACCTAGCTTCGACTGTAGACTATTCATCTTATTTCATGAGCCCGTAACACTGAGCTAAAAAGGTTAAGCAGCCTTCTAAATGGTTTTACGATCCTCCAGTTCTTTGAATTTGTTTTAACTTTGGTAATTACACCTTAGCGAATAACTTATTTATTCTTCACCTGTCTGTGTTTTGAATTGTAAATGCACAGGATAAGCTTTTTATTTAATTGCATGGAAAATGTCACCATTGTTGTGTAATCTCACCATCAGGATAACTTGTCTCTATTACCTTCTTTTACTTTGCATTTAGAAATTTGTTATACTTAAAAAATTATGAAGGAGATGTGGATGATTTGGCGTTAAATTTCACCGTCATTCAAAGTGATTATGGTGAAACCAGGGTAAGATATTATATCTGCTATTATTAGTTATTATTAAAGTTATATTTTTACACGTTGTCTTTGTTGAGAAAAATAAAAATTTTGTTATCACTGAACCTGCTAATGTTTTTTTGTATAAATAAAATGTTATGATATATGTTGGTAAAACCAAGAAGAACCAGGAATAGAGTATCAATATTGGATAGATATCACTCAGAAAAATAAAATAACCAAAATAAAGTACGAGGTTAAAGCGAAAGCTGTACTGTTTACGATATGCCTTACGTCAAACTTTTAGCCGGTAACCGAGAATACTATGTTTACAAAACTTTGCTCGTAAGAAAGCTTTGATTTACAAGTTGCAGTTCACTTGAGTCGCGAGAATACTTTGATCAGCTCTTTATATTTTTATTTCAAACGCTTTTAAAGAAACGCTCAACGAAATTTAAAATTTTAAAGTATGTGCGTGCGAATTAATTGCGTCAACCCCGCTGATGTTACTCATTACGCTGAATGTTCCAAAGAACAAAGAAAGAAAGTTCCCACGAAAAAAAACAATACTTCTATTTGTGTCGTTATTAAATTAAACCCTCGCCTTATCAGAAACAGGTTTTGCACAATCTCCTACATTTTCTCAGCCGTGATGGTATCTTTCACATGTTTCATTTTCAGGTAGAAGAGCTTAAACCTGGTGGGCGAGACATTTGTGTAACTAATAGCAACAGGATCGAATATATTCATTTAATGGCGGACTACAGGTTAAATAAACAGGTATTATCGAGTTTTGTGCAGACTTTATGATTTGTTGTTTTACTCGACAACCCAAATTATCTAGCATTTTGCTTCGTTCCAATCATGTTGACATAACACGTTTTCATATGAAGAAATGAGAACAGGTATCCTTTTACAAATAAGAGGTACTGAAGTATCTATTAATCTAGTTTTTATTTAAATATATTGTATATACTAAAATATTTATTTATTACTGGTTTCATATTTTTCTGATTTTCTGTTTTAGATTCGCAGTCATTGCAACGCTTTTCGCGCAGGTTTAGCTGACGTCATCAATATCGAATGGTTGCAAATGTTTGACCACAGAGAGTTGCAAGTAAGTGTCTGGCAGTATCCCTGATTCTCTCACATGCACATGCAAGAAAGGTAATGAAATCACCAGATTTCTAGAAAATCAGTGAATACCAGGGAAATTAGTTAGGTATAAGGGAGAATCAAGTCCAAATCCCCTTCTTTTCGTGAGAAAATCAGGTTTGTGGGAATTTTGTCTTTATTAAACACATGTATTATTTTATTCTCGTTCTGACATTTCAGTATAGACTTTCCTTCAGTTTTAATTAACTTGGGGAATCTTTGTCTTCCAGAGAAGTAAATGATTTGTGTATTCAACATAGTTCCATCTGGGTGCAAGGAAGTATAGAACTCAGTGTCAAAAAATGTTATGAAAATCAGAGAATTTGTTTGACAAAATTTGCTAGAAACCCTGAATCACAAACAATAAACCCCTCGAACAATGAATGAATGCATAAATAAATAAATAAAAAAAAAATGAATAAATGAATAAAGCAGTGTATTTTGTTTTGACACCAATCTGTCACTCGTTTAGATCTTAATATCAGGAGCAGAAATTCCAGTTGATATGCACGATCTTCGACAAAACACAAATTATTCAGGTCAGTTTTTTTCTCATCTAAATTACTATCAGGTCAAATATTCCACAAGGTTTCTGATATTTCCATAACTTCTCAAATTTTCTAAGTTTGTAACTAAAAAATGAGTGGCGATCCTGTCTTCTTTTGTATTCGTAGATGTGTATAATACATCCATCACTTCATGTTTCATTTTAACATTTGTTGATTATTTAAAACCGATCAAACTCAAAAGTAGACTAAATTTTTGCAGGTTCATATGCGGGTGACGAAGCGTACGTCAACGAGTTTTGGAACATTTTATATTCACTCACCGACAAACAAAAAAGACAATTTTTAAAATTTGTGACGAGCTGTTCGAGACCTCCGCTGTTGGGATTTTCAGTGAGTATTTTGTTATGTGTTTTTGTGTTTTATTATACAGATATGAGCGAGATCAGCTGTATCGTAACATAATCGTGTGTTGTTTGAATGTTTCTTTTATGGAAAAATTCGATATTTGTTTTGCATTTCGCGAACTTTCACTTAGCCATAAAAAATTTGGCGAACATAATCTTCGCGAATCAATGCGCTTGAAAAAAAATTCGCGAGCATTAACGTTCGCGAATTTGGCAAAAATTGGCTAAATTCGCGAAAGTTTTTACAGTTAATTGCGATGTGTGAGTGTGGAATAATTTGCGCATAAAGAATAGTTTTATGCTTCTAACTTAGCTCCTTTTTAAAAAAGGGTTTGTATTTTTGAACGAACTTAGATGCAAATGGTGTGATAAATGATGATAGTTTTTCATGATAGTAGCAGTGATAATTTGTGTTATAAGTATTTATGACCATCTATGAACTCCCTGTATCCTGCTCAAATTCGTTAAAAACGTAACTGTGTTCAAATGTTAACATTCTTTTTTTGTTTAGGAGTTACACCCACAGTTTTGTATTCATTATGGCGGCGAAGAAGACAGATTACCCACTGCCAGTACCTGCATGAACTTTTTAAAACTACCAAGATATAAAAACACAGAACTGTTGCGAGCAAGGTTGATATACGCAATCGAGGCAGAGGCTGGTTTTGAGTTAAGCTAACGAACCTTTGTTCTTTCTTTTTGCACACACACAAAAACTTTGGTGGGAATAAATTCGCTTCGAGGTCCTGAAACGCGCTTCTTAAAATTCTATTCCGTGAGAAATTTCGATCCTTTTCAAAATAACCTGGTAAATATTGATGATTTTTATTAAAAAAATGAGGAGTCAAATAATTTTCGTTATATTTTATTTATCTGCTTGCCCCAGCTAGAATGAAGCTATAACGTAATTCAGAGGTGTAAGGACTAAATTGGTTAAATTTTTAATGAAAAATGAAGTTTCTTTGTTTATCTTAATATTGTAATTTATATTCAAATTTATTGTATTTATATTTTCATACATTGGTTTACACAAATTGACATTGTTGCTTTTTATTCTGATCTTTTTGCGGACAAAAAATGCATTTCCCTTTGCGCCTTTAACATGCATTTTGTTCAGACATATTTTCAACAGAACTTCCTTCACTTGTGTTTCTATTTAAAGAAATGTGTTTGAGATTTTGGGAATAGGTTGCAAAGCCACAGCTGCAATCTCTGGAACTGACATAAATATTCTTATTCTGAAAAAGTATCAGGATAGAAAGGATTATACAGAAGCCAAAGAAGAAGCCATTCTAGAATCATATTCGGTTTCCAACGAAATAGATCGAGAAGCAAAAGTGGCCACAACATCGAACACAACCAAAAAAAAAAGAGACAAGTGAAATCGAGTGCACCAAAAAGTTTTTTACTTAACAAAGAGGAGTAGAAAAAACAAAATGAGAGTTCAAGCTAGCAGAAAGTAAAAAAACGGTCGTTTGTTAGTAAAAGTTTATTCCCGCAAAATGCACAAATTTTGCAGTCCAGTCACACTTTCTTCCTGTAAAATAATCTGAGTTCACCAAAATTTACTTTACGCTTTTTATTCTCACATTATCGCAGATTGTTTAACCACTGAGATTTCTAAGCGAATATATCTACAATCGCAGACGAAATATTTAAAATATCTTCGTCTTTATTTTGTTAGTACATGCAGTATGTACAGATGTCTGTTACGTAGAGGTTGTTTTATAAGAATTGGACCGTAGACGGTGCAGGAAAAAGTGTCCACCATGAACATGTGTCCGCTATATAGCATGTCCGTTATGTTTTCTATACGTTTGACAATCTACGTCAAATAGACCGGAGAATAAGATTTAATTGGTGCTTCCGTATTTTGCTTCCGTGAAACACATGATATCGATGACCCGTACGATGTATTGAGGAGCAAACCAACCTTGCTCCACTTTCATATTGTTCAGTGCAATAACACTTTTCCAGTAGAATTTTCACCCCATCTTAGCATTACTTGATCCATAGATTCCTTTCATTATTATGTGATTGGTGTGATTAGCAAACTCAAACTACCAATTGATTCGTAACTTCTGAGTTCCTTCCCTTGCATCCCTTGTAGCATAATGTGATAAAACAGTGTCCAGGTATTATGTGCCAATGTATCATCTTGTATCACTCCCGCTAAAATGTCTGTCTTCCCTCTCCATTCATGTTAGCCTGGTTCTCTGACATCTCACATAATTTTCCTATGACCAAATCTGCATTATAATCCCTAGAACTCGAGTTCGAATAACTCAATGTTGAGTAACTCGATTTTCGATGGATGTTATCAGAGGCCTATACACCTGATCAAACGACCTTTGTGGTTCATGTCTGTCTTCGCACATACAGGAAAGTAAAAAATGAATACATTGGTACATGAAATACTATTTTGGAGTTTACTTTTAGTCTAGCAGTTAAGCTACGAAAATGAGCCCGTGAACTTAAGATTTCCAGGTTGTATCAACGAAAAATCATCGAGAAAAGCAAAATAAACGGTTTTTGTTTTTATAATTATTTTATATATAATATAGAAATTATACAAAATAATTGGTTATATGCATAGTGTGAGAAATATTATGAGGTTATAAATATAAATTTTATCCTACAAAAATAAAAGGGTAACAAGTCCAAAATTCCACACAATCCTTAAGTAAGCGAGTTAAAAATTCCACATAATCCTCGAGTATGCGAGTCAAAAATTCCACATAAGATGATTAAAACAACAGAAAACATACACGCAATTAAATGTAGATTCTTCTAATATCAAATGTGATTAATCAACAGAACAGAGTAACTGAGACTTAATTAAGTGCATTCACCATATCAACATGTTTAACTCAATTAATACATGGATATGTTACAAAAAGCCTTAGGACTTAGAATATAACTTTTCTATTTTCTTTAAGAAAAAATGTTAGAAAATCGAAAATTTAAGGAAAATTGGTGGGGAATTGACGGGAAGAGGGTCAGGTGGATGGAAAGGGGGTCAGGTCGGGGGATGGATTTGAGGGTTTCTGCAGGAATCTGCGCACTCCATTAAAACGAAAGGATAACGATAAAGACGGTAAAAGATAAGATTCAATAAAATTATATAGTTGTTATAAAAATCAAGATATGCAAAAATTAATGGGTAATTCTGATATGTTAAACTTCTTTCATGGCTGGTACACAACGACATGGCCAATTTGGTTTATATCAACATTGCATTATACAGTATGCACGGATAACTTGGTTCATTCACAGCATAACTGGATTTATCGTTGAGAACATGATAAACCTTTTTCATCTGGTTCGTATACTGAACATTAACCAAATATACAGCGAAGCGATTGAAATAAAATTGCTTTGTCGGCTATATATATACTTATAATATTTCTTCTCTTAAATAAGCGGGTTTCGACGCATGCTTAAAATTCGTCGACCGCTGACTAATAGTACTGCAGTTAGATATGTCGTCACCACCGCATGCTGACTCAGCATAAATATCCGGATAAGCCTTTTGTATCTATGGAAATGAATTAATTACGATAAAAGAAACGTAATATTTCGACAGAGATTTTTAATTTTTCGGAATGCAAGTACAGTTTTTTTCGGGATTAAAAACGGGGAAAAATTGCACACAGCGCCCTCTTTTATAAGCGAAAATTTTTAATACGCGCTCAATAAACGCCACAGGGCGGTTACCTAAATGGAAAATTAAAGCTTAATTAACAGCAGTTATTTTTAAATCATATCAAAACGGTTTTCTTAAATTTTGACTTCTTGTTATTGAAAACACTTATTTTATGTGCACAACAAACTATTAGCGCGGGTTGCTAAAATTTATTACCTGGACTAAATTATTATAATTACAGAAAGTTAACCCTCTGTATCAGCGAGACAAAAATTAGAATAGCCTCGCTTTTGAAGCTTAATCCCCCGATCAGTTCAATCAAATAAATCTTATTCATATTTCATATTAACTATTATATGCGCTGGACTGGATTGTTTAGTACGGTCAAAGAAGTATGAACAATACCTGTTTTAACCTCCGCTGCTTCTCCTTTTCGTTCAACTCGTTATCCTCTAGGATGGAGATTAATAAATTACGTATCGCCTTCTTAGACAAATCCTTCGCTTCTTTTTCGTACTGCTCCTTCGTTATTTGAACGCAATAATAACGCTGTCTTGACATTGAGCGTGGTTTATCATCTGCGGAAGAGGGTCGCGTACATTTTACATCCTCCACTTCAACTTGTCTTGTAAATATCTAAAAAACACGTGAAGTTATTTAGTTGGCCATGATGGAAGTTGGAGTGCATCTCTCCTTCGTTAGGCTAAAAACTTACCGGAGCACCTAGGGTGACGGCTATTTTGTGATCCACTTGTACGCGCAAGCCGGAGGGTGTCTAAAAATAGTTTTAAAGTTTTCAGGCATGACACGCAAATGAAATCTTTTCTGTTTACTTAAAGGCTCAAACAAACTAAAATACAAATTGTAAAATGGTTAAACATACCTTAAAAACTTCATCATAATATTCCACTAGCAATCCAGATATGCGTATGGCCACCGCATCTTGGAAATCGACGGATAAAGCTCCTTTTTCTTGTCGTGTTATCAGCCGAAAGAAAGAGTGAATGACCTGCAAAAAATGTTATACATGCGTTTCCTGAAAACCAGGTGCGTTGTCGTAAAACACCGTAGTCTCTGTATAGACAAGAAGTATCGCAATAGCGACAACACCATCGTAATATCGACAACACTTATCGTAACAGTAATAACAAACACACACATACCAAATCCTTATTAGGTAAGTCTTTGCTGATTTCCAGTATTTCGTTACAAGCAATTCCTTTCATGAAACTGGCTAACAGTTGTAACTGACGACGATTCCAACATGGTAGCAACAGCGTCACGTGTTGCATCAAACGTATAGCACCTTCCATATTCTCGTAAATAATTTCTAAACAAAAAGACTAAAGTATAAAATAATATTCTAATGTCTTAACGGATAGTGAGTACCGTATACAACTACGAATAAAAACTTTTCAAAGAGATTCAGTTTCTTGTGCAATATGACGGTGCCATCAAAGTAGCGCTTACAATGAAACACAACGCGAGAATTTTACTGCACAACATTGTCAGGTGTCCATTCGCAGAAAGGGTATTACATGTGGTTGGAAATTTCACGTGCACAAAAAATGACTACACTCGTAAAAGTCTAGTGAATGTGTTAACATCATTTAATAACAGCCTACCTGCGCATTCTTGCAACAACGGATACAAATGACACAGTATTAACGGTTCATTTAACGTTGTATGGTAATGTTCTTTAACTGCTCGATAGACATCTCGTTCAAAACCAGGATAGTTTGGCAGGTCTTGTAGCACGCTATCATTTGTGTTCTGATTCGAGTTTGGCCCTTAAAATATAAATAATAAATTTTTAAGAATATAGGAGAAACAAACTAAAAACAAATAAAGAATCACCTTACGGTGGATATATAAAAGTAGAAAAGCAGGACAGAAATATCATTATTAATTACTATTATTAATTTAACACAATTCAATTTTAACACAACTTAAAAGTCTTAAAAACGTTGTAGCAAATATTCTAAAATATAAAACAATGCGGAGACTTAGGTGTGCCCAACTTGTTATATATTGTTGACTCATCCTCTCTCATTAAAGTGTGTTCCTAAATAAACAGGGGATACCAGAGTGGTCAAATACTTATTGGGGAATAAAAAACCAGGGGAAGTTAAATTTTTCTTAGTGTGTTATTAGAATACAGCATATAATTGACTAAAGGATGAAAAACTTTTTAAAAAATTCTGGCTTTTTGTTATTTTTGAAGTTCCCAGGAGTTTTATTTTGTTGCGCATTTTCTGCAACAAATGCCTTGATGCAGAACGATATTTTTTGAAGTTTGCACGGTGTAGCCACTAGCTGAACCATTAGATTGGCAACATTCTTATTATCAACCAGATAAAATGTTTGAAAATACTACCCACATTTTAATAACGTTTCTCTGTTTTGAAGCCATGGGTGAACCCAAAACCCAGCCATCTTCTTGATTTCAATTTAAAAACTGTTGCAGCACATTCTGCGTTTGATGGTTACAGGGGAGATTTTTCATGCGTATGCAATGCAGTAAATTGCGTTGCATGCGCCTAAGAAAAATTCCCCAAGTGTCCCCAAGGCTTCAGTGTTAAATTTTAAAAACGACAACAGAATTAGATAAATTAACAGTTCCAAGAAAACACGATTTAAAACATTCTAACAGACGGAACAATTTCCCCCAGTTTTCTATTGAGGCAATAATAATACTGGGTACTCTAGAGTTTATCGCTTGCTTAATATATTCCTTCCAGTTGTGACAAAAGAGCAACTTACATTCCATTAGACAGTTCATAGCTGATAGTAACCATTCAGGTGCATCAGTTGTCACTGAAACAGAAACAAAACAATCCTCATTTGATGTTAAACAAGGTCAGCGAAAATAACTAACAATTTAAAAGTTCTCAGTTTTTTTACCATCTGTGCCACTTTTTTATATTTAAAAAATATATATTAACATACATTGTGGAGTGCTCCAGTTCACATTTTTCATTATACTATTTCCACAGACTTGATTCTCATCAAGAAAATCAGCTATCCGCTCAATGCCAAGAAGTTTCTTTAAACTGAAAAGAAAAAAAATAATTAGGTCTTCTATTCCATGTAGATTATTCCAATTTTTCTTTAAATTAGTTCAAGCATTTAATCAATAACACACCTCAAAATTACAACAGATTTCCATGTGTCTTCCATATCGGATGTTGTAATTGTTGGACCATATGTTTCTTTTTCATTAGGTACTACACCAACCGTATCAATGGACCACATACTGCTAGCTTTGTACAATGTACTCTTATTTAATCCCCAATTGGAGGAATGATGCAATTTTTGAAGTTTGTTTATCTCAAAATTACTTTTATGAATATCAAGAACGGAGCCAAACTTTCTGTTCCGTAACATATTGTTTTGGGACAAGCTTCTACGTCGCATTGGATGCGAAGAACATGTTTTATGTCTGATTTTTGTCAGTCTTGGGGACGTTGCAACGGTACTAGAGGAACAAAGAGGTACAAGTGTTGGCTTAACAACAGGCTTGCGTTTACCCTCTTTCCTCCTTTGCGTTGCATCCTTTTCTTTAACCAATGGGTTGATGTGTGCCTCATCATGGCCCACAACAGGTTGATTCATTGGTGTCTGCTTTGACTGTGCTTTTTTATTTGGTTTATAACCAGGTAGATTAACAATGTCATATGAATTATAACTAGAAATATGATTGATATGTGAAGGTTTCTCACCAAGCATAGCAACTGCTTTCCTTGGCAGCAAACTGCTCGTGTAACCTTTGGTTTCAAGATTGCTATCAGATTTAACAACACGATTTAACTCCTTTTTCTGTTTTTTAGAGGGGGAAAGCATATCACTCTTTTCAGAACCTGTTGGTTGTCGTTTCCCTAATGTTACAGTATGTCTTCGTGAGACAGCCAAATGATTTGGCGAACCTTTTGCAAACTTCCGTATGATTGCCCTCTTTTTGTTTCTTTTACGTGCTGCAACTACTTCATTGTCATTTTTTGTAGTTGACTTTAAAAACGGTGGTACGTTATTGGTGTTGGAAGCAACCTTCTTGTTGAAGCGAAGGGAATTACTTCTAAGAAATTGTGTTTGACTGATACTTGTGTTGAAGATGTCTTCATTGTCTTCTTCTTCTGGATCAAATAGTATTGTAGACATGTCAGAATACCTGTTGTCAACAGCTGTTGCCATTGATATGTTGTTCAAATCAAGTGCTAATGGCGTCATACAGCTACTTACAGCTTTGCTTTTCTTCATGTCATCATATTTAACCGCAGGTGGAATATTATTCTCAACAACCTTTCCAAGTGGAGTTTGTTGACATTCCTCCATAGTTATTGTACGTGAATTTCGACGTGCAAAAATTTTTATTAACTGACTTACAGAGTTTTGAGATGAAACATTTTCTTTATCATGCTTAGGATGATTTGCTTCAATGTTTTCTTTTTCTTCAATAAAGGTATATAGGCAGTTTGTGTCTTGAAATTTCTTTGATGTTTTCCCCGCAGCATGTTGAAAGACGTCGTTTTCCAGAAATTTCTGAAGTAACATAAAAGCTTGTTCTCTTGTCACATGAGCACCAAATGAAGAACTGTTTTGAAGGTAAGTGTGTAGCCAGTCGAGAGCTTCTGCACCAGTAAAACATTGTTCATAACTTTTTAATCTCCAACGTCTTCGTTTTAACTCCATGCCTTCTTTAAAACTGTTTAGAAGTTGGTTCCACTAAAATATACAATAGTAAGTTGGACTGTTTAGAAAGCATAATAATAAGCAAAAAATTATTTTCATATGTAAAATCGTGACCATGAAAAAATGACTGTTGTCATTGGCATTTGCATTTAAAACAATAATTTTACTTTTTGGACAGTGGTTATTTCTGACTTGACACAACTGGGCCAATTTATAAAGTACTATAGTATATCCATTATGTCTTGCTTTTTCTGTTTCCTTGTTCTTCCATGAAAATTAATTGTCAGAAATTTCAATGAATTTTGCAACCTTTATTATCAACAAAATTATCATCCTCCAAACAAGCTTTCTTTTTTCGGGGGTGGGGTGAAAAATAAATGGTGAAAGTAGCTTAAAACTATGATAAATTAATTCACAAAGAATATGTCAAAAATAGGACTTTCTGCATACAATATTCCAACTTATAGTAATATTTTATGTTGATACATATTGTTAATTAAAAAAAGACATGTCTTGACTTACCAACTTGGTGGCTTTATAAGGTGAATGTCTTTTATTGACCAGCGCACAGTCAGACATTTTTATTGTGCAATATAGTAACACAGCTATATACTTCTAGAAAGATGAGATTGAAATGCATTCCAACATGAGATTCAACAATCTTATATTTGCCCTTAAAGGGGCTACGAACCGGTTAAAATGCTCACATTCCGTATATCCCGCGTTTTGCGCAATGAACAGACCAGCGCACTTTGCTCGCTGGTTCAATATTTTTTTTCGAAAAGTATATTACAAAGAAATATTTCAGCGAGACTCATTCTGGATGATGACCAAGGCTGGAGAAGATAAAAATTCTAGATATATCTATGTTTAAGTCTGTAAATTACATATGCCGATAAAATAGCCAGTTTGTTTTTCGCCGCCATCAGCTCGACTTTCGTGTAAGTCACTAAAGTCGAAAACCAACAGCCGTTCCGTAGCCCCTTTAAACAGCACAATTTACATTTGTACGAACCCATTCTCCATATGTGGACAATGACCTTATTGATGAATTCAGCACGAGCAATCTTCTCTTGAATTCTTACAATGGACGCTATTCTACTGTTTTTGTTATTTACCAAAAACCATTTTTACGCGGGACAAAAAAATGCTTCTTGACAACTTTTAGCTGCAAAAAAATGTTAGACTTCCCCAGTGCCTTATTCTTTAAATTTTAGTAGTAATAATTCCAATGCTTGGGCTTTTAGAACATCTTCAGACTATCAGGCTTTTTTTTTCTTTATTCTTGCAAAAATACGCATATTTGAAACGTCATGTGCCTGCTTCACTTCAGCAAACCTGTATTTCAAGTTGGCAATTTTTTTAATTGCCTGCCCTATGAACAAAATTAGTGTATATATAGCAAAATGATTAGACAAAAACATCTGTAAAGTTAAATTCAAATCAGCAAAAAATTGTAAAAATATAATCAAGAGTTTTTAGCATGTCGGCATTTGCATCAACATGCGTGGTTTTTGCATCGACAATTTTGTGAAGGGCATGAATAAACTGAAAGGGCATGTCATAATTAAAGTTGGATAAAAAAGAAAGAAAGGAAAAAATGATGAACACTTTAAGCAATCATACTTTTGAATAGCCCCACTCATCCATTAGCAGTCAGGGAAATCCTCTTAATTTAGCTGTACAGCTTAATTTAGATGTCAGCTTATAATTAGGATGTATGATACAGTCTAATTAGGCGTTTTACAGCTTAGTTAAGATGTACAAAACTTTGATCGTCTGAAACACACATTTAACTGAATTTTAGCATCTATCTAACTGAATAAATCCAATATTTACGTGCATATAAACATCTCCAATACATTAGTTTTTTCGTAGCACCCCGGAGATCCGCTAAATTTGAAGTTTTAAAAATATCCGCTTAAATAGGATGTATCACGTGACGTGACATCCTAACTAGGATGCAGTACAGCTTAAATAGACTATCGCAAACAATGAACCATTGTTTATAGTCCATATCTTTCGAACCCGGGGTGCTGGAAATACCGTTCTTCTTTTATAATATAGTGGTCAAACTGACGATGAAAGAGCTGCAGCGGTGATTCTGTTAAATTTTACATTTTTCGAGAAATCGGGGAAAAACCTTTTCTACCTCCTAATTTAGATGTATGTCACCTAATTAAGCTGTATGATACAGCTTATTTAGGAGATCTCCAAATTAAGCTATACAGCTTAATTAAGAGGATTTCCCTGATTGATTAGCTGGTAAAAGAAACGTCCACCAATAAAATATTTTATTATTCTGTCACAAAATTTAAGCAGCGTAGAAGTTTTGCTACTCACCCAAAACGTGCAGCCACAACCCTGGGAATAATATTTGAGAAATTGGGCAAACACTGTCACTTGGGAGGGTGCTCTGCAGGCAGTAAACTGGGAAAGTTTTAATTTTGCAAGGGTGTAGGCTATAGGCAGGAGAGTAATCAACGTCAAAACTGATCTAGCTGCACTTTATGGAAAAATCCACTCCACGTCTCTGGAATAGTGCGAAAATCAAGGATTCCGGGTGTACTTGACGTCCACAAAATTAGTATATTCCTTAGGTCCTAAAGATTTCAGATCTATAGCTAGCTAGCTAGCTAACCAAATAACATTGACAAGTTCGCAGTGTGCGATAGAATGACGTTCTTAATTGCTTGTGGTTGCGATTTGTGAAATTCTGCTCTTTTTTTCAATATAATATTTCCATGGTTGTAGCTAGGCTAGAGCTAAGCTGAGTTATAGACATTTTTGTGACAAACATACTGGCTAATTAGCTAAGAATAGCTAGCAAAGATGAATGGATCCCCGTGTATTGCGAGAAAACTAGCTTTTTTCTGCCAAAAATTACCTATCTTCCTCTGTTTTAATTCTTAAAGTGAGAAAAACTAGTGACAAAGTTTGTTGTCGCTTTTTACGCCTTCATTTCAAATCTTTCGAGCCAAATTTGTAAACATTTTCCATTCCATCATTTACTTATTGATTGATCGTTGATAGACCAACCTAGTGCCTAGTATTATTTCGCCGCCATTTTTTTTGCAACCGATATTTTTACTTTACACGTGGGTGGTAAAAAAATTCCGGGCAAGAAAATAAGCAGCTGGCGGTAAATTAAGCACATGGTAAAAATATCTCTTGAGCGTTTTTGGAAATATGACAAACGATATTGCGTATGAATTCGAAGGTTTAGAATGCTTCAATCAGCTGTTCGCATATTTTTGAATGACTTGAAAAGTGTGAGACTAATTATCAAAAGCACCATTAACGTGCTGACGAAAGGTTTGTAGATTTGATCAGCTGCCATTATTAATTAGACTCCATTTCTTCTCCACGTGTATCTTTCAATTAGTGTAATCAATGAATTAAAAGTTATTATAAACAAAAAAAGAAGAAAATTTTTTGTGCCCCGTTACATCATATGAAGATAAACTAGGACAGCTGGGAGACTTGCAAGAAATATGTAAACTTATTGCACCACTCTGGACGATTAGAATTATATCGGGTGTGGCTATCTATAGCTGTACGGTATGACAAACAGCTGTGTCGATAACAACCGTCATACTTTTAAAACCATTGCAAACATTCCATTTCTAAGACAATTTCCATTTATTTTTAAAAATCTAAGTTAATGTATACGCGTTAAAGAAGAAAATATATACTGACCTGTACCAAAAAAACAATACATTTAAAATTGTCGCATCAATTTTATAAGACCTTTCTGAAACAGCCTCGGGTATTCCTTATCTTTGCGTCAAGCTTGTTTATACAGAAAGCGAAAAAAAAGCCCTATGAAGGTGACGAGAGAAAATGTCAACGCTTAGAGGGAAGAATTATAACCTACGGAACATGCTATTAAAATTGATAGATTTTGTTCGTGTGGAATCCTATTGATCTTGTCGACTATAACAATTTACGATTTTCCATGCGAATGAATGCATTAAGAACGTTTTTTGCAAATATAATAAATTCTATATTAGGGCGCCTTCAGTGTATCAACGCCTCGGTTTTGTTCACACTTCAAAAGGCTCATCGAATGAGACACAGAGAGAAGCCTGTCAGAAAAAACTTTGATATTACTTCGGCGAAGAAGAAAATACTATAAAAACGGGTAGCCTTAGAAGTTGGCAATTTTAGTTAGGAGAGATCTTGTTTAACATCGTGTAAAAGAATGATCTAGAAAATAGATTGGAACATTTATTTTATCTTTTAATAAGATATTGCAGGACTGTACTCTTACTTCAAGAAAAAAGGGCGGAAGAGGGCGTCCAAATGAGCAAGCGTACAAAATTCAAATTTTGAAGTGGCTCACATATTTAAAAATACAATCTTTCCCGTTCATTGTATCATCTGATTATCAAATATTATGAGCAAAAATACATGAAAGATGCTATTATTTCAACAAAAACACGCAACAGAAAAAGATGAACCAATATTAAACTATTTACATAAGAAAGTAAGCCTTATTTTTACGCCGTAATGGTGTTAGCACTCTTCTATTTGCGACATCGTCAATGTTGTAAGTTGTCACTTGTTGTTACATGTTGTCACTGGTTGTAACATGTTGTCACTGGTTGTTGCTTGTTTGCAAACAATCCTTCACAAAACTGTATAAAATCAGGGTGAATTACAACTTTTCGTTTTTATCTGTGTATGTGTCATGTAAAACTTCTTCTTCTTCTTTTCTTGTATGGTTAATGACTGGAAAGCAAGGGAAACAATCTTCATCTGTTCATTAACTTGGCATGTGAATCATGCGCAGTGTTATCGAGAATCTCTTCATTTTTTATTTAAACAAGTCTTGTTATACGTACCAGGAATTCGTACTTCGAAAGATTAAAGATCGACCCAAGTCTGTTTTCCGTAACTTTGAGGGAGATGGGCTGTCATTCTTTCCGCCGCCTGTTGATTTTCGCTTTCCTAGAGTTACTGAATGTCTTCGCGAAACAGCTGAAGGAATTTCATTGTTGTTGTTTAAATGATAGCCAAGTGGATTCATAGAAACACTTCGATTTTTCTTAACATCTTGATTTTTAGTGACAGATGGAATACTATTCTCAATAATATTACCAAAAGGAGTTTTTTGATGAATTTTAGGTGGTCGCGAATGTCGGCGAGCGAATATTTTTATTATATGATTTAAAGAGTTCTGGGGTGTTACATTTTCTTTCTCCTTCGAGTTAATTCTTTTCAAGTTTTCTTTTTCTTCGTTAAATGTATACAAGCAGTTTGTATCTTGAAATTTCTTTGATGCTTTGCCGGCGGCATTTCGAAATACATCATTTTCCAGAAATTTTTGAAGTAACATAAAAGCTTGTTCTCTTCTCACATGTGCACCAAATGAAGGACTGTTTTGAAGGTAAGTGTGTAGCCAGTCGAGAGCTTCTGCACCAGTAAAACATTGTTCATAACTTTTTAATCTCCAACGTCTTCGTTTTAACTCCATGCCTTCTTTAAAACTTTTCAAAAGTTGGTTCCACTAAAAAATAAATAATATAAAAATATTAGGCCTTTGTACACCCTATGTCAGACCAAGTCGTATAAAAGAAGATAGACCATGACAATAAGCTATAAAAAATTCCCTACAGATGATCGAAACGTTTGATATTGCCATTTAAATTATGTGTCCATACATCGTGCTCAGTTTCTTGGAAAAATATAAGTTTGCACGCGTATGATTTACCTAAGCTATTGTGAAAGTTCCCATTTGAGATACGAAAGCCGTGAATAACATATCAATCGCTTATCTAGACAACCCCCTAAAGATACAAATCTTATTCTCATGCTGAACGCTAACCAGAAAGGTTTTTAATTCACACTTTTAAGGCATGACTCAACCGGGGCTCAAATTCACGACCTTCCAAAAAGCAAAGTTCTACTGCAAGGCTATCAGTCGGTCCCAAAGCAAACGTGAATTTTTCACCTCAAACCCATTCCATTCCTCTTTACAGAGAAAGAAAAAAGAAAGAAAAAAGAAGCTATACGCCAAGATAGTTAATCCAAGGATGAGCAAAAATAAGTCGCGCGAAATTAAAACTCTCAAACATTTCCCTGCCGTTAAGGCTAAAATTGGTGAAAAATGTAAAAACTAAGAGGTTTCCCATGACTATTAGTCCATATTTTCTTTACATTATTCGGCCTTAAGATTACATTGTCCTTGCAGGAAATCCAAATAAAATAATTATTTTCTTACCAACTTTGTAGCTCTGAAGGGAGAATGTCTTTTAACAGGCGTGCCAACCATTTTCTTTTCCGTCTATAATTAAAATTAAAAAAATTATATATTTCATATGGTGAGTAATAAATTTTAATTAAACGCTTATAAAGTTTAAAAAAAAAACCATTTTTGTATACAAAAGCGACAAAATTTTGTAAGCTATATACTTAGTATTTTATTTACTGGCGATGGATAGCTAATCAACCAGCTTCAACAATTTTTAAATAAAGACAACTCAAGCACGTGTTTCTTAATTCAGAATTAGGAATATTGAATATACCGGCCTAAACTTAAAATCTTATCACTAAGAGACATAAAAGTTCCGGTCGATAAGGTATTCTATATTTCTCATTCTAGCTACTGCCAACCTAGTGCTCAGACTCCGCCATAAGAAAATTGTACACTGTAGCTAAAGAACAAAAAACAAAAATAGCCAACACTTATCGCCCGCTAAAAATAATTTCCCTTACCTCACTGTACTGCGTATATCTTTAAATGGTTAGTTCTGACTGAAGAAGTAAAAAAAACTCAACTTTTATGATGGTGGAGGCAGCTGTGATTTTCATAGGAAGCACATGGTAAGAAAAATCTCTTGAGTGTTTTTTGGAAACATGACAAACGGTAATTGTTGTGAATTCGGAAAGTTTCAAATACCATTAACAGCTGTGTGTTTACATAAATAAAATAACAAGTGTGAGACTAATTATCAAAAGCATCATTAACGTGCTGACGAAAGGTTTGCAGATTTGATCAGCTGCCATCATTAATTGGAGTGTAATTCTCCTTCGCGTGTGGTTTATATACAATTTTGTTAATTAGCAATTAATAAGTATTTATTAACAACGGGTGAGAGCATAAACTTTCTGGTGTGAATGACTTGAAAATAAACTCCGTGGATTTCTTTCTAAAGGTGAAGTAAAAATATGGTACAAAATCAAACACCAAAAGTATAATTAACGAAGAGAAACTTCTCCAAAGAAAAACAGAAGAAACTTTTCGCGCCAACTAATTAACGAGCGGTGGAGTTGATCATAAAACTTACCGATAATGTCGCCGACGGAAAGAAAAAGTGTAGTTGTCTCTCTTGCTAATTGTTTTCTAAAGTACGCCGATAATATTGAATGAAATGACAATTAGTACACGAGTGGTACAAAAAAATAGAAGAAAAAAATTAACTACATACAAAATACTTCACAGAATTTGTACTAATAACAAATCCTGTATGCGTTTAAATTTTTAACTCAATATTTAAAGCGCTCTCAAGCTAAGGTCAATAAATACTAATGTACAAGATAAACATAGAAATCTAGGAAGAGCTACACAGTTTTCTTTAACTGAAAATCAACGATTCCTAGGAAGCTTTCCAGCTGAAATAAAGAGCTCGCCTCTGAAGACTATTGAAGGTCAAAATAGATACTTTCAAAGAAATTCTATGCCTCTCTTCAAATTCCGTATCCTTATTAAACTAAAAGTATACACGATTTTTACAAGAACATGCTTTATAAGAATATCAGGCTGGGATTTCAGGTTAAAAACAGTAGGTCTATTGTTTAGAAAAATAAATAAAGTAAGAATAATGATCAGCCTGGTTAGAATTTTGCTTGAAGCTCGATTTTGCACTCAGGTATTTTAAGTATGCTAAACTTCTTCAAGTGAACATTACCTTTCTATGGTGCCTGTTTATAAGTCAGTTAGTTATGTCTATTTAACATGACATTAAACGGTAGCATACTGAGGAGCAAAATTGTTCGTTTCAATGTGTTTACAACTTTTTCCATCCCGTTCTACCGCAAAAAACTTCATACTAATTATAACATCCTCAACTTACGCGTAGATGAGCTTTTATTTTTATATTGCATGTTCGAAAAGTTGTATCCTGTATGTGTAAGCACTTTCTTGAACACTTCCCTATCGTTGTGCTATACGATCATCCATAAAAGTGGTATCGTAGCTGTCACGTGAGTGTTGTTTACTGCCTACCCACCTATTCTCCCCCTACGAAATAGTTTCCCTATAATCTGTACACAGGGCCTTTAGGTTCAATGTGTTCCTTAGGAAGAAACCAAGGTTGGTCTAGGGCTGCATATGTGGATTCTTAGCTAACCTATGCTATTAAAAGGCAGTACCATTATTTTCATCTATTTGGTAGATAAGGCAGCTATCTTAACACGCTACGAGTGCTATATCCATCTCGTTTCATTTCAGTACAATCCAAAAGAAAGCCAAAGGAACGCAATATAGAATGAAAAGATGAGTATCCACCGCGCGTGTTAAGGGAATAAAGCGAATACATACTTTTTATATATAAAATATAAGATTTGAACCAGGCTAGTCATTATTCTTATTTCTCTATTGTTCTAAAACTATTGTTTTAACCTAAAATTCCAGCCTGATATTCTTACTAGTAGGACAGAGGATAGCTTTTAATAAATTTGCAAAAACTTTGAGTTTAAACTCAAAAAGAAATTCCAACGCTCATCGACGAAACCTTCATCCAGGAGATCGAAAGTAAAATCTGTTTTTATTGAAAGTCTTGTTAACTGTTTACTACAGTACGTTTTAAATTTAAGGATTTTTCCTCATTTCCTCAGCTCTCACCTCTCTTATATTAATTATTTTAATTGAATGTGGTGTAATGAGGTAAAATGTTTTTGATTATAATTTTAAAACACTCACTCGCCTAATCAAGCTATATATTCTTGTTTCCCTTCAGAAATATAAGGAGACGAAAAACAAGCTTACTTTTCTTTATCATTAGATCACCAGTTGAATGAAAAAAATGCGAACTTGTTGCATAATTGGCGGAAAGATGTCTTTTTCAAAAAAGAAACAAAAAAAAAAGAAAATGTGTTTGATGAAAGCTAAAAGCAATAATACACTAATTCTATGCATTGGTGACTAAAATTTTCTTTGGCTAACCAAAACCGCGGTTTTTTCCCCCGATTTAAGGTTAGTTTCGGAACATTAACTCTGTTTTGGAAAGGTTTTAGAAACAAGGAAGCATAAAATATATCGAGAAATCTTGAAAAATTGAATCGGAGGATGGTATCCGCCATGTTTTTAATGACTGTATTTAGTTGTTATTGCAACTAATTAGATGTTTACATAGGAAAGTTACTAATTGATTGCAATGAGTAGAATTCAATTTTTATAGTTAGGTAGTGGAATTAGAAACACAATGGGAAGAATAATAGGAAAAAAATCGAAACCAAAATCCTCTTCTCGTTTATTAAAGTGACTTAAATTTTACGGTTTCGTAAAATTTGCAAACCACATTTTTCTTTATAAAAACCTAATTTATCCGGACGTCGAGGCTGAGATTTACTAAGTAAAATATTATTCACGAACGAAAATTACTAAGAGAGAAAAGAGAAAAATTACTAACATAAACGGATGTTTTTACAAAGATAACTTTTGAAGTTTTCACCGCTAGCCTGACCAAGTACTTGCCTATTCTCTTTTCGACGCATCTAATTTCCTCAACTTTTACGAAAGAATGAAAATAAAAACATTTGAGGTTGAAAAATGCGCGAAAAATAAGCACATCTACCTTCACGTCGAAAAAAAACACTTCTCTTTCTCTCATCATAGCATTTGTTTCAAAACTTCATCAAAAATAAAAGTGCTAAATCTAAATAGAGCGTTGCTTTTTTTGCAATTTTAGAAAGTGAAATTTTCTCCTGCGCTTCGACCCAACGTGGTGGGTCTGTAAACATGACAAAACTCTCTCTCTCCCCTCCACTTCTATTATTATGGTGTTGATATCCCTGTAAAAGATGGAGGAAGTAAAGACGAGTGCTCAAATGACACGTTTTTTCAAGATCACGATTGTTGTCAAGATTTTCAGAAATAAACAATTACTTAGAAAGAAAATACTAAACGATTTAATGTTTCAAACGATTAAGGAAACCACCGTTATTAAGTTAAACATTCTGCAGACGCTAACTATTATTTTAAATTTTGATTCATGGAGTATTTTTAAACAGTTCACACTGGACTGTTAACACAACGAAAGTATAGTTGCCGCTTGATATGTGGAGCCTCTGATAAGTGGAACTTTTACTAAATGGAACTATATTCCTCGGTCCCTTGGATTTGCGTTATAAAACTCTCTTAATTTCTTCAGATAAGTGGAATCCCGGATAAGTAGAACTTTCACTAAATTGAACCAGTTTTCCCCGATTCCTTTGATTTGCCTCTTCAAGCTCTCTTAATTTCTTCGGATAAGTGAAACCCTGGATAAGTGGAAAATTCGCTAAATAGAGCCATTTTTCTGGTCTCTTGAGCCAAATTACACCCTCGTAACTAGAACGTTTTCTCGACTTTCAAAAAAGAAATCCGGGATTCCAACATTCGAATCACGGATTTCTTAAAACTAAAAGAAATATCCTATCTATCAAGACTGCCCGACTATGCAGTTGCTGTCATATACCACGCAGGCAAATTTGGGTAAACTTTCTCAAGCGTTGCCAGAAAAGACCATGCATCTAAAGAGTGAAAAATGTGGGGGTGGTAAACATAGCAAAGTCCGTCTAACTGGCATGGCAGCTGGAAATGTGATAAGTTGCCTATGTTTGTGATCAGCAAGGCTATATCCCCATAATGTTTAAAAACCTTAAGAATCTGACCTTTCGCTACCGTGATCAGAAAAAAAGTTGGATGCACAGCGATTTGTTTGAGGAGTGAGTTCGAGAGTAGCATGGCGATTTTGTACAAGAAGATCTGAAAGTTGTATTAATTATAGACAACATTCCAGCACATCCACATGTTGGTGGCCTAAACGCGAATCGTTTGGTTTTCTTACCTCCCAATATCATGTTTAAGACGCAGCCGATAAGGGGTAGTTTTCTCTTTGAAGGCAAAGTACCGTTCTCGAATGGTCCTATTGATAAGCAAAGCAAGTAATGCGAAAAAAAGAAATTCTATGAATCAATCTAACGGCATGAATTCACTTGTGTTGTCGTGGGAAAATGTAAGTTAATAGTTCGAAATTGCTTCGCCAAACCAGAAATTTCTGTTAAAGAGCGAGAATGATTTTATGATCCATTCAGTGAGCTAACGGGAAACTTAAAAGAGTTGCAGACTCGGCAGGATTATGCAACCCCTAGCGACTTTACTTCCGAATATTTTGTATGTTTAGATGATTCTGTAGGTGCCACTGAGCCCGTGTTATCTGGAGATGAAATAATCGGTAGTTTACAAGATAGCACGAACAGCATTGTTGTTGATTATAATGAGATGGAAGACGGAAGCAAAGACATAATTGACAAAATTTGTGTAATAACGACTAAGCATATTTCTCTATTATTTTGTCTCGGTTATTAACCACCTTGCTATAAAAATCATTACGCAGCAAAAAAGAAAACAGTTTCAAGCAGGTAAGAGAATATTCTTTTTGGTGTTGGCGCAGCAAAACAAAATTCAATGTCATACTTGATTCGTATTTAAAAAGTTCGAAAATTAATTTTACGTGCCACGGACTTCTGAGATTGCGTTTGCGTTGTAACAATCATTTTTCAGTAACGACTATTACATTTTTCAAATGTTGCAATATTTTTTTTTTTTCAGGTATCTACATATCGTTGTTCTATTGAAGAACTGACCATGCATCACACTTGCTTTTATGTTGCTGTAATTTTGTCTTGTTTTGTGACAGGTATGTCTAAAACTTTTGTTTAGCTATGTTTCGTCTTTGCAAATAACAAATTGATTTATTGGATCTCTGTTGAAATTTACGTAACAATTTTTTTTTTTTTTTACCAGTGTTACTCGCACAAACAACTCCTCTGAATTGCACTGTCGTTCCGATTGTTCCGTCCAAGCCAAAAGATGAAGTCATCGACCCAATTATTAAGCTGGCAAATGACAACATACGAGTTTGCAATCAAATTATTCCGCGTAAGTTCATCAATTTTTATCAATTTTCCCATGTTGCTTGTTTTTGCGTTCATTTTGAAAATTATTGAAGTTACAGTTAGTGTAGGGGTAAAATTAAATCTATCTTGTTTAATATATGAAGAATGAACTCGTATAATAGTCAGGAAAGTTTAAGATCCTGATTTTTGTACCAGAGTGTTTCGAATAAGCGTTGTTTAAAATCTCACAATTACCCGAAGATGGGTAATTTTTTTATTTAAAGATGAACGTAAATGTAAGATTATTAACGTATTAAAACTGGTGTCATATTCTAAATTTCGACAATTCCATCATTTAAGGTCGTGACCAGAAAGGGTAAACACATTTGAATAAACCATATCTGTCGAAAGGCGGGTATTAAAAAGCGCGTGGTTAGAAAAGAGGGAAACATTTATTTGAAACGTTTAAGTTGATATAAAAAGACACTTGTTCTTGTCCTCATTAAAGAAAATATACACTACCAAACTTTATTGAAAAAATACATTTTTTGTGCATTTATATATTTCTTTTAGTTTTGAATGCATTCAATGCCAACCTGAAGCTCAAGGGTGTGTACCTACATTATGGTCAAATCACTAACTTGCTGATATACCTTCACAACCGCATGACGATCATAAACGCAAGACTTGACTGCGGTCTTGTAATGAATGTATCTGAAGCAAGACGGTTTAAGTTAATGTTGCAAAATGATCAAGTTACAAAGAGGGTTTTGAGTGGTATAAAAATGCGGCTAGGAGATGTGAAAACACGTTTGAAGCAAATTGTAAATGGCTCCGGTTAGTCATTGAGCGAGCGAAAATCAAAATCAAAATTATTATAAAAAAAATTCTTTATTTTCTTATAATTATTTTACTTGGGTGATGATCACCGTTGTAGTTTTTACTCTTATAATACAACACTCAGCAGAGAAAATTTTGAAGTTATTTATAAAACATCTTTATTCTTTTTAACGAGGATCTGAATATAGAACTATTCATAGTCTCCATTCTTAAAAAGTGTTTCCTCAATATGTTATGAATTTTAAGGGATTCGATATCCACATTAAACGATTAAGTTGTAGGCCAAAACAATCTGTAGCTAGGGAGTAGCTACCTATTATTCTGAGAGTAAAATACAATAGGACTAGTAAACCACCGCAACCTCTATCCGTTGCTGAATTTAGAAGTAATAAAATCGATGTTGAATAAAAGTGGAATTTCCTATTGCCATTCTTTCCAGCACAAAACAGTATTAACATTGCAATCTAGTTAATGCTTTTGGTAATTATGTTTTAATGAAGTTATCCTTTATACCTACAAAATTAATTTGACCTTAATTTGATTTTGAAAAGAGGGGAGCTTGATTATACCCAGTCGGAAATCAAAAATCACAATTCCTCTGTATTTAGACTAGAAACGCCTGAAGAACAAAGCGAATCGCAACCTCAATCATTATCTTTACTGAATTCTAAAAATGTAAAAGATGGGAAATTACAACGGATAAGTCAAAAAATTTTTTTTTTCATATTTGCAATGCGTAACAAAGAGTATCCAAACATAGAGATAAAAAAAGAGAGAATTTTCATCCTTTTCTATCTCCATGCTACAATAAAGAAAATTTCTTTTGATTTAACTTGCATAACTAGAAATAAGGCCACACAAATTTAAGTCTCGCTGCGGTCTGCAAACGTGCTGTGCTCATTGAAGAAACAAAATGAACGAGGAATACTGCTACTCTTTTATAACAAAAGCGATTTGTTACAGCGCTTATCTGTCATAACAAATTCCCTTATCATCAAATCTCTGACACAACTTTATCGACATGTCTTTCTCTTGTGTCATGCTAGCAGATAATCTCAAATGAGGTACCCCAATTTGTCCATAAATCCGCTTAACTTAAGGGGGGGGGGGTTCTCCAAATACATTTTTTTCCAGTTCCCAGAGATTCGGTTCACCTCAAGATTACCACATAAGTGCATGTTTTTGATACAGCAATCCTAACGAATAGTCCACCTCGAATAAATTCTTGAATTCTAACATAGTTGTAACTTCTCAATCCTAACTCAATTTAGTTTATGTGGGAAGAATACGTATTCCTGTATTCCTGCATGAATTTGGAGTCCTGGATGCAAGCTGTGTCGAACATGATTGAATACCGCTATTTTTTCCGTTAGAGTTACGTTTTCAAAAATACGTTTTTATAGAGAATTGATCAAGCAATCAATTTTATCCACCTGAACTGTTTCCTTAATAAACTTTTGTTTTAGATGTTGCATCAGCTAGAAATTTTATAACTTTTTAATATTTTTCTATTAAGATGTAAAAATCTTTATTGCCATCACTAAAACAAAAGTGGGTTAGATGGAAAAAAAAATCTTACTTTCATTATAACATTTCTAACATAGATTTTATGAAGAAACATCGAATAGAACGAAAAAATAGCCTTTTTTGAAAGAACGATGACGTCAGCAAAACATAATGACGCTAAGGTATTTATTAAAGCGATTGTTTTTAATTCTTTTGATACGTGTAATTTATGAATTCACTCACTCGTGAATATTACATGGAAAATATAATATATAATGGATTAAATTAAGTTGTTTGTTTAATTACTGTATTGTGCAACTAGAAATTTGACAATGTTTATAACAAGACATATACAGCATGAACGAAAAGTTTGTTGGAGTGTTAGTGTTTTTAGTATTGTTCGCGCTCTCAGTAAACTTCAATCCTTTTAAAGAGATTAAATGGGAATCCAACAAACCTGCTTTATCGAATGTTTACGACAGAAAACCAGAATTTAATTCCTTACAAGATGTACATAATAAAATATGGCGGCAAATAAATTCCCTCCAAGAAGAAGGAGATTGTGAAAAGAAGAAAATACTTATATGCGAGAATATTGATAGTTATGCTGGTTTCGGGTCTATGGTGATGAGGTACGGTGCTTGTTTACAAATTGCTTATGCTTTGGGAAGAATATACTTTATAAGACAAAGACATTACGCTCATTTTGGTGGCTTGTCTCAATGGTTACAAAGTGGTTCGAAACGTTGCGGGTATTTATTAAAGAAGTATGGAAATGACACATGTAACCTTCATGACGTCAGGTGTTACTTACAAAACGGTTTTGATGTGAACAACACGCATAAAGTTTTAGAATACACACCTAATATGCGATTTCCTGCCCCTCGAACTATACCGGGAACGATACCAAAATCGCTAAAAGAGGTATTACTCTCGCTTAAAGTAGAAAAACCTTGGTTATGGTTTACCTCTCAGTTTGTAGGTTACCTCGTGTTGCGACCTAATGAGAAGTTTAGAAAATTATTCAACGATTTTGCCAAAAATATGGACTACCGGCATCCAATTGTGTCGATGCATATCAGAAGAGGTGACAAAATTGGACGTGAAGCACAATTTGTACCAGCTAGTAAGTTTTTAAAAGCATCAGACATATTCTATGAAAAGAACTTCCCAAAAGTTACCAAGCGTCGCATTTATGTAGCTAGTGATGACAAAAACATTACAAAGGAATTAAAAAGCAGCACAAAGCAAACATATAGCATCTGCAAGCTCCCTGACGAGTATTTAGCGAAGTCATTACATCCCTATAAAAAAGCAGGGTTTCCCAAAGAAGTCATAGAATCCATTTTGCTAGACTTATATTATCTTAACGATGCAGAATATACGATCTGTACTTATACATCAAACATATGCAGACTACTTCATTCACTAAAGCTCTCTTCATATCCATATAATACAGAAAGTCTTTCGTCTGTAGATGTTCCTAAACTTTCATTCTACTGGTGGTTTGGTTATACTGCTCCGTTTGTAAACTACTGGGTTTCCAGACGTGCAAACAAAAAAAACATGACTTTTCTTGATGGTAAAATGTTGTTTCCTTATACCACAGGAACTTTGTTTACATCACGTGGTACAAAGCTGTTGGTGACAGATGGCCGTTCCACTGTAGCAGTACTGGAGATGCATACTGTTTATAAATTTAGAAATGACGCACACGGTTATGTGTATGCTGATGACGTTATTCCTTGGCCTGGAGAGCCAGAATATCATTTCTATAAAAGTTCTGTTCCATAATTATTTAAGATTAGGATTATATTTTTTAATTTTCAATAAAGCGACAGTCTACTTACAAAATTGTAAAATTAGCTACTGAAACCTTTTTTGTTATTCTGTTGGTAGTTGGAAGACTTACTACAGTTAAAAAATTCTCCAATCCTTTAATACACAACTATATAAAAGTTTTAACGCTGTATTAAATGACAAAAGGATTGGGAAATAATCTCCTGGTTTTGAAATGTTTTTTTTACTTTATTTTAGGTAGAAGTTTTTCATTAAAATGTTCATAATTGGAACTAATATATTTTAAAATTCTTTGTTTTCAATCTTCTTCCGACCGCAGTTTTAGGTAAGGGACGGGGTGATATGGAGTACGTTTGAAGATTAAATTTGCCACATTCTGTCGTCTGATATAAGCCTTCATTCGTTCCTACGATATAGAAAAAAAAGAATAGCGAAGTTTGGAGAGAACTTGTTTGTTTGTTCCTCTAGTGCTATTGACATGAAAAGACCGTCCAAAACTATTTTTATATAAAATTCACCGAGGTGTTACTAAAAGTTCGACTTTCAATTGGAAGTATTCGCTTCGTTTTGCATTTTCCACCTGGCAAAATAAACGTTGGACAGGTGAAACTGTCGGATTTATTTGGTCCATCGTTTGGCTACTTTTGGGCTAATTCAAACATTTGTCTTCTTGAACTATTTTCTTGTTCTTCTCCCGATGAAAATCTACGGATTACGTAAAAGAATTGTGATCTGGAAACATTTTTCCAGGATGAGAGGTGAAACAAATAAAAAGCCTTCTTACTTTAGAACATGAAAACACAAACCAGTGCTGCTATTGAGAGCAAGTGTTAAGAAAGTTGAGAAAAATACACATACGCTTCTGTGACTGAATATCAAGACTGGTTTTGCAACGTTGAAATTGACTTGACAGAAATGTTTTGTCATTTGATCAAACTAAAATGAATTAAAGTTAACACGTACATATGCCTTACATCTTAGAATTTATTTTCGGTGTAGAACAGGCCTTACAGTAATAACCTCGGTATCACGTTGTCACGTGATTTTAAGCAAAAGGGCGGATTTTCAGAAAATTCAATCACACGTCGATTAGCTTTCAAGTATTCAAGGTCACGCAATTGCATTAAAAATGGACGAAACTTCTAATAATAACATGGAAGAACCTGTTATCAACAGCCAATCTGCCCCACAAACGCTAAACGGAATGGAACAATTTGACCTAATCAGAAGCTACCTGGACAAAAAGTTTATCGAACAGAAACAAGAATTCGAAACAAAACTGCAACAACAGAGTACACCGAAAAACATGAAGGTTTCAGCTAAACCAGAATCGTCGAGACAATTTAAGTTCAAAGGTAATCAAATCCAATTCGAATTTAACCAAAAATTAGTGGAAGATTTGGAAGATGTTATCGACCTTATCAAAGAAGGTTCTGTATCAAGATCAACAAACCGTTTAGCAGGAATAAAACTCGAAATCACGAAGCGAAACAAGCTAATAAAAATGGCGGATAGATCACCAGCAGGATGGACCACTGTAGAAGAGTACTTATCCGATGAACTTAGCAAGCGATTCAGATGACGAAAAACGGATAAAATCGGCTGAGTCAAAAGCACTGGCAAAAAAGAAAGCAAAGGTAAAGCCAAAGTCCTTCTACCCTCCACGTTTCAGCCCTATGCACACCCAACTAATGTCCTCGTCGCCACCTATGCCAAACCATTTCCAATCACAAAGATTCGCATTTCCAAGAGAACCATCTCAACCGTCTGGGAGTATCGGCAACCATAACACACCATATTCTTCCCAATCAGCGTACAGATTCCAAAGTGCAAGATCAATGTGCTTCGGTTGTGGAAGACTGGACACTGGAGGAAAGACTGCCCAAACGTTATCGGCCATAAGCAAGTCCAAAGAAAAGACAATAGATAAGTGTTTAACTTTTGATAACAATGTAAGAGATGAGGAAACGTACGAATTTTGTCTAAGTAAAAATACGGCTGGAACTAGAGTTAAGGGTAGGCTTAAGGGAAACTTAAAATATTGGCAAACCATCGGCTGTAATACGACTATTCTCAAAATTATCAAGGAAGGCTATACTATTCCCTTTTTCACGACACTACAAAAACAAACTTTTTCTAATAATCAATCCGCTATAAAAAATTCGGAATTCGTCAATGAAGCGGTACAAGAGCTTCTTGATACAGGTCGAATTAAGGAAGTGTCTTCTGCACCACATGTTGTAAATCCCCTTTCAGTCAGTACCAAAGGAGGAAAAAATAGACTAATTCTCGATTTAAGGTATGTAAACCAGCACATTTACAAAGAAAAAGTTAAGTTTGAGGATTGGAAGGTGGTAAGGGAATTTTTAACTGCACAAGGCTACATGTTTGAGTTCGATATAAAGCAGGGCTACCATCACATTGATATTTCAGAAGAACATCAGAAATTCTTGGAGTTTTCATGGGTCATAGGAGGAAAGGAAAGATACTTTGTTTTTACAGTATTACCGTTTGGGCTTTCTCGGCCCCGTTTATTTTTACAAAAACAATGAGAGTTCTTATAAAATATTGGAGAGAAAATATGATCAAAATTGCGATATTTATTGACGATGGTTTTGGCACTGATAAGAAATATAAAAAAGCAAAACAAGATGCCCTATTTCTAAATCTTTACAACTGTCAGGTTTTGTAGAAAATGCAGAAAAATCAGTGTGGGATCCTAAACAGCAGTTAAAATAGTTAGGTGTCTCGGTAGATTTGGAAAAAATGGAGTGGTACATACCAGAAAAAAGAATGGTTTCAGCGAAAAACTTAATAAACGACATTATTATACGCCTACCTTACACAAGTGCGAGAAAACTTTCACTGCTGTGTGGTAAAACTATATCTATGAAAATTGTAATGGGGGCAATTACACAACTAAAAACAAGAAGGTTATATTCTGTCATTGAGCAGGCATTCTCCTGGGATGCTACGCTAAATATAGCTAAGTACCCCCATGCGATTAAAAAACTATTCTTTTGGAAAAATAATCTGTCAAAATATAACATAAGCAAACTGTACGATAATTCTACAAAAACGATTGTTGTAAATTCCGATGCTAGCTCCACTGGGATGGCAGCGCATGCGATGCATGAAAATCAACAGAGAATTGCATTTAGACCGTTTCTGCAAGAAGAACAAGAAAAAAGCTCCGCTTGGAGAGAATTAAAAACTATAGAATACTCACTGGAGTCTTTAAAAAGCATTTTGATAAAACAGAAAATTCTATGGAAAACGGATAATTTTGCAGTGTCAAAAATTGTAAACGCGGGAAGCCGAAAAAATGATCTTCAAATTATTGCTGAAAATATATTTTATATATGTAGGAAAAATAGAATTGACCTAACGGTAAACTGGGTTCCAAGGGAACATTTGAGATTTGCTGACACTCTTAGTCGTATGATAGATCACGATGACTGGCAAGTAAAAGAAGAGCTTTATAATAATTTGAACCAACTGTGGGACCCTTTTACTGTTGACAGATTTGCTGACAACGACAACAAAAAGATATGTCGGTTTTATTCAAAATTTTATTGTCCCAATACAGAAGGAGTAAATGCGCTAAATTAAGACTGGAAAGGCGAAAACAACTACATAGTACCTCCAACAAGTCTTGTAGGAAAAGTGTTAAAACACATGAAAACTTCGAAATGTAAAGGTGTAATTGTGTTACCTTATTGGCCTTCTGCTTATTTCTGGCCACTCCTGTTTTCAGAAAAAAAAACCGCAATCACAGACAGAAAGGTTTTTGGTGACCCAAAAGTATGTGTAACACAGGGAAAAAAAAAGAAGTGTTTCATTGGCAGCGAGAAATTCGTTTCGCCAATACTAGCTGTCAATTTGGATTTCAGCTAAAAATGCCACAGGGCAAAATGCGTCCGCTGGGACCACAGGGTATGAGTACTGGTCCACTGGGACTTTGATTAAGAGCACAATACTATACTCTGAAAGTTCAAGTAGAATCAAATTGTCATAACTTTCTCCCTTTTAGACTTTATCACAAAACACTTGAAAATTGAAATTGAGAATGAATCTTTAAAACATTTGGCTACTGAGCTGCCAACATATATGTCATTTTGTAGAGAGGAGAATACCCTGAAGAAATATCAATCGTCGTTCAACATTTGGGAATGCTGGTGTAAGTCTTTTAAAGTGTCAATTACGCCAGCCAAACCAACCACTATTGCGTTGTTTATATTAAGCGGAGTTCAGTCCGATTGGTCCTTGTCAAAAATCGAAGGTGCTTATTATGCTATAAAGTTTTTTCATCTTCTCGGAGGGTACGAAAACCCATGTGAAAATCCTATTGTTACTGAAATGCTTGAGCCTTCTAAACGAATTCTTTCGACCAAGAAAAATAGAAAACAACCTATTACAATTGAACATTTAAAGTTATTGCACACAAAACTTTCGCAGAGAAAAAACATTTACAATATGAGGACATTAGCAATATGCTTAATTGGCTATGCAGGGTTTATGAGATTTTCCGAGATAGCCGGTCTTAGACGTTGTGATATATCAATTTGTGAATCTTACATGAAACTGTTCATAGAAAAATGCAAAACTGACGTTTTCAGAGACGGAAATTGGATTTTTATTAGTAAGACTGGAAACGAATTATGTCCAGTCAAAAATCTAAAAGTGTACTTAGAACTTACAAAGTTAACGGACGAGAGTTCAGAGGAATTTATTTTTAGAGCAGTTACTGTGACAAAATCTAATCCGATTGGAACTCTGAGAAAAGGAAAGAGCTTATCATACACAAGAATGAGGAAAATACTCCTAGAAGAGCTGGACAGTATCGGTTTAGAAAAATCAAAGTTTGGTCTACATAGCCTTAGATCCGGTGGTGCAACAGCGGCTGCAAATGGCGGAGTCGCAGACAGGCTATTCAAACGACATGGGCGTTGGAAATCGGAATCAGCCAAAGATGGATACGTGCAAGATGATCTTAACTCGTTACTTTCAGTCTCAAAAGCATTAGGTTTTTAATATGATATGAAATTCTTAGTTTCTAAGTTAGAAGGTTTTAATACGATAAGTAATACGACCAATAACCCCTACTTTTAAGTACAAGCTAAGACGACTCCTCTTCTCAAACAACTTGTTTTTATTCTGTCAAGTCTGGCTACGGGAAAATAAATAAGGTTAATTTCGTTTAAGCAAAGCGAATTAGAAATTAATAGAATTTATTTTCGGTGTAGAACAGGCCTTACAGTAATAACCTCGGTATCACGTTGTCACGTGATTTTAAGCAAAAGGGCGGATTTTCAGAAATTTCAATCACACGTCGATTAGCTTTCAAGTATTCAAGCACCCTCCCACCCACCCTAAAGTTAAGGAGAAAGTTTATTATGCCACTGTGCAGGCAAAAATTATGTTAAGGGTACTTTTACGAATATGTTATAATTTTTTAGTGTGCTTTAACAGTTTTGTGAGAGAAATAATGATATTGTGGTTTTGCAGAGTATTGTAAAGTTTTGTAGGGTAAATTATGTGACGACCTTTTAAGCTAAAAGCTAAGACGACTCCTCTTCTCAAACAACTTGTTTTTATTCTGTCAAGTCTGGCTACGGGAAAATAAATAAGGTTAATTTCGTTTAAGCAAAGCGAATTAGAAATTAACACATTTTCTATAGTATATCATGAAGGTTTCACATTAGCTACCGTGGCTACTATATCATTACAACTACATTCCAAAAGGTATTGTTTATATAAATTGTGAAATAATACTGTCTAAAGAAAAAGTAAATTCCTTAATTGTGACTTAATTCACATTGTGATGTCTTGTGCATAATAAGTTCATAAAATATAATATTAGGTCGCTTCATTGCTGCGTAGTGCAATTAAAAAAATAATTTTAATGAAGCACGTAAAAAGACATTACAGCATGGACGAAAAGTTTGTTGGAGTGTGTGTGTTTGTAGTATTGCTTGTGCTTTCATTGAACATTAATCCCTTAAAAGAAATTAAATGGGAATCCAACAAACTTGCTTCGTCAAATATATACGACAAAAAACCAGAATTCAATTCCTTACATGATGTACATAATAAAATATGGCGGCAAATAGATTCGCTCCAAGAAGAAGGAGATTGTGAAAAGAAGAAAATACTTATATGCGAGAATATTGATAGTTATGCTGGTTTCGGGTCTATGGTGATGAGGTACGGTGCTTGTTTACAAATTGCTTATGCTTTGGGAAGAATATACTTTATAAGACAAAGACATTACGCTCATTTTGGTGGCTTGTCTCAATGGTTACAAAGTGGTTCGAAACGTTGCGGGTATTTATTAAAGAAGTATGGAAATGACACATGTAACCTTCATGACGTCAGGTGTTACTTACAAAACGGTTTTGATGTGAACAACACGCATAAAGTTTTAGAATACACACCTAATATGCGATTCCCTGCCCCTCGAACTATACCAGGAACAATACCTAAATCGCTAAAGGAAGTTTTGCTTTCTTTCAATGTGGAAAGACCCTGGTTATGGTTTACTTCTCAGTTCGTAGGTTACCTCGTGTTGCGACCTAATGAGAAGTTTAGAAAATTATTCAACGATTTTGCCAAAAATATGGACTATCACCATCCAATTGTGTCGATGCATATCAGAAGAGGTGACAAAATTGGACGTGAATTTTCCCACTTAATTCCAGCCAGCAAATTTTTGAAAGTATCAGACACATTCTATGAAAAGAACTTCCCAAAAGTTACCAAGCGTCGCATTTATGTAGCTAGTGATGACAAAAACATTACAAATGAATTAAAAAGCAGCACAAAGCAAACATATAGCATCCGCAAGCTCTCTGACGAGTATTTAGCGAAGTCATTACATCCGTATAAAAAAGCAGGGTTTCCCAAGGAAGTCATAGAATCTATTTTGCTAGACTTATATTACCTTAACGATGCAGAATATACGATCTGTACTTATACATCAAACATATGCAGACTACTTCATTCACTAAAGCTCTCTTCATATCCATATAATACAGAAAGTCTTTCGTCTGTGGATGTTCCTAAACTTTCATTCTACTGGTGGTTTGGTTACAGTGCTCCGTTTGTAAACTACTGGGTTTCCAGACGTGCAAACAAAAAAAACATGTCTTTTCATGATGGTAAAATGTTGTTTCCTTACACCACAGGAACTTTGTTTACATCACGGGGTACAAAGCTGTTGGTGACAGATGGCAGTTCTACTGTAGCAGCACTGGAGATGCATACTGTTTATAAATTTAGAAATGACGCACACGGTTATGTGTATGCTGATGACGTTATTCCTTGGCCTGGAGAGCCAGAATATCATTTCTATAAAAATTCTGTTCTTTGATTATTTAAAATTAGGATTATATTTTTAAATTTTTTTTTGATAGAACATTCTTAGAGATTTTATGCAATAGCTTGACCAAGTAGAACCTAAAATCCTTCAACCTGTCATTATGAAGTAAGTCTATCCTCTCCCTCTGACCATAATGTGCAATGAATTTATTACGCCATGAATTGATAATGATTTTTTTTTGAATATTTTTACATGCAAAGTAATTTTACACCGTCACACCATGTAAAGCGCAAACTTCTCGCAACAAACTACATATATAACACCACTTAGTTTGAAAATTTACTCCACAAAGATAAAGGACACTAGAAAAACAGATATTTATTCCCGACAGAAGAACAACCTGTTATTTTTATTAATATGATGCTGAGCAACCAAGGGCATAAAAAGTAAATGGATATATGGTATACCGTCGAAGTATGAAAAAACTAACGCTAACATCAAATTCTCAAATTCAAAATTACTAACTCTATGGCAACGAGAGATTAAGGTAATATTTAAGGGAGAAAAAAAAAATCCAATGAAAACCTTTGTTAGCTGGTAAAGAGAGAGAGAGAAAATGTGAGCATAGAAAGATAAAATCAAATTGCACAGATAAACAGATAAACTTATTAAAAGGAAATGGTACAACCAGTATAATTTTCATCTTCAATGCTATTACGCCAGGGCGTTTTTGTTATCAAATATCCTGAGGGCGGTAGTGGGGTTAGGGTTGAATTTAACCATCTCAAATAATTTTAAGTGGCTTAAGCTATGTTGATGAAACTTAGCTGGGATATAGTATAGCATAAAATATTATCACTGGCGATAAAGTATGCTGATGTCAGCACTTTTATAATGAAGCCATCATGTTTTTAAAACTTCGCATTTTCGCTGTTGACAAATATGAATCAATTGGGTTAGTTTGCACGTGAATTTTGTTTGCTAATCAATTTCTATGTTACTACCCTATTACCTTTTGGAACAATAATACGGAAGGCGAGTGAAAACAATGCTAAAAAATCAGGATCTTTTTTCTGGGACCACATTTAGCAATACGGTTGCTATCATTCTCGACCCCAGAGCTCTTTGGAGAGATACTTTCGAGGTTTTAATCTCAAAGAGCTCTGGGGACGAGAATGGGTTGCTATGGCAATTTCCAAAATAGGATTTCAAAATTTTTTCGCGAAGATTGCCAAAGAAAAAAATGTTAAATATTTAAAAGGTTTAAGTCCAGTTGGAGCAGGAGTTTGGGAGTTATATTAAAAAAATGAATCTGTCCCTGCTGCACACCCATAAAAAATTTTATTGATTACTTCTAATCATTTCCCATGCGCGTAAAGAGAAGGGGTATCAAAATGGTACTTCAACATGTTCCTAATAAATACTTCTTTTCTTACAAGGAATGGTGAGATTAAATGAAGGAGACTTTGATAAATTATTTTTAGGGTGGGAGATAATTTCAAAGAAGGCACAGTAGATAAAAAACATCATATACATGATAATGATAAGATAAGATTTGTGGCGATAGGAGGAAGAGGAGGGCAATCCCCTTGTTGATGTTGTGATGTACAAATTGTATTGTTGAAAGTGCAACACCATGACATAAAAAACGATGATCATTTACCGAACAAGATTTTTTGTTCCAACTACCCACCACTGGTTCATTGTTATAAATACTTAAAAAAACAGAGGTGATAAACTGTTATCAAATCTTGGCCCTCCTTTTGCATTTATTTTTATTTTAGTATTTATCAATCTTCGAAATTTTATATGGCGTACTTTCAAAGATTGAATTCTCAGCACCCTGTTGTCTGATAATCGCTGTATTATTTACAAAATGGAGAAAAAAAGAAACTCACATTCGTCCCATTATGATACGTCCCTGGTTCCATTATTTGCAAAGAAAAATTAATGAAGAAACTTGTTTCTTTTATTTCGCGGGTAGCTATGGTGACTGATAACGAGCTAGGCAACAGCCATTAAATACATTGATAAAAGCCTTAAAATAATTTATCTCTTATCTAAAAATTATCCCTAAAATGGCCGTTGATTAAAAAAGTAGATATAGAAGAAATAGTGAACACTTTCTAATAAATCTATAAAGCAACAACAGAAAATTGTAAGGGGTTTTAAAAGCTCAATATTCTCAATAAGCTCAATAATTTTTATGGAAAAAAAAAACAATGAGAAAACGCTTATCAGTTCCACTGTTTTTTTCATTAACTTTACTCTCACTTTTCAGAGAAGGAAGCGTCTGATATGCTGGCTATCACAGCTGCGATTAAACCAAGTCCAATGATAAAAAAGAAAGTACTCGGAAACAGCAAATAAGGTTTGTCAAAGTACATTTCGAAATGGTAGTAAAAATCACCAAACCCAATTGTCGTTTGCGTGATAAAACCGAAATATATAGCATCAAAATATCGGAAGTTTTCCGTTTCCTTCAGTGACGACATCCAGGCAAATACCAGAAGATTGCAAATTGCCACATACGTTAGAAATATCAAAGTCTTTACGTTGAGTAAAGCAACTTTCTTGTGTTTTAATATTCTCTGTTCAAATCTTATGATGCAAATTCTCGTTAAGTTTGTTAGTAATCTTCCTAAGAAAGTGTAGCCAGTGATGGTGATAGCAATGCCAGGTATTGCATACAGCATGGTGACAAACTTTCCAAGGTCAGTAACTGGTACAGTATTGCCATAACCTACAAAAAATTCAGTCAAAATTAATAACACAGAGAATATTCAAACTAAGAAAAAAGGAAATTATATAGGTATCATGTATATTATTGGAATAAGAACATACTCAGTCTGAATTCCATTATACAGTTGAACTCATGTAAATCGACCTCCCATAAATCGACAAATCATGTAAATCGACCAAATTCTTCGGTCCCTTCAGAATGAAACCCCTACAACAAAACTTCTTTAATTCGACAACTCATGTAATTCGACCAAATCGTGAGACCCCCTGAAGAGTCGAATTACAGGAGTTCAACTGTAGTTAAAAAAAAATTTTGATCAGTTTTTTTTCCCTTTCACTAATACTCATGTAGATACTTTACAGTTCTAAAAGCCAACATCTTTGAAGTATTGACACTTTTCGGTAGGATAGAAAAAAGAAAAAGTGAAGAAACAAGCGCATCTTAGCTCTGCTAAAATTTTGAAGTTTTTTTAAAAAAGGTGTAGCCAAAATGTTGGAAATTTACACTTTCTGTTGTAAAAATCACGTGTATGCTTCTATCATATTTATTCTTCTAAGTAATATTATATTTTTTTTGAAGGAAGAACAATATAAATATTTTCATCGCTGAGCTTGTAAGAACTCAAAATGTTTATTATAAAAGAGTTTAAAAACTTGCTGCAAGTTTTACAATGTCTTCATGTGAAGAATAGCCAAAGCCACCTTAAACCATTGACCAACTCAAAGCTCTTTGATCTCAAGGAGGTTTTTGTGGCGAAAATGTCAATCGCAGTAATTAGCAAATGGATTATTAAAACATGTAAGCATGGGCAAACATGCAGAATGGCGATGAAGAAGACATAGTTATGTAGTATTGGTGTATTTCAGAAATTAGATATCTTGGATAACCTAACAATTTTCTTAATATCTAAATCTTTCTGGAATCACAACATCAGAATTTGACAAAAAAATTATTGTCATTGCTTTTTAATGTCGTCATCATTTTTCAGTTTTTTTGACTTATTTATTCAACATTCATTTCAAGAATTTGCACTTTTTTTTAAGGACAAAAAAATGTGAGTAAGGAGAATAAAATTTAACGTTGGAGTAGCCCAGGTTTCATATTTTTACATCAAAAGCACTCAAAAAATTTTCATAACATTCTTAAAAAATTTACATAAAAAAGGAAGAAAAAAGAAATTTGTCGCCACCCTAATTGCCGAAAAAAATTATTTAACCGTTTTTCTTTGCTTCATGATTTTTTCCGAGATTTACAATATATTGTAAATATACTCAAGAAATGTAAATATAAATAAAATATGACAAAACGAAGAATTATTACCTATCGTTGAACACACAGTGAAAGTGTACAGCCACCATTTTGAAAGATATTTGTTCGAAAAATCACATTTCGGATTCTCTCTTTTTACTGTGTCGTTACAGAAGGCCAATAACTTCCAAATGAAAGATTGATTATTAGTCAACAAGCTTGTGTCATTAAAATTTTCTTTTGCTTCAAAACATAATTCCTCTTGTTTTGTGTATTTGACAGCTTTTCCGTCATTTAGACATTCTTCCAAATAAATAAATAAAAGCGCGCCTGCGCAGATGTACGCTTCACCAAGTAATATCAGTCCCAAGGAGCCTTTCAAAAACTTTTTACAGTCATCCTTGTATTTCGATAGAATTTCATTTCCACTTATGACGAATGCCATTTTAAAGAGTTTACATTTTTCATGATTACTTTTACTCCATCGCGAATGTTCTTTTCTACTATATTTAAAAGTCTGTAAAACAATATTGTCACATTAGACTCGTTTACATGAACAGTAAAAAATTGAC
Source organism: Hydractinia echinata (assembly GCA_030067915.1). Lineage (NCBI taxonomy): Eukaryota > Metazoa > Cnidaria > Hydrozoa > Anthoathecata > Hydractiniidae > Hydractinia > Hydractinia echinata. Next base: position 365,528 of record JASGCC010000188.1, on the reverse strand, counting down.
GAGAAAAGATATAGATAAAAAGCCACACCGAAAGTAATAGATAGAAAAATTAATTATTGAAACAAGGATTTCGACTTGTCGAAAACGGGAGCATTCATCTGTACACGTAAAAAATGTTTTTTTGAATCAACAAAAAACAAGACAGTAGAGACACTGATAAACACAGAAAACGAAGGAAACAAAAAAAGAATAAAGAGATTGAAAGAAAATTTAAGATACAAATAAAAATAAATTTATTGAAGATTATTATCGCTGAACTTAAATGATTACGCATCGCTTAGCTACTATTTGTTAAAATATCACTAAGAAAAGTGGCTGTGAAAAACTTTTGAACGAACGCAATGAATTTCCAGTTAATATAAAATTGTACCATATTCGTTTTTTTTTGTACTTTACCGGTAATAATGATTCCCACTCAACCTTTATTCCCTCGTTCTTTAATACCTCTTATTTTCTTCCAAGAGAACCTTTATAAAATAGAAGTGCAGTCACAGGTTCTCAGTTGGAGGGGAGAGATTGTAAATTTATGGACCATTTTAGGTGTATTATGTGAATTAGATGGTTGAGCTCATAAAATGCACTTCAAATTTTCAGACTACAGTATGAAATTGCAACGCAAAAAAACAGTGAACCTTCTCTATATTTAATATCTTTTAAGTGGGCGGTCGCCCCCTGCATCCCATTGACTACGCTCTTTTAAATGGCTCCGGTCATTCATTAGCAATGATTTCTGTCGCGATATTTTCAGAAATTCAGTTTGTTGGGAGGGGGAGAACCGACAAGTACCAGAACCTCACATTAGGACTGTGAGTCACTGTTTTCAGACAAGATCGTTTGCTTCGAATCCCTCTTAACCAGTCGCGTTGTTATTGAAAGATTTTTTTCTGTTGGCCTGATGCAAAAAACCTCAACCTCAATCTCAGAGCCTATTCTTTATACAGCCAATCACATATCAGAAAGAGAATAAGAAGTCATGGAAACAAGGTTAGATAAACGAAATGTTTCAAAACGTGAGTTGTCAGAATATGTATGTGTGTCATTGAGAATAAAAAAAACTTAAATACGACACGAATGTACGATACGTGACTTTCTCAAGAATGATTTTAAGAATATTTAATACGCAATTCATCGTTTCCATGATTGAATTCAATAGCAACTTATTTTTAATGTATAAAGGGAAGTACTTGTTTTCACGCAATCAAACATTTAAAACATATTTTCTGCGAAGAACTACTGAATAAAATATAAGTTCATGTGAATATTATAATTCATCTACAAATTTCATTATATTTTTTTCTTACTAAACCTATGTGAATTTACAGTGCTCGTTTTAGGTCCAAACCTAAGCGTTCATCATGTCATCTCAAATTTTGAAGGTGCGACTCTGAATGACAGTGTTTAATAACATATAAAATTAGTGAAGAAGTATGGCGAAACACTTACAAATATTTATTTCATAGAATAAAAACGCAAGTGAAAAACTTTGATATCACGTTCTCTACATTAATAATACTCATATTCAGCCTGTCCGTTTGTGCGCGAAGAAGAAGTCGTGCTAACCACGCACGACATCTTCAAGCTATAAATAACAAATGCGATATATTCTTAACGACTTTTATTTCACCGCTTGCGCGTATTAAACCAATCACAACGCCCGATTTGTATGAATAACCAATCCAAGTTCTTCAGAAAAAAGCAAAATGAACGATAAGAGCTATATATGAGATAAAGAAGGCCATTTTGGTTTGAAAGTGGTGACGTTGATGTTCGGAGGTCTCTTTTTTACCTTTACTAATAGTTTATTTTCATGTTTCAACATGTTTTGATAAACGTTTATGTTTTGTAGCCAATCATGTAACGAATCTTAAACAAACCAATTTTAAGATTTTGATTACCAGCAACATATATATTGAAAATGACCCAGTTGGGTTTTTGTGACCAGTTCAAAATACTTTATTCTCTAAAAAACAATGTTTCACGGGACGAAATATTTAAACCAAATAAAAGATTTACCCTCTGCAGGGCTTGTTAGGTTTTTAGTCTAAAATTAAATTATCTAACAAGCCCTGGGGACGAGGTTGTACGTCCTCACGTCGGATTGATGTTTAGCGTACACTTTTCGGTTTGAGAGTCATTCCTTACGAGTAAGAATATTTGCGAAAATAAATATTCGTGCGGAAATAAATTTCGCGATTGGAAAGCAAAATAATTTTTTTTTAAAACGTATTTTTGCGACTGACACCTGTTATAAAAGAAAATGTAGAACTAATGTTGAAATACATTTTAATAGAGAAAGTTTGAATTTTAAATACTTTTAATCAAAATGATACGGATATCAACAAACATGTAATCAAGATCAATATAAAGTAAAATAAAATACTGATAATATTGACCATTTAATCAGCGAAACAACTACCTCTGTGTCTATTACAGAATTTTTTCAAGGATCATAGCTGCATAAACTTGATTGGAAAAACGTCAAGTTAGTCAGAAAGATGTATATGCGAAAGTTGTTACAGTCATGGACAAAATATAGAAAAAGGACAGCTAATTTCAAACTTCGCCGCCACTTGTGATTACATTGGCTACTTCTTTATAAAAGTCGCGCACTTTATACTTCTTAAAGTCCACTTGTCAATGTTCACAGCGGACTTAGAACTTTAAACCTTACGTTATTTGGTTAAATCTATAATCTTGAAAATCGCTAATTGCTGAAACCAACAAGACCATTTTCGCCGAATTTTAGGACGTCCGTTTGCCAGGGCGCGGATTATTTCGTTGTGAAGTTTAAAACAATCTTGTACCCGGGCTTAGTCCCTGGGTTATTGTTATAGAGTGCTCATTTCGTGGCTTTCGAATTTACCAAAAATGAAAAATGCTCCAAAAACAGGTTGTATTTGAGGCAAGCATTGTTTCTAATTTCAATTTATACATTAAGTCACAAAATCAAAGTCCTATGCTGTGATAGGGCAAAACAAGCTTGTCCTGATGTGCCATGTGATTGGATAGATTGTGTTGAGACATTGTGCAATCCTTCTTTCATTTCGTTGTTTCACCAAAGTGAAGTGCCATCCTAATTGAGTTGCACTTCACCTGAAGTCATGAAATCTCGTGTAAACAGCTGTGGATAAAAATCACTGAAACCAGTTTGACGTCACGTCATGTCTCATGTAAATGGCGTATTAATTATTTTGTCACTCCACATTTTAATGTTCGTTTTAACCAGTTTTGTTGACGAAAAACTTCTTTTCCAAGATACACATGTCTGTGCCGACATTATTGACTTGCCTGTGACCAAAAGAATATTTTCTATGAACTATAAGCGATTGTTTGTGAGTATCAAATCTGACAAACTTAGGATTTCATTTCCTTTGTAGGCAAAGGAACTGTCAACTGCTGTCATTATCGTCATTTATCTCCTAACTCTTAAATCTCACATCCTGTTTCTACCACCACGTCAATGCATTTTTGTCACCGCTATCGCCTACGAACATTACGTCACAAAGACTTGAAAAAATGTCAATGCTTTTTATTAGATTCCCAATTAGGGTGAAGCCTGTATCTTTGAAACTAATTTTTAATTAAAGTACATTTGTATGCAGATTTATCCTCCTGAATGTTTTGAACATTTTAATTAAAAACTGCCAAACGTTGCATAAAATATCCAAGCAAGAAGAGCAGGGAGACAGAAGAAAACAGCAGAAAGTGGATTAAAAGATTGTAAAATAGTTTTTTTATTTCTTGTTATTACGACGTATTCTCAATGTAACAGAGTTCTTAATTCGTATCATGCACGCTTTTGAGCATCTTGTACAACACGGTTAGATAAAACAATAAAAACTCGAGGCTAATTCAAGTTTTTTAAATAACTTTGAATTAGAATTTACCGTAACTCCGTCAAAGAATATTGACAAGAAAAAAAATGGCGCAATTTGATGAGAAGGAGAGCATGTTAGAAGGAGAGACAAGAAGGTAAGTGAAATTACAATAAAGCTGTTTTAAATGTTTATTAACGTCAAAGATAATGAGTTCTCGTTTGCACGAAACAATGCAGTTGTCCTTAGTAAAGACCCCCAACCCTTAAGGAGATCTCTCCCAGCCTCAATGCAACGTATTAATTAGAACTCGTTTAACAGCATTCACAAACAAATTACCGTGCCAAATCTGCTATGGCTTGTTTTTAAAGATTACTTGAACTGTCGAAGAAACTTAAGCACCGTGTATGTGCTGTATGCGATCAAACAATTTAGCTGGTCAAACTTTAAGTATGCAGCCAAGAATTCCAAGCGCGTATGTACACATTTTTTTTGTATATGAGAATGTCTGAGGCTATCTGCTTAATGCTTATTCTATAAAAGCTAAAACGCCATACCTGGCGTTGTTGCGACATCTTTCGCGTTTTAATTCCGTGACTTGCTCCAGTGTGAGACTATTTTCTTATTTTTTTAGGACAGAAAAAGCAACCGGAAAAGAAGTCCAGTTAGATGATGTGTTACTGAAACTTGGTTCACCTGGTCGATACCACGTGATTTGTTATTTCCTTTTATGGTGTTGCAATGCATTCGTTGCGTTTAACCACGTGTCATTGCCTTCAACATTTGGTATAACACCTTCATATCAGTAAGTGAGGTGTGTCATGGAAATTAAGAAGTTTAAAAATGAAGCACTGCTCAAACTTAAAATCGGATAATGATCGTGTTCTGGGTTCTAATGAAAAACATTGGGACCAGAATGAGCATAGAGAACAACACAAACATACAAAGGCTTTTTTTACATGTTTAGATCATTATCAACAACAGCCAAAACAATAAAAACAACAGCAACAACAGCAACAGATATAAACAATAATTAGCCAGCTAATTAAAATTAAAATTTTCAAATAATAACAACCAATTAAAAACAAACTCACAACACAACAAACTACAAAATGAAAATAAGTAACACTCATTGACCACATACGATCAGTCAAAATATATTTAGCCTTATTAGTCTAAAGAATAGTAAGCAAAACATTGTTTTTATTGTTTGGTAAAATCATTTCGTAACTTGCTAGCTCAACCTCGTACCCAGGGCTTTTCTACGTCTATGATATTCTGACAGGACGGTTCCGTAATAGCCCTGAGGGTTATGGGAAGAAATTAGGGTAGCCATTTGGGGGAATATTTTTCGCTATTTTGCAGTAAATCTTGACTTCGAGAGAATGACTTTACATTAGTGTGTTGGGGGACTGGGGTGGTCAGGATACAATACTACACTGGTACATTAAGAGGAATTATGTTTATCCTTTTTTTTAAAATTTTTGTGCTTTGTGTTAAGAAGAATTTTGGAGATTAAAACGCAGACATCGACGTCGATAAAAGTGTTTAAAATTATAAGAAATAAATCTATACATAATTTCATTGTCAGGTCAAATAATTCCATTATGTATTTAGATGTGCTTTGCAAAATGGTAGACCGAACACGAGTGAGCTGTGGCGGAATACTTCTCACTTATTCATCGCAGAAAAATGTGAAATAAGACAAAATGGTACCAAACAAAAATGTGAAAAATGGACATTTGATAAAGTCGAGAATTACCATGTGAGCTCGATTGTGACTGAGGTAATGTCTGCTTTGCTATGTATTTAAAACATTAAAACTGCTGATGCTTATAATCACGCTTCATTACTTTGACAAGTAGCTAAAAAATTGCTTTTTTATGTCGTGAAGCAAGTTCAATGTTTTATAAAAATATTATACAGTTTGTTCAGTTAACAACGTAACTATTTTAGCCTCGTTAAAAAACACACCCATCTTCCACAAAACACGTGAACGTTTTTTTAACCTATAAACTCTAAAGCGTGTTTTCAGAAAACTCAAAATATCTGGCGTCTCGACTTTCGTCATTGGACCAGATTTTTTGTGTTGTTGGGAAGTTGCCGATGTTGAGCAGTGACGGACAGAAAATTAATTTTCCTTTATGTGGGCCTACCTTTTGATATCTCAAAGCTGAGTGATCATGAGTTATGGCTTATAGATGGCATGTCGTTATGTCGACTTTGCTATGAGACCAAATGGTGTATTTCGGGTTAAAAAAGTATACTTTGCAACTGGCAAAAACATAAAAAATATTCTGTTCTCGGATATATTTCAGTTAGTCTATTTACGTTTACATTAAGTCCTATTTTACATCATCAATAAGAAAATTTCACATTTAGAAATACATGATATAGAATATATGGTTGTAAGGAGCCCGAATTATTTTATTTAGTGGAACCTGGTATGCGATAATAATTTCTACCCCATGGTATCTACAACAGTTTATTTCATCGGTGTGATGATTGGCGGAGGGACAATTGGTCGAGTATCTGATCGTTATGGCAGAAGACCACTACTTCTGATCTCGTTAGGATTGGCAATCATATTCTTTGCAGTTGCTTCACTGATAAAAAATTTCATCCTGTTTACATTATTGCGTTTTTTTGGTGGTATATTCGCTTGTGTAGGTGTATACTTGTTTCTATAAGCAACCACTGTATAAGCAACTGTACCAGAATTTGCAAAATTATTAAGCAATTTAAAAAACATAAGATTGGATACAAATTTTAAAAAGCTTTAATTGATTTTGATAATGTTCTTTTATCGTAATGGAACAGCTCATTTCCCTCCTGATTTTCAACAGAATGTTTATTCAGGGTATCAAGTAAAAATCTGACATTAAATGAAACAATTGTTGGCAAACACTTGTATTTTTTGGATTCGGTTTTGGTTATCTTAAAATTTTTTCCAGTTTCTCCTTCTAGCAACTTTTTTTATGAATTTTAAGGCAATTTTTTGGGCAAATTCAGTGCTATATCGATTGACAGGACATTTTGTCTTATACCTCAGTAAAAGTTATTTAACATATCTTCCGTTTTTAACACTAGTCGTTAGCCCGTGGAAAAATCCACGGGTTCGCCCGTCCTTTTTATACCGCATTGCGTGCTTCTCGCTACTTGCGCAGCTAAGCTACCATTTTGCGTGACAGACGTATACGGGTATTATAATATAGATATTTTGTGTGATAAAATGTCAAAAATTTCTCGTCAAATGGGGTAAAATAAAAGAAAGGAAAATCGGATATGTTATGTGTCACAATTTTGTACTATTTAAGTTTCAAATTTTAATCATATTTGAGAGAGGGTTTCGACAATCCTTATAGCGTTCCATATTTGAAAAGCTACTTTTTCGTCAAACTTTGCAAAATAGACATGTGCATTCAGGATTTATATAGTTTAATGGTTAATAACAGGAAGAATTCCGCTCATGGTTGTCGCTTATGTTCGGTCTCCGTCAAAAAGCGGAGAGTCACTCATCTTTTACACTCGCAGCGCGAGTAATCGAACTAAACGTGTTAATAAAGAGAAATTGCTACACATTTTTATTTACAAACAAATAACGACTTTGCTGCGAAATATAAGTTAAATGTCATGAAAATTTTAAAAGTGACTAAAACTATAATTTAGACCTACCAAAATATGTCTATCAAGGTGCATTACTTTACGTGTTTTTCTTTCCATTTCAGTGTGTTATGATTTTCTTTTAGGGAGTCCACAGTATTGTGTATGTGATGACGCCCGAATTAGCACCAAAGAAGCATAATAATTACCTCTCTTTACTTCTCATTGGTTCCTTCCTGACATCGGTTGCTATTGGAGGCGGTATATGCTGGGCAACAAAAAGTTGGTGGCAGTCACAACTCTACACATCTTTACCTCTGGTTATACCGTTGTGCCTGATGTATTTGTAAGTCCGGTGTAAAATTAGTTCACTAGTCTGTTATGTACAATGTAAGTCCGGCGTCAAATTAATTTACCAGTCTGTTATGTACAATGTAAGTCCGGTGTAAAATTAGTTTACCAGTCTGTTATGTACAATGTAAGTCCGGTGTAAAATTAGTTTGCCGGTCGGTTATGTACAATGTAAGTCCGGTGTAAAATTAGTTTACCGGTCGGTTAAGTACATTGTATAAGTATGATGTAAAATTAGTTTAGCGGTCCGCAGACCGTTATGCGTGATGTATTTGTAAGTCTGCTTTTAAATTAATTCAATGATCCGCAGAAGAGACAATATATTTTCTTAAAATCAATTTTCGAACTTGTTTACCATATTTTAAAGTTTTTTTTAACGTCTTAAACGCTGCGGGATTGTAAGATAAACTATAAACGTCGCTTAGAGTAAAATTAGGCACGAAGCTAAGAAGGACTACACGTATTCTTAGAGATCTTTTTGTTGCATGGTCCTAACCATCCGTTATAACTGATACAATTTTTCTATATTCATGTAGCTAAAATCTAAACAAACATAAGGGTTGCAAAGAGAATAATTTTACATGTCTTCATTTTCTTTTAGCTTTCTTCCCGAATCATTTCGATGGCTTGTCGTACATAAGAAATATAAACAATTTAATCAATATCTCACAAAAGCTGCAAAGATGAATAATGTGACTTTACCTTCGCTGTCGGTTATCCACAGTGGCGAAACTATCAAAGGTGTGAAACCGATAACCAGAAAACGAATATCAACAAGAAAGTTGTTTTCATACAAAGAGATTCGAAGAAGATTACTGGCCATGTTTTTTGCATGGTAATTTAATTTTCTTTAGTATGTAAAACATCAGCTATTTGTTTTATATGAGGCATACCTATCAAACTACATGATACAGGGTATAGTGAGGAAGGATGCTTCGGCCGATGGGATAAACCGAGGGCCGAGAATCTAAAAAATCAATAGGTCAAAGAATGCATATACGTTTATAAACATTAGCCCAAAAGTATAACAAATCTGGGAAAAGTAAAACGAGTTTAAAATAAATAAATATTTTATCTGGTCAACAACAAGCGAGCGTATTCTAGCTTAGAAAAAACTTGCTTGTTCATGACACGATAACATTTAAATTATTTGATGACTGAACATATTAGTGGCATTGCTTTGTTGAAGAATTGTAGATATTTGATAGCGAATTGTTTTGACACTCCTCCACTTTTTCAATCGAGAAAAGCACTTTATTGTTATGAATAATCTCAAAGGAGGAGAATGGGAAAATAAAAAGAATGCTATAATTTTTAAATTTTATGTGTGTTATAATTTGATATGAAACTTGTGCTATGCCTACCTTGGAGTGGATGATAAACAGATATTCAATTCGGTGAAATCGAATATCGAATTATTCATTCTCGCTTTAATGATATTCAGCTCAGCCAAGCGTCGTCGAATATCGCAAGCCTCGACTGAAGGAATTTGGTACAGTTTGTGGACCTATTAATGACAGAAAAGGCGTTAGTATATAAGATAACTATTCAATTGAATGCCAACCTATAAACTGAATCCTTTGTGCAATTCAGAATAACAATTATTCTTTTCTTATATACATAGGACGTCGGCAGCTATTGGATATTACACACTATCGCTGGCCATGGAATCCGTCTCTTCAGATCCGTACTTAGCTGTAATGATCGGAGCTTGTTTCGATATTGTTCCAGTAGTGATAGCTGGCTTTACTTTGAATAGGTAAAACTTTTGTTTTTTGTCAGTTTTATGAAAGAAAAACGCATAGAGTTTATTTTGAATAGGTCATGTTTTTTGTCATACACAGTGTGCGCATTCAGCGTATCTACAACACTGTATGCCGAGTTCTCGGTAAAGGTCGGATTAAGTGAGGTTCTTCAATAGATTGTTTGGAATAAACAAAACAACCTTGTGGTTGCCTTATCTAACTCTGACAAGTAAAAAAGCCTAAAGATGGATTTTGTTAATGCTGTAACTAACTACTTAGGTTTGGGAAAAGACGTGTGATACTGGCTTTTATGATTATTGGTAGCTTGCTTTGTATTTCCTACAAGATTTTTAATCATATCGGTAAGCGGTTTATGCACTCTTCCTGCATCTTTGCAAATATTGAAACTGAAAAGTTAAGAGAAGGTTGTTTTTTTTTTCGACAAATGAAAACACACTGTAGCCTTTTGTTTCTATTTTTCTCTCGTGAGACAATACACAATGCGATTTATTATTAACATTTCTTTTAGCTCTACTGTTAGCAGGGAAAATGTTTTTCGCTCCAACATTTGGTTTGGTATACGTATATTGTGTGGACCTCTTCCCTACTATTGTTCGGTAAGTCTGCTTGTACGTTTATATTGCGCTTAAAATGATGCTTTTACTGCACAAATATTATTTTGTCTTTTTTATTCTTCTTTATATAAACTACTGTTACCATTGAAATATTATTAGGTAATTAATAGTTTCACTGAAAAAAATAGAAAGTCGATAATCTCTAAGAGGAAGTTCCTAAAACGCATAAAAAGAGAAATAATATTTGTAATATTCTTCTATTTTCTTTATAGCAACTTATGTGTTGGTCTGTGTGTAACAGTTTGTCGCATGGGAAGTGTACTTGCTCCACAATTAATACTTTTGGTGAGTGTGTTAATATTTATGGCGAGTGTGTACATAATTTGTATTTCACTGATAGCCACAGAAAAATTGCAAAACTTTAATAAATCCTTTTCATGATTATTGTTTAACATACAAAAGTCTAGGTTCCAGTCCGTTTTCTTTTATAAATTCACAGCTTGATTTACTTCAGACTTACAAGTTGGTTTATTAGCTTGAATAGTCATGCATGACTTCTCATTTTCAAAATTTCTCGTCAGAAATTTGCCTCACTTTCAATAACTGTGTCATATGACAAAAGTGTGCAAAAATGTTAAGTCTGTTACGCGTGATCCCTTCAAATGGGGATTTATGGAAAAAAGGGACTTCTTTCATCGAAATAAAAATGTTCCTTTATGGCTGCTCGATCAAGCAGTTCACTCGCTTAACTTAGATTTCGTATGAGACCCTTAACTAAGTGGGTCTACTTTTTATTTGCACCAGATTTGGAGAATCTGGAAAGTGAATGAGAGTTGTTAAATAACAGCAAATACATGTTATTTTTAGTAATATTTGAGAAAAAAGAACTGAGATTCAAATTTACAATTCAGCTTCTGTATATTTTTTAGGGCGTGCACACCTCACCTGATATTCCTATTCTAATCAGTGGTATTATCATGCTGATGGCAGCTGTCGTTATTTATTTTATGCCTGAATTGACCAATCAACCACTTCCTGACACCATCGAAGATGTAGAGAACTTTAAAGAAAACAAAAGAAAATACCTTCGGCGCATGTTGAGCAGCAGATTAAAACAATTTCCAACTTAGTTTGACAATTTCTTGAAATACTAAAACTATAGAATGATGAACATATTTTTTACTATATTAAAAGCACTACGTGTGATTATTATTATTAAACGGATCCTATTTTTAGCTTTTGTACAATATAGATCTTTTTATTCTCGTTTTTAAATAAAAACGCACTCCGCATTTGCTTTGTACAACATTTTATAATCTTGGTTCAACCACTGTTGCTAAATTTTTAATTCCATGATGTTACAAACGTATATGATTAATAGTAGAAAGTGTTTTTACTTCATTAAGTTATCATAATTTCGGTTTCCACAATAAATTGAAGACATGCATTTGAATGCGCATGCCCAGACCTACCGCTGCGTTACGAAACGGCTTACCAGTATTTTAAGGATAACTCAACTGTTGAAAATCTCTTTAATAATATCCGTATTCCGTCTGTCTGTTTGTGCGCGAGAAAAAAGTCGTGTTACGGAAACACGAAATGCTATATATAAAGGACTGGCGAATCCGTGGATTTATCCACGGGATACCGACTAGTCTATATTATAATACCCATATACCTTTGTCTGTCTGTCTGTCTGTCTGTCTGTCTGTCTGACTGTGTCTGTCTGATTGTGTATTATATACAAGGACTTTGCCTGTGAACCCCTTTTTCACGCCGGACTGTGCATCGCATACAACAAATAAGAACGCTTCTTCTGTTCCTTCCAAGAAATCTATTTCTGTGTATCCGTTATTGCGCTGTATTCAGTTTATAATTTTAAATCTGGCACTTTGAATTTCTAACAAAGTAATAATTAGGAAAATCGAAAATTGGTTTAAAGAAAACAATCTTTATTAAATGTGATTGGTTTACGCGCTTCTCTATGATGTAATAATTAATTAAATTAGATGGCTGCGAACGCATGGTTTGTGGTAAACTAGAGTCATTTACACGTTTTAGGAAATGTTAATTTGGCGATTGAACTTTATATATACTTATCTTTGTAAAATATAATTCTAAAAACTAATATAAAATTACTCGCAAATTGTATAGGACTACAAAAGCAACTTGTAAATTATGTAGTAGCTAGCTTTGTTTTGACTAAGCAAAATCATTAGAAACTTTATTTAACCACAAAAAAATACTCAGATGGTAACTTTTCAATATAAAATTTCAAAAATCATCCCTGTTGTCAACCTCGTGTCATGTTATAATTTACAATTCTTTTGTATTTGACATATTTTGGAATTTTAAATAGATTTTTTTGCAAAATAGGACCTAGGACAGAGGTTTAAATGCGAGAAAAATAAGCAAGAACATCCCAAGGAAAAACTGTGAATCGCTTGGAAAGTCAAATTAGTATTCTAGTTCTAAAATCACAATACACCTTTTTCGAAATGAAAATTCGTTCTGCAAAATACACCACAAAAAATACTGGGAAAAAAATTTCGAGTAAAACTTTAAATTGCTTAATGTAAACAAACGAAAGTGAATGTTTAAAATGTCAAAAAAAAGTAATTTACTTGAGCTTGAGATCAAATCATTGGACGATTTTAAATTATAGAGTACGAATGCACTTAAACAGTACTTGGCTATTAGAAAGAAACCTTTAAATGGTTCATTCGATACTTTGGTAGCAAGGTATGTGGTACCTATAAGCTAGCTAGCTGTATCCTCGTTTCTTTTCTTGTGCTAGCTTTTTATGACTACACTTTTCATTTCTCTTCTTTCAGGGCATTTTCTGCTTATGAAGAAGGTGTCCCTGTTGATTCTGAAGTGGAACATCGAGAACGTTTGTTACTGAAAGAGTATACAGAAAAGTTTCAGTCTCTCTCTTTGGAAGATCCCTTGACAATAAAACTGGGTTGGGTAGGAGAAAATGAAGGATTAGCTTATTGGCCAAAGTTATATTTCATGGACATATCTAGGTATTTCCTAAATGTCATTTCACGAGATAATTTGTGGCAAAGGTTAGAGTGCGAATACAAAGAAGGAAAGGCTTACAGATATTATTCCAATGGGTTTGTTGGTGAGATATTTATCAACATGCTGCAACCAGAGTGCAAATATTGTATCATTAAAACAAAGTGTCTACCATCGCAAAGAGTTAATTCAAAACAATATGAAGTTTGGTGTATCATTGAAAAAGACCATGGTGGAATGCCAGGTGGTAAAATCTTAGCTGGGTATTGTAGCTGCACAGCTGGTTTGCTGGGTAAATTAAAATTTAATTTTTCCTGCACTTGATTTAATTCTTTCTAAAAAATATTTGCAAGAATGAAATTGATCTTTCAAAACATTTCCATTTTTTTTTACTTTTCACAGGTAGCTGTAACCATGTTGCAGGGATGCTGTTCAGAGTGGAAGCAGCTGTACTTATTGGGGTAACACACCCAACATGCACAATGGAATTAGCAAAGTGGAATGTACCATCCAACAAAAAAGCAATTAAACCTGGCAAACTGTCCAATTTTTTAATTAAGCAGGATTCTTATAAGAAAAAATTAGCTAGGGATAGTAGGGAGGCAGTGGCTATCAAAGCTAAGCGGAAACAAAATTATACACCGTTGTCAGAAGAAGAAAAAATATATTTCTCAAATAAAAAAAGAGTGCGTTCAGATATATACAATGTTTTAAAAACAACTTCGCCCAATTGCTGCTTTGTTAAAGTGATGGAAGACAAGTCAATGCTTATCAGAAATACAAATATAATCAAATTTCCAGAAACACTTTGTAAAAGAGCTGAAAATTTCAGAAAATCAAAATCTTTTTCAATAAGTGATAACGATACAGTAGTAAACAAGTTTAGCGACACTTTAAAATTAACAGATGATGAAATAAAAACTTTATCGGATAACACCGTAAATCAAAGTCTTTCTGATGAATGGTTAAAACAGAGAAATGGTAGGATAACGGCTTCAAAATTTAAGCGAGTTTTTACCAGAATGGAAACTTTGTTAAAATATCCAAATCAAGATGCAAGTAATTTAATTGTAGAAGTTATGGGTTATAAAATTCAACATCAAACATGGCAAATGAAGCATGGTATAGCTATGGAGTATCATGTTATAATGAAATCTTTGACATACATGAGGCTTTATTGCATCATGAAAATATTCAAATGTTTCTCGGTTGTTTATGTTTGTATAAAAGTTAACTTTTTATCAGATGTTATTATTTCTTTATAAATGGATACACTTTTACGAACAAAGATATGGTTATGGTATTTTTCAGTTCTTTTTCGTAACTTTGTTTGGTTAAGCAAATGTGATAATTTTGTAGATTTTGTCTTTAACTTTATGTTGTTATTCTTAAGTTCTCTGTTTTCTCTCTACATTTAAACATCTTTTAAGAAACATCATTATAAGAGCTATAAAACTTGCTATTATCATTGTTACGTGAACAAAGGTGCTAATGCTGTTATCCACATTATTTTTATCATCAAGGTTGGTAACATTCACATCTTCAGTTATTTGTAGGCAGTTATCAGCATCACCATACGCTTTTGTATTTTTTCGTGGCTTTCTCTGTGAAGGGGATTTAAATAAAAGTTCACTACAAACTCTTGCATCTTTACTGGGCTCAAACAACTTATCTTTTGAACCAGGGGCAAGTCGGTTAAGTAGCTGTATCCACATTTTTCTCTTTTCAGGATTATTTTTTGTTGTTGGAAATGGATAAAGTCTAAATGGTGGTTCACAGGAACATTCACTTTTTTTTACATTGTGATCCTCCCAAACAGCTTCCTTCCATTTCTTTAATTTATAAGCGCCATTGGCACAGTAAAACACAGCACAATGATAAGCCATAAGTATTTTAAAGACAATTATAGCACGAAAATTGAAAGCGTTTGGCACTGAAAAACTTGAGACTTCCTTTGCAAAACTTTTCGTACAGACTGTTTTACTCGAAATTTTCGTACGCATGGTAGCACCGATTCAACCCGCTTAAAACCCAGACTTTTGAAAAAGGTGTATTGTGTGAAATGTGACTTTTAAATACTGCTAAAACTACCATTTTTGTCACACTTGAAAAAAAAATAAACAGGGTAAGACTCTTACAATAGGTCAACTATTATTTTAAAAGCTCTGTCAGTGAGTCTAATAATGTTATTTTTAAAGATGTTGTTTAGACAATAAGGTTCACTCAATAAGTGGAAACACAGGATATATATCAGCAAAATCACCAACTTTGATGAACACCTTGACATTTCACGTTTTTTTAGAATAAGCCAGCCAGTTACTCATATCATCGTTTTAAAAGCTAGCTGTAATATACCTAGCTCATTTAACACTGAGAGTAACAAAAAACCATTAGAACGGCCCAGTATCTGGCAGATACATGTTATTGTACCATAATATTACCAAACCTTAATAGTTAAATTGTATGGCTAATTTTGCAAATAATGCAATTAAACAAACCACTACTTCGCTGCGAATTGCTCATAACTAATCTCGTTTTCATGTTATTCGGTATTTTAGCTTGTATACTTCGCGGATCGAAAATGGATATGGAAACACGTCTATTGGTACACTGCTGTTAGTATTTGCTGTTTCAGTCCCCCTATTTATGTATTTCTGTTACCCAAGTACTAAGAAACTAATTAGTTCCTTAAGCAGGTGCTGAACACGCGTGTTTCCTTTATTTAATTGCATTAGCTAGCTATATCAGCATCAACATTTGACATAGTAGACGTTTAATTTACTTCAAAGTGCTGTAGTTAATAGTGGATTGAAAGTCATGGGAAATAATACTTGGGGAATTTGCGGCATGTATTAGCGTTGCTTTGCACACAAAAATTTTTTTTGCTTGAACTTAACAGCTGGGGTCTTAGGGGCCGCAGTAAGCCTTGCGATTGTTGTTGTTGTTGTTGTTGTTGTTGTTGTTGTTGTTGTTATTATTATTATTATTATTATTATTATTATTATTATTATTATTATTATTATTATTATTATTATTATTATTATTATTATTATTATTATTATTATTATTATTATTATTATTATTATTATTATTATTATTATTATTATTATTATTATTATTATTATTATTATTATTATTATTATTATTATTATTATTATTATTATTATTATTATTATTATTATTATTATTATTATTATTATTATTAAAAACTATGCCAACATGTAGAACTTAAAAAACTTTAAGAATGTAAGAAAAATCAGGCTCAAGGTTGTTAAAAATAAGTCGGAGGGATTTAATTACAATAAAGTGAGACAATTGTGAATATATTTCAATATTTATAAACTCTTGCTGTTTCTGCCAATATCAGGCTTCATCAGCATGACTAGGGGAATCCAATAATCACATCAGCCATGGACAGTACAATAAAGCACATACATAAAAGAAAACAATAAGAATATGAAAGATAAGGATAATGAAGATAAAATGTACATACATGGGATATGATACATACACAGAAGACAAATACAGTGTGATATATAAAAGCTATGTTAAATTATTTATATATTATATTAGTGACTTTTATTTTTATTTAATTTTTATTTTATTTAGTAGGAATAAGAAAATAGGAAGGCTGAACCAATTACATGGCAAATGGGGTTATGAGAAAGTCCCTTTACTTTCTTTCTCTGCAATAGGTAATCAATCAAATCCCCGATAGCATTTGTTCACACTTTCCATTATTTGTTCATCATATCTTTTTAGCTGCATAAGATTGATTTTCAGTAAGATTACATAACTTTAACACTCTTTGTTTAAATAACCAAATTTTTTTGTCAAAAAGGAAATTTCATAGGAATTATTTAACACACCACTTTTGTTTCGGAAACACAGAGAATGCAAAAATGACTTGGATGATAGCTACATATGCAAGAGTAGCTAGCTACAAACGATATCAGCAGATATATCAGTCTATGCATGAGTTTCAACTGGTATTTTTTGCACTACCGCCCGTTGCCAAATGAAAAAGAATGACGACAGTTAGTTCAAAATAAGCACTTCTGTCTGAGCCGGTCAGATCTTTATGTATGCTTGCACCAGAGCTGGTTTCGTGGTATAAAAAACACAACAAATAGTATTCCTTGGCGACGACGAAAGGTGAATAACGTAAAACAAGCAACAACAAAAAACAGACAAATGAAGACAAATTTGTAGGGGTAGGGGTAGAGGCGGGTTCAAGGGTGTTAAATATAAGAATAGACGGTGTCATTGACGATACTATGTAATCCTTCTTTCCTTTCTTGTTGACGAAGAATCTGTTCCAAAACACACATAAGTTGCATTCTGGCTTTTCGTCAGTAAATAACTTCTTTAATAACCTTTTGAAAAAATGTCACGACTTTTTGAGTATTCGTGACATGAACTGACCATTTAAGCATTTTTTTGTAATTGTAGGTTATAGAACCAGGAACGTTTACTGCTAAGTTCGTCATTTATTAATCAACTGTTTAAATGTACATCCTGTTTCTTGTAGTTCTTTTTTAGTATTCGTGACATGAACTGACCATTTAAGCATTTTTTTGTAATTGTAGGTTATAGAACCAGGAACGTTTACTGCTAAGTTCGTCATTTATTAATAAACTGTTTAAATTTACATCCTGTTTCTTGTAGTTCAAAGGACAAGGCTTTTTTATTCCACGTCAATGTATATGTAAGCACTGGCGACTTGCAAGAATGTTAATACGTTTTTTTGTTTTCAGAGAAACAAGTTTATTAGAAGAGAACTTATTTATATTAAAATTCCTGAAAGTTCAGGGTGTCAAAAACAACAACAATTTAATTAATCAAAAACAGAGAACTTAAAAATATGTTATTTATTTACTTATTCATGGCAAATATGCAAGCAGGAAGATGTAGGGAGAATGGGACAGAGGAAGCAGGAAGTTTTAAAGTCAGATTATAACATATCTTTCTATTTGTTGTAATTGTCAAGTCACGTACGAACACTTTGGTTAATATATTTATTAATAGTTCGTATCATTTGTATCCTCTTTAGCAAAAACTACTACGGATGGACAAGTCTAAATTAACTCAAAATACTTAAATCGATTTAAATCGAGACCAGCAGCATAGGATATATGTTTAATGCTTTTGTAAGATATAACATTTGTTATTATATCAGATTGAAGTACTGACTCTTTCAAGGAAAATGGAAAAGAAAAAATTGATAGAATATGATGAAAATTCAGAAGAATATGCATTAATAGAGTAAGTAAGATAATAATAAAGCTGGTTAAACTTTTTAGATTGTTTTTGTCGAATATAAGGATAAATTATGTCTCTTTTGCATGAAACAATGCATTTGTTATTAATAAACACACCCCAGTAAAGAGATCGCTGCCGGACTCATTGGAATTTATCAGCTATAGACATCGTTTAACAGCATTCACCAACATTATGTCCGTGAAAAAATCCACCAGGATTCACCCGTCGGAAAATCCAGGGAAACCCACCCATCGCTAGTCGCAGCTGTTGGCTCACGGACATACAGCGTGCATGTAATAGAAATTTTTCAAGTATTTAATCAAACATGTTAAACACATGTGTATCAGAGAATTTTTAAACAATGTATCTTTTCAAACTCTTTAAAGTTTGTCTTCGAGATGTCATTATTAGTCTTATATACTATTTATATTAGGCGTTTAAGATTCAAAATATGAAGATATCCTTAAACCTCAAGTAACTTGATTGGTCCAGTTATGTTAATGAAACTTGACAGTAATATAGCGGGACAAAAAACTCAAAGAGTTCTTCGACGTCCTTTTTTTGCGAACACGTGTTCTATAATTTGATTGAATTAGCTATGTGTGAATTTTTTTTTGATAAAGGGTTTCTATGTTATCACACTTTATAATATCAAATTTAGGGGGTAATGCAGAGGTAAGTAAAAACAATGTTTAAGAAATTAGAATATTTTTTTCTGGTACCACATTAATAATGCGATTGCCACGGCAACTCTCAAAATTGGAATTTCGAACATTTTTTTATAAAAAGTTACTAAATAGTTTGTTTACATTCTGGAATAGACCACAGGAGACGTGGTAATTTGGAATGTTTATTGGTTTAAATCAATTTTACCACAATATAATTTGCTATTAACTTTTTTTTTTTTTTTAAGAGTTCCTCAACTATCCCAGTTCCTTTGAGGGAAAAAATTCCGCGACTAGTAGAAAAAATAACGAATTTCGCAGAAAAATTTTTGCGAGTTGAATCTGAAGGGTATATTTCGCCGAAGACGTTTTCGCGAATCGAGGCTATACAGAATCTTTCGAACAGCAAATGTGGATAATTCTGAAAATTAAGACATTTTTTAAAGTAGGTCAGGAATCTATTAATTTTCGCGAATGGGTATTTTTTAATTTATTTCGCAGAAGAAATTTTCGCGCATCAGTAAGTAAATGTTTTTTTTTCGTAAATTAGGGTAAAATTGGCGAAAATTTTTCTCTCGCAAAAATTTCACCCTTATTAGTAACATTTTAACTATTTTAACCTATTTCAACCATTTGAATCTATGCGTGGAACTTTCGACTCTCTTGATGCAAGATTCGCAGGAGGTAAAAGTTTCCGCACTAGATAGTTTATCAATACCAAATTCAACGAAGCCACAAGTATCTACAAGCGCATGATACGGTGTGCTCTAAAAATGGTCTCGTCACAGTGTGCCAGCCAGCCTTAATACTTTAATTAGCCTAGAAGCTTAAATATATTTGAGCTAAAGTGCAAGCTAAAGTTACGTCAGCTGATCTCTCCAGTCGCCTCACAACATGAAAAATTAGAAACAAATATCAAAGACGTTTTTTTTAGATTTTACTTTCATATGAGTTCAAATTTTAACAGTTTGTTCATTATATAGTGTTTTCTAATTAACATCATTGTCGCCCTAGTTACTGGTAAAATGGTAGTGTTTTAAAAAAAATCCTCTATTTCCTCATATTTCTCGACACGATACCAGCTATGAAACTTTGTCAAAAAATACACTTTTGAGAGATTTTGTAGTTTTAGGTAAGGTAAGTGAAACCGTGATAAACTCCTACAAAGGTTAGACGTGATTTATGATTCTTTATGAAGTGTATTGATGCAACCTCGTCCCCAGGGCATCTTGTATCTTTTCTGACCCCGGGACGGCGATACGAACATGGCCCTGGAGGAGGCTGGTCCGATATGAAACCTGATTGGCGCGGATATGTCACATAATTATTGCGTCATACAAAACATTTTGGCGAGGCGGCGAGTCTGTGACGAACACGAGGAAACAGTATTATTTATCAAGTTGTTTTCAAAGTGAAAAACTTAATAAAAAGCATTACTAAGCAATGAGAGTATAAAATAAGACATCATAAAGTAATACTGCTTACATGGAAATATTTCAATAGCTGGGAAAGTTTAATAAAACTAGAAAAGTAGCAATCTAGCACACTATACCTAGCAAACTATTAAGATAAGAACAAAAGAAAGAAACTCAACTTGTGGCCAGGTTTAATTTGCAGCTTTATGCAAAGAATGACGTTACATAAAATTACTAGCTGAGAGACCTAGTGCCGCCCATGTCCTTTATAGACAAAATAATTTTGCACAAAATGTTGAAAATGTTTTTTTTACAGAATATATGTATCATTACGTTTTAAATTATATCAGGTTGTTATTAGTGGGCATGTTTTATTACTTTATATGCTTTGGTTACCATAAAAAATAAAAAAAGCCAGTAGGTTAACCGTCGGAGCCATTTTATCATTGACTGCAAATTTACCCGGCCTAATTCAAGAAAATCCAAAGTGCAATAACTTCGGTAAAAAAATAAAGTTATTGACTTGAAACTTGTTATGGAGTACTTTTAGACCAATCCGATAAAAGATAATTTTACACGAGGCATAAAAAAATTACACAGCCATTTTGAGGAAGAGAAAAGGTAGGAAGATTTTCTTAAACTGATTCTTGCTAGGCCTTTTTTAACACCCTATGAAGAAATTTCAGAAAATCGAACTCAATCAAATTTTAAGTCACACTTTGATTGAGCGCTCAATCTGGTATATGGTTAAATCCAGGATGTACTGAAGATAGTGGTAGATATTAAACAGCTCACCACTGTGATATATTATCTCAAGAGTTTTAATACTAATTCCAAAGCAGCGAACATAAAAAAATAACAAAAAAAAGTCTAAACCGAGTATATAGTATATATAGCGTCCCATAACTTCAGTAAAAATTAAAATATTGACTTGAGATTTGGTATGATATAGTTTTAGATTGGTTTGATGAAATTGAGCCAAAAAATAGTTCTATTATCATCATACTTTCTGAGTTTCAGAATTTAGCCCTTTTCAGAGACGCCGATAAGCCGTTTTTGACAGCATATCAATTTTGACTAAGATACAGGTTCAGAAAATTAAAAGCTATTCTAACCTCAGAAATAGGTCAGATAAGATTCAACCTAAAATTATGCCAGTAAACGAAAAATTTAGTTGCAAAGAATATCTTTTTGCTGATATATTTTTGTGATTGGATGCTCTTATGAGAATACTGAATTAATCTTCACGGTTAGCTAGTTTGGCATTTTAAATATTTTCCAAGCACAATAATAACAATAAATAGATGTATATATCAATTAAAAATCGTTTTTTGAACAGCAGCAGAATTTTGATGAGCTCTAAAACTTTATGGAACTAATTTGGTCCAAAATCCCCAAAATAATTTCCTCAAATAATTATTCCCCAAACATTTTATTCTTTTAAGGTAGCATACTTTGCTGTTGGTAAAGTCGTATACCAATTCTTTCTAAACTATTAAGGCAGTGATACATTGAATCGACAAAACAGATCACATGTGGACTTGTTTTTGTATATCTGTGTGTGCAATAAAATGTGAGCTTGTTGAGTAAAAAATAAAAAGGCTGTAAGGCGTTTTAAAAACATGTCATTAGGAAAAGAAAAAGCAGAATTTATCAGTAATGGGTGGCTTTTTGGAAATGTTAAGGCCACAAAATGTAAAAGCAAAAAAGACTTCTAAAGTAAATACTTTTTTGAAGCCTTTTTCACCCAATATAACTGCAAGCAGTGAGTCCACCATAAAGGAATTCAGTTTGAGTTAACTAATGTTTAAATAAATTTTGTGCAAAAAAATAATAAAAAAGCAACTTTGGGACTCGTACAGTAAAATCTTGGTCATCATATAAAAGCAGTTAATGCAGACACAGATATGAACTTACAGTAAGGTAAATGAGAATTCTAAAGTTCAGCCAAAATGAATAAAAAATGTAAATGTTTTAATATGAAGTTAAATTTTCAGTCAGGCACCTAGAATGACACGACCATTTGAAAATTATGTAGCCATATTTGTACCTTAGAGAACCAACGAAGTGCTATGGTCAGGTGGGCAAATCATTTACCAATTTCCAAGTTTCCCCTAGCTACAAGTTTTGCAACCCAGTGCTTGCTGGCCAAAACCAATTCAGTAAAATACACATAACTAAATTGCTTGAATTTCTTCAAGTAAACAGCAGCCTAAATAACATGATTGTATATTTATACATTTAGAAAACAATCAAGCGCAATATGCGAGCAGTTTGTGTGTTGCGTATGAGAGGAATCAATACAAACTCGCCGCACGTATCTGTGACGTAAAACGCCGAGCTCGCTTAGCTCTGCAAGGTTATATATAAAACTTTGGTTAATTGAGACAAATCTCATTAAATATTACACACATAAAAACTGTGTATCGGAGGGTCACGTGACGAGGGCTCCTCCAGGGCCATGTTCGTATCGCCATCCCGGGGTCAGAAAAGATACAAGATGCCCTGGGGACGAGGTTGGTATTGATGTTAAAAAATGTTTTCCTTAACAAGTAGTAAAAGCCAACCAATTTTTTTTCAGGACGAAAAAAGTTACAGAAAAGGAAGTCCAGCTAGATGATGTATTATTGAAACTTGGCTCACCTGGTCGATACCACGTGATTTGTTATCTCCTTTTATGGTGTTGCAATGCATTCGTTGCGTTTAACCACGTGTCATTGCCTTCAACATTTGGTATAACACCTTCATATCGGTAAGTTGGGTGTGTCATGGAAATTAAGAAGTTTAAAAATGAAGCACTGCTCAAACTTCAATCGAAATAAAAAAGAAAATGCGTATTAAAAACAGTAATGCATAATGTAGTATAGGCGACAAAATTGATTTGCAAAGTAGAACATACCGGGTTTTTTCTAAAACCGGTATGTTTTTTGTTTTTTCGGTGTTATTTTTAAAAATAAATTCTGTTTAGATTAAAACGATTAAATTTTTTTTGCACAAGCCGTTTTATATGAAGCCAACTTTACGCTATGATATTTCTTTTGCAAAGAAAACAATGTTTTGCAAACATACACAAAACGTTTGTAAATACAGTTTTAAAAGATTTGATTAATTTAACAACAAACCTACTCAATCTTTCTCTTTGATTTAAATTAATAAAATACGCAATTCTGCCTACACGATCAGTTTAAATTGACAAAACCTTTGATGGATCTGTTTTTATTTATAACGGAGGTGTTCTGATAAGAATGTGTGAATGTTCAAAGTTTACATATTGCGGAAATGGTGTAGTGGTAGCGCATTCGGCTTGTAATCATAAGGTTTCAGGATTCAGGATCGAGTCCCCACTCCGGCGCACTTAGTGTGAGTCCATTTGGGGCCATTTACTGACCGCTAACCAGCTTTCTCAGCAGGCAAGATTGAGTTAATAAAAACTCAACAATATTCGGTTACATGATCAACCTATGACCAGGAAATTAAATTGTCAATTTAAATTGACATCACCCCTTTAAAACATAACATAAAAACACTTTAATAGCGATTAGAGAATGTCTCAGCAACAACAAATGACATTGTTAGTCAGAAAGTATTGAAAATCCTATACTTTATTTAGATGTGCTTTGCAAAATGGTAGACCGAACACGAGTGAGCTGTGGCGGAATACTTCTCAATTATTCATCGCAGAAAAATGTGAAATAAGACAAAATGGTACCAAACAAAAATGTGAAAAATGGATTTTTGATAAAATCAAGAATTATCATGTTAGCACAATTGTGACCGAGGTAATGTCTGTTTTTAACCTTTTCCATACTGCCATCGTGGACAAAATTAGTGATTCAAAGGAATTTTTTCGTCATTTCTCAAACATCACCAAAGGGTCAAATGGTTAATACGAAGGTCAATACTTGTGAATATTGTCAAGTAAACTTTAACAAGTTCAAGATGCGTGAATCTGATATAGAAATAGCCCATGTCATTACTTGTACCGGCGAACCTCAAATTAGCTGTCCTGTTTCATAACATTTTGTCCACGATTGAAAGTTTTTCGGGGCCTAAGTATCCAACATTTGCACTATAGTGGAACTTATATGTCTATAGTCCTTCTATTTATCTACAATTTGACGTTGAAACAAGATCTTGACAAGTTGATGAAATTGTTACCATGGCAACAGTTAACTAGGGCGACCAGTCTAAAAACTGAGAATCTTCAGGGCAAAATATCGCAATTGTAGTGAATGTCTCGCCCTTCTAATTCTACTGACAAAAAGAAATTGAGTTGAACTGTGATTTAGGTTGAGCGATTTAAAATTTGAGACTCGCCTGAGAGCGCATCAAATATTAAAGTATAAAAAGGTCCAATTTGAATGACGTCGCTTTTAGTGAATTATGTCAGCTTTAATCAGAAACACAAACAGTGAAAATTTCAACTCCAACAAACTAGACCAAAAAAATTAAAGAGAGAAAAACATAGAAAAAGAAAAACAAAGAAAATCTGTATATACTTTTATATTAAGTTTTAGGAAAATTTATGCAAATTGATGATAAAAAGTTAATGATAATAAAACATTACAGCCAAAAAATTGACAGGGGTGGGCAAATTTCCTTACTAGGATTTATTGTTAAGTTGTGTCGCGCAAACACAAGTAAAACTGCAAATGTTGTTAAAACGCGTCCATGCCATACAACCGCGCTTTAATTTTTGTTCCATAAGCAATGTAGTAAAGAAATTTTTAAAAAATGTTACAAATTTAATCAGTAATGTTTACTTATTTTTATTTAGTGGAATTTGGTATGCGATAAAAACTTCTACCCGATGGTATCTACAACAGTTTATTTCATTGGTGTGATGATTGGCGGAGGGACAATTGGTCGAGTATCTGATCGTTATGGCAGAAGACCAGTACTTCTGATCTCCTTAGGATTGGCAATCATATTTTTTGCAGTTGCTTCACTGATAAAAAATTTCATCCTGTTTACAATTTTGCGATTTCTTGGTGGTATATTCGCTTGTGTAGGTGCATACTTGTTTTTTAAGCAACCACTGTATAAGCAACTGTACCAGACAAGCAACAATATATGTTGGAGCTGCGTTTTCAAAAAACATTCATTGATTTTGACAATGTGTCCGCTTCTTTGATCGTAATGAAACAGCTCATTTCCCTCCGGATTTTGAACAGAATGATGAATTGTGTAGGTGTATACTGGTTTTAGAGAGGATTTTTGCCGGACGTATTGTGAAAGACGATTTCGGCAGCAAATTAACTGCGAAAGATATTTTTGACTTCCATGAGAAAGGAAAAACACCTGGCGAATTTAAAATATTGAATTTAGGCATTCTTTTGAAAAATAAAAACAAAATTGGTCTAATAAATTTTTTTTCTAAGAATAAACACAAATAAGTGCGTTCTGATTGGTTAATAGTTTACAGCGAGATATTTCCCTGCTAAAAGATAGAAACTGTTTAAAATTAAAACAAACAATCCATATCACGGGCGAATTCGCCATCCAATTCGCCTCGTGGAAATCCGCCTTTATCGATTCATATGCGAATGCAACAATGTTTAAATTTTTCTATGAAAGATTTTTTATCAATAGCATGCAGAAACCTTTTGCATGTTGAGAAAATAATAACTGGACATAGCCTTCTATGAATACCGAAAAAGCTGTTAAGAGATCCCTAGTCCATAAGAATGTATTGTAAAAAAAAAATTAAAAAAAAAATGGCTGCATTAATATTTTTAAAAAATTGTCCTCCTACCGAAAGCGCATGTGTCAATGGTAGATGTTTAGTAGGCAAATAATTGCTTTCCTATATAAACAGGAATTTCCATGTTGGATAAATTTACATGCATAATTAGAGTTATCTCCATCTAGCCATGAATTCTACCTATCTATGAAAAATTCAATACGCGTCGTTTTCCCGCCCTACCTCGTCCCTTAATTTTTTCACATATTATACTTTTTTCCTGTTGAACAACCTGCCAGATGCTGCGTATATTTAGAGGCGAGTTGGCTCGATTAGCCAGGCTGACTCACTAAACCGAGATCTCACTGTCAAAAAAACATTTGACCATGTGAAAAAGGTTTTAGCTATCGTAAGTGATAATTAGTTATTTTGACCGGGTGCCACCTAGGTGAGAAGAGATTTATTCATTTAAACACCCCAGTCCGAGTGGGTGATAAATACTGAACGATATCATATGCGTAAAATTTCAAGTAGTATTACCAATATTACCTAACCTTATAGTGGAATAAAAAAATCCATCTATACGCTAGGAATATTCACTTAAATGAGTCTGGCGGAATACTGCACAAAATCATTTATATGAACAGAGCCTAAATATATTTATGCCAAAATTGGAAGCAAGAATGAAAAAAAAAAGAAAAAAAATGGTGATGCATGTTAATTTATATTTTTTATTACGTTGTTATGAGGCACGTGTTTGTATAGCAACTCTCGACAAAAAAGGACGAAAGTCACGGTTTCATATACACCATGAAATGAAATTGATAAAAAGCAATAATATTTAAAAATCTCTACAATATGCCATATTTTGTTTATTTGTCAGCTAAAACACTGGGTCACGCATGATATAAACTTATCGCATTCTTCGCGCGCTATCAACTAGTCCATATTTTAATGTTAGCTGTTTTTTTGTGAGCAAAGATGATAGCTATGAGTAGAAACAAACAAATTCCACATGGAAGTCCACAGGCTTAAAACTAGTTTAATGTACTATTTTACGTGCTTCTTTCCATTTCAGGGTGTTATGATTTTCTTTTAGGGAGTCCACAGTATTGTGTATGTGATGACGCCCGAATTAGCACCAAAGAAGCATAATAATTACCTCTCTTTACTTCTCATTGGTTCCTACCTCACCTCCGTTGCTGCTGGAGGCGGTGTATGTTGGGCAACAAAAAGTTGGTGGCAGTCACAACTCTACACATCTTTACCTCTGGTTATACCGTTATGCCTGATATATTTGTAAGTCCGCTTCAGAAATAGTTTACTTGTCTGCAGACAGTTATGTGGGATGTATTTGTAATTTTACTTTAAATTAGCTTAGTGGTCCTAAAGCAGTTTTTAATATCTTATTTATTATAGCTTTCTACCTGAATCATTTCGATGGCTTGCAACGCATAAAAAATATAAACTACTTAATCAATATCTGACAAAAGCTGCAAAGATGAATAAAGTGACTTTACCTTCACTAGCAGTTATCCACAGTGGCGAAACTATCAAAGGTGTGAAACCGATAAACAGAAAACGAATATCAACAAAAAAGTTGTTTTCATACAAACAGATTCGAAAAAGATTACTGTCTATATTTTTTGCATGGTAATTTAGCTTTTTTTCAGTTTGGTTACCTTTTGTCGATTTTCATTTATTTCTGACATGACAAATACCCTGCTAACAAACTACGCAATAATGAAAGGACAAGTCTTTAGTCCGTGGAAAAAATAGCGGGTTAGCTTCTCATATAAATTCTGGACATCGTTATTTCGTGCATCCTTAGCATAAAGTATAGATTTGAGCAAAACATGGAGGATGATTAACGTAGGAGAGTGGGAAGGAGTGCTTAAAATGATTAAGATCCAACCAATAAGGAGGATTTTGACAACTTATAGTTCAAAGAATGTTATATGTTTGACAGCTTCCTTCAGACCTAAACACTGAAGCAAATCTAAAAAGCCTATTGTGTCGGTATATATTAGTACGCTATTACCCCAACATAAACTGACTTGAATCTTTGCGCTTATAAAGAGAATTCTCGCCGAATAAATATTTGATGTCTTATACTCGTAGGACGTCAGCAGCGATTGGATATTACACACTATTGCTGTCTATGAAATCAGTCTCTTCAGATCCGTACTTAGCTGTCACGATCGGAGCTTGTTTCGATATTGTTCCAGTTGTGATAGCTTGCTTTATCTTGAATAGGTAAAACGCAAAGGGTTTATTTTGAGCAGGTCATATTTCTTGTGAAAAATAAATGAAAGGATGTAGCTTAATTTATAAAATCTTTGCAACACTTAATGCTGTTTCCTGGCCTAACATTGCTTATAGTAGTTCTTTCTTTGAAATTGTTGGAATGAATGATGACGGATTTTGTTAATATAGTAATTGACTCTTAGGTTTGGGAAAAGACGTGTGATACTGGCTTTTATGATCAGTGGTAGCTTGCTTTGCATTTCCTACAAGTTTTTTAATCATATCGGTAAGCGGCTTAGAGGTTTATTTTGCATTTTTTACATATTCTTAGCTGTCCTTGGCCAAAACTTAAACTTATACAACGCGTGTGAAAAACGAAAGAAATGATCTGCAGTTTTTACGACAAATTTCTTTCCTTTTAATGCCTATGTACCTTTTGTGCCTCTTTTCTCGTAAGACACTAATTAATCTTTATTAATATTCATTAATCGTTCTTTCAGCGCTACTGTTATCAGGAAAAATGTTTTTTGCATCAACATTTGGTTTGGTATACGTATATTGCGTGGACCTCTTTCCAACCACTGTTCGGTAAGTCTTTCTTTAGGGGAATGCTAGTTTCGGTTTTGACTGTAAACAGCGGCTATCCTTCTTGTGCATATTACAGTGGAGCAGTTCCACTAAAAAATAAAAACGATCATTTAAAGCGTTGGAGTCAGTCAAGCATTTTCGCTCTTCCTACACGTAGATGGAAGTTCTTTAAACTGATATAAAAATATGCATATAGTAGTAATAATATAATATTTTTCTATTTTCTTCATAGCAACTTATGTGTAGGTCTGTGTGTAGCGGTATCCCGGCTTGGAAGTGTAGTTGCTCCACAATTCGTACTTTTGGTAAGTGTGTCCATATTTGTGTGTGGAAAATAACTTTATATTTCACATACACACCACAGACAAATGCATAACTTTATTTATGACCTTCAGAAATATTAGAACTTAAAAGGATTAGGCTCCAAAATCACAGTTACACTTTTTGTGATGAAAACCAGGAAGTTTGACTTCAGTCTGAGTTGTTCGTTTTATTAAATATTCAGCCTGAAACTGTTCTTATATTTTGTTCATATATTTTGAGCAGGAATGCAAAATTCAACTCTACATTCCAAATACTTTTAATGCAAATTATTGATCCTGCTAAAATTGTTGTCTGGAAAGATATTTTTCTCATGTTTTTATATGTTCTCAAAAAAAAGAAAGAGAATATCAGAAAAATCTCATGCTTACCATTGTTCTTATAAAATTGTTCTTACATAACATGCAATTTATATTTGTTGTTCCTTAAAAAAATAATAGATTACCTTAACAGTGGGAACCGAAGAAGGATTCTAGGTGGTTCATGTTTTGTACTGCTTGGTATCCCAACTCATCCACTACCTAAAACATGCAGGACGTTTTCTTGACAGCCTAGTTATCAGAAGTTATGGCGGTTCAACTATAGGGCGGTTCTTGTCCGAGTTGTGCCTGGATAATCACGTGATCTGTCGTCAAAAATTTAAGTTTAAAACATTTTTTTTGCTTGCTTGTCATATACGACGTCTCATTTTCTCTCACTTTTAATAACAGGTTATATGGTAAAATATACTAAAACAACACACACATGCAACCTCGAATGGAAAGTATTTTTTAAATCGCTATAACCATTTCAACCAAAGCAAGCAAGCAAAATGATAACTTAACACTACCAGTACGCAAAAGTTGAAACACAAAAATGTTGATAGTGATTCAAACGTCACTCAGTAGAAAGTCAGTGAGGTCTTGAGAAAAGTGGAAATTCGAACATTCTTTTTTCATGTTTTGTTTGCTCAATTAGTTAACTCGCTTAACTGACATTCTTAATGTAGCCTTCCACTTTGAGGGACTGCTTCTTATCTGCTTCAAATTTGGAACATTTAATTTTTTAATTTAGAAATATAAATTGCAGTTGATACATAGCTATTTAGCAGTAGCTGCAGTAGAGCCGGTGTAACCGTAAATAATTACTCCCCCAAAAAAATTACTCCCCCAGTAATAATTTCCTCCTGGAGTGGTAATATCCCAGGAAATTATTACTCCCACACGGAAATTATTACTCCCTTGAAATCACTCTTTTATGAATGGAGAAGTACTTTCTTCCCAGTAAAAACTAACTTTCCCAGTAAAACTAACTCTCATGAACTTTGTTTTATCGATTTCTAATCATAAACAGTTCCTTTTCTATGTTTTTTCTAGAGTGTCAAGCTCCAGTTATTTTTACTTTGTTTGATACATTTTTTAAACTCAAACGTTTATTTTATCTACAACAAAATACTATTATTTACTTTATCCGATAAGTTCTTAAGCTCAAGGTCAAAAGTTTGTTTTTCTATTATTTAAAGCTCTAATAATCTATTATTTATTTCATTTATAAATTTTGAAGATTCCAGATTTTATAAGATTTCAAGCTCCGAAAAATTTTTTCTCTCGTGATTTGTTAGCTATAATCATTTTGTTTCTAAACTCAAAACCGATTGAACTTTTTTGTATTTGTTAAATTTATTTCCTATTCATTTTATTACAGTTTTTCGTTGTAAGGTTGTAGTTATCGTGAGAAAATAGATTATCAAATGATCTTGAAATGATTATTCTAAAGTCAAGTTCAGCTGCATATATACATAGAGATATCTCTGATATATACCAACCATTTATAAGAAACAATTAAAATCATTTGATTCTGAAAGCTTTTTGTATTGACATTTCTTTGAACAACTCTTTATTCTTATAAAAGCTTGTATATATATAGATTTTAATGGTCCCACTGAAAAAGAGAAGCCAGACCCACCCACCGGTTTTTTAACCCTTTCGGTAGTCCACTGCAAGTTCTCTTAATAAATTCTTTTTATCAGCAAAATAATGGTCATTTTTTATTTATTAAGATAGGGGAGTAAAAATTTCCTGCGGGGAGTAATAATTTTCTGGTAAATAGATACTCCCGGGAGTAACAATATCCCGGGAAATAAGTACTGGGGAGTACTTATTTCCTAGTAAATTATTACTGGGGAGTAAACTTTTAGGGGAGTATATTTTTACGGTGACACCTGGCCATCCATTTCATCAGACTGATACTTTGAGAAAAAAGAACTGAGATTCAAATTTACAATTCAGCTTCTGCATATTTTTTTAGGGCGTGTACACCTCACCTGATATTCCTGTTCTAATCAGTGGTATTATCATGCTGATGGCAGCTGTCGTTATTTATTTTATGCCTGAATTGACCAATCAACCACTTCCTGATACCATCGAAGACGTAGAGAACTTTAAAGAAAACAAAAAGAAAATACCTTCGTACGGAAGCTTATTAGGGTCATAAATTTTGAACTAAGTTGTAATCAAATCATTATACTAAGTTCATACCAATTTGTTTTTATTATATATACACAGTCATTTTTTTACCTAATTTTTTAGTTGTCGACTTAAATTTTTGGTACTCAAGTTAATGTTTACTACTAGAGATAATTTTTTAGTTTACAAAATAGTTTTTTTA
The DNA here is from genome assembly GCA_030067915.1 of Hydractinia echinata. Classification (NCBI taxonomy): domain Eukaryota; kingdom Metazoa; phylum Cnidaria; class Hydrozoa; order Anthoathecata; family Hydractiniidae; genus Hydractinia; species Hydractinia echinata. Next base: position 333,588 of record JASGCC010000188.1, on the reverse strand, counting down.
ATTTCCCTTAATCCCAACCGACGCAACTTGTTGAGCCAATCAAACCAATTTCACAAGTTAGTGTCTAAGTTAACTTTTATGGCCTTCACGATTCCCTTGAAGCGTTATGATATTGCCTCGTCATCGACACCTGCATTCTATTTAGTTTTTGACCCTTGCTGAAGTGAGTGTTTTATGTTTTTCAAAATCTTAGCAAAATCTTTAAAAAATAGAGATATACCTTCTGAACTTCCCTGACCTTGAAAATATAATTGCGTGGCAGTTTCACGCGCTTTTGTGTTCACAGATAGGAAATGGTTTTTTGATAACAAATAGCAGGCTTAAGGTAGTGACGATTCAATCTAGTAATCTAATAGATTTGAGTACGGTAAAAATTCAGTAAAGAATTGCATTACGGTGTAATACTTGGAACACACACTTTTAACCTTACTGAATGCAGATACTGATTTTTCCTGTCCACCCCTTTGTTTAAAAACACATTACCCATTGCTCTTTCATTTGGTCGTAGTTCTCTAAGAGGTAGTCAATAATCTTTTTGTTTTATTTTATTCTGTCAACTTTTGTCGTATAGTTTTTATTTAAACTAGTTGGTGACCGTGATCCGACTGCGGCTACCTAGCTCAAAACTGAAAAGCCACACACACAGTTGGAAGCAACAGAATTTTTATATGGTTATCGAGCAAAGTAATTGAACCTTTACCACTGCTTTTCTTTCTTCCATTATGAAACCTAGTTTCTCAATTTTGTCATGTGATGCATCTCTAATACATCTAAAAGTACAGCGAAGAAGTAAAGTGGAAGGGTGTCACCTTAAAGGATACATGCTATAACGTAGAACAACAGTTTTATCATCTGCTGATATTACTTAACCCTATTCGGTCCGGGTGGAGGGGGGTGGATTCCGCCCCTCAGAGATAGTAAAATGTATGTTCTGGGACAGGAAACGGGAAACGGGAAACGTAAACAACAACAACAACAACAACAAGTCCCGGAATCCCCGAAATCTCTAATTCCGGGAATCCCACCCCACCCCGATTCCGATTCCGATAAATCTAACGCATGCGCAGTTGAGTAGGGAAAGTCCCACTGTCCCAGAATCTTTTAGTTGAGATCTATATACAATAAAGATGAACGCTTATACAATCAAAGAATTAAAAAATATCGCAAGAACCCGTGGACTTACGCGCTATTCCAAGCTGCGTAAGGCTGAACTTGTTGCCCTGCCGGAGGCACCACCACAACCCGTTCCTGCTCCAGGAGCATTTACACCAGGGGCTTTGGATATATTCGAGCGTCAAGAGATGGCAAAAACCCGTCCTATTAAGAGTAAGATTGAGCCTCGACTCCCCGCAATTGACGACATGAATGCTTTTGAACGCCAAGAGATGGCGAGGACACGTCCAGCAGTGAAGAGTAAACTGCGAGAGTTGTCTGACTGGCTATTGGACGCTGTTCCCGAGTCTATAAGGAAGGGTGTCAATAGCGTATATAATACGTTTAAAAACAATGTGATGAACCTCTACAACAGGGCCACGGGTGCAACGCTTCATGATGCTGTTCAACAAGAGGCAAGGGAGGACCATGCCGAAGACGGGCAGCAACCGGATAAAGACTTCACGCCTCAGGAGCATAAGCAAGCCCACGGCAGGACCTTCCGGAGCTTCCGCATCCCTGGTATGGATGGCACGGATATCGAGGGGTACTTGGGGATGGTGCGATCACACGTGAAAGCCCTGATCGAGAACCAGGTAGAGGAGATGGGATCGGCGAAAGCGCAGTGCTCCCTCTGGATCCAGTGGAAAAAGCCGGTGGAGGGTGCCAGTGAGTTGTTCATCGAGGTCGATAAGGTATTCAATAGCAGCATGACACCTGTCTTCCAGGGTAGCGACGTGGAAGAGGTGCTAGACACGATGCTCGCTCAGATCAAAACGCATGTGGAGAATCCAGCGCTGCCCAAGAGCGGTTTTAGCCTCGGTCGAATTATGCATCTCGATGTAGACTTCCACAAGCTCAAGCTGACGAGGGGCTCCTCGTACATCGCAGCACCAAAGTGGTTAGCCACTAAAAAGGCCATCATTAATCCCGCAAACGAGGACGAGGAGTGCTTCAAGTGGAGCATAATCGCCGCTCTACATCACGAGGATATCGGTGATCATCCAGAACGCGTGACCAAGCTAAGACCCTACGCGGAGCGCTACAACTGGCAGCGCATCGAGTTCCCCACGAGCGTTAAGGACATCACCAAGTTTGAGTTGAACAACCCCGACATTGCGGTGAACGTCTTGTACGTGACGGGGAAGACTATCAATATCCTACGTCGATCGACATACAACGGACGCGAGAAACAGGTTAATCTGCTACTCCTCACGGACGATAAAAAGACCCACTATACAGCAGTCAAAAGTCTATCACGACTGCTGGGCAGTGAGACCTCAAAGAATACGGCAAAAATGCACTTTTGCATGAACTGCTTGCATGCTTTCCCCACAGTCGAGTCGCGGGACAAGCATTATGACTATTGCGCCGACAACGAGGCGATCAAAATCTCCATGCCAAGCGAGAAGGAAAAATGGCTATACTACAAAGACGGTCAGCAGCAGTTCAGTGTACCCTTTGCCATCTATGCAGACTTCGAGAGCCTACTGATCCCCGTAGAAGACGCGAGTGATACAAAGACGAAGAAGCTGAATGAGCACGTACCATGTGGCTGGTGCACATATAGTACCTTTGCCTACGGGCCCGTGCCAGATCCCTTATACAGATACCGCGGCAAGGACTGCGTGACGAAGTTCGTCAACCACCTGGAGGACGAGGTAAAGCGACTCTACTCTACCTACCCACAGCAGGACATGTTGCCACTAACGGAGGTGTTAAAGAGGGAGCACGACGAGGCTGAGAAATGCCATATCTGCATGAAGTCCTTCGATGATGACAAGAATTACAAAGTTCGGAACCATTGTCACTACACCGGCCTCTATAGAGGTGCCGCGCATAACAGCTGCAACATCAAGTTTAGAATCCCTAGACACGTGCCTGTTATCTTCCACAATCTCTCAGGATACCACGCCCACTTGTTCATCCGAGAGCTAGGTGAAAAGTATAATACGGAGGATATTTGATGCATCGCTGAAAACACGGAGAAGTACATCAGCTTCAACGTCAAAATCAATGTACCCCTTGCCGATGGGGAGACGTACAAGAAGATCGAAATCAGATTCATCGATAGTTGTCGCTTCATGCCTTCGAGCCTTGAAAAGCTCGCGAACAACCTCGATGATGAACAGTGCAAAAATCTCCACTGGTTTTTCGCTGAGGACGACCATTTTAAGCTCATGCGCAAGAAAGGAGTCTACCCCTACGAGTATATGGATGGCTGGCGACGATTTAAAGAGACGGAGCTACCTCCCAAGGAGGCCTTCTACAGCAAGCTGAATATGAAGGGGATCAGCGACATCGACTATGAGCACGCTCAAAAAGTATGGAATGTCATCACTCCAAAGGGCTCCGCTACCACCATGGGCGACTATCACGATATGTACCTTGCCACAGACGTCCTCCTACTAAGCGACGTCTTTGAAACCTTTAGGGGAGTCTGCTTGGATCAATACAAGCTCGACCCCGCCCACTTTTACAGCGCTCCCGGCCTCGCTTGGAAGGCAGCGTTGAAGTATACCGAAATCAAGCTAGAGTTACTCACTGACTTGGAGATGCTGTTGATGTTCGAAAGAGGTATTCGAGGTGGCATAACCCAAGCCATTCACAGATATGCCAAGGCCAACAACAAGTGTATGGGAGATAAGTATAATCCCGAGGAAGAGTGCTCCTACTTGCAGTACCTCGATGCCAACAATCTCTACGGCTGGGCCATGCGAAAGGATCTACCCACTGATGGGTTCAAATGGCTGTCGAACGTGGAGGACTTTACGGGGAAGAAGATCAGTAAACTCGTGTCTGCTAACAAGCATGGCTACCTCTTGGAAGCTGATCTCGACTACCCCGAAAGCCTACATGATAAGCACAACGAGCTCCCATTCCTACCGGAGCGTAAGGTGATTCACGGGGTCGAGAAGCTCATCCCGAACCTTGAACATAAGCGAAAGTATTTTGTACATATCGGGGCTCTCCACCAAGCTTTGAAACATGGGCTTGAGCTCAAGAAAGTGCACCGAGTCATCCGGTTTAACCAAAAGCCTTGGCTTTGCGACTATATCGATCACAACACGAGGCTGAGAACCGACGCCAAGAACAACTTCGAGAAGGACTTTTACAAGCTCATGAACCTGTCGGTCTTTGGGAAAACTATGGAGAATATCCGCAATCACCGTAATATTAAGCTAGTCACGAACGAAGCCGCGTATACAAAGTTCGTCATGAAGCCAAACTTCAGGGGCGGCAACTACTTCAGCGAGAACCTCATGGGTGTTGAAATGGGTAGGACGGGAATCAAGATGAATAAGCCCGTGTATATTGGTCAAGCTATCTTGGATCAGTCAAAAACCGTCATGTACGAGTTCCACTATGACTACATGCAGCCCAAATACGGTAGTAACTTGTGTTGTGCTATATGGATACTGATAGTTTCGTCTATCATATCAAGACAGAGGATTTTTACCGCGACATCGCGAACGATGTGGAGGAGCGCTTTGATACGAGTGCCTATAGTAAGGACGATGGAAGGCCTCTCCCCCATCGGCAAGAACAAAAAGGTCGTGGGTCTCATGAAGGATGAGCTAAGCGGGAAGGTCATGACCGAATTCATCACCCTGAGAGCGAAGACATATGCTTACGAGAGTCTCTCGAAAGAGGGTGGAGATCGCAAGGCTAAGGGTGTGAAGAAGTGCATCACGGCTAAATCCATCACCTTTGATGAGAACAAGCGCTGTCTGGAGGAAGGCGTCAATATATACAAAACCTGGGTATGTATTGCCAACAAAGGACATCAGATCCTTACGCAGGAAGTGACCAAGCTGGCACTTAATCGAGCAGACGATAAGCGGATCGTTCAAGCGGATCAGATCACGACTCTCGGGAGAGGTCATTATTCTTTGGAATTGTAGCATCTGCTAGAAGGCTCGTTAAATGGTTGGTGAACAACCATTTAACAAAATGGATTTATGCCGACTAATCGCCTTGCTCCTACCCTATATCTTGGTCATCTACATCTTATTCCGGTATCGACGAATAATAAAGATGGTTCAAGATATTACCGAGATTTTTGATGGTCTTGATACTCCAGCGTCAGAGCAATGCGACAAACGTCAGGCTTTGAAGGATGCCATACGTAAAGGCAAGGGGCACTTACTGCCGAAAAAGTGCACTGAAGCATCCCTTGATAAAGCTTCACCTGAAACAATCGAAAAGATTCACGCCGAGTTTCTTCAACGTGAACTCCAAGAGAAGGGCGAGAGGACGGCGAAAGCTCTATCGTCACAAGCCATCAGCATGTATGTCAAAGTCTTAGGTAGGGTAGTTCAGCTCGATAGTGCAGAGGGTCTTTATAAAGATATCGAGGAGGATCCTATCATTAAAGACTCTATGGCTGACTTGGGGCTCCTCGTATACTCCGCTTTTGGTAAATTCCTATCGCCTCTTCTAGTAGCTGCACACAGTGTAAACCACTGTCAAATACCAATGTCCAAGGTGGGTGAGGGGCAAGAGGAGGAGGCTAGGGAGGAAGAGTCGTAGGGCCTACAAAATTTGTTATAATTCTTATAACAAATGAGCGAGGAACATACGCAAGAAGTGACAGTAATAACTAAGACAGCAAAGCACCCCGGAAGAGTCGCCTGGGGATACAAGTTGGCGGCACTGAAAAAAATGAAGAAAGATCTAAAACAACAAGAGGAGAAAGATCTAAAACAACAAGAGGGTAATGTAGAATCTCCAGTCAAAACCTCTTCTGAACCCCCTGTGCAGTCAGGCAGTGTATACATCTATAGCGCTGGAGGTCTCGTTGCTATACTCACCTGTATGGGGGTTGGATTCTATATTTTCCGTAAGCTGCAGCAGCCGACTAGAACCTCAGAACCATCACTTGACAGCTCCGCAGGAGTACACACAGCTCCCAAGCCCACGCGACAGCCCGATATCGACATTTTCAAGATGTCTTAAACCCTATAATATAAATGAGTTCAAACGTTACGCCGCAGCAGAAAGAGATTATCGATATGCTCTATGAAACAGTCGTGGACCTCGGCTTCACGTTTGCCTATGCCATGGCTGGCAAAAAGTTCCTTGGCATCACGCGCCCCTCCACCAAGATGGACTCGAGCGACGCCCTCAAAATGGTGGCCTATTTTACAGCAGGTAGAGGTTCGAGGGAGATGGCTGTTTCAAAGGGGTGGATCCCAGCAAGTATCGTGCCAAAACCAAAATAGAGGAGGCACCGGTACTACCGGCGCCTTGAGCTACGTGGTCAGAACCCGGCATGCCATGCCGGGTTAAGGGAAGGTCAAAAACCCCATGATATCTTCGTCACATTATCTTGAGATTATGTATACCCCGAGGCATACATAAAAGCCCAGAATAAGTGATTCTTGACGTTGTGAAAGAGCCACATACGGCGATATTTACAGGGCCCACCTCATGCGGTAAGACTCAGCGAGTCCTGGATTTGCTCGAGAGCGAATATAAGCAGCATTTCAACAACATCATCATCCTGTGCCCTACAATACAGTGGAATACCACTTATCTTGAACGGGCATCATTATGGAAAGATGATTACGTTTTCCTCGTGGATCCCAAAGGTCAACTCTTCGACTGGATCGAGCAATTATCAAAGCTTCTAGCGGGTGAAGAGAGCTTGTTCATTGTTGATGACATGATCGCTGACGAGAGCCTGGATAAGAAGCGTCAACCTCTGCTCGAGCTCGCTATCAGCGGGAGGCATAAACGTCATAGCTTGTGGTTATTAACGCAGAGTTATACAGCCCTGCCAAAGAACCTCAGACGTCAAAAGAAACAGTTGTTCATGTGGTATCCCCATGAGCGTTCAGACCTGAAGCTGGTGGATGAAGAAACGAACATGATTAACGACTAGGAGACTATCAAAACAGGGTTGAAAAGATCGAAACACGCTTGTCTGTATGTGAGACTGGAGCACCCCAGGAATTGGAGCATTTTGCAGTGATTCTCAACTAGATAAATATGTCTCATTCAGATGTGGTAGTAAAAAATCTTATCGAACGGATCCGGGAAATGAAGGATGAAATAAGGTGGTAGGACGAGAAAAATTCATACCTGGAACGCTCCCTTGAAGCGAGCGAGGAGGAATTGTACGACCTGCGAGAGTACGCAAGAAAAGTCACTGCACTCGCCACCGCGGGGTCCTTCATTCTTATTGCGTGCTCAATATATAAGATTTATAGAATATCGTCCTCGTTCAGCTCCCACTCCTAAATAAAGTATGACAGAGGATACAATTAAGCAGATTATGGAACGGATTAACAAAATTGAGACAGAGCTAGCCTATGATAACATTTCAAACCCGGAAGACACCGAAACGGATGAACTACTATGCAGCATACTGTGGGAATTGCGCCAAGTGCGTGACTGTGCGAAAAAGGTCGCGACATTAGCCACTGTAGGATCCATCATCATGGCAGCACGCGTGATATATAGAGGACTGTGATAGGGTTGGTATTAACGTGAACCTGTGGTTCACGTTAACTACGCTCACAAGTGTCAACTGAGCGGTTCGTCCACAGCGTACGAACCGGTGAACTGGTCATACAACTCGAAAAAATATGGCTTGGCGACGCGTTTGTAGACCTGCAGGAGATACTCAGATCTGAGTACCTACATCCAGACACGATTTTACTGACGGAACCCAGCCTTTATTGCTTCCTCCTAAGGTGTGTCAGGCAGGTTTTTGATCGAGACATCACGACCATTTCGCGTCATGAAATAGATGTAATTAGGTAATTACACCCTTGGCAGAGGGAAAAATCCGCATGTTTTGTAGCTTGATCGAGCTACAAAAAACAACCCATTTACCACTCTTTGACATGATCTGGAGGTACTTCAACATCCTCGGGTATTAGCATGAGCTCCTCCGCCACGAAGCTTCGATCAGGCCCGCCCGCTAGATAGTATAACAACCTCGACCCTATCACGATACGATCCAGTCTATACGTTTTCTTGCTCCACCAAGCGTCGGTCGCGCGCCTTTTAGCATCACCATGCTCCTCTCCAGGTTGCAGCAGATACAAGTATAAGCCGTCATCCGGTAGGGGTTTCTCTTCAGGATGCTGCGCACTTTTCGTAAGCGGGACTTCATCCAGCTTGATGGCTTTCGAAGGCTTCATGTTGATCATAGCCGTTTTGCTATTGTTCATGCTTTTCACGATGCTGTACAAGTGTTTGACCCATGTGGTACTAGTTTCGTCAGAGGTAAGCTCTCTGCGCGATCACCTTGTTGTAGGCCCCAACAAAAGCTGTAAAAGTGTGGTGGTACTTCGTAGTTGCGCGCTTGATTTCGACCCCTTTACTTTCCAGCAGTTTTGTCACATCTGACTTGAACTCGGACCCGTTATCACACTGGAAGGTCTTGGGGTATCGGAGAGGTCCCGCTTTGTAAATGTCCTTGATCATGTCGGCAACTTCGCTGGCTTTCTTGGTTCTCAAGGGTCTAGCCACTTTGTAGCGAGAGGCCACATCGATGCCCGTGAGTATGCATTTGTACGTGCTTCCATAAAGTTTGTCATGCGGCATGTAGAGCAAGTCAAACTGATGCATCTCATTGGGTTTCGTAATGGTGAAATGAGGGTAGTCGATACGTTTAGGTCCTCGAATATGCCGGATCCAGAGCAGTTGACGAGTCATCCAATGCGTCACCCTCTTTTTGGAGAGACCACTCTCCTCGGAGAGCAATTTGATAGCTTTCCGTCCAGTCCAGAGATGTTCCGGAGTGTATTAGATTTGGCTGAGTTTCTCAGCCTCCTCCTTGGTAAATAATTTTGACATGTCTTTATATTATATCAAAACCTTGCCCTGGTACCTTACATATACCTGTAAGCCACGAAACCCAAAAAAGCCAACGAGCCCACGATGAAAGTCAGTTCGCCGTCCTGTTGTTGTTTGGAAGGTACATAATAGTCTGAGAGCTTGGGGGCTTTTTCGATGGTCGCGATGTAGTACTCTCGCATGCCTGCATCGAGTTCTTCCAAACTTTTACCGGCTTGTCTTTGTAGCTCACGCTGCTTGTTATACCAGTCCAATTTGGCCTGTCTATCCCGGACCCATTGTGCTTGAGCAGCTTGAAGCTGTTCGATCGCTTTGTCATGCCTCTTCCTCTCAGCCTCACCATGCCCCGAAAGTTTGGAAAACAAAAAGTTGGTACCACTGAAAGCTAACGCGTTAACCGCGGCACCCGCAGCCATAATTGCCAGAGTTGCCATGCTTTATTCTAGTACTCTACCCCATGGAATCGCCCGTCTAAAATATTCAGCTGGGCGTCTTGCAGCAAGTAGACATAGCACTTGATATCCCCGGTACTTCCGTCAGCTTTCTTGGTCATATGGAGGGTTATACCATCGCTTAGCCTCTGCAAGGTTCTACCTGATCCATGCAGGGTATTATCGGGGGAGCTTCGAAAATCGATGAAGAGCGCGTATCTCTCGGTCATGAACTGCCCAATCGTCACCTCACTGTCATGGCTACCGAACAATTCAAAGACTTGTTCAAGATGATCCTTTGGTAGCATGGCGTGGCTATATAGCTCGTTAGGCTCCCCCTCGACAGTAATCGAGATTCTTTCGATCTTGGGGTTATAGAACGTCTCGTTTACACCCGAGTAAGCTTTGACTTTCCCAGGGTCTACGAATAGTAATAGCACCCCCTTGAGGCTCTTTGCGGGTGTATCGATCTGGAGGTTATATGAGGTATCAGACTTTTTCATGGTGACCACTTTGCTTCTTAGGATCCTTTCATAGGGCAGCGCGAGTCTCGAATATCGTGACATCATAGCACTGCTAAGCCCCTCGTGGTGTACCTTGTCAAACTCTAGGGCAATGTTGCTAATCTTGTATTGAGCATCCGCTGGTTTAGCTGCCGTGCTCCCTGATGCCGCTGTGCCTGCATCTTTGATCACGTCGCCATACCCTGCAAAATGCAGGACGAACTGTAGCCTGTCATGCAGTCCTCCCTGGTAAAAAGGTAGGTCTCTTGTCAGCTCAAACATCTTGCCCAGCGGAATGCAAAAGGTATTGCCATACGCTGCCACGATCGCCTTCTCTTCATCTGTTCCAACGTGGTCCGTTGCTTTCACTTGGAGGGCTCTGATGGTACCGTCATTAGGGTTAATTCCTTCCAGAATGAGGTTGTTTTTTCTCTCAAACTTGGGGAGCCAGAGATCTCTGTAGGTAGCGAGCACATTGTAATCGCTGATATTCTGCACCTCGTTGCCGTTCAACGTGATACGTAAATTCCGCACCAGGGCCTTGCCAATATTGCTCACGATAGTTCTCTTCGTATTCGTACCCTCAAGCTCAAGGTTGAAAAGGAGCTTGAGAGAGCCTGGGAAAATGATATCGTCCCGCCCCATGTTTGGTACATCCACGTACAAGTCCTCGTTCTGATTGATGGTACTGGGGACGTGACTTACTTTAACACGCTGCCTTTTACCTTTCATGGCAAACAGCGTCTTGACCTCTGCATTGGGGTTAAATTTAGTTCCGTACATGTTACTCATGGTTTATTAGTAGGGTCTAGCGGGTTGAATAAATGCCTATCAACCCAGTATACGAAGGAGAAGACTTTACAACGGAGGAGAATATTCCAGACGACGTGGAGCAGTATGAATCCTTCAGTAGGCCTGAGGACCTACCCCATCAGCCCGATGAGCTAGCGCCGGAGGAGCATGGTCAACAAGACATCACGACAAGGCAGAGGGGAGATCTACTAAAATCAAAGATCGACTCTCTCTATGAACACCTTGGTGAGGTGCTGGGGATTCCAAATGCTAGACATTATGACAGTTTTAAGGCTGATGGGAACCAGCTTTTTTTCGATGATGTAAGGCTCAGGAAAATGAATGGTGAGCTCAGGAGTGTTGGCGAGATACAGAAGGTTTTAGGTATAGGACGCATGCGTGATATGGGGTTTGCCGACTATAACACACCACACAAAGGTAGTAGGGCAGCGGCCCAGAAACTTATGAACGATATAGATCGCGTTGTGGAAAGGCCCGACGACATCGAGATGCTGCCGCTGATCGGGAATGTCCTTGATGAAACAGAGAGCCTTATCGAGGATAATTCCTTTGACAGGGATGGAACCTTCACGGAGCGTGAAAGAAGAGGGCTCAACCTCGAGCTTCAAACGCTCCGGGGCAATCTTAGACACATCGAGAGCAAGATGATATCTTACGATAGCGAGATCGATAAAGCGGAAGCCAAGGTGAAGAGGCTCTCGAGCAAGAAGGCCACACCTGGAGCAACCGAGGAACAGATAGACATCTGGGATAAAGATATTGCGAAGGCCAATGAAGAGCTAGAACAGCTAAAGGATAAGAAGGAAGAAGCACGAAAAGCACACGGTTTACTTTCCTCCGACACCAGGAGTCAACTGAAAGCAATCAAGGATACCCTCATGAAGATTGCTGGAGAAGACACGTCACTGCGGGAAAAGCTGGGGATCTTGTTCAAGGAACAAGGTTTAACTATAGCCAGCATCGTCTCGGCTGTTGGTCTACTGATTTCCACCATCGTGCTCGCAGTTACAGGTGGTGGAGGTGCTGCTGCTTCCGGAGGAAGTGTCGCTGGAGGTGGGAAAGGTTTTGTACGGAAACAGCTTGAAAGACTCGGAAAGTTCCTGAAATATCTAGCAGGTAAGGCCGGTGCAGCACTACCAGGGATTATTGGCAGTGTGGTGTCGTTCTTCTTCCGAGTGGCGGCGAAGGTTGTCGAATTCGTAGCCCAGCACTTGTATATGGCCATCGCGGCTGCTGTCGCTTTCGTTGTGGCCTATGTTGGGAGGGCTAAGAGAAAAAAATCATAGATCGCGAAGCTCGAGTCTAGTGTATTGATCAACACATTAGACCTATTTTTTCAGCCAGATGTAGGCAAGGATGAGACCTACCCCTGTTGTAACCAAGGCGGCTTTGTTGTCCTCGTGTTGATTTTTCCCGCCTCCTCGCATACCTGATCGGGGGCCCGGCCGCCAGCCCCCTGATATTTCTTGTCTTGGAAGTTTGACGATCTGCTCGAGATGCTCAGAACCCGGCATAGCATGCCGGGTATGCTTGAGGGGTGCCGCCATGCGATTAATATCAAGGTTAACACCGATGGAGAAGTACTCTTTGCTGATGAGGATTTTGTTCGTGAAATTCTGAATATTCCCGATATGAAGGCCCATATCACTAGGAATCATGTATACTCCATGCGCCACCGTGAAATCGACCTTGCTACGTGCATACTTGAGTACATTTTGGAATCGCTTTATTTCCTCACCCCTGTTACTAGGTCGAAGGATCAGCGCCTCAAAGGTCGTCAAGTACAAGCGTTGGGCATCGATCGAACTACCTTGATTACCGATAATGTTCGACCTCGCGTTAGCCTGACTCTGAAGTAGGAGATAAGCGTAAAATCTTACGCTTTGGGATAATCGTTCAATACCTATACGCGTAAGACCTTGCGAGGTCTCGAGAATCCATCGACTCCATGAATCTTCATCGAAATAGCTGGGACCCGAGCCGGGATAGTCCTCGCGAATAGCTTGCCAGCTACTGAACAAGGTCTCGTTCCTCCACTCGCTCTCGCTGTCGCTTACCCCAAATTCACGTGCCAGTTGCTGGAATTTTTGATTGTTGAAAGGGTTGTTGAGACGTTGGAACCTATCCGATCCCGGTAGAGACACTTCGATCTCCGTCAGGATTTTGCGTATTTGAAAATAGACGTGGAACCGGTAAACGGATCGAATCAGAGGCAAAGAGGTGGTTAAATGCTGCATAGAGATACCACAAGCTGAAGTTGCGCAGTAGGTAGCAAAATTTAACTGTGTGGACCAGATACTGAAAGGGTGACTCTGCCACACTCCAACGGCGGTATCCTGGAGTTCGTAGTCGACAAAGATGTTCGGGAACTTTGCCTTAAATGAGGACCCTTGAGCATCAATTACGATGCTCTGAACCAAGAGCTGCTCACCCTTGAGCCTTTCCAAATAACGCCCATGATTAGGTGCATACTTTGCCTTTGGATTATAGCTGTAGATATTCATGTTTCTTTTAAAGAAACATGAGACAACTGTATGTTACGGATATAGAGAAGCCTACGATATTCAAGCCTCATCTGGGGGAGGGCACGAGGATCGCTCTAAAGTCGATCAGTATTCGACCTACGTGGTCGAACATATTCACAAGGAGCGAGATCAGCATCTATAAGACGGGCGGCAGTCTGAGGGTGGGACCTTTGGAAGTCGTCATCCCCATTGAGCCGGATTTATATCGAATTGAGGATCTCGTGGCTATTATCAACAGCCAAGCAGGGGGCAGGATAAAGCTATTCGTACTCACGAACGGACGCTGTAGGGTTAGAGTTAACAAGGGGTACGTTGTGATAATAGTTCAACCACTGCAGGACCTTATGGGGCGGGCCTTTGATAATAATATAGAGTTTACAGCGGGCGATCATGACAGCTTCTACAAAACTGATGTCTACCAGCGACTCCGACTCGTTTACCCCCAGTTGGATGAAGGCGACTGTCTGCTAGATGGGGACAAATCTAAAATTCTCGCCTTGCTACCCACTAAGGAGATTGACGCTTGGGGAGACATGATAACCTGGAGTTTTGACACCCCTGTTTACCTTCCTTTGAAGGGCTCAACAGATCGTTTGGAGTTCATGCTGACAGATGAGCAGCATCACGATAATAATGTGGCCTTCGTAGGACTAACGATGCACTTGCTTATAGAATAAAGATGAGTGAAATCGCAAAGCTTTATCCGAGTTTACCGAGTGCACCTGATGAGCTTGATGAAAGCCAGGTGTACAGACTGCGCAAAATCGAGGAAATAGAGCAGTACCTACGCAATGAATCAAAAGAGCGGGACAAACTCGCTAAAAGTTAAAAATGCATGGCACGTGGGTGAGATTCACTGACCATGGATTATTGGCTATAAGTGTCATCACCTCGGGTGTTGGTATTGGTAGTATGTTATCCGGAATTGGTGTGTCACTGGCTGTCGCCATGGGTGGTATCACGATCGCCGTAGGACTAGGGCAAGCAGGTCTGCGGAATGCGGGGAAGAGGCTAGATGTCAAGTCAAAGAAACACGAGAGCATCAGGCTATTGGCAGAGACCAAGCTCAACTCTGTTGTTGACCTCATCAGCAAGGCTGTGGAGAATGGGGTGATCAGCGACTATGAGTTCAGCTTGATTATGCAGGAGAAAAAAAAATACATGCTGCTGAAGGAACAAGTCCGTCAAAGAACGAAACAAGCCGTGAATGCCCTTAATGAGAGGGAGCGACAGCAGCTTGTCGCGAAGGGGCGTGAAGAGGCGAAGGAGGAGCTTATGAAAAAAATTCAATCTGTGCAACATGTAAGCGGTATTTAGAGGAGCCACCCGCCTATTCGTAGTCTAATATGTTGGTTAACATACTAGACGAGTACTTCCCCGGTATCTGGATCGACTGTATAGAAGCGCTCGTGCACCACGCGTTTCTTCCTCTCGGCTAGCTCTCGCGCATACTGCTCTAGGTTCTTCTCCCAGGCTATGGTAACGCATGCTTCGCAGTAGGGACCATCAGTTTGTGTCGAAGCGTCCTTATACTATACCTTTCGGATCGCTTCAATAAGGGCGGCCTTATTCATGGTTGAAATATTACGGATCTTTAGCGCTTTGGCTTCCTTTTTTAAGTCGGTAACGAACATGTTTTTATATAGTTGAAGACCAACTAACAACTATATAACGCATTTTTTTTTAAGCTATTCCAAATTGTGAGTCACTCTCGTCATCCGAGTCATCCGAATCGCAAAGGTAGCGGGTAGTATGTGGTATTAGGGTTTGATACTTGCACTCATCCAGATAGATCTGCATATAATGGCTCGAACCTTGTTTGTAGATGTCGGACAGTTTTAGAATGGCTTGGCACTGGCAGCTTTCCCCTAACGGGACTTCTCCGGGGTAGAAATACGTCTTAACTTTGCCATTCCGTTCCTTCACCTTTGCCATGATGTACCTGCCTCTTTTCACGGGTGGGGTATCAAAGGTTTGTAATTTCAAAGCTTGTACCGCGGCCATGATACTATTAAACTTCTCCAGCCATTCGGGGTGATTATAGAAATCGAATGACATGGTAAGTACAGATGTCTCGCTATAGCGCGAGGCACCGTTTGAAGGAAGCTTCTTGGGTGTTATGATTGTTAAAGGTTGGATCTTGCCACCATTTTTATAGCCAAGTACGGTGCGTTCATCTTTGCCTCTGTTGGCTGGCACGGGATCACTTAGCACGATATTATCAGTATTAACATCTTTGATATTTAATGGACCCGCCGTGGCATGAAAGTCTCGCGTGTTAACGTTCTCGGTACCAAATTTAAACATTCTTTATTTTGATAATATTGGGGTCCAACTAGAGTTTGGTACATGGACAGTAGCCGCCATTGTACGTAATGTATAAGTAATAGCAGGACCAGCACAGCATTTTGCCCTGTATAAGGAGCCTCCGTTGGCATTGCAGGCATCGGTCGTACTCATCCAGGGTCACTTCACACTCGTCCCATTGTTCCACCATTTATCTTACAACCAGGGGTTGTAAGATAGTCGGTGATCTCATCGATTCATGTACATTTTTAACCGTCGATACATGACAAGGTCAGTAGACCTGACGATATCGAGAAGCTCACATTGCATCATTGACAATCTATATCGCCTTTTGGCACAATATAGGATGCAGGCGGACACGATGTTGTAAATTATTTGCACCACGCAGGATGTAAATCCAAATATCATTGCCAACCAAATGAATACGAAGGAGTATTGGTATAGCACATGAGATGACACCTCGCATACGGCCACAATGAGGTTATTGCTGACAACCCTCCTTGCAGCATGCTTCGATTCCAAGATTACATGCCGAATCGGGGGAAAACATCGTCCGGTACCAGGGGGTACATTGCCGCACCGTGAAGATTCCTCTTTTCATACTCGTCATACGAAAGCCAAGCGTTTCCGTATTTCCAAAAATTTGTCCCCAGGAGATTAGAAAGTACCACCATGATTATAATATCCACAGCCAGATAGAGCACCGGTGGCATCTTATGAAGTACGTACTTGTATCCGGGATATCCATCATGAAAATACTCCTCATGTAGAACCTTGGGGTCCCCGGCAGTTGCGAGGTTCTTCTTGAACCTGATCACCCCCGCAGAAGTAAACCTACTTATATAGTATGGGATAGAAATAACAAGCACAAAAGCTATCATGAGGAATGGAGTCCATATGTAGGTCGTGAATCTGCGCTTCCTTAAGTTCTCGCAGGTACCCATAAACATTCTTCGGGTACATGGCCTCCCCTCCATATTAGTGTAGACCTTCTTCACACTTAAATCATCAGGAATACCATATATATGCGTAGATAGAGCCACATGCTTCCCACCAAGTAATCTGGATACCTGCGGGAATAGATAAAGCCCACTCATCCAACATACAGATTGTAGGTACCCGGGGTCCACCTCCAATCCTTTCGCATCGCAGCTTAGGCTCCCGTTGTACCAGTACAACCCCGATGCGATCGCAGCCAATCCAAAAATTCTGGAAACAAAAAGCCGGTGGAAACGGGAACAATAATCATCGCTTCTTGTCTTATTGACGTTAATCCTTAATAATTCTGGAATGTCTCTGGTAATCAGGTTCATTTTTTAAACACTTTCAACTTCAACGAGGTGGTCGGCTTTGAGTAAGCGACTTTCCCCTATTCAACTGCGCATGCGTTAGATTTATCGGTTTCGGGGTGGGATTCCCGGAATTAGAGATTTCGGGGATTCCGGGACTTGTTGTTGTTGTTGTTGTTGTTTACGTTTCCCGTTTCCCGTTTCCTGTCCCAGAACATACATTTTACTATCTCTCCCTCCCCCCCAACGTTTTTTTTTAATAACTCCTTAATGCTACGAGACATGGCTACGATACTTACTGACTTTCAATATTTATCTATTAGACACCTGCATGCCAAATTTTTAGGTCCCATACAGTTCAGAGGCTTTGATATTGGCTATTACTCGAAACTACCCCTAAAAATCTCTATGAGACCTTCATAATGGGGAAAATATTATAACTCTTGTTAGGATTATCGTTAGAACTTGAAACTTACAACGCAACTTTGTTTCATCAAGAAGAAACATTTTGCATGTTTGGACACGTGATTATTCCGATTCCCTGATTTTTTCGAATTTTACCCGAAAATCGGAAAAAATCTGATTTCCAGCCAATTTTTGGCAGTTTTTCATGCGATCTGTGTAAAAACCGAAAAATATGTAAAATAACTTTTATTTATCTTTCAGAAACTTCAAACAGAATGTAAAAATTCGCTCTAGAACTAAAGTAATTAAGCAGATAGTGACATTTTGAACAAATATCAAGCTTTTGATGACGTCACAGAAAATGTGCTGACGCAAGCAAAAATTCATTGCTGCCATTTTATTCCCTTCATGACGTACTATAAGTGTGCTAAGTTTAATTCAGTTTGGACAAGCCTATGAAAAGTTATCGATGGGGGGGGGGGGGGGGACGGTTTTCTTGTCTAAAACAATTTGAATTATATTTAAGAACACACGTTTACAAATAAATCTTAAATACCTTACCAAAATGTGGCAATATGCCAAAAAAAAATTTTAAGAAATTTAATAGCCCGTTCGTTTCGTTGGTAGAGTTTGAAACGCTGATGAAGAAAATGTATGGAATCATGTACTTTTGACGCACGGTGACTAGAATTTTAAGATTTTCTATTTATATTGGGAGAGGGGTTGGATCTTACCAACTTGTAGATATTGATAAATGAAACAAAATTGATTAAATAAACTATAAATTCCATGTCTTTTTTTTTGGCAAAAATGTTGTTCCTTTAAACGAGGATAAACGTTAACAACAACAAAAGTCTTTAGGGAGGATATGAAGTTAATTAGGTAACCAAGAGAATCATTAACAATAGTTTTACCATGGCAATATTCGAAATTTATCACATGATTTGTTTTAAGCCAGTCAAAAATGTAAACAACAGTATTAAAAAAAAGACAGAGAGAATTTTCACTAAACTTTGAGCAATAGCATGTATAAAATATACAAGTAATATGCGAAAGCAACAAATGCTTTGATCGATAACTTTTTTATTTGGGAAAGAAGGAGTTTGTTGTTAGGGAAAAATCGTGATATGATTTTTGACTTACTCTCGAATCCGTTTACCAAAACTCAAGTTAAATAAGTCGTATGTTCTTGACCTGCACGATTTATTATGAAATAGTTAATGCTCGTACTCTAGTTAATCATTAATTATTCTTAATCAGTCCTCTCCCATTGAAAATTATGTTTTAATTAGCACCACCATCTTATATAATAATATGGAGTGTATGTGACGGTCATAGTGGATATCGTCATTTTCCTTTGATGTCGCCGAAATTTTCTTTGAAGTCGCCGAAAAAAGTATGTCTTAAATGTTAAATTTTATGACGTTACGGCGCGACGTCAATAACACTACTTTAACTTCAATATCCCATATCAAATTAATGAAGCCATTACAGTGCACTTAAAACTTTGAGGCCAAATAACTTGGAAACGAGGTGGTGACGTCAATGATTTTTCACCGCGTGGGTAACTAGGGACCGCCTAGGACCAATTTGGGTAATTTTCCCAAACCTGGGTCCCCAAATCCGTTTCGGAATGGGCGGGTTGATGACGTCATCAAAAAACCTTCAAACCCTAATATATCTGCAACCATTTGTCAAAGATGCACGATCCTATACATTTTCTTGATCAGCGTTTCAAGATCTATACGATGAAGGCAACAGGTATACAAATTTCTAAAAAAGGTTTTGACGGGTCTTTGTTGACGTCAGCAAAATTTTTAATCCCTGATATCTCCTTTGGCGTTCGTCGAGAACATATGATCCTGTACATTATCTTAACCAGCATTTCAACCTCTACACATTACAGACAAAGAATAAACAAATTTCGCGAATTTTTTTATCTGCACTGCACTGCTGACGTCAGCAAAACATCTAAAACAACTTTCTTTTTATTGACCTTTTGCCTAAGTGGATTTCTCCACGGGCTTTATAGACTAGTATACACTATTGTTCCAATAAGGTAATTCAACCTATAAATAATATGATATTACCAGTAGAAGATGAAGAACAAAAAAAAAGGCACAAGGGAATTCTTGTTTTTACTAATTATTACTTCTACAATATAACTCTCTCTCTAACCATGGTGTTGTGTTTTAAATACCAAACAGTGATTTTTGGTAGAGAGTAACGCTGAACATGTGGCTAGTTGGTTAGTTGGCATCAATTGTCATACCATCCTTTGGGCATAATGTGCCTTATTCTATTACCATTCCTTCGTTTATTCCAAGCATACTCATAGCTATCGAGTAATACATTTTCCATATCCTCTGCCCTTTGTTGACTTGTCGCTTTCTTGACACGTACACATAGGGAGGCATCATTTTTCAGTACATGCTCAAATAAATCACTTTTATGAGATCCATTTCGACAGTATTCTTCAATCCGCGCAAGAAGAGATTGTTCTTTTTTTCTGCACGTACTACCGATGTAAACAACTCTATCATCCATTCCCGATTTTGTCACCATCCACTCATAAATTCCACAATCTTTATCTTTTACTACATCTATATCCATCTTTCGATAACCTCGCCGACTTCTGCGCTTCTTAAAATCTTCTGATTTGTTGGGGATGACAACCTCTTCCCAGTCAGACCAACCATCTGACAGTAGTAGATCGTCCTCTTTTTTAATATTTTCACGCTCAGGCTTCATATTTGAAGTATCAATTGGTTGCTAGATTGCACAGATTCTAAAATAAGAAGAAACTCTATGAAAAATAATTTAGAGAGGATGGGGAAAGCGCTTTTCTATAACCTTTTTGTTTTGTGTGGAGAGCATCTTAGTTATTTTGGGAAAATATTTTGATTCACAGGCACACAAAATATTTACCTTATAAGAAATTCTACTCTCAAAAGTTTCTAATATGTACCCAGTGATTAAATAATCCTTTAGTCAAAATAAACGCCTAACGCAATAGCTTAGAAATTTAAAAATGCCCATGGAGCCTAAACTACAAACTCGACCCCAGGGTTCTCCATCTCTATTTTTATACCGGGATAACGAGTTTATTAAAAGGACCCTGCAATCGAGGTTGCTTGAAAGGTAATCTCTGTTTTGTATGACAGTATTTTCAAGTACACCACGCGCGTGTTTGAAATGTTAAATTATTACAGGGCCTGGTTCTCCTGGATTTCCTTAACCAGAAAAAAAATGTTTTTATTTATACATAGAAATTAAGTTAAAAGAAGAAGCAATTCCAAGAAAACGTAAACACTCTCTTTGCATTATTTTTTTTAACTTTTTTTAAAGTCCTATTTCTAGCATTGTGTTTGCCATTCTCACTGGCTACAATTGAATGCGTGTTTTAAGGAGGGAGTGGAAAGGCGTATCCCCCATCCCATTCTGAAAAAAAATACATTTTCATCGCCTATCATTAAAAAGCATAAAATCTGTCATTTTGACCTAGTTTCTACGTGGAGTGCGTAAGGTACTGTTTTTCGGTCCCATAAGAATCTGTTCCCGCTCAACAATGCTTTATATAGTGATTTATACAACCTTATAGGATTTTTGTTTTAATCTAAACTAAACTTTTTCTTAGTTTACTTCTTTACATTAATAATACCCGTATTTTGTCTGTCTCTGCACAAAATGATACCACAGTAGCGATGGCTGTTTCTACGCAATTATATATCTGTGCTACAGACACACGAAATGCGATATAAAGAACAGACGAAACCGTGGATTTATACACCGTCTACCGACATATTAATGAGATTTGTAAAATTCCCTAATTACACTATTATGTTTAAATCTCGGGGTTTTTTTTGTAAAATTTCTGACATGCCCCGATTTCCAAAGTCACGGTTGATAAGGAACCCTGGTTGTCTTCGTAAATTTATTAATAAACATTGTTATTTTACCCTTAGAAGTTAATATTATCATTTTTCTCTCACAACCACAAAAATCATCATTTTCCCTTAAAAGATGAAAACGTCATTTAGTTATCGCAACAAAAAACATCGTCCTTACCTTATAGCTTGAAAACGTTTTTACACTAAAAATCACTGTTGTTAAGAAAAGTGAAAGTTGTCTTTTATAATTTTAGAAACCTAAACTGATATATGATCTTATATATTTATAATCTTATAAAACAGAATCCGGGGGTAAAACTCACGTATAGGCAAGAAGTATTATGATATACTATCATGAAAAAACGGAATTATTAGCAGTGAATTTGTTTATTTGGTTTACAAGAGCTATTTCTCCAGTGGGTAGTTGTACTCCGCTGTTTGCACGATCTATATACGAACGAATAGCCTCTACACAACTCCCTATTATACGCGCATGCGCTGAGTAAGGTCGAACTTTTTGGCGCCAAAAAAACCATTGCACACTAATAGCTAATGTAAACAAATCTGCATATATTGAAAGTCGCTGAAAATGGCTTTTTAAAGTTTTACAATGAAAGGAAAACAATGGCAGTGTTTTGTTTTTTCAGACATCATAAGTTACAATAACATACTTCTTTCTCGTTTATCATTTTTATTTATTTATTTCTATAGTTAGTTAACGTTTGGTTTCCTTGCAAAAACGTATGAAGTCCATGATCGAAATCAACGGACAACAAAATTTTAATCATAAATTTTGTGAAATGTATAATAATAATTATTTAGTCTTGCATTCTGGTAGTTTTCATCCTGTTTTTCTCCAACTCAAAATTGCTCTATCATAAGTAAATTCTTGCCAGAGTGATTAGTAATCACTCTATCAATAAACAACAAGAAACCTTGACGGTTTGAAACACTCGTCGTTTCTGTATATGTGCATGTTCATGAGTATTCTATTACTTATATTTTGATAGATGGGATTGCTTAAGCCATAACCGCTTCCATCGATACCGGTTACCGTCTGTGTTGCTTCTACTGTTCTAGCCAGTCGCGAAGTTCCAGAAGGAACTTTTTATGACATGATTTACAAATATAGGACATTCCATCATTACTTAAGACAGTGTGGAGTTGCAGATCAATAGGATACTTTTCGGAAGAGAAAAAAACAACAGATCTTCTGTAATGGCAACGATGACATACAACACAAATAAGTACTGGTCCCTCTTTGACAGCACTTTTAAACCTTTCTATTTTCTCAGCCATTGCTTCGTCCTTGTACCAGCCACATTTCTTTTTTGATTGAGGTTCATGTGAGTCTTTGACAAATAACCTTGTTTTCCTGACATATTTTCGTTTTTGAGCAGTTTTACGGGATTTGGCTATAATAACATTAATTGATTGTGCTACAGTCTCACTCACTACAACTTGTACATACTGCATTTCAAACTGCGTTTCAACAGAATTTTCCATTTTATTCAGATACAAATCCTTAATGTACTTTTGTACGTTTGTAAAATTCCTAAACTTCAAAAGAACAGAAAAGCCATTCTGACAAATCTGACCACTTTCATACCTGCTATGAGAGTCAAACAGATAAATGTAATTTTTATCCCATATGATAGCAACACTGTAACCACTTGTGGTAAATATTAAACCAGTACCAACTGTTTCTGAATTCATTTGTCCATGAGCTAAGAAGTAATGTTCATCACCCAAAAGAGCTGACGTACTACTCAGGAGACTTATAGCAATTTGAAAACGATCAATATTGATAGATGTTGGTAACTCATAACATGCCATGGGTCTGTTGAAATTTGACTGCTTAAAATTAGCATCGCCATGTTCTAAGATGTTATCTAAATCAAATGATTTCCAAACAGAAATTCTTTTGAGTTGGGACCAACATATAGCTAGAAGAGCATTGCACATACACTGAATACCAGCAGTTTCACCAAACTTTTTGTCGCCTTGATTAAATGACCCATTAACTGATTTAATATGGTAAGCCGGACCTGGATTAGATTCAATATCCCCGCACAATAATAATAGAAGTTTGTGCAAGAAAGAAGATATCGTAAAAACATGGCAGAAAAACATAATTAGCTAGTTACATGAAATAAAATAATACACTAAGTCAATGGAATGATGAATAATATTCAGCACGACGTACCTTGGTACCTAAAGCAGCTTCCCCAGGTATTGAAAGTCTTCTCGATCTAGCAGTTTTAAATTTCAGTGAGTGAAGGCAGACTTTGCAGAACAACAACACACTAGGCACACTTTGTACAACAACAGTAGGTCAGTAAGTCTAGCAAGATAGGAGATTGCATGAAAGCAAGATAAATTTCGTAGAAATGTGAAAACACAGCTAAGAGTGCTTCGATTCCCAGCGGGCAGAGCGCATGCTTCGACTTCAGCGGTAGCGATGCATAAACGACTGGTCTGTGGTCTGCAAAATACGGGTTAAGACACGCACAACATGATAAGAAGCGGGAAATAGGGTCGCGGAAAAAAAGAAGAATTATGGCGCGGGGGAGCGGGTAAGTTACGATATTCGGTCAGATCGCATGTCACTTTTGGTCGCACAAGCCGAAACCAATACACTCCTCTCCTCCGGGACGAGTGTAATGAAAGTAGTTATTTTTGTGAGAACAACCTATGTTCCAACATAGTCACAAGAAAAAGAATAGTCTGGAGACTCGTGCCAACGCGCTCTGCTCCCGGCAAATAACTCGGGTTCCGGTAAGCACTTCATGGAAGGATCCATATAGTCTGTGAATATGTCGTATACTTGAACCTCCAACACAACCTCACCTTTACCCGACATTGTCGTATTCCTTCCCCCACGACAGCTCAACTGTATCCGACACGCGATGTTAAGCAATTTATCAACGTCGTGATGTTGTTAATACATACTACTGCTTAGTGTAATTAACGTCGTGATGTTGTTAATACATACTACTGCCTAGTGTAATATCTTTGTAATATACAGTAATACACTGTAGTACTTAGTAATATGCCGTATTGTATACTGTAGTACTTAGTACTTAGTAATATGCCGTATTCTACACGTATTACTTTGTAGTATCCAGTAATGCACTGTAATACCTTGTAGTAGTATTCAGTAATGCACTGTAATACCTTGTAGTAGTATTCCGTAATATACTGTAATACCCTGTAGTATTCAGTAATATACTGTAATAACCTTGTGGTATTCGGTAATATACTGTAATGCCCTGTAGTATTCAGTAATACACTGTAATACCTTGTAGTATTCAGTAATATACTGTAATACCTTGTAGTATTCAGTAATACACTGTAATACTTTGTAGTATTCAGTAATATACTGTAATACCCTGTAGTATTCAGTAATACACTGTAATACCTTGTAGTATTCAGTAATACACTGTAATACTTTGTAGTATTCAGTAATACACTGTAATACCTTGTAGTATTCAGTAATACACTGTAATACCCTGTAGTATTCAGTAATACACTGTAGTACTTAGTAATATACTGTAATACCCTGTAGTATTCAGTAATACACTGTAATACCTTGTAGTATTCAGTAATACACTGTAATACCTTGTAGTATTCAGTAATACACTGTAATACCCTGTAGTATTCAGTAATACACTGTAGTACTTAGTAATATACTGTAATACCCTGTAGTATTCAGTAATACACTGTAATACCTTGTAGTATTCAGTAATACACTGTAATACCTTGTAGTATTCAGTAATACACTGTAATACTTTGTAGTATTCGGTAATACACTGTAATACCTTGTAGTATTCAGTAATACACTGTAATACTTTGTAGTATTCGGTAATACACTGTATTACCTTGTAGTATTCGGTAATATACTGTAATACCTTGTAGTATTCGGTAATTTACTGTAATACCCTGTAGTATTCAGTAATACACTGTAATACCTTGTAGTATTCGGTAATACGCTGTAGTACTTTGTAGTATTCAGTAATACACTGTAATACCTTGTAGTATTTAGTAATACACTGTAATACTTAGTAATATACTGTAATACCTTGTAGTATTCAGTAATACACTGTAATACTTTGTAGTATTCAGTAATACACTGTAGTACTTAGTAATATACTGTAATATTTTGTAGTATTCAGTAATACACTGTAATACCTTGTAGTATTCGGTAATACACTGTAGTACTTAGTAACATCTAACTGTAATATTTTGTAGTATTTGGTAATACACTGTAATACTTAGTAATATACTGTAATACACGTAATAGATCTTTCACGGTTGCGCAAAGCATTCTGGGTAATCGACAAAAACAACAGCGCAGCTAGCAGCGATGCGAAGTTTATGTGGTGGTGTGGTTTCCTGTTTATACAAGTTAAATTTTAATCAATTCTTATATATTTTACACAAAAAACGATAATTAAAGAAGCAAAAAAGTTAAATCAAGCGAGGCTGATGGCTTCGGCTGAAGATATTGGATGTTTGGAGAATTTTTTAGAACTTTCTATGGCTGAACTTCAATTTTTCCTTTCCCAGCGTGGGCTGGATCACATGGAAGATAGATAGATAGATAGATGTGCATATTTTACATGGCTAGCCTCACAAATATCGAGGGATATACCCTGTCTATTATTTCCAGGAGGGGCCATGGCTTAGATGGAGAGCCCTAGAGTATTCAATGCTCATTTTGAGCTACGCAGACCCAATTAGTAGGGCCCACGCTCTACTAGACAACTCCCGGCAACATCCAACGGCCCACACAGTGTGCCATCTCCCCAATTTCCCTCACATGGCTTGGGTTAACCTGGGGCTATGGTAACATTCACTCGCCCATGTTGAATCGCCGTCAAGAGGAATCGAACCCGGTCTCCCGCACAGAGTACGAAAGCTATAACCACTAATCTACGGCGCCACAAAATATGAAGCGGGAGGCGGGTCAATAATGCGTAGTCCAATTTCGATTCAATTTATTGTGCGACCACCATTTCTAGAAATCGTGGTCCAAGACTTTTGCGACGGCGCTTTCTAGAAATAGTGGTCGAAAATCGCGACCGCTCTTTTAGAAAGCGGCATCCAAAAACGGCGGTGCTTCTTAGAATTAGGCGTCAGAATAATTTTTTCGGCCACGCGTTCTAGAAAGCAGCGCCCAGAGTTCTTTAGGACCACGCATTCTACAAAGCATCGGTGCAAATAATGTCCGCCGACGCGTTCTAGAATGCGTCGGCGCTCAGAAATAATGTTTATATCTTAAATTAGAAATGTCAATGTTGTTTTTAAATAGAATTCATGATAATGTTTCATAGAAGCTTAACAACACACCTGGAGATGGTCTAGAAATATGCGTTCAGCACATTAAAACAATTACGACGACTCTTCCTAGAAGAAGGCGTCCAACAAAAAAATCAACGAGGTTGCGCCGACTATTTCTAGAAATAGGCGTCCAGAGAAAAATGAGCAAAGTAACGCCGACTCTTTTTAGGAAGAGGCGTCCAGACAAAATGAGCAAAGTTGCGCCGACTCTTTCTAGAAATAGGCGTCCAGAGAAAAATGAGCAAAGTAACGCCGACTATTTTTAGGAAGAGGCGTCCAGACAAAATGAGTAAAGTTGCGCCGACTCTTTCAGGGAAGAGGCGTCCAGAAAAGATGAGTAAAGTTGCGCCGACTCTTTCAGGAAGAGGCGTCCAGACAAGATGAGTAAAGTTGCGCCGACTCTTTCTAGGAAGAGGCGTCGATCCTGCATAATTGCCCTGTAAATTTGCGCGGATGCTTTCTAGAATTTATTTCTAGACATTATTAGTTTGAGATACAGAGTCAATAATATGATTCAACTTATACTTACTTGCAACGAACTGTTTATTATTGACCAGAATGTTATAAAACTGTTACGTAAAGCAGAAGAATCGATAAAGGAAAATAAAAATTCCTTAAAGTCGCAATATCATGCACCTAAGCACGCCACTTTAAACCAAGGACGGCTACCTTATCTTCTCGCAAAATCTCAACTTGAAATGTAAGATATAAAAAATGACAAAAATGGTTTCATTAAGTGAGAGTACAATTTAGAGACGTCTTCGTCAATTTGAATTGTCCGTCAGTAATACATACATTCATATTGATGACAAAAATCTGGATGAATCTGTTCAACAATTTGTGAAACGTTTCCCTAATTGTGGATATCGACGAATGGATGGCTTTCTTATGTCTAAAGAAATTCGTGTTACTGAAAAAAGAATTAGAGAATCCATGAGAAGAGTAGAAGAAGAGTATAATAATGTCAGCTCAAACTTATTTCACTAACTAATTAAACACATTACTTTAGATTCTGAGGCTAGTAAAGATAATATAGATAAAATATTATTCTGTCCGAAGAGTCCAAAAGGTTTTTCAGGCCAAATATGTGACATCTATTAAATAAAATGTCATTCAGAGTCAACTGTTTCAACATTCTAGTTTATCATGCCAGTAGAAAATATCTCAAGTTGTGCATAAATAGTTTATTTATTATATACATTAAATATATACAAAGCAATCATTTTGTGTTTCTTTATATAAATTGTATATTAGCACCCAATCTTGTGATAAAGCGAAGATTAGCTAGCTAGCTAGCTAGGTATAAACATCTTTGATTTTAACAATTTGATCTTGAGAAAGCCCACCAAAGTCTTAACTAAATATAAAAAAGAATTATTAAGTTACTTAGCTACAGAACACAATGCAAAATGCAAAACTGTAGGATAAAAAATCTTTACAGAAAAATATAAAATAGGAGAAACAAGAATAAAAAAAAAACTATTAGCCATTGTTGAAGTTTTAGAACCTATGAAACAATTTCTTAAAATCAAAGGTGCTCTAATAGCAAAAAAATAATATCAAAGTCCCTGCAAAATAAAGTAATTTAGTGTTTTGTCCCTTACCTCGTGCACTGCCAAACTTTAGCTAGCTTCAAAATCGATTTTCTAGAAAAGAAAGAGAACTATAGCTAGCTACAGTTGATTTTATATATATAGAACACAGACAGAATAACCGAATACAGAATAGTTTGCTACCAGAGAGGAAAAAATTAGGCAACTAGCTAGCTAGCTATGCACGTACACATAATCTTCACACGCGAGATCATTGAAAGATTCTTTTTCATTTGCATTACCGTTAGTGGCGTCAGTGAGAATCCTTGCAGCTTCCTGCACTGCTGCTATAAGGTCTTTCTTTCCATCCAGCCATCAACTTGGCCAACCACGCTTCGTCCACACGTTGTTTTCCTAGAAATGTCTAATTTGCAGGACAAATTATTCAGGTTGGACGCCTCTTCTCTAGAAAGCATCGGCGCAAATTTACGGGTCAAATATGCAGGATGGACGACTCCTTCTGGAAAGCATCGGCGCAAATTTACGGGTCAAATATGCAGGTTGGACGCCTCTTTCTAGAAAGCATCGGCGCAAATTTACGGGTCAAATATGCAGGATGGACGCCTCTCTGAAAGAGTCGGCGCAACTTTGCTCATTTTGTCTGGACGCCTCTTCCTGAAAGAGTCGGCGCAACTTTGCTCATTTTGTCTGGACGCCTCTTCCTAGAAAGAGTCGGCGCAACTTTGCTCATTTTGTCTGGACGCCTCTTCCTAAAAAGAGTCGGCGTAACTTTGCTCATTTTTCTCTGGACGCCTATTTCTAGACAGAGTCGGCGCAACCTCGTTGATTTTTTTGTTGGACGCCTTCTTCTAGGAAGAGTCGTCGTAATTGTTTTAATGTGCTGAACGCATATTTCTAGACCATCTCCAGGTGTGTTGTTAAGCTTCTATGAAACATTATCATGAATTCTATTTAAAAACAACATTGACATTTCTAATTTAAGATACAAACATTATTTCTGAGCGCCGACGCATTCTAGAACGCGTCGGCGGACACTATTTGCACCGATGCTTTGTAGAATGCGTGGTCCTAAAGAACTCTGGGCGCTGCTTTCTAGAACGCGTGGCCGAAAAAATTATTCTGACGCCTAATTCTAAGAACCACCGCCGTTTTTGGATGCCGCTTTCTAAAAGAGGGGTCGCGATTTTCGACCACTATTTCTAGAAAGCGCCGTCGCAAAAGTCTTGGACCACGATTTCTAGAAATGGTGGTCGCACAATAAATTGAAACGAAATTGGACTACGCATTATTGACCCGCCTCCCGCTTCATAAACGTTGAACGTTGAACGTTGGTTGCAAGAGCTCTGATTGCTCATGAGCAAAAGAAGTAGAAGTAAAAGCCACTGCTGAATATACAATTTGCTTCTGCGTAACATGCGAAAAGACATTTGCATCAGACGATGAGCTGACTTGGAATGTTTGGAAGGGTAAGTCGGTTTAAAATAACTGAAACAAATACCCTTATTTGGTTGGTACGTTTCTTATGTAATTTCGAACGTTTTCTTCTTCCTTCGAAATTCGAACTGTACATTCTAATTTAAGTAGTTGTGGAGGAAAATTTGCCATTGGTATTCCATCTATCATGTGCAAAATTTTATTGTTGCTTTAAGACGAGAATAGAATTCAGGTAATAAAATGGCTACTGACTGGTTTTGATCCTGCCCTGTAAAATACAAAGCCATTTGTCAGGGCACAGACCTTGGAGCATGTGCAATAACTTTGACCTCCAGGAGGAGAAAATCCCTCTGACAGCTACAACAAAAAAGCTTAAAAAACGTTCGTTTAAAACAAAACTTTGGCTACGAGAAAGAGTAAAGCTAAGTCTGTAACCTTAAATTTTGATGCAGTTGGATTTAGAAGCAATCCAGTGC
The DNA here is from genome assembly GCA_030067915.1 of Hydractinia echinata. Lineage (NCBI taxonomy): Eukaryota > Metazoa > Cnidaria > Hydrozoa > Anthoathecata > Hydractiniidae > Hydractinia > Hydractinia echinata. The sequence goes on along the minus strand of JASGCC010000188.1, from coordinate 303,655 downwards.
AATTCCCTAGAGACAAAATTAGGGCTCAATTGACTCAAACTCTGATTGTATTTCGGCAACACAAATAGAGCCCTCAACTGTTACTGACACACAACTTCAGCTGCCATTTTCCTTTTGTGTCTTCTTATAATGGCAATGTTGATGCTTTGCGCACTTTTTTTTCCCTTTATTCCGCCTACCCATCCTGTGCCCAAAAGGGACGTGGAAATAATTAAGAAGTGCGAGTATGTTAACTTTGACCTGCTTCTTCCTCCCATGCTTAATGCTCTTTTAGCCTTGTCTATTTCGATGGATGATATAGGTGAGTACGACCTGAATGTAAAAACAGTGGCAGTGGTCCCAATGTCTCCCTTATAAGAATGACCACAAATAAGTCACACATGAAGGGTTAAGTCCTGGTGTGTTGTCTTTTTTCTGCATCTTTGCAAGGAAATGATTACATACGAGACTTTGTAACTTAGTTTGCCAATCAATATGAGTTTTTTGCTGTCTACGCATTTGACCAACTCCATTGCTTGCACATGGCTAGTGATCCAGCACATTGGTTGGATGCATAGACCCTTTATGACCCTTTTTTTAGTAAGTACATACGTAGTGCCTCATTGCTTCCTTCAACATCATCCTCGCAATCCCTCTTCATCTCGCCTCCAGGACCTGTTTTTTTCGTTTGAAGAAAGGGCATTTTGCGTTCACTTGTCCAAACCGGTTGAACAAAGGTTTGTAAATTAGTTGAAGTGGGATGTAATAACTAAAACAGGTAACTACCAGTCTCCGCAGAACCAGCAGTCCCTGTAGAACGACCAGAGAACCAACAGCGAACCAGCAGTACTATCACAGAACCACCAATGAATAAATAATTCCAATATTAAACTCCCACGCCAAAGTGAGCGCAACGAAGCTAATTAAATACACAACAGTCGAAGACCCTACTTTCCACTGGCTATTTCGTGTCCCTCGTACATGAACTAACGGTCCTCGTACAAGTGAATTTTAAAAACGACTCTCCATGTGTTATAAACTTCATTCTACGTAAAAAAAATAATCACAATACAAAAAGTCGATCTTTTTTTATTCATTTCATAAAAATTCACGATTTGAATTAGCAAGAAAAGTGTTGTTTTGCTGGGGGTAACATATGTATTTTAGACGCTCGTTAAAAAAGATGGCCGTCGTATTACCGAGTAAACACTCCACACTCTTCCAAATTCTATGTTCTGGCTATTATCGTTAGTTATTATCGTGGTAATCATTAGTATTCCCAATTGAAATTATTGAAAAAGATTGAAATGTTGGTTTGTTATTTATTGCGTTGAAGAGTAAATTACAAGGAAACAGAATGAGTCTTGATTTTTTAATCCCGGAACGATATAATTTGGATATTATTTCACTAAATATAGTGTATACTACTAATTTATTCTCAAAATTCCCGGAAATAAGGCGCGGGATAGTAAATTCTACAGAAATTTTGCAGTTTTTCTTTTTTAAGGCATGGAGTGTTGTGTATTTACAGTGATCGCTATTCTGATGATTGACGGGTCAACTATTGTTGGTTCTCTGGTCGTTCTACGGAGACTGGTGGTTCGCTGCTTGTTCTGTTGTGGTTCTGCGGAGACTGGTGGTTACCTGTTTTAGTTATTACGGAAGTGGGAGCATTGTCCATATTTTTACGACATTTATATCTAAAGAATAAAAAATTGGCATGGCATGATTGACATAACTTAGGCATAACCAAGGATCATTGGGCCTTGTTTAATGAAATAGGTATTCAGAAGTATAGATTTCATTGCAATTACAGTGGGACCACTCATCACAAGAATTGCTTAAAATTGCATGTCTGTTGTTTTTAACCGGTTTTCCACACACACTACAGGGAAACTGTATCATTAAGATTTCGGATTACATCCGAGATCTTATTAAAACTGGGCTGTCTTTTTCTTCTCCTTCTTCTTCGACCGAATTTTTAACCGATTGCCGTAACGTCACGACTTTTATAGTCCGACCTGGCCCTGTGTCCCAGCTCTACACCGGCTGTGTGCGTATCTTGATATTCGTGAAATTGGAAAAGAATGAAGACTGCGTTACGAATTTGATCACAAATATTGTTATAGACTATTATTTTAATATTATTTGATGAGCAATGCTAGATACTCCTTTAAATTTTCATTTCCAGTTATGTTTTTAACGAGGCTGATTTTGCTCAACTAAACCAAGCTCTAGGGGTTAAGGTACGAGTCGTTCCTTTTGAGGGACCGAGTTCGCAATATTGATTATATTCCAGCTTGTTCACCAATCTGCAAAGCGAAGTTTTTGAAGCGAAGAGAAATTTTTGGTTGGGTAATTATTTCACTGCCTAAATTTCAGTTTTATCAACGTTTAAGATATCCTGTGTATCCTGTGTTGTTATGTAAACCAAAGTTACAACACAGGTTTTTTGAAAAGGGTATTATGCCTAAACGCATTGGTGACACTGTCTACCTGTACTAAGCGTTCAGTCCAATGTTAACGACAGGCTGTTTCCTGTGTTTCTGAAGTTGTGATAAAGTTTTTTTTATTTCAGCTAAAGTTGTGGAAACTTATTTTAAAAAAAATATATTACACCGAAAACACCATAATGTTCTGCGCCTTACTCAATTTACAACATACTATACTAAAGCGCTCCACCTAAATGTATGGCACAGTTCTTATTATTGCTCTTCCGGGCGTTCAACGCTAGGTAACACAGTTACTTGTGGCTTAACCCGGCATTTCGATGGCAGTCCCTGGCTAGTCTAAATATTAATACCACGGAATCACATCTTGGATTTAGTCACTTTTGTTAATTCTAAACTGATGAACGTAGTCATAACCTTTTTGTTTCTTTCGCCTACTTCTATTTCTTTTTTTGTTTTTAAACTTAGTAGGATCCAACTTTATGGTCAAATCTTAGATATCTTAAATTTCATAACGTTTTTAGTCATGTTGCAGGTATAATAAAACATTTCCGAAATATCACTACACCACAAGCAATAATATTTAATAAGTTGATATGCTAAAACGTCTTCGTTTCTTTCTTATGAATGTTAAGTATAGCGCAGTATTGTTAAAGTATTAATTTTCACAGATTACTTTTTGTACATTTGGGGAGACCTTAATTCTGATATAATTTAAAAACTTTAAAGATCTACCATAAGTTGCGTTACGGTGGTGTATTGTTGAGAAAACAAGTTTCATGGAGAAGGGTATGACCAACAAAAAAAGGTGATAATGCAGTTATACACTATAAATGTTAAAAGATATACTAATAACATAAACATAATTTCAACAACAGGTCAAAATGAATAGATTGGATCCTACTCTTTCGCCTGGTTGCTGCGGACAGACGAAATGTTTCCACGAGCATCTGATTCTGAAGTCTGATCGACTTGCGTTTTTTTTACTGCTTTGGGCTACTTTAACTTATGACCCTCGCTTTGCCCGCTAACAGTAAAGCGTTAGTTTGTTCTAGCCTGTATCTCCACGCACTGCATGACACAATTTGCAAGTTCAAGATAATACCATGGGATAATACCTGTTTATTTGAAATGACGGAACAAGATTGTAGAAGTTCTGTACAAAACAGTCTACTGGCAACCTCGAACGGTATAAGAAACAAAATTGCACACGAACAAGAACCCGAAATCTTTTAGCCTGCAAGGGCTTTTCATTTACACTTTAAACAGAAAAAGTAACAAATAATAAATCGACAACAAATCGAAAGTAAAAGTGATCACAGAAAATGAGGAAAAAAGAGAAGATAAAAAACATCTACTTGCAAGAATTACTCCTGGCACCATTTTAAACTGGAGTTATTACGATAGCAGAGAAGCGGTGATGGGGCCGTCAAGATTGTACCCTTGGAACATCTCATTTAACTGGGTCTATTAAAGATCAAAACTAAAGAGGCGTCCAGGGCCTCAATCTTGACAGTCCCACCAGTGAATCAGAACTAGAGATAAGACTGTCACTGTATAACATATGCACATTGTACCAGGAAGTCCATGAAAAAAACAACACGCATGAACCTATATTTGTGAATTTGCGCATGCAGTTTTTTATTTTTTATTATTCACTTATGGAGTGGTTTAAAAGTGTTAAATATATTAACGAAACACATTGCTTTGTCGTTAGAAGTAACCTATAGCAAATATATACTGCAGGAATACATGACAAAGAGAGGGCTATGTTGTACCATGTTGTATTCACTGCGATCATCTACTATTTTGTTTGCTATGTCAATCCGCCCCTCAACATGGCCGCAGACTATATTTTCACGGCAGGTTATATTTTCTCCGTAACGATTGTGTTTTTTACTAAAAGACATTTTTTTTAAACTCCAGTTCCATTTCGATCTTTTGCTCCATACAATTCTTTTTTTTTGTACGCAAGATGCGTGTGCATTGATGTTTTAAAAAAGATGATCATTCCAATTTATTTTTATTTTTTTTATAATTTGTTAGAATTTGTGCATATAATGTTTACAAAATCAAGATTTTTAATTTTAAAAAAGATTTATAGTTGTGTAAATTCTCAGTGATCTGCTGTTATAAGACCAAAAAATAACTTTTTGAGGAAAATTATGAATATTGGTATAATTTTCATATAAAAATTGATTCTTCCAGGATACAATTTCTGGCAACAATAAATTTTTTAACTGTTGAACGTCATAATACGTAATAAAGCCATGCTATTAATAGTATACATTAACTCTGGAAATTTGCTTTTAAAAAGTTTAAATCGATATGTTTTTTTCAGTTATCTGCTGAAAAATAATTTTATAAAAAAATTAAAAAAATATTTTTTTGAGAAAAACGTTAGTTTTTAAAATCTGATGTGGTGAAAAGTAGGCCAGAGTTTATTTTTTATATAAAGAGAATACTTTTTTAAAATATAATTTCTATGAACATGAAAGGTAGCTAATTCCATACTGAATACATGTTCCAAAAGAGCTGGCGCATTTGCATTTATTGTTGAAAAAAAGAGGCAGTGTATGGAATCTTTTCAAAGATATCTGAGTTAAGCATATAATTAACTTTTTGTAGCCTGAGCTAGATTGAATTTTGTTAACTAATTATTTTAATTAATCTTATTTTTTAAAGCAAGACGAATAGTGTTGTGTGCTCACTTAGTAGTAAGAATGCTTTGTCTTAAAAAGTTATTTTTTACATTTATGATACATTTATCTTTGACATCTATGTTAACATGCTTTATTAAATAAAATACCAGTTATGCCACTTGAAATACAATTGCTCAGAAGATATTTTTTGTCTTGTATGAAAGAAATTTGTGAATACTTTAAGGCAAGAAATTCTATTGTTCTTTGCTCACGTGATCATTATTGAGAAATCTTTAATGTTAGATGTGGTCATGCTGGCTTTATGTTTATTGGTTGATTTTAATTCGGGTTTGCACTGAAAAATTATTATATAAGAAACTCAATTTTAATATCTCGAAGAAAACTTAACTAGGCTAGAAATGTCTGAAATCTGGACAATCCTTGTTAAATTGAGACAGTGTAGAGATACTGCTAACTTGATACCATAATTATTCAAATAAGTAGTCAAATTTTTATTCAGTATATTGACTTTCAGGAGGGACATATTATATGTACATGTAATATTGCCAGTTGAAATACCCCTAATTGAAGTATATCCCTCTCTTCAGTCAGCTAATTTCCTACCTCAAGGCTTTATTGACTTGTGCTGAAAAATTGAACAAGCAACACCAAATTTCTGAAAATTTTACGACCCATTTCAATTTATTACCACCCTCATATTAAAACAAAATCGTGGAGTGGTGGGATTAGTTTTACAGTGTAATGATTTTAAAAACTAGTTAAATTTCTGTTGTTTTAATTTAATGATGATGCACAATGTTTTTTTGTTCACAACTCTTCTTGGGATTTTTCTGTTCTAATTTATACTTTGCTTTTTATGTTAATCAATTTGGTGGTAATGGCAGTGTGGTTTGATTTTTGCTTCTTTACCTTTTTTTTGTATTTCTAATGCAGGTAAAACCCAACATAACTTTGGTGATAATGATTCTTGGAAGAGTGGGATAAGGACGTTTTCTGGTAACAAAATTAGTTTTGTATAAATGCTGATATGTGTGACCTTTTGTATTTCTATGTTATGTTATTTAAAAAATATTTCCATTGTTGTAAAACCATGAAAGTTATTGGTTCAAATCCAATCCATCTTTAAAAGGTTCAAATGGAAGAACAACATGGTGTGTAATTAGTTTCATACTGCAACAAACAATAATGCAAATCAATTCAAAATTTATTACAAACAAAAGTTTCAAGAAAAGAGGTAACTACAAGAAAAGAAAAGAAAGCAAGAAATTTATTTGGGATATTCGTTCAGTTATTCAGGTTTTGCTGAGCTATGGCAGTAACTAGTTGCCATGTGAAAATCAAATCCAATAAGTAAAATTTAGTTAAAAAATAATTTTTTGAGGAAACTAATTTATCACACCGCAGTTTGTAACATGTAATTGGTAATAATGTAATAATGTAATTGATTCTAGAAGCTTCAAAGATGGATATGTTTTGGATAAGGTAGCAGATTGGATTAATGAATTAAAGATGCTGAGTAAAATTGCTAAAACAGAGTAGCAAGGGGCATAAAGTTGTTTTATCAGTGGCTGGCTACAAGCATAAATTAACGTACTGTATGCGAACATACCACACATAAATAATTATTGGAAAAAGTACTCGTAGTTATTGAATTCGAATTAATACCAGCACTGACGGGATGTATTAAAGTAAACAAAAACGAGAGACAACTGCTGTCACTTCCGAGAGAACTTGGTGGTCTTGAGATACCAATATTCTAAAACTTATCACCAATAACTGAATATCTTGGTAAACAAATAAAACAACAGACTCGACAATATGAAGAAGATCCAGAACTGAAACAAAAGAAAAACCAATCAAACAAAATAAATTGCTAAGATTAGTGTCATTCTCGATCATATCAGAAATCAAATGAGTAAGCAGGAAGTCAGACTGAACGATATCAACCAGGAAGCAGTGTATCTAGTTGACTGACTACCTTTAAGGAACGAGGGATACACAATTACCAAACTATGCTTCTGGGCTCTGATTCGAATTTCAAGTTCACAATTGATCATGCTTTGTCGTGCAAAAAATGTGGCTTCGTTTCGCTTAGACATAATGAAATCCGTAATGTCACGGGGATGTAACTAAAAGAAGTTTGTCATGATGTACGTATTGAACCGTGTCTACAACAGTTACCTGGTGAGCCATTCAACGGGTGGACAGCGAATGTTTCTCAGGAATCGAGAGTTATGTATGCACAAGTGGTTTTTGGAACACTGGTCAAATGGCATTTTTAGATGCTAAGGTGTGCTACCAATAGCATGTGATTACAATCAGTGGATCCTAAAGTTAGCGAAACTACTTCCCGCATTTTTTACGACGTGTAGTTCTGCTACCTTTATATATCACCAGAATAGCATTTTTCTTTTAATAAAGCGGCGATATTTCGCTATAGAAACAGACCAACAAATTATTTTATTGCAATGTATGTATATACGTTTTAATTAAATATAATGTTCAAAAAAGAAATGACCTTAAAATTTTTTTTGTAACATACTGTGTGCTTCTATGCTACCTTCGTGTAGTATGGATGGAGCATGATGACAGGTCTATTCAGAGCAATACGCTAACTATCTTGTGAACTGCCTTTGTCTATTATAGTATTACTAAAAAACCTTTTAGAAATAACTCAACAAATTTTACTGTTTTGCAAAAAAATGCTAGAGTACTATTTCTTTTTAGGAGTCGAAATACACCCAATATTAGCTAAATCAAATTCTATTTACACTATTATTAACTAATTGCTATTTTCAACCGGTTATTATGAGAAAGTCGTAGCGTTCAATGGCTAGAGAGCTTTAAGAACGGGCCTTGTACAGCACAATATAACTTAACTTCGTAGCAACCATATCGTCGTTATAAATGTAGACAAGTAACATTGCCGGTAAAACGTGAAAGATGCAGTCATAACTCAATTTTATAGAGCTAGTTACACTATATTAATAACTATGTTCCTCTGAATAGTTTATTTATTCATTTATTCATTTATTCATTTATTCAAATATTCATTTATTCATTTATTCATTTATTCATTTATTCATTTATTCATTTATTCATTTATTCATTTATTCATTTATTCATTTATTCATTTATTCATTTATTCATTTATTCATTTATTCATTTATTCATTTATTCATTTATTCATTTATTCATTTATTCATTTATTCATTTATTCATTTATTCATTTATTCATTTATTCATTTATTCATTTATTCATTTATTCATTTATTCATTTATTCATTTATTCATTTATTCATTTATTCATTTATTCATTTATTCATTTATTCATTTATTCATTTATTCATTTATTCATTTATTCATTTATTCATTTATTCATTTATTCATTTATTCATTATTCATTTATTCATTTATTCATTTATTCATTTATTCATTTATTCATTTATTCATTTATTCATTTATTCATTTATTCATTTATTCATTTATTCATTTATTCATTTATTCATTTATTCATTTATTCATTTATTCATTTATTCATTTATTCATTTATTCATTTATTCATTTATTCATTTATTCATTTATTCATTTATTCATTTATTCATTTATTCATTTATTTATTCATTCATTTATTTATAATGACTATTTATACAGTATAAAACATCGTCTCCTATTAAAATGTGTCCTGTAAATATTAGTAATATTAGTTTTTCTAACAGCTACGAACAAAAAAAGTCCATATACATTTTTATCATTTTTGTCATGAGGTTTTAGTTTTAAAAATATTGAAAGTTCAAAATCAAATTACACTGCTTCCTATAAACAGCAAAAAAAACATGACACACATAAGTATTTTTCTAAAATATCGTTTTTATTTGTGTATGGATAGTTATCCAAATCTACTGTTTGTTTCAATATCTCTCCTTTGATAGATGTATGGATAGGTGTCCCACATTCCAGCATTCTTACTGCGTTAAGGTAAAAAATAAAGTATTCCATGAATTGAGCTGTTAGAACATCTAATATATTATTTCGTACAAGCGTATTTGCGACTTTTTCCAAAATCTCTTTTTTAGTGGTGTATAGATGGGCATCAAACATCACTCCTTGTTTAGTGTCTAGCATAAAGTCTTCTCCCAGGTTGGCGTGCTGAATATTTTAATTCGCGGGAAGGGTAAGTTAAAAAAATGCGTTTTTTAAATGATGCATGTATATCGATAGAATCTCTATTTTTATAAGGTATGGATGGATCTCTCATTTTCTTGGTTGTTTACTGAGTAGAACTAATGTTGTATACACAGGTCTGCTAGGACATGCTGTATGTTTTTCCGCCTGAAGGTATTTTGCAAAATATCCTTTTAATATTGTATGGTGGTATGGATCGGTCTCCCCCGTTCCTGCTTCTTACTGAGTGGGATAAAGTCTTCCCGTGAATTCACATGCTAGGACATCTGATATTATCTAAATCTCCTTTTTGGTAGTGTATGGATGGATATCTAACTTTTTATTCAGCGTGAAAGGCAACTTCCAAAATTCTCATTTCAAATGATGTATGGATGGGTCTCACACTCTCGTGCCTGTTTTCTGAGTGGAATAAAGTCTTTTCTCGAATTGGCCGACCAAGAGATTTAGTACTTCACCTTTCGCGATAGCGTTTTTATCAGATCTCTTTGTTAGGTTGTATGTCAGGATCTTTTGCTCCCTTGCCTGTTTACAGAGTAGAAGAAAGGTTTTTTTATTCGCTTGCTAGAACATTGAACATTTCATTTGGTGCGAGAGAGCTTTAACAAAATCTTTGATGTATGCACATGCAATGATATACGCACGCGTATGCTACTCGCCCTTTCGATTTTTGAGCAGAAAAAAAGTGATCGTTAGACCGTTTTTTTATTCTTTTCTTTTTTTTATATTGCGTAAGGTTATTCCCCAAAATACTTTTTTTAATGATGAATTGATAGGTTTCGCTACTTGTCTAATTGTTTTTTAATCAGAATAAGCTTTTCCTTGTTTAGCTTCACAGGACATTCAATATCGTATTTATTTTGGGAATGGTTTCCTAAATTTTGTTTTCATTATTGTATGTGTAGGTATGGATGGGCCTGGCTACTTGCCTAAATATTTACCCTAATAGGACAAACTTTCCCAATTACTTAATTCAATTCGCTTGCTTGTGTACTGACTAGAATAAAGTTTCCCCTTGCTTTTTTGTACAGCAAACTCGTTAAAATTTAGAACAGTTGTACACGTTTCATGTGATCAAAAACGACCTTAAATGTTAATTCAAGATATTTAGTAGGCCTTTGCGTTTTAATTCTCAGTATTTAACCAAAATTTTAAATTTTGTTCAAGGATGAATTTCACGTTGCAAAAAATTAAATGCGTACGGTATGGATGGATGCGTTGTTTTATAAATGGCAAGCATATGCCATAACCCATTGGGTAATTCATTACTATTAATACATGCAGTCATGCTGTCGAGCATAGTGATACATACTAACTTTTTGACCTCTTCCCAGGTTAACTTGTGTTATGTTACATAAGTACAACGTCGTCCGTAGCGAGGTTATAATAATACAACCTCGTCCCTGGACTAGGTTGTATTTAAATTAACGTGAATTTTTTAAAAAATCTGCCTAAAAAGCAAAAATAGCCGAATACCAGTTGGCTGCAACAAAGTTTTCAAATAGCTGGCTACACCCTTTACTTTAATAAAAACTTTGGCGAAAGTCTAAAGTTTTTTAACTCAAGGAGACAACAGTTTCAATAAACCTGTAATACTTAGCTAGGCTTTTTAACTCATAATTAATTTTGTAACAACAAGCTTTATGATGTGTTTTTATTTGGAGTGACATTGAATTTTGTGAATTCCACGCAAATTATGTCTATTGTTGTAAAACCATGAAAGTTATTGGTTCGAATCCAATCCATCTTTAAAAGGTGGTAGTTCAAATAAAAGAACAACATGGTGTGCAGTAATTAGTTTCATACTGCAACAAACAATAATCCAAATCAATTCAAAATTTAAAATTCATACAGTTATACCCTTATTCTGTCTCTTTGTATGCAAAATTGCGGTGTAATAGAATAAGCTCCATTAATCTCGCCCAAAATCTACAAAAAAATCGAAGGTTCAATTCGATATCCGCGGTATTTTAATTATTTTTAATTGCCATTGATAATAAGAACCGCCGTACGCTTTGTTACGCAGTCTTTTGTAACCACATCATCAAGTTCTATCCATGCCAGTACCGATAAGTAACGATATGGATGAAATTCTTATTTATCTTTTGCAGCTTTTTTAAAATGGAAACAAATCAGAAATTTAAGCTCTTCGAATTTTTTTACCGTGATTAATCAAACGTTACATGGTTCGACAACGAAGATTTGAACAGTCAGATTTGAATAGTAAAGTTGTTGGGTTTTGACAAGGTTTAAAATGTTCTCTTTATGACATTTTTGACTTCTAAGGGCTTTGTTTTTACAACATACTCACTATAAAAATACGGACAATATATCGATAATGTAGAATGGATATTATGTCCATATGTACTGGAATGAACGGGCTTCTAAAAATTGATATATTGACCATATGTATAAAAAATGGATATAATGATGATTTTTTCAGGAGATTCGAGAATCCATATAATATAGAGACCTGGTGACCAGTGTCAGGACGGAGCGCATCACTGCTGCGTCTATCCGATGCACTGCAGGGCGCTCCGCGGTTTACGGACTACTGCATCCTTGTTCCCCACCCTCTTCCATGTTTTCAGACAAGGAAATATAACACGATTTATTTATTTACGCCATCATCAGGTATCTACAAACTTTAGAAGCCGCCACTTACACTAGACAGCAGAGGCTGTAGCCAGGATACCCAGCTCAACCTTCCACAACATTTCATATTATACTTTATGGCTGGCCTAGTTATTTAAGCTTTCTTTGATAGAGAAAGAAAAAAATGATTATAAGGGCGGTTTGAAGGGACAACGCTGGGTATCCTGGTCAAATTTATGGCAAGACAGACTGTAAAACCTTTGGAGATGACCAGCCAGTTAGGCGCGTACAAGAGTTATCTTACCTTCTTTTTTGCCTCCAGCGGTGAGTTAGGGGGCCACCAATTCATACTGTATATTTTACCGTGGTCACTCACAAACAGAGTTGTTTGCCATGGTATAGACAACCGCACAAAACTAAATTGCTTAAAAAGGATAACTATCATAACACAGGAACTCACAGTAGAGTACTAAACACAAAGTAGAAGGCTAAGAGTATAAAATATCAATTGTTTAATAACAGTCTATGAAGTTTTCTATAATGGAAGATCATTTGAGACTTAAGTAATCAGAATCAGATAGTTTGTTGGGAAAGGTTGCTGAATATTGTTCCATGATTTAAAAAAATGAACGCTGAGCGAATGTAGATTGAAGGTGGTTGTATATCTAGGTAGCTTGTGAGTGAAGTGCAGAAAAATTATATTTCGAGCTAAAAATGGTTCCTTCCTGACCAATATAGTAACTTTCAAAAGGAATAATTGAAACAAGAACGTGTTGAAATTTCAATAAACACATTGAAAATGTGTATGTACTTTTCATGAAACAATCACACAATGGTGCCATGGCGAAAATTTATCTCATGAAATTTAATTTCACTTTTTGAAATTCTTCTTCAATTCAATTCAATCTTGCAAAGTTTCTATGATTAAAGTAGGTAAGATATATTCTATCATCTGAATATATCTTCTCTTTTCATGAAAAAGATCTAGAGTGGATCTCAACGAAGAATTATCCTGCTAGCAAAATGGGAAAGTTGCTCCGTGAAAAATTTAAAAATAACAACAGCTAGCGAAAAGGACAACGACACCTTATTTCATGGGCAGAAGCAATGCATATAAGGACAAACAAGAAATAAAGAAGGCAGATAATAAAAGGAGAATTGAATTACATACTATGTAAATCTGTGGAGACTTTGATAAAAATTATAAATGTTGAAAATTATAGTGTATAGTATAGTAAAACTTGCGAGCCAATACTGTTTATGTATAAAATATACATTCAGAAGTAGAGGGTTTAAATTTTGCAATTTTTAAAGTTTTTAAATTTTACAACGAAGGCTTGATGCTGAAATATTTTGCTCAATGTGTTTTTATTTCTAAATATATATAGTATTAGGATATGGTTATTAGAATTAGGTAACATACTATATTTTTATCTCAAAATATAAGCCAATTTATTTGCAGATTTTTTTGGCTTGATATTCAAAAAAATTTTGTTTGTTATTTTGAATTTTGGATAGTGAAACAAACTCCAATACGTTTTTGTTGATACATGTTGTGTCATCATACTTTATTTTCTACTTTTTCAGATTTGAAGGAACACATTCAATTAGCATTGGATTTATTGGGTAAAATGCCGCCATCACAAAACAGTTCTCAACTATCATGGGTAGACTTCATGAAGTGTTATAACACCATTGCAGGGGACATTGGTGTACCTCGTGCTGAGGAGAAGTCTGGCGACGACAGTGACTTCGATTTCCCATGGATGGAAAATACAGGAATTGATGGTAAGTAGAATTGTTGTTACATTTCTTGACACTTCATATATCACGATTTTACACTCATTGTGAAAACATTCGGATAGAGGTACTGTAGGGTTTAAAAAATAGTGGCAACAACGAAAATGTTGTTATACAAAAATATCTCCCAATACTACATCGTATTTTTTCAAGGATTGAAATTTAAAAGAGTTGTTGTGATTGAATTAGAGCTGTTGAAAAGATGTGAAGAAGAAGTCGGCATACTCAAAAAAGAAATGTCTAGCTACTTGCTTTTTTACAAAGATATTATGGAATAATTGAAAAATGACATAGATGTCAATAGCTCCAACTTTTATGCAAATGAGGTATGGTGAATACTTCTTTTTGTGCTAGTTTATATTTATTTTTTTGGTTTTGTCAAATGTACAGGATTCTTCTTTATTGTGTGCTTCTGATTGGGATATCTTGACAACAGCTGTTGCACTTTTAAAACTTAGGATTAGATATGGTTTCTCAAATGCTTCGCTATGACATTTTTTTTATATTTCAGTGCTTACCAATGGCGAAAAGGTTAATCCTGAAGAGAGGCATAGACTTCGCGGAAAGGCAACTGTTGGAAGGGTGTCAGGAATTTGCGGGTTTTATTGCCATTGATCAAAACATATCTACTATAGACAATGAAGATGATTTGAGCGACAAAAACAGTGACAGTGAAAGCGATTTTTAAAGGGAATAAAGAAATTGAGTTTGTTCCGAAGTCTTTTAGCCCGCATTCATTTCATTCTACTTCAATCAAGAAGAGAAAAACTATTAGCTGTATACTATTTCAACTATTTGTAGAATATATATTTTTTAACAAGTACTTAATTGCTTCTTAGAATAATACAAGACGTATAGTATACGTAAAACTAGCTCACCTCATACGTGGCACTGTATTATATATATTCATTTGTGGAAATAAATTGAAATCAATCACAATGGGCTATCAAACGGAAAGTGAATGTTTCAAAATATCATTCCGGGCATGCTATGTAATATATTAAAAAGGATGGCCACAAGCTTGATCATATTTGTTTTGAAGTAATCACATAAAAAACTTCCTATATTAACAAAAAGCAATATATAAAGAAGTAGTAATCTTCTTGTGAAACATTCTGTGATGCCACGGATGCTAATGGTTTTGACTTTCGTAGTGCATGAGCATATTTTTGGAAAAAAATAATTATTTGAGGAAACTACAAAGAAATTTTGAGTTACTGTCAGTACATTCATATACATTATGAGAACCATCATAAAACCATTCAATAAACCTGAAAGTATAATTCATAACTTTCAGTCTGTGAAATACACAAACACCACTAGATTTCATCAAGAAACTACAACTACAAACTACAATCGTTCAATATATATTAACAATTGTTTCACAAAAAAACGGATTCTTCATATTCGAAAGCATAACAGATTAATCCTTAACGAAGACGACGTGATACATATTTGCCTAAACTTCATTCCGGTATATATTAACAAGTTTTAATGTTATGAAACAAAAAAAGGTTTCGTTCAACCAAGAGATAATCGCTATATACAAAAGTATTCAGGCCTTAATTCATCGAAACAAGACAAGTAGAGTTCGTATATGTGACAATACCTTAGACACGCGTTTATTCCGAAAGTTTTTCTTCCGAATTTTTTTCTTTCAGGCCTTAATTCATTGAAACAAGACAAGTAGAGTTCGTATATGTGATAATACCTTAGACACAATTCATTTTCCGGCCAAAATTAAGCGAAACGAGAGAAATCTGCAGCGCTTAACTGATAATGCCATAGACAAGTGCCGACTTCGGTGTTATGAAAGGCCCAATTCACCAAAACAACTGAACCTGTTATGTATGGATTGCTTCTAGAAACAGGAGCTCTTTCCTGAATGTTTATCAAAGGTCTAATTTGCGGAAACAACTGTATCTCTTACGTATGGAGTACTTTTTGAAACAGGAGCTCTTTTTTCTCAATGTTTATCAGAGGCTCGATTTACCAAAATAACCGAATCTGTTATGTATGGATTGCTTTTAAAATCGGGAATTCTCACCTGAATATTTTGTTAAGGCAATTTCGCAAATGTTAGCCAATTTTATGTGTATAGATTGCTCCTGACTTGCCAATTCTTTCTTAAATGTTTTGTAAAAGCCTTACAGATATAAATTTCTTCCGCCCTTTAAGGAAATAAAAATCTGATATTAAAGTACACATCAAATGCGATTGATTAACAATTAATATTAAAAATCAAATAGAAGAATAATTTTAACAAAAGAACTTTGGCTCTTTTGGGATAAAGGCAGTTTAGAAGGGGATTAAACACAAGACGACGATAAACATTTGCGTAGATATTTACGTTCCATCTTATAATACAACCACTAAAGTATATAACACCAAATGTCAATAAGAAAACAAATTAATCAAGTTCAGAGAGCACTTAGAAAAATTAAACCTTGTCTCACAGAAAACGAATACAAAAAGTTGTATCCACAAGGTTCCAACCCTGCTCAGTTTTATGGTACCGCCAAGGTTCACAAGTTACCACCTAATTCTACAGTAGCTGACAATTTACCATTATATCGAATATCGGATCTGCTACTTATAACACATCAAACTACCTCGCGAAATCTTTAACACCGCTGACAAAGTCAACATATACTACTGAAAGCTCTTTAGATTTTATATTATCATTGAAAGGAAAAAAGATGCCTCATAATTACAAACTAGTACCTTTTGACGTCAATAGTTTATTCACCAACGTTCCTTTGGAACAAACGATAGACATAATATTGAAAAAGATATATGTTGAAAAAGTTATAGAAACAAAAATTAAGCGAGAGGAAATGAAACATCTATTAATCTTATGTACAAAACATGTACATTTCAGTTTTAACAACCAACTTATATTCAGGTTGATGGTGTAGCAATGGGCTCGCCTCTAGGACCAGTCCCAAAATTAGAAAATTCAGTAAAATTTTGGAAGCAATATGTAGATGACACTATATGTTTTGTTAATGAAAACCAGATAAACAATGTGCTGGTCACACTTAATAGTTACCATTCGAATATCCAGTGCACATATGAAGTTAAAAACGATAATTACATAGCCTTTCTTGATGTAAAAGTGAAATGGTTTATTTAACACATCCATTTATCGAAAAGACACGAACACTGACATATAAATGCACTAGAATTCATCTGCATCACGCCCATGGAAAGTTGAAACGGTTAAATCGTTGGTGTTGAGAGCGTTTAATATATGCTCTTCATCACAAGATCTGAAATACGAACTAAATCAATTAAAAAATGTGTTTATAAAAAACAATGGTTATCCAGAAGCAGTTGTATCTAATGTAATTAATAACACACGGCGAAATTTCAACATTCAAAATGCCGACACTGTTTCTGATGAAGACACCAATGAATCTCCAATAACACCTTTCATGGTTTTTATTCTGTCAAGTCTGGCTACGGGAAAATAAATAAGGTTAATTTCGTTTAAGCAAAGCGAATTAGAAATTAATGGTAACTGCTTAGTAAAGCGTCTAACACTTTTAAACAGTTTCTACCAGCCAATGTCAAGTCACGCATTGCTGATCAATGTCAAAAGTTATGTTCGCTATTTTCTGTGAAATAGAACCAAGGATGAACACGAACATGGTGTTGTGTACAAATATACTTGTCCGGTGGAATCGTGCGATGCTACATACATTGGTGAAACAGCGAGGAGGCTTAATGAAAGAATGATAGATCACCAAAAACGCGATAAGAACTCTCACATCCTAAAACATTCAGTCACTGAGAATTACCAACTTGCTGAACAAAAGAACTTCAGTATTTTGATAGATAATGTTCACCACTTTAAAAAGAAAAAAATAGCTGAGACCATGTATATTCATGATATCAGTCCCACGCTTAATGTACAGGAATTATCTGTTCCGTTAAAATTGTTTTAAGATAAATATTATTTATAGTCAACAAGGGGAGGAGTGCATTTGTGCTCCGCGCGGTGGACGTTACCCTTACCAACGGTATATAGTTTATATACCCTTGGGTTTGCCGTTATGTGTTATATGTTTTGTTAAGTATTGTTTTATACGTCCTTTGTGTATTGCGTAGTTGCTGAAAATTATATTTAAAAAACTTGTGAGATAATTGTAACAATTTACGTTGATAATGTCTTGTATTAACAAGACGAAATATCCGTTAAAATAAAATAAAAAATGTCATCATCAATCCAACTTCTCGTATTTATTTTTATTGTGAAGTTATATGCCCGAATTAATATATAAAACTGATTAAGCAAGAACATATTTGTTAATATTGATCTGCTTGTGCTAAGGCCTATTGTTTAACTTGATGTCAATTGAGATTGCTGCAATTTTTGGTCATATAAATGGGCAAAACAATAACAGCCAGTGGATTTCAATAATCAGTTTCTTCACTAAAAAACAATTAATCTGTAAGAATCTTGCTATTAGATCACAGAAATGTTACACGAAAAAACGTTGGAAATGAATACAAGTAATTTGGAAACTATGAATTTTAAGAAAAGTAATAGTAGTAAACAAACAGAGATATATATATGTCACCTAGCAGTCATAATATGCATTGTAAAGAAACAAATAACAACAACATGATCAACACTAACATTTTATTCCAATACATGGAAAAAGAGTTTGGAAGTACTTTTAAGCTCTATCATGTGTACAGGTAGTGGCATAAAAAGACACCCTAATCATTAGAATTACTGCAAAAAAACTGTCATAACATAAGAACCATCCAGTATGTAAATTCTCTTGCAATTCTGCCTCAAACCGCTGATGGTGATTTATATTTAATGTGGTTTGTGGTCAATGGTTTTCAGGATGGACCAGGTTTCCAGTGTTTAGCTCCCATTGCTACAAAAATCTTTTTGAAATGTCTAACTAACTAGACAATGGGGGGATATTGAACTTATAATCTCAAGTAGAGGACATGATTCAAACGTTCTACCAACAGAGCTGCACTAAATCCATCATCTTTTTAAAAAGTTATAGGAACACGACCATTCATATATTTGCTGCAATGATTTCCACAACATAGCTTAGTACACCTTTTTTGCTTGACATGGCATTCATACTCTTTTTAGAAAGATTTCAGTTCCCGAGCATCCATACATTTGTTAGACTATATGCAAAACGGCATAACCTTTTGCATTGATTATAATGTTTTGTTAGAAACAGCATCCATACTTTTACTAACAGCGCGTGAAACCGCCACAGCATCGACGCAATTCTTATATTGATTTTCACCACACAGTGTTTTGTTAAAGGCACAGAAGACGTATATTGGTTCCAGGGTTACAGAACTCTCATGCCCACATTCGCTATAATTTTCAAGAGGGGAAAGCAAATACACAGTTGTTGCTTGCTATCAACGACACAGTATCCATAAATTTGGCAGATTTTTTTAAGAAAATTATATTTGGCGCACTTTTTTACATGTGTCGTAAACGACACAGCATCCATACATTTCTTAGATTGTTTTTAACTGATCATTCACTCGTTCGTTGTAATGTATCGATGGACACAGCTGCCAGTATTTTTAAAGATGATACTATCTGCACAGCATTCATAATCTTGTTATAAATTTATGGGAGCCCGATCTTTGATACATTTGCTGGAATTACTTCCACGGCATTGCATCCATACTTTTAGTACGCTGTTTTTTTTGACATGGCATCCATACATTTTTTACAAAGATTCCCGCCGTACAGCATCCGTGCAACTGATAGAACTAATCGAAAACGACTAAGGGTTTATACGTATTTCGCACTGTCTTTAACTTATCATTCACAGTTTGGTTGAAATTGGACGATGGGCAAAGCATCCGTGTATTTGCAAAGATGATACCATCTACACAGCATTCATAATCTTGTTAGAAATTTATGGAGCCCGATCATTCATATATTTACTGTAATGTTTTAGTACGCTGTTTTCTTTGACATGGCATACATACATTTTTCACAAAGATTTCAGCCGTACAGCGAATGTGTCGAAAACGAGACAGCATCCATACAAATTTCACACTGTCTTTAATTTATTATTCACAGTTTTATGGAAATGTGTCGATGGGCAAAGCATCCGTCCGCTTGTAAAGATGATATGATCTACACAGCATCCATAATCTTGTTAGAAATTTATAGGAGTCTGATCATTCATATATTTGCTGTAGTTATTTTTACGACATAACATCCATACCTTTAGTACACTGTTTTCTTTGACATGCCATTTGTAGCTTTTTAGAAAGATTTCAGCGGAACAACATCGACGCAGTTGCAATACTGATTTTAACGGCACAGTATTCTGTTGAAGGCACGCATTTTGGTTAGATTTGTTTTTCTTACGCCAATATCGAACAATTATCTCAAGTGGCAAATGTGTTCGAAAATGGTTTGAATATGATACCCTTTCATTGCAATAATAATCAAAAGAACATAACAGTTTCTTTGTGTTTGTTTGTGATCACTGTTGTATAGACATAGTTTTATTATTGTTCAATTTTATTTCACCTGCAGAAAGTGATATTTTCTTTCAAAATCTTTAAACGGGAGGGATTGCTAATAAACAGGGGGAGTGGTATTTTGACAAAACTGCTAGACGGGAGGGGTGTTAATAAGTGGAAATGGGTTGTGATTTTTTTTAAAAATTGCAAACGGGCCCCTACCCTCCTACATCTAGCTGCCGAAGAGTACATGCAAACCCAAAACAATGTACACCTACATATACTGGAGGCCTCAACAACAATTTATCCGTAAAATAAGTCAACAGTATTCATCATTCAGGTAAAAACATTGCGGCGTAAATCTTTTTATTCCCAAACTAGCAATGAACTGCTATTTTTGCAATATATTTTGATACATTTATGTCTTTATCAGGCAAAAAGTAAAATAATAAAACAGTTAGCATAGTAAGCATAAATTTAGGCTAGACATACGGAAAAATTACGAAAACGCTTTCTTTTATACCAGCTACACACTAACCCTGGTGCCCAATCATCTTTAAGGGTTGTTTGCATCACACGTTCTTGTTTAAAGGCAGTTGACTTCAGTCGTCTAGACGTTCCATCACCCGCGCGCTTCTCTGTGCGTCGTCATCGAAAATATCAAGTTTAAAAGGGCTATGAAAGAATTCAATAGGCTCAATTCGCGCAATTTCCGATGAATGGCGTGTAATAAACTGACCATTTAAAAGGTCAAGATGCAAGAAATTTTACACACTTTAGAACCACATAGATGTCTGGACAACATGTTTGAGACTAATCATTTTTTTGTGATGCATTTGCTACTTTTTTATTTTTATTTCTAAAAAAATGACGGTCTGTAAAATACATTTAATGTCAGTAAATTGAAAGTTTGTTTTGACGAGAGAACGGAGATAACACGAGATGTATTAGTTAAAAAAAATGCTGTTACTAGCTTTAAGAAGATAATTAATGCCTCTAAAAAGATTTTAAAGGCATTGTTGTTGCTTAGACTGTCTTTACGTACAATAAACTTATATGTTTCTATGCAAAAGTTCGAAGGGTATAACAAGCTAGTTCAAATAGTTTGTAGTTTATTTTAGTAGAAAACTTGAGTTAAAAGAAGTCAAGTGTTTATATCAAACAAATTGATATCAATGGATATGGATATATGTAGGCACTCTTTCTGTCATTTTTAGTTGTATTCATATGATTTGTAGGTTATAACGAAAGTCGACCTAATGGTGGTGGAAAAATTTATGATCACCGAGGAAAAAAGCAACATCTTAAGATAACACAAGATGCAGAAGCCGCATAAACTATCTCGTTATTAAAAAGGTGCAACTAAAATACATTCACAATAGTGACACACCAAATTGTGTTGTTTAATTTACATTTGGG
Organism: Hydractinia echinata; assembly: GCA_030067915.1. Classification (NCBI taxonomy): domain Eukaryota; kingdom Metazoa; phylum Cnidaria; class Hydrozoa; order Anthoathecata; family Hydractiniidae; genus Hydractinia; species Hydractinia echinata. The sequence continues at coordinate 282,087 of JASGCC010000188.1, read as the reverse complement.
AAAACCAAAGTGGTGTATGCTACTTGACCTGTGACCACAAACCATGCTAGGTTTTTCAAGCCTAAATGATTCTGGTAAGTTGCAAAGAACATTTTGGACACAATAAAAACTTCAGACGTCTAGTTAGATGTAGTCACTAAATTTGCGCAAATTTAAAGCAGCTAAATGGGCCGACGAGCAATATTTTAAAAAAAATAATTTTTGAGGGAACAATTTCAAAAATGTGATAGTTAACGGTATACACGCTTTTTTTTATAACAATATCAACCGGGCCAGGTCATTACTTTTTTTCTCTTTTGTTTTTCATTTATCTTTATATTTCTAAACAATTGGCCTATTTTTTAACCTGAAATGCAGCAAACCTGAAATACAGCTAACAAACAAGATTCTTATAAAAGTGTGATACATTTTAACAACAAAAAAACAAAGGGGCGGCGGTTGTTATTCAGACGAATGTTAAGGGTTGCTAAAAAAGCAACACGAGGAAAACAATTGGGTGGGAAAGCTTTAAAAGTGAGAATAGTGTACACCCACATGATTTTTCTTTTATAAGAACATGCTTTACAAGAATATCAGGCTGAAAATTTTGGTTAAAGATAATTGGTCTATTGTTTAAACAACAGATAAATAAAGCATGTAATAGATTTCAAATTAAATATATACGGCGAGTTGATTTACTTCGTCTATGCCTTACGTTGGCTGGTATAAAGAAGGAAAGCTGAGAAATCTAAGAATTAATTCACCTGGTCAATGAGATGGACGTCGTGTTCAGTATTCAGAGAGGGTACAGAATAATTCAGGTATGGATGCCTAAATTGTAATGTACCCCTCCCATTCTGGGCGCATAAATGTCTGGCAACGCCATAAAGGGTAAAGAATAACTCGGGTATGGATGCCTGAATTATAATGTACCCCCTCCCAATCTGGTCGCATAAATATCTGCCAACGCCATAGGGGGTACAGAACAATTCAGGTATGGATGCCTGAATTATATTGTACCCCCTTTCTTTCTGTGCCTATAAATATCTGGCAACGCCATAGGGGGTACAAAATAATTCAGGTATGGATGTTTGAATTTTAATGTACCCCCTCCTGTTCTTGTCGCAAAAATGTCTGGCAACGCCAGAGAGGGTACAGAATAATTCAGGTATGGATGCCTAAATTGTAATGTACCCCTTCCCATTCTGGGCGCATAAATATCTGGCAACGCCATAAAGGGTACAGAATAATTCAGGTATGGATGCCTGAATTGTAATGTACCCCCTCCCATTCTTGCCGCATAAATATCTGGAAACGCCATAAAGGGTACAGAATAATTCAGGTATGGATGCCTGAATTATAATGTACCCCCCTCCCGATCTGGTCGCATAAATATCTGGCAACGCCATAGGGGGTACAGAATAACTCAGGTAGGGATTCCTGCATTATAATGTAGAGGTTATCTCTACATCTCCAAGCTTTAAAACCACGGAAATAGTGGCGCATAGCTTGGATTATCTCTACAATCAGCTCACGAACTTTGTATTCCAAACAAGACAGCTCAACTGCAAGTTACCAGGTGCAGATTGGTTTTCAGTGTAAAGCCCTTACGCGCAAGACAATGGACAATGATATGGATAGTCGTTAGGTTGTAGATATGGGTCCGGTGGTCTTCGGATTCGTAAGATTGCAATTTTGTAAGCTTTTAGCCAAGATCACACGATATAACGGCCAAAATATTGGTATTATTAATACTATTCACCAGATTGTGGTTAAATCCACGGAATCAGTTGCCGTTTTTATATTGTATTTCGTTTTTCCGTAGCCCAAGTTTTTCTCTCGCGCGTAACTTGACAGACGGCGTTTTTATTATGCGGGATAAAAAAATAGCCGTTAGCTCGTTGAAAACGCCCAGGAATAATTAAAAATATATCGCGTTATAAACCTCATTCCGCCAAAAATATTTCATGCATTCCTAATACAAAATCGACCCGTGTCGTAGATTATTAACTAAGAACAAAATGAGGCTGGATTCTGGACGTTGTGTTCTTACTAAAAAATAAGAAAAAGCAAGCTTGGAACGGCTAAAAAAAAACACAGCTAGTCTCAGCGTTTTTTGCCTGATGTCACAGCCTCCAGCACTTCCTTGATGGCTATATTAAGAAAGCAATAACCCTTGGAGACGAGGTTGCCAGCCTCCGGTCAGATTTTAGCGGTTCTTATAAAAAGAAGCGTGTTTTTGAGACAAGAAATCATTTTTCCTAGATCAATTTTAAGAGATTGCGCGAGACCTGATTTCATGAAAGAGACTGAAAGTGACCGAAAGTGACAACAACTAATACAATCAACAATTGACATGAACCTGACTAGTATAGCAAGTTTATTATGTTTACTATACATATTTTTAACCAATATATCAATAAAAACGAACCCCAAGATTGACTTGCAACGTTGCGCTATTTACCCAAGAAGTGAATAATAAATGTAACAAAAATCAACATATAGATTTTGCAAGACTTTAGCTGGCCTAATTGTTATCTATTAGATTAGATTAGATAAATCGACAACCACATTTTCTTTTCTTTTTGTTTACAAAAAACACCCGCGAAGGCAAATATAAATTTTTTAGGGCAGTTAACGTGCATAAATTTTCATAAATTATAAGCAATCATATGGCCAGTTATCAAAGTAATCAAAAAGGCAAAATGCCCTGGAAACGAGGTTAAAGATTTGGATAAAATGTTTGGATAAAATGAAATCACAAGACACCTTTCTACACGTTCTTCCCAAGAACTTTTCTGTAAAGAATAAGGGATATTATTACTTTTACAGCTTTTATTAAAGGGATTCTCCACCCAAAAATTACTATCTGAAATTGATAACAGGAATAACAAAGTAATACTTTTTGCACAACGCCACTATATTTATTACAGAAACGAAACAAAACTTTTGTACCGAGAGTCGTCATAATTTGTTGCGATAGGCTTCCCATAGACTTTGAAGGACTGGCAAATCTATGGAATTTTTACGTACTAACAACTATTTTTTCCATAACGGGTACTTGGAAATGCTGACGTCAACAACAGTAACTGCTGACAATCATCAATTGAGCCATGACTCCAAATTGCCATGTGACAGACATCATTCTTACGAATTTTTGTGACTTGCATCTCGAGACATGGTATGTAGGTAAAACAATTTTGACCCCCATTTTCACATAATACTTGCCTCTGTAAACTCCTTTCCCTTCCAACATGGATAGGGTTGAACTAATTGTGTGATGAGGAATGAAATTGCACTTCAGTTGAATGTAAAAAGCAATCATAATAATCAAAATAATTTTCGTTGATGGGAACGTTTCCTCAAAAAGTTAGTGTTAGCAAAATATTTAAATGTTCTTATGCTTTTCCTAAAAAAATTATATTTTAAATATGTACAGATATATGGATATACAGATTTACGGATATACGGATATAAGGATATGTGGATATACAGATATATGGATATACAGATATACGGATATACAGATATACGGATATGTGGATATAGGGATATGTGGATATACAGATATAAAGATATGTGGATGTAGAGATATGTGGATATAGGGATATAGGGATATAGGGATATAGGGATATGCGGATATAGGGATATGTGGAAATAGGGATATGTGGATATAGGGATATGTGAATATAGGGATATGTGGATAAAGGGATATGTGGATATAGGAATATGTGGATATAGGGATATGTGGATATACAGATATGTGGATATACAGATATGTGGATATAGGGATATGTGGATATACAGATATGTGGATATACAGATATGTGGATATAGGGATACGTGGATATACAGATATGTGGATATAAGAATATGTGGATATAGGGATATGTGGATATACAGATATGTGGATATAGGGATATGTGGATATACAGATATGTGGATATAGGAATATGTGGATATAGGGATATGTGGATATACAGATATGTGGATATAGGGATATGTGGATATAGGAATCTGTGGATATAGGGATATGTGGATATACAGATATGTGGATATAGGGATATACAAATGCAATGCTGCCGTCAGTAAAACACCTTAAACAATCTATTTTTCTGCCTGAGTGGATGTGTTTATTTTCCTTTGATGTTGCCGAAAAATGCATGTCTAATACGTTAAATTTTCTGACGTTACGGCGCGACGTCAATAACACTACTTTAACTTCAATATATATCCTATATTAAATTAATGAAGCCATTACAGTGCACCTAAAATTTTGAGGCAAAATTACTTGGAAACGAGGTGGTGACGTCAATGATTTTTCACCGCGTGGGTAACTAGGGACCACCTAGGGCCAATTTGGGTAACTTTCCTAAACATGGGTCCCCAAATCCGTTTCGGAGGGGACGGGTTGATGACGTCATCAAAGTTCTTTTAACCCCAATATCAACCGTTTGTCAAAAGAACTTGATGCTATACATTTTCTTGATTAGGGTTTCAAGATCTATACGATGAAGGCAACGGGTATACAAATTTATGCTATTTTGAGATGTTACGAGTTAACAAAATTTTAAGAATATTTTTTAAGTATATGAACGGGACAGTGCTGACGTCATCAAAATTTAAATGCAGCTTTTTTGTTATTTTTTCTCTGTCTAGGTGGATTTTTGACGGACCTTACCGACTAGTTACGGTATATTACTAAGTATTACAGTGTACTACCAAATACCTACACAGTACTACAAAGTATTACAGTATATTACTAAGTACTACAGTGTATTACTGAATACTACAAGGTATTACAGTATATTACCGAATACTACAAGGTATTACAGTATATTACTGAATACTACAAGGTATTACAGTATATTACTATAGTAATATACTGTAATACCCTGTAGTATTCGGTAATATACTGTAATATCCTGTAGTATTCAGTAATACACTGTAACACTTTGTTGTATTCGGTAATACACTGTAATACCTTGTAGTACTTATAAGTACTACAAGGTATTACAGTGTATTACCGAATACAACAAAGTGTTACAGTGTATTACTGAATACTACAGGATATTACAGTATATTACCGAATACTACAGGGTATTACAGTATATTACTAAGTACTACAGTGTATTACCGAATACTACAAGGTATTACAGTGTATTACTGAATACTACAAGGTATTACAGTGTATTACCGAATACTACAAGGTACTACAGTATATTACCGAATACTACAAGGTATTACAGTGTATTACTGAATACTACAAGGTATTACAGTGTATTACCGAATACTACAAGGTATTACAATGTATTACTGAATACTACAGGGTATTACAGTATATTACCGAATACTACAGGGTATTACAGTATATTACTAAGTACTACAGTGTATTACCGAATACTACAAGGTATTACAGTGTATTACTGAATACTACAAGGTATTACAGTGTATTACCGAATACTACAAAGTATTACAGTGTATTACTGAATACTACAAGGTATTACAGTATATTACCGAATAATACAAGGTATTACAGTGTATTACTGAATACTATAGGGTTTTACAGTATATTACCGAATACTACAGGGTATTACAGTATATTACTAAGTACTACAGTGTATTACCGAATACTACAAGGTATTACAGTGTATTACTGAATACTACAAGGTATTACAGTGTATTACCGAATACTACAAGGTATTACAGTATATTACTGAATACTACAAGGTATTACAGTATATTACCGAATACTACAAGGTATTACAGTGTATTACTGAATACTACAAGGTATTACAGTCTATTACTAAGTACTACAGTGTATTACTGAATTTTACTAAGTATTACAGTGTATTACTGAATACTATAGGGTATTACAGTATATTACTAAGTACTACAGTGTATTACCGAATACTACAAGGTATTACAGTGTATTACTGAATACTACAAGGTATTACAGTGTATTACCGAATACTACAAGGTATTACAATGTATTACTGAATACTACTGGGTATTACAGTATATTACCGAATACTACAGGGTATTACAGTATATTACTAAGTACTACAGTGTATTATCGAATACTACAAGGTATTACAGTGTATTACTAAATACTACAAGGTATTACAGTGTATTACCGAATACTACAAGGTATTACAGTGTATTACAGTATATTACTAAGTACTACAGTGTATTACCGAATACTACAAGGTATTACAGTGTATTACCGAATACTACAAGGTATTACAATGTATTACTGAATACTACAGGGTATTACAGTATATTACCGAATACTACAGGGTATTACAGTGTATTACTGAATACTACAGGGTATTACAGTATATTACCGAATACTACAGGGTATTACAGTATATTACTAAATATTACAGTGTATTACCGAATACTACAAGGTATTACAGTGCATTACTGAATACTACAGTGTGTTACAGTATATTACCAAATACTACAAGGTATTACAGTGTATTACAGTGTATTACAGTATATTACTGAATACTACAAGGTATTACAGTATATTACCGAATACTACAAGGTATTACAGTGTATTACTGAATACTACAAGGTATTACAGTATATTACTAAGTACTACAGTGTATTACTGAATTTTACTAAGTATTATAGTGTATTACTGAATGCTATAGGGTATCACAGTATATTACTAAGTACTACAGTGTATTACCGAATACTACAAGGTATTACAGTGTATTACTGAATACTACAAGGTATTACAGTGTATTACCGAATACTACAAGGTACTACAGTATATTACCGAATACTACAAGGTATTACAGTGTATTACTGAATACTACAAGGTATTACAGTGTATTACCGAATACTACAAGGTATTACAATGTATTACTGAATACTACAGGGTATTACAGTATATTACCGAATACTACAGGGTATTACAGTATATTACTAAGTACTACAGTGTATTACCGAATACTACAAGGTATTACAGTGTATTACCGAATACTACAAGGTATTACAGTGTATTACTGAATACTACAAGGTATTACAGTATATTACTGAATAATACAAGGTATTACAGTGTATTACTGAATACTACAGGGTATTACAGTATATTACCGAATACTACAGGGTATTACAGTATATTACTAAGTACTACAGTGTATTACCGAATACTACAAGGTATTACAGTGTATTTCTGAATACTACAAGGTATTACAGTGTATTACCGAATACTACAAGGTATTACAGTGTATTATTGAATACTACAAGGTATTACAGTGTATTACCGAATACTACAAGGTATTACAGTGTATTCCCGAATACAACAAGGTATTACAATGTATTACTGAATACTACTGGGTATTACAGTATATTACCGAATACTACAGGGTATTACAGTATATTACTAAGTACTACAGTGTATTATCGAATACTACAAGGTATTACAGTGTATTACTGAATACTACAAGGTATTACAGTGTATTACCGAATACTACAAGGTATTACAGTGTATTACAGTATATTACTAAGTACTACAGTGTATTACCGAATACTACAAGGTATTACAGTGTATTACCGAATACTACAAGGTATTACAGTGTATTTCCGAATACTACAAGGTATTACAGTGTATTACAGTGTATTACAGTATATTACTGAATACTACAAGGTATTACAGTATATTACCGAATACTACAAGGTATTACAGTGTATTACTGAATACTACAAGGTATTACAGTATATTACTAAGTACTACAGTGTATTACTGAATTTTACTAAGTATTACAGTGTATTACTGAATACTATAGGGTATTACAGTATATTACTAAGTACTACAGTGTATTACCGAATACTACAAGGTATTACAGTGTATTACTGAATACTACAAGGTATTACAGTGTATTACCGAATACTACAAGGTATTACAATGTATTACTGAATACTACAGGGTATTACAGTATATTACCGAATACTACAGGGTATTACAGTATATTACTAAGTACTACAGTGTATTACCGAATACTACAAGGTATTACAGTGTATTACTGAATACTACAAGGTATTACAGTGTATTACCGAATACTACAAGGTATTACAGTGTATTACTGAATACTACAAGGTATTACAGTATATTACCGAATAATACAAGGTATTACAGTGTATTACTGAATACTACAGGGTTTTACAGTATATTACCGAATACTACAGGGTATTACAGTATATTACTAAGTACTACAGTGTATTACCGAATACTACAAGGTATTACAGTGTATTACTGAATACTACAAGGTATTACAGTGTATTACCGAATACTACAAGGTAATAATAATAATAATAATGGTATATTTCGGGCATATCCATATTTTACAATGGCTCTTCATCCCTAATTAAAAACAGCTATTTATAATAAAAATTAAAGAAAATTTTAAAAAGCGTAATATATATTTCAGTATAAACATTAATCAACTAAAATTAGACTCGAAATGGACATGAGAATAGAGTAGATAGGACTAGTGGAGAAATGGCTAGAGGCATGGTGGGATGCGATAGCGTGGAATCGATTGGTGAGAAAACGTAGGGACAAGACAAAATCAACAAATAAACAGATTATATATTAAAGAAATACTATAGTATTAGTATATGTAATCAAATAAAGTCAGAGACTAAAATGGACTTGGAATAGAACGAGTAGAACAAGCGGAGAGAACAAAAAACAGCCTGGGGGAAATAGTAACTTGATTGGCTGGAGCTATGCGCATACTGAGGACATACTGGGTAGAATCGAGGCTGTTGTTGGAATATTAAGAACAGGACAAAATCAACAAATAAACATGCAATCGTAAAGTCGTAAATAAAAGTGAACAGTGTGTGTATATATTGAATGTAATATTTTCTATAAAAAAAAAAATAAAAAAAAAATAAAAAAAAAAATAAAAAAAAAAAAAAAAAAAAAAAAAAAAAAAAAAAAAAAAAAACTAATGTTTATTTATATATTTTGCAAGAGCCCTATCTGATAAATAACATTTAGCTCCGTAAACAAATTTTTTATAAACCACTTCTTTTCGTAGACTGGTGGGAAGATCGTTCAGTTGTCGACTACTTCTTCCAATAAAAGTTTTATCCGATGCGTTAACTTTGAATTCGGACACACATCTTTCAGAACTTCTTGTCGTTCTTTCTGTTTTCTTCATTTCCAGCCCTTTCAGGTATGTGGGAAATTCTGTTTCGTGCAAAGATTTGTGAGCGAGTTTCAACATGTTCAAGTTAATTCTCTCTTTGGAGGGCAACCATTTCAAATTCAAAATATCTGCTGTGGTACAGTAGTGCGCTGTAACAAAGGCTGCTGCACATCTTAAAACTTTGTTGATACGGTTAAGTTTGTAATCTGGTGCGTTGGAAAACACCACATTGCAGTAGTCAAGTCTAGAGAGTAACAGTGTCTCCGCTAACTGTTTACGTAAATACTGAGGAGCTGAATGTTTCAATTTGCGCAATACAGAAAGCTTACAGTAAGTAGATTTCAAAAGCTGGTTTAAATGAGTGTCCCAGGCTAAATGTTCATCAAAATGCACACCAAGTAACTTATAACTTGCAACTCTTTCAATAAGTTTATCACAATGTTTAATATTGAAGGTTACATGTGTGTCATCATCTAACTTATGTGTTTGTGACATTCTGCTTCCCGAAAACAGCATGATTTTAGTCTTGCCTTGGTTGAAAGCAAGGTTGTTGTTGGAGGACCAGTCACACAAGTTGTCCAAACGTTGTGTGAGTTGTTCAATGGCATTCGGTAATTCGTTTTGTTTACAGTGATCATAGCAAGATGTGTCGTCAGCGAATTGACAAACTGTCCCATGAACTGCATCTTGTAGGTCAGTTACGTACAAATTGAAAAGAATCGGCCCTAGAACTGAACCCTGTGGCACACCAAAGTGAACGGTCTCCATCGATGATGAACAGTCATCGATTTGAACGTACTGCAATCGATTGTTGAGGTAGGAAAACATCCATAGAACAGCTGGTTTAGAAAAGCCAAGTCAAATGCCTTGGAATAATCTAAAAACATTGCTAGTGTCACTTCACCCTTTTACATGGCTTTTATAATATCATCGCGTATTTTCAGCAGTAAGGTGGTAGTCGAGTGATGCTTTCTAAATCCGGACATGGTGTCTTTGAGTACATTCTCAGATGAGATGTATTCACATATTTGGTTTGCGATACACCTTTCGTACACTTTAGACAAGGTCGGCAAAACTGAAACAGGTCGATACTGATCTGGAGAAGTAGCATTGTCACATTTTGGGATTGGAGAAACCTTTCCGATTTTCCATTGCGTATGAAATTTTTGCTCATCAATACCAGAATTAATAACATGTGTTAAAGGTGAAATGAGATATTCTAATACAGGTTTTATAAGAGCAACTGGTATATTATCGAATCCAGCGGAACAATCCATGCGAAGCGATTTCAGTTCTGTTTCAACTTCCGCATAGGTCACATGTCTAAAATACAACTCTGAACGGTCATTGCGTAGTTGGAAATTGTTAATATGATTCAATAAGTCATCTTGTGTAGTTGGAACAGCGTTCAAAATTCTATTCGCGGTTGATATATAGTGATCATTCAGCGTGGTTGGATCCAGGCAAATTTTATCTTTCTTCGGATTCAGAATACGGTGAATAAACTTCCACACATCTGCAGGTCTTTTTGAGCTTAGAGCTTTCTTGAAAAACGTTTTCCTAGTGTGCTTGATCGTACGTTTCAGGTTATTTCGAATATCTCTAAAAATTATCCCAGTCACTATCAGATTGTGTCAGGTGAGCTTTGTGACGCAATTCTCTACATTTGCTTTGCATATCATTAATGCGGAGATCTTTTAGCCATGGTGCTGGAGGTCTGGTAACTTTGATTCGTTTCAATGGTGCATGTCGTTCTATACATGAAGATATTAATTCATTGAGAATATCTAGTTTATCATCTGCAGATTCTGAAGAATAAACAACACTCAATGGTAATTGCGAAAAGTCAGTGACATAATCATTTAAAATGTAATTCTTGTAATCACGTATATATTTAAAACGAGGCTGAAATCTTGTAAACTCTTGTGTTGATACAGGCATATATAGCATCATGATCACTTATTTCTGGTGTTGGAGTAACATCACAAAGTTTTACTTTACATTGAGCGTTTGTTATAAAATGGTCAATTAGCGTAGTCCCTCTTCTGGTTGGCTTCGTAACATGTTGTACTAAGTTATGAGAGTCAAGAATGTCGTTGTACACTGTTGTGATCTGTGAATTCTCCAACAAGTTGATGTTCATATCACCGGTAATAACAATGTGACCTCTCCACTGAGACACGACTTTATCTAATATAATATCCACTTTACTGAGCCATTCAGCTTTGCTTGCATCGTCAAAGTTCGGTTGATAAAAAACACCCAACAGAATTTTGCTATGTCTATTGCGACCATTTATCTCTATCCATATGTGTTTCAAGTTCGTTATGTAAAGTTGTGATGTCATTTCGTAATTTAAAGTCAATATCATCTTTAACATACGCTGCCACACCACCTCCTCGCCTTTCTTCCCGGTTTTTATAGACTAGCTTGAAACCTGGTAATTCAACATATTCGATAATGTGTTTATTATTTTTCAACCAAGTTTCAGACATTGTCATTATATCGAAGTTATATGTATGGGCAAATACTTGAAATTCTGCGAAAGAAGATATCAAGGATTGAGTGTTCAAATGAGATATTTTTAACAAATGTTTGTTTTTGTTCAGCGCTTCAAGATGGTAGTCAGTCATTGATACGTCGTTCTCACTTTCTACATAGGATGTATTTAGTGAAACATTGAGAAACGGGAGAACAGTATGAAGACATCGATCACACATTGTTTCGTACGGTACACGAGAATTCGTAACCAAGTGTTGTTTATTTTGGCATACTGCATGTGAAACATCGAGGCATTGACTACATAATAGACGTTTTTGGTTACATCTCACTACTTTAGAACAAGTACTGCATTTAGGAGCGACGAAACCAGGTCCTGGATTAACTTCAATATCACCATCAAGAATAAGATTAAACGTGGCACTGCAATTTGAATAATACAATACCCGTGATTTCCCTCTTTTAAGATGTCTCGCTTGGGTATTCTTTGGTAACGACGGTAATGAAGTTTCATAATGTACTTGTTGATCACTGGAACTAATTACGAATGTTGTTAAAATTAATGTGTAAAATAGAATTTTTCTCATATCACCTGGTTTCTATTAGATGGAATGTAAGAAGCTGGTGTAGAAAATTCTCCCGCAATCAATTTTCAGAGCAACGACTTATTTTGTAAATTCCTTCCAAACTATTAGTCAATTCACAAAATGTCTTCTTGGTTATCATGTATCAATAACAAAATAAATCTGTGTTAAAATCTGTAACAAATATGAGTAAAATCTTGGTTTATCATAACTTTATCAATAATTTTTTTTATCAACAATCAACAAACACGTCCGTTCAACAGTATTCACTGATATTATTTCAGGTATAACAGTATATTACTGAATACTACAAGGTATTACAGTATATTACCGAATACTACAAGGTATTACAGTGTATTACTGAATACTACAAGGTATTACAGTATATTACTAAGTACTACAGTGTATTACTGAATTTTACTAAGTATTACAGTGTATTACTGAATACTATAGGGTATTACAGTATATTACTAAGTACTACAGTGTATTACCGAATACTACAAGGTATTACAGTGTATTACTGAATACTACAAGGTATTACAGTGTATTACCGAATACTACAAGGTACTACAGTATATTACTGAATACTACAAGGTATTACAGTGTATTACCGAATACTACAAAGTATTACAGTATATTACTAAGTACTACAAGGTATTACAGTGTATTACAGTATATTACTAAGTACTACAGTGTATTACCGAATACTACAAAATATTACAGTGTATTACCGAATACTACAAGGTATTACAGTGTATTACCGAATACTACAAGGTATTACAGTGTATTACTGAATACTACAAGGTATTACAGTGTATTACCGAATATTACTAAGTATTACAGTGTATTACTGAATACTATAGGGTATTACAGTATATTACTAAGTATAACAGTGTATTACTGAATACTACAAGGTATTACAGTATATTACGGAATACTACAAGGTATTACAGTATATTACTGAATACTACAAGGTATTACAGTGTATTACCGAATACAACAAAGTGTTACAGTGTATTACTGAATACTACAGTGTATTACAGTATATTACCGAATACTACAGGGTATTACAGTATATTACTAAGTACTACAGTGTATTACCGAATACTACAAGGTATTACAGTGTATTACTGAATACTACAAGGTATTACAGTGTATTACCGAATACTACAAGGTATTACAGTGTATTACTGAATACTACAAGGTATTACAGTGTATTACCGAATACTACAAGGTATTACAATGTATTACTGAATACTACTGGGTATTACAATATATTACCGAATACTACAGGGTATTACAGTATATTACTAAGTACTACAGTGTATTATCGAATACTACAAGGTATTACAGTGTATTACTGAATACTACAAGGTATTACAGTGTATTACCGAATACTACAAGGTATTACAGTGTATTACAGTATATTACTAAGTACTACAGTGTATTACCGAATACTACAAGGTATTACAGTGTATTACCGAATACTACAAGGTATTACAGTGTATTTCCGAATACTACAAGGTATTACAGTGTATTACAGTGTATTACAGTATATTACTGAATACTACAAGGTATTACAGTATATTACCGAATACTACAAGGTATTACAGTGTATTACTGAATACTACAAGGTATTACAGTATATTACTAAGTACTACAGTGTATTACTGAATTTTACTAAGTATTACAGTGTATTACTGAATACTATAGGGTATTACAGTATATTACTAAGTACTACAGTGTATTACCGAATACTACAAGGTATTACAGTGTATTACTGAATACTACAAGGTATTACAGTGTATTACCGAATACTACAAGGTACTACAGTATATTACCCAATACTACAAGGTATTACAGTGTATTACTGAATACTACAAGGTATTACAGTGTATTACCGAATACTACAAGGTATTACAATGTATTACTGAATACTACAGGGTATTACAGTATATTACCGAATACTACAGGGTATTACAGTATATTACTAAGTACTACAGTGTATTACCGAATACTACAAGGTATTACAGTGTATTACTGAATACTACAAGGTATTACAGTGTATTACCGAATACTACAAGGTATTACAGTGTATTACTGAATACTACAAGGTATTACAGTATATTACCGAATAATACAAGGTATTACAGTGTATTACTGAATACTACAGGGTTTTACAGTATATTACCGAATACTACAGGGTATTACAGTATATTACTAAGTACTACAGTGTATTACCGAATACTACAAGGTATTACAGTGTATTACTGAATACTACAAGGTATTACAGTGTATTACCGAATACTACAAGGTATTACAGTATATTACTGAATACTACAAGGTATTACAGTACATTACCGAATACTACAAGGTATTACAGTGTATTACTGAATACTACAAGGTATTACAGTCTATTACTAAGTACTACAGTGTATTACTGAATTTTACTAAGTATTACAGTGTATTACTGAATACTATAGGGTATTACAGTATATTACTAAGTACTACAGTGTATTACCGAATACTACAAGGTATTACAGTGTATTACTGAATACTACAAGGTATTACAGTGTATTACCGAATACTACAAGGTATTACAATGTATTACTGAATACTACTGGGTATTACAGTATATTACCGAATACTACAGGGTATTACAGTATATTACTAAGTACTACAGTGTATTATCGAATACTACAAGGTATTACAGTGTATTACTAAATACTACAAGGTATTACAGTGTATTACCGAATACTACAAGGTATTACAGTGTATTACAGTATCTTACTAAGTACTACAGTGTATTACCGAATACTACAAGGTATTACAGTGTATTACCGAATACTACAAGGTATTACAATGTATTACTGAATACTACAGGGTATTACAGTATATTACCGAATACTACAGGGTATTACAGTGTATTACTGAATACTACAGGGTATTACAGTATATTACCGAATACTACAGGGTATTACAGTATATTACTAAGTATTACAGTGTATTACCGAATACTACAAGGTATTACAGTGCATTACTGAATACTACAGTGTGTTACAGTATATTACCAAATACTACAAGGTATTACAGTGTATTACAGTGTATTACAGTATATTACTGAATACTACAAGGTATTACAGTATATTACCGAATACTACAAGGTATTACAGTGTATTACTGAATACTACTAGGTATTAAAGTATATTACAAAGTACTACAGTGTATTACTGAATTTTACTAAGTATTATAGTGTATTAATGAATGCTATAGGGTATTACAGTATATTACTAAGTACTACAGTGTATTACCGAATACTACAAGGTATTACAGTGTATTACTGAATACTACAAGGTATTACAGTGTATTACCGAATACTACAAGGTACTACAGTATATTACCGAATACTACAAGGTATTACAGTGTATTACTGAATACTACAAGGTATTACAGTGTATTACCGAATACTACAAGGTATTACAATGTATTACTGAATACTACAGGGTATTACAGTATATTACCGAATACTACAGGGTATTACAGTATATTACTAAGTACTACAGTGTATTACCGAATACTACAAGGTATTACAGTGTATTTCTGAATACTACAAGGTATTACAGTGTATTACCGAATACTACAAGGTATTACAGTGTATTACTGAATACTACAAGGTATTACAGTATATTACTGAATAATACAAGGTATTACAGTGTATTACTGAATACTACAGGGTATTACAGTATATTACCGAATACTACAGGGTATTACAGTATATTACTAAGTACTACAGTGTATTACCGAATACTACAAGGTATTACAGTGTATTTGTGAATACTACAAGGTATTACAGTGTATTACCGAATACTACAAGGTATTACAGTGTATTACTGAATACTACAAGGTATTACAGTATATTACTGAATAATACAAGGTATTACAGTGTATTACTGAATACTACAGGGTATTACAGTATATTACCGAATACTACAGGGTATTACAGTATATTACTAAGTACTACAGTGTATTACCGAATACTACAAGGTATTACAGTGTATTACTGAATACAACAAGGTATTACAGTGTATTACCGAATACTACAAGGTATTACAGTGTATTATTGAATACTACAAGGTATTACAGTGTATTACCGAATACTACAAGGTATTACAGTGTATTACTGAATACTACAAGGTATTACAGTGTATTACTGAATACTACAAGGTATTACAGTGTATTACCGAATACTACAAGGTATTACAATGTATTACTGAATACTACTGGGTATTACAGTATATTACCGAATACTACAGGGTATTACAGTATATTACTAAGTACTACAGTGTATTATCGAATACTACAAGGTATTACAGTGTATTACTGAATACTACAAGGTATTACAGTGTATTACCGAATACTACAAGGTATTACAGTGTATTACAGTATATTACTAAGTACTACAGTGTATTACCGAACACTACAAGGTATTACAGTGTATTACCGAATACTACAAGGTATTACAGTGTATTTCCGAATACTACAAGGTATTACAGTGTATTACAGTGTATTACAGTATATTACTGAATACTACAAGGTATTACAGTATATTACCGAATACTACAAGGTATTACAGTATATTACTAAGTATTACAGTGTATTACCGAATACTACAAGGTATTACAGTGCATTACTGAATACTACAGTGTGTTACAGTATATTACCAAATACTACAAGGTATTACAGTGTATTACAGTGTATTACAGTATATTACTGAATACTACAAGGTATTACAGTATATTACCGAATACTACAAGGTATTACAGTGTATTACTGAATACTACAAGGTATTACAGTATATTACTAAGTACTACAGTGTATTACTGAATTTTACTAAGTATTATAGTGTATTAATGAATGCTATAGGGTATTACAGTATATTACTAAGTACTACAGTGTATTACCGAATACTTCAAGGTATTACAGTGTATTACTGAATACTACAAGGTATTACAGTGTATTACCGAATACTACAAGGTACTACAGTATATTACCGAATACTACAAGGTATTACAGTGTATTACTGAATACTACAAGGTATTACAGTGTATTACCGAATACTACAAGGTATTACAATGTATTACTGAATACTACAGGGTATTACAGTATATTACCGAATACTACAGGGTATTACAGTATATTACTAAGTACTACAGTGTATTACCGAATACTACAAGGTATTACAGTGTATTTCTGAATACTACCAGGTATTACAGTGTATTACCGAATACTACAAGGTATTACAGTGTATTACTGAATACTACAAGGTATAACAGTATATTACTGAATAATACAAGGTATTACAGTGTATTACTGAATACTACAGGGTATTACAGTATATTACCGAATACTACAGGGTATTACAGTGTATTACTAAGTACTACAGTGTATTACCGAATACTACAAGGTATTACAGTGTATTTCTGAATACTACAAGGTATTACAGTGTATTACCGAATACTACAAGGTATTACAGTGTATTACTGAATACTACAAGGTATTACAGTATATTACTGAATAATACAAGGTATTACAGTGTATTACTGAATACTACAGGGTATTACAGTATGTTACCGAATACTACAGGGTATTACAGTATATTACTAAGTACTACAGTGTATTACCGAATACTACAAGGTATTACAGTGTATTACTGAATACAACAAGGTATTACAGTGTATTACCGAATACTACAAGGTATTACAGTGTATTATTGAATACTACAAGGTATTACAGTGTATTACCGAATACTACAAGGTATTACAGTGTATTACTGAATACTACAAGGTATTACAGTGTATTACTGAATACTACAAGGTATTACAGTGTATTACCGAATACTACAAGGTATTACAATGTATTACTGAATACTACTGGGTATTACAGTATATTACCGAATACTACAGGGTATTACTGAATTTTACTAAGTATTACAGTGTATTACTGAATACTATAGGGTATTACAGTATATTACTAAGTACTACAGTGTATTACCGAATACTACAAGGTATTACAGTGTATTACCGAATACTACAAGGTATTACAGTGTATTTCCGAATACTACAAGGTATTACAGTGTATTACAGTGTATTACAGTATATTACTGAATACTACAAGGTATTACAGTATATTACCGAATACTACAGGGCATTACAGTATATTACCGAATACTACAGGGTATTACAGTATATTACTAAGTATTACAGTGTATTACCGTATACTACAAGGTATTACAGTGCATTACTGAATACTACAGTGTGTTACAGTATATTACCAAATACTACAAGGTATTACAGTGTATTACAGTGTATTACAGTATATTACTGAATACTACAAGTTATTACAGTATATTACCGAATACTACAAGGTATTACAGTGTATTACTGAATACTACAAGGTATTACAGTATATTACTAAGTACTACAGTGTATTACTGAATTTTACTAAGTATTATAGTGTATTACTGAATGCTATAGGGTATTACAGTATATTACTAAGTACTACAGTGTATTACCGAATACTACAAGGTATTACAGTGTATTACTGAATACTACAAGGTATTACAGTGTATTACCGAATACTACAAGGTACTACAGTATATTACCGAATACTACAAGGTATTACAGTGTATTACTGAATACTACAAGGTATTACAGTGTATTACCGAATACTACAAGGTATTACAATGTATTACTGAATACTACAGGGTATTACAGTATATTACCGAATACTACAGGGTATTACAGTATATTACCAAGTACTACAGTGTATTACCGAATACTACAAGGTATTACAGTGTATTTCTGAATACTACAAGGTATTACAGTGTATTACCGAATACTACAAGGTATTACAGTGTATTACTGAATACTACAAGGTATTACAGTATATTACTGAATAATACAAGGTATTACAGTGTATTACTGAATCCTACAGGGTATTACAGTATATTACCGAATACTACAGGGTATTACAGTATATTACTAAGTACTACAGTGTATTACCGAATACTACAAGGTATTACAGTGTATTTCTGAATACTACAAGGTATTACAGTGTATTACCGAATACTACAAGGTATTACAGTGTATTACTGAATACTACAAGGTATTACAGTATATTACTGAATAATACAAGGTATTACAGTGTATTACTGAATACTACAGGGTATTACAGTATATTACCGAATACTACAAGGTATTACAGTGTATTTCCGAATACTACAAGGTATTACAGTGTATTACAGTGTATTACAGTATATTACCGAATACTACAAGGTATTACAGTGTATTACTGGATACTACAAGGTATTACTGTATATTACTAAGTACTACAGTGTATTACTGAATTTTACTAAGTATTACAGTGTAGTACTGAATACTATAGGGTATTACAGTATATTACTAAGTACTACAGTGTATTACCGAATACTACAAGGTATTACAATGTATTACTGAATACTACAAGGTATTACAGTGTATTCCTGAATACTACAAGGTACTACAGTATATTACCGAATACTACAAGGTATTACAGTGTATTACTGAATACTACAAGGTATTACAGTATATTACCGAATACTACAAGGTATTACAGTATATTACTGAATACTACAAGGTATTACAGTGTATTACCGAATACTACAAGGTATTACAGTGTATTACTGAATACTACAAGGTATTACAGTATATTACTGAATAATACAAGGTATTACAGTGTATTACTGAATACTACAGGGTATTACAGTATATTACCGAATACTACAAGGTATTACAGTGTATTTCCGAATACTACAAGGTATTACAGTGTATTACAGTGTATTACAGTATATTACCGAATACTACAAGGTATTACAGTGTATTACTGGATACTACAAGGTATTACTGTATATTACTAAGTACTACAGTGTATTACTGAATTTTACTAAGTATTACAGTGTAGTACTGAATACTATAGGGTATTACAGTATATTACTAAGTACTACAGTGTATTACCGAATACTACAAGGTATTACAATGTATTACTGAATACTACAAGGTATTACAGTGTATTCCTGAATACTACAAGGTACTACAGTATATTACCGAATACTACAAGGTATTACAGTGTATTACTGAATACTACAAGGTATTACAGTATATTACCGAATACTACAAGGTATTACAGTATATTACTGAATACTACAAGGTATTACAGTGTATTACAGTTTATTACTAAGTACTACAGTGTATTACCGAATACTACAAGGTATTACAGTGTATTACTGAATACTACAAGGTATTACAATGTATTACCGAATACTACAAGGTACTACAGTATATTACCGAATACTACAAGGTATTACAGTGTATTACTGAATACTACAAGGTATTACAGTGTATTACCGAATATTACTAAGTATTACAGTGTATTACTGAATACTATAGGGTATTACAGTATATTACTAAGTATTACAGTGTATTACTGAATACTACAAGGTATTACAGTGTATTACCGAATACTACAAAGTATTACAGTATATTACTGAATACTATAGGGTATTACAGTATATTACTAAGTATTACAGTGTATTACTGAATACTACAAGGTATTACAGTATATTACCGAATACTACAAGGTATTACAGTATATTACTGAATACTACAAGGTATTACAGTGTATTACAGTATATTACTAAGTACTACAGTGTATTACCGAATACTACAAGGTATTACAGTGTATTACTGAATACTACAAGGTATTACAATGTATTACCGAATACTACAAGGTACTACAGTATATTACCGAATACTACAAGGTATTACAGTGTATTACTGAATACTACAAGGTATTACAGTGTATTACCGAATATTACTAAGTATTACAGTGTATTACTGAATACTATAGGGTATTACAGTATATTACTAAGTATTACAGTGTATTACTGAATACTACAAGGTATTACAGTATATTACCGAATACTACAAGGTATTACAGTATATTACTGAATACTACAAGGTATTACAGTGTATTACCGAATACAACAAAGTGTTACAGTGTATTACTGAATACTACAGGGTATTACAGTATATTACCGAATACTACAGGGTATTACAGTATATTACTAAGTACTACAGTGTATTACGGAATACTACAAGGTATTACAGTGTATTACTGAATACTACAAGGTATTACAGTGTATTACCGAATACTACAAGGTATTACAGTGTATTACTGAATACTACAAGGTATTACAGTGTATTACCGAATACTACAAGGTATTACTAAGTACTACAGTGTATTACCGAATACTACAAGGTATTACAGTGTATTACCGAATACTACAAGGTATTACAGTGTATTACCGAATACTACAAGGTATTACAGTGTATTACAGTGTATTACAGTATATTACTGAATACTACAAGGTATTACAGTATATTACCGAATACTACAAGGTATTACAGTGTATTACTGAATACTACAAGGTATTACAGTATATTACTAAGTACTACAGTGTATTACTGAATTTTACTAAGTATTACAGTGTATTACTGAATACTATAGGGTATTACAGTATATTACTAAGTACTACAGTGTATTACCGAATACTACAAGGTATTACAGTGTATTACTGAATACTACAAGGTATTACAATGTATTACCGAATACTACAAGGTACTACAGTATATTACCGAATGCTACAAGGTATTACAGTGTATTACTGAATACTACAAGGTATTACAGTGTATTACCGAATACTACAAGGTATTACAATGTATTACTGAATACTACAGGGTATTACATTATATTACCGAATACTACAGTGTATTACAGTATATTACTAAGTACTACAGTGTATTACCGAATACTACAAGGTATTACAGTGTATTACTGAATACTACAAGGTATTACAGTGTATTACCGAATACTACAAGGTATTACAGTGTATTACTGAATACTACAAGGTATTACAGTATATTACCGAATAATACAAGGTATTACAGTGTATTACTGAATACTACAGGGTTTTACAGTATATTACCGAATACTACAGGGTATTACAGTATATTACTAAGTACTACAATGTATTACGGAATACTACAAGGTATTACAGTGTATTACTGAATACTACAAGGTATTACAGTGTATTACCGAATACTACAAGGTATTACAGTATATTACTGAATACTACAAGGTATTACAGTATATTACCGAATACTACAAGGTATTACAGTGTATTACTGAATACTACAAGGTATTACAGTGTATTACCAAATACTACAAGGTATTACAGTGTATTACAGTGTATTACAGTATATTACTGAATACTACAAGGTATTACAGTATATTACCGAATACTACAAGGTATTACAGTGTATTACTGAATACTACAAGGTATTACAGTATATTACTAAGTACTACAGTGTATTACTGAATTTTACTAAGTATTACAGTGTATTACTGAATACTATAGGGTATTACAGTATATTACTAAGTACTACAGTGTATTACCGAATACTACAAGGTATTACAGTGTATTACTGAATACTACAAGGTATTACAATGTATTACCGAATACTACAAGGTACTACAGTATATTACCGAATACTACAAGGTATTACAGTGTATTACTGAATACTACAAGGTATTACAGTGTATTACCGAATACTACAAGGTATTACAATGTATTACTGAATACTACAGGGTATTACAGTATATTACCGAATACTACAGGGTATTACAGTATATTACTAAGTACTACAGTGTATTACCGAATACTACAAGGTATTACAGTGTATTACTGAATACTACAAGGTATTACAGTGTATTACCGAATACTACAAGGTATTACAGTGTATTACTGAATACTACAAGGTATTACAGTATATTACCGAATAATACAAGGTATTACAGTGTATTACTGAATACTACAGGGTTTTACAGTATATTACCGAATACTACAGGGTATTACAGTATATTACTAAGTACTACAATGTATTACCGAATACTACAAGGTATTACAGTGTATTACTGAATACTACAAGGTATTACAGTGTATTACCGAATACTACAAGGTATTACAGTATATTACTGAATACTACAAGGTATTACAGTATATTACCGAATACTACAAGGTATTACAGTGTATTACTGAATACTACAAGGTATTACAGTGTATTACCGAATACTACAAGGTATTACAGTGTATTACTGAATACTACAAGGTATTACAGTGTATTACCGAATACTACAAGGTATTACAATGTTTTACTGAATACTACAGGGTATTACAGTATATTACCGAATACTACAGGGTATTACAGTATATTACTAAGTACTACAGTGTATTACTGAATACTACAAGGTATTACAGTATATTACCGAATACTACAAGGTATTACAGTGTATTACTGAATACTACAAGGTATTACAGTATATTACTAAGTACTACAGTGTATTACTGAATTTTACTAAGTATTACAGTGTATTACTGAACACTATAGGGTATTACAGTATATTACTAAGTACTACAGTGTATTTAGGAATACTACAAGGTATTACAGTGTATTACTGAATACTACAAAGTATTACAGTGTATTACCGAATACTACAAGGTACTACAGTTTATTACCGAATACTACAAGGTATTACAGTGTATTACTGAATACTACAAGGTATTACAGTTTATTACCGAATACTACAAAGTATTACAGTATATTACTAAGTACTACAAGGTATTACAGTGTATTACAGTATATTACTAAGTACTACAGTGTATTACCGAATACTACAAAATATTACAGTGTATTACCGAATACTACAAGGTATTACAGTGTATTACTGAATACTACAAGGTATTACAGTGTATTACCGAATACTACAAGGTATTACAGTGTATTACTGAATACTACAAGGTATTACAGTGTATTACCGATTATTACTAAGTATGACAGTGTATTACTGAATACTTTAGGGTATTACAGTATATTACTAAGTATTACAGTGTATTACCGAATACTACAAAGTATTACAGTATTTTATTAAGTACTACAAGGTATTACAGTGTATTACAGTATATTACTAAGTACTACAGTGTATTACCGAATACTACAAAATATTACAGTGTACTACTGAATACTACAGGGTATTACAGTGTATTACCGAATACTAGAAAGTATTACAGTGTATTACTGAATGGGTATTACAGGATGTTACTGAATACTACAAGGTATTACAGTGTATTACTGAATATACTACAAAGTAATGCAGTGTAAAATACGGCATATTACTAAGTACTACAGTGTATTACTGTATATTACAAAGATATTATACTAGGCAGTAGTATGTATTAACAACATTACGACGTTGATAAATTGCTTAACGTCGTGTGTCGGATGCCGTTGTCGTCGGTGGAAGAGTACGACAATGTCGGATACGACATATTCACAGACTATATGGATCCTTCCATGAAGTGCTTCCCCGGGTTCCTACATTTTCTAGTACCCAGACTACTTTTAGGGGCACCAAAATTAAAAAACAAGCGGGAAACCTTAGCGAAGCTTATATTTTTTTAAAGTAATTTTTTATTTATGCTGTAATTTGTACGATGGCACTGAAGGGTCACACTTCCATACAAAAAATTGAAACTTCTATACAAAAAAATGAAACTTCCATACAAAAAATTGGAACTTCTATACAAAAAACTGAAACTTCTATAAAAATTCTCAAGGTTTTAGAAACGTTCTGGGAGCTTCTACAAAAAATTTTGAAACTTCTATAAAAACTTAAAAAAACTTCTACAAAGTGTTTTTGAAACTTCTATAATACATTTTATTCTTTTCATAAATATTTGAAACTTTCAACAGTTCTTGAAACTTGAAAATTCTTGATCAAGCCAAATAGAGATGATCTGAGTAAGAGCTGAAGAGGAAGGATGGATGTCATCCGAGACTATTTTGTAAAAGGCTTTTCATATTCTGAAATAATTGGGTTGTTGAAACACGTTCATGGGATTGAAATTAGTTTATCGACTCTTAAACGAAGACTCAGACAGCATGGCTTGAAACGTAGAGCTGTAGAGGGAAATCGTAATTCAAATCAGGAAATTGTTCAAGCAATCCAGCAGGAGATGAATGGAAGTGGTTCCATCTTAGGTTATCGTAGAATGCGAGCAGCAATGATGTCTAGGTCAATTATTTGCAGTCACGAAGACGTAAGATTGATAATAAAAACGTTAAACCCCGAAGGAGTAATTCTTCGAAAAAATAGACGACTTCACAGACGCAAATATGTTTCGCGAGGGCCCAATTACGCGTGGCACATTGACGGTCATGACAAATTGAAACCCTTTGGATTTTCGATCCACGGTTGTATTGATGGCTTCTCGAGAAAATTAATCTGGCTTGAAGTGGGATCCTCCAATAAACTCCCAGAAATCGTATCAAAATTTTATATAGACTCGATCAAGGAATTGGGAGGCATACCCAGTCAGATCAAGGCAGATGATGGTACCGAACATTCTTTGATTGAGCCAATTCATGTTTATTTACATAGTTCAACAGACAGTCAAAACAGCTTGGGCTCTTTTAGTATCATCTCTTCGCCGGAAAATCACAGAATTGAGTCCTACTGGTCTACCTTACAGCGTGATCGCATTGGTTGGTGGAAATCATTTTTCAGAGATATGACCGACCTAAATGTGTTTACAAGTTCGGATCCTGTGTTAGTCGATTGCATACGTTTTTGCTTCATGCCGTTAATCCGCAAGGAGTTACAGACTGTTCGGGATGAGTGGAATTCACACATTATTTCTAAGAGTAGGAACTCTGGCCCTCGTGGAAGAGCGGATGTAATGTATTACTTGCCACATTTGTATCATTCCACTGATTACCTAATAAACGTAGATGCTGATGAAATTGAACAATTTTATCCATGCGTTACCCACAACACAGTTGAAGATGTTTCTCCCGAGTTCAAGGAGTTCGCACAAACATTGATGCAACAAAATGGATGGGACTTTCCTAATGTTGTTTCAGATGCGTTACGTCTGTACATGTACTTGCTATCAAAGATCGAACAGTATTCATAGAACATAGTTAACTGTTTAAACTTTTTTTTCAATCCATATTTAGTATTACGTGTAATATCGAAGTATGAAACAGACCCCTTCATTCTTCAATTTTCCCAGATATTTATACAATTGATAAAAAAAACACAGTAAAAATAAATCGACACAAAGTTTTTTATTGCACCTAAAAACCCTCTGAAAGTTTCAACATAATCATTTTGTTTATTCAAAGTTTCCTGATCAGCTTCTTTGTACTCGTTATCATGGTCATATGCTACAGATTTAGTTGATAAGACAAACCAACACTTCGATAAAAATAGACCTTTTCTTTCGATGTATGCCCAAAGGTCTTCATCTTCATCTAATGTTTCCCCATTTGGACCACATAACGACTTCATGCACTCTGATTCTGCCTCCATGTAATTATTACAGTCATTTTGGTCAACTACAACTTCAACTTCAAAGCTTTGTATTTAAGCTCTTCAAAATTCAATGGTGTTCCAACTTCCACCTTGATGAATCGATATCCACCCCCATCTTTCTGTTTTACTATTTCGTATCTTTCTTTCGATGGATTATATCGCTCCCATTTCACTTGTACTTTTTTGATCTTTCGAGGTGTGTAACTTTTCGAAGAGGATGATGAGGCCTTTTCACGAACTCTTGACAATAAATTGCCAGACGAGTTTCTGTTTTCCGTTTTTTGTTAGCACTACTAGTGCTCGAAGAACTTGAAGAACCGTCATCGGGGTTGTTGGCATTACAATAACTATTTGCTGTCGACTTTGAAGTATTCATCATGTACGATTCTACCTGGCCGCGTACAATTTGCTCCAGCACGGCGTCCATGTTTGTTTATAATTTGGTATTATTATTTTTACGGTAGCCGATAGAACCTTTCAAAAAAGTTATAGAAGTTCCAAAGTTTTTTATAGAAGTTCGAAATTTTTTTTACAGAAGTTTTTTGAATTTTTCAATAAAAGTTTTTATTATTATGAATAGAAGTTTGCATTTTTTTCAATGAGAGTTATTTCGATTATTTATATAGAAGTTTTTGTTTTTTTAAACAGAAGCCTAAATTTTTTTAATAGAAGTCTCAATTTTTTTTATGGAAGTGTGACCCTTCAGTGCCATCGTAAATTTGCTATGCCTGGTGCTAATTGTTCGATTTTTGGTTGCTCTACTTCGAGAAGAACTACTGGCATCTCAATATTTTGTATTCAACAAAGAAATGATGAGTACAACACATCTTGGAGACAGAAGCTTATTGCTGTGATTACGAAGGATCGTGTTGTTGATGATAAGTTGAGGACACAGATTGAAAAACGTAATTTACATGTATGCGAAAAACACTTTCAACAGAGTCAGCTTATACAACGTAGGTGCTATTTCATGTATTTTTAGCTCTGTAAACATTGAATTATTAATAATGCTCTCTCTTATACCTGTTGTTTATTTAGATGAAAAAAGAAGAACACTAATTCCAGGATCTATTCCAACACTAAATTTACCAATAAAAAGTATTCCCTCTTCCAGGTAAGAGACCATATATTTGTTTGTACAGAAACGTATATAGCTAGCTATTTATAAACATTTATGCGTTTACAGAAAATATGACCACAGGAAAAATATATATTTACAGTAAATTATATTTTTATTTAGCACATCAGTCAAGCCAAGACCTTCTGCTAAAAAGATTGCTGTGAAAAAAAACAGTACAATAACCGTTGATCAAAACCAACACATATTTTATCAATCCTTTGACCACTTCATCGGCCAAGTAAAATCACTAAAGCTTCCAGAGAGTTGGAGTGCACTTATATCTCCAGACTCACTAAAGGTTTGGATGTGCGGTGAAATTCGTTCCAGTGCACAGTTTGAAATATATGTTGACGATAGTTTGTCATTTACTATTCGAGGCTATGCATGGAGTCTTCCTGATGATCACGAAATATACAGTATATACATATAAACGATCAGTACGAAATAATACACTGTCAAATTTAATAAAAGTTGTATCCACCTATAAATTCTTTCCTGGAGTTATTGATTTGTCACTTGTACATTCACACCACAAAAAAGCATAACATCTCAAAAATAATTTGTCTTCATTCTGATGAAATACCCTTACAACAGTCAGAATATCATCGATCTATGCATTGTTCACTGTTACAATTTAACGATGAAAAAATTTGCATGCAATGTGACACTGCTGCTAAAATATCGCAAAAATCTGTAAAACGTTCACAAACAAATTTGACTGTTCCAGCAAAGTTAAAAGCACCAATTTCGTTAACATGTTAAGTATATATACAGTGAGTAATAAAACATATCTCAGCTAGGAATTGCACCTAGTCTACCAAATTTGGTATTCTCTATTAGAACTGAGACTAAAACTTCACAAAAGCAGTTTATAATACCATATACTTACTAATAATGCCATAGGTAATGGTTTTTATAGGCGTGTAGCTATAAATATAGTTGTTTTGTTACTGGTTGCAGTACTATCAATGACATGTGTTTTTTGATGAGAAACGTATTCGCCGATACATAGTACTAAAGGATGAAAAGGTGTGTGGTTTATTTGGAACTTGCAAAACATCATCCTTGAAATCAGACTTAGACAAGTGACACAATACTTGATTTGCTAACTCAAATCCTAGAAGAACAGTACAGTTGTGGCTTAGACTTGCTCCAAAGGGGTGTTCCATGTCCAAAATATTTTTATAAAATAATGGATAAAACTTTTCAGCCTCTCCATCAAAAGATTTGATAACATTTTTCACCAGACTGTATGATGGCAAAACATTGTCAAGGCTAGCTACCAATTTTAATCCTCGATATATCGCTTAAAATACAGCGGATGCAGAACCTGTTCAGCTTCCAAACTTGCATCGTTTTCCTTTTCTTTACTGTGCTTAGTGTTGTTGTGGCGAGATAACCCCCTTTGTGATACACAAACTTTAGAGCACAAACTACAGGTAAATGTAACCTTGGCCTTTTCTTTGGGTATTTCGTCACTTACTGAAGTTAGTTCCACTTCAAACTCAGTATTATTTTGTAAAATATCTTCATCTATTGCCTCCAAAATAGCATCAAGATCTTCACCATAAGGAAATCCTCTGCAGCCGCAGCCATTTTTTAAACTTTGGTGCCCTTATATTCCGGCCACCCCAGTTTTTTGAAGTCTCTTTACGATACGGCCCGGAATGGCCGATTACCCGGACTATTCTTTTTCTTGTGACTATGGTTCCAAGCATTCAATCTAACTTTAGACTCGGTTAGCACATTACGAATTTGTAAGTTTTGCAAAGTCACAAAAAACAATTCTAAGAATTTCTGATTTAAAATATTTTTTTCCATATCTGTTGTTTTACAGAAAAAAATACTAAAACTTCAGCTTTGTCATTAATCTTATTTTGCTATCGGTGGCTGAAAACAAGAGATCCTGCACGGTACCGTGGCCGTACGACGTGTTTTCTGGTTCAGATATCTTTTTTGTAATATAAACAAAGAGGTAATGGATATCTTTAATCATGTGAATTACCTTTCATGATAGATGCGCGGAATAGCGTTGTACGATGTACGTATTGCGGGAATCTGTTGTCACGAATATGCATAAAGATTTATTTCGCACAGGAAAAACTTCCATGCATTAATGCACATTGGTTCTTCAGTAGTATGTAAAGGGCGATATACCCAGGATTTCCCTCCTTTCACACCTTGACCCCCCAAAACTCCGCCTACCCCACCTCCCCCCTCCCTCACCAAAACCAACCTGCTCGTCAACCACCTCACCACCAAAAACCCCTAAAAGCCCCGCCTCTTCCACCTCCATCCCCGCTTTTTACCAACTTGCCCACCTCCCGATCGACAAAACCCCGCCTCCACCCCCTCCACCCTCACCCCGAAACCGATAATTCCAACGCATGCGCACACGCCATTAGTAATAATGCTGACCTCAACAAAATCTAGGGCATGCGCAGTTGAATAGGGGGGAAGTCCCTTACTCAAAACCGACCACCTTGTTGAAGTTGAAAGTGTTAAAAAATGAACCTGATTACCAGAGACATTCCAGAATTATTCAGGGTTAACGTCAATAAGACAAGAAGCGATGATTATTGTTTTATCGACATGTAATAAAAACGATGTCCGATATTGCCGAGATATTTGATTTAGTTGATACACCAGCGCCAGAGCAACGCGACAAACCCATCGATAAGCGCCAAGCTTTAAAAGATGCAATACGTCGTGGGCAAAAGCACTTACTACCGAAAAAGTGCACCGAAGCATCACTCGATAAAGCCTCACCCGAGGTTATAGAAAAGATTCACACCGAGTTCGTTCAACATGAACTCCAGGAGAAGGGTGAAAAGACGGCGAAAGCCCTATCATCACAAGCAATCAGCATGTATGGCAAAGTTGTAGGGCGTGTGGTGCAGCTCGATAGCGCCGAGGCTTTGTCTAAGGATATTGAAGAGGACCCCATCATCAAGGACTCTATGGCCGATTTAGGCCTACTCGTATACTCCGCTTTTGGAAAGTTTCTAACACCCCTTCTGCTGGCTGTACATACTGTAAATCACTGCCAACTACCAGCGTCCAAAGTGGGTGAAGAGCAAGAGGATGAACAGCAAGATAAAGATGGGAAACAGTCTATCAAAGATAAAGATGGATAATCGTGAAATTTATGAAAGAGCAAGCAACAAGGCTCTATCTCTAGCCAAAACCTCTGCCTTACGCTATTCAAACTGGTGCAGTATGACAGGGGATTTGAGCGCGCATGGTCCAGAAATTTTGACTACACCGGTGGATCGATTCCCACCGCACGTCTGTATTTTGGAGATAAGGCCCTATAAGAATGCGATAAGAACGTCTGGCAGATGCGGTTTGAAAGCCGGCTAGAGGGAAGTGATTCTTATACGTTTTAGATTTATAAGAAATGAGCGAGGAATCTAACCAAGTTATAACCAAGAAGAACGAGGGCCGTGTTGCTGCCGCCAAGAGACTTGTGGAATGGAATCAGAAGGACAAGCTGGAGAAGAAGAAGAACTTGGGCAAAAGTACTTCCCAAGAGGGCTAGGAACTTACCGCAGGTCCCCCCAAGTCCATAGGCACTATATACATCTATAGCGCTGGGGGTCTCGCTGTCATACTCACCTTTGTAGGAGTTGGATTCTATATTGTCCGTAAACAGCCGGCTCGCCAGCCTGACGAAACCCCAGAGCTATTACCTCTAACCAAGCAAAAACAAAAGCAAGAGCGACAGCCCGATCACGATCTCTTCAAGATGAGATAAGCTTATAATATAAATGAGTTCAAACGTGACACCTCATCAAAAGGAGATTATCGATATGATCTACGAATCAGTCGTAGATTTGGGCTTAACATTCGCCTATGCCCTGATCGGGAAGAAATTCCTAGGGATCAGCAGTCCAAGTACCAAAATAGACAGGAATGATGTGATGAAGATGGTGGTCTATTTTACAGCAGGTAGAGGTTCGCGGGAAATATCCGTCGCCCGGGGCTGGATCCCCGGTTCTCTGGTGCCAAAACCTAAGTAGGTCTGCAATGTTCGTGTGTGCCTCATGCACACATGAAGAATAAAATGCCAGACATCGTCTACAATCCTCATACAGCAATATTTACAGGTCCTACGGGCTGCGGGAAGACTCAGCACGTCCTCAACCTACTGGAGAGCGAGTACAGTGGACACTTTTACAATATCGTGATCCTGTGCCCCACTCTCCGTTGGAATAAAACTTATTTGGAAAGATCCTCGCTGTGGAAAGATGACTACGTGTTCCTTATAGAACCCAAGGAGCAGCTGTTCGAGTGGATCGAAAAACTGTCGGAGCTGCTTGCGGGTGAAGAGAACCTCTTCATCATTGACGACATGATAGCTGACGAGAGCCTGGATAAGAAGCGTCAACCCCTGCTCGAGCTCGCTATCAGTGGGAGGCACAGGAGGCACAGCTTGTGGTTATTAACGCAGAGTTATACGGCCTTGCCAAAGAATCTCAGACGTCAAAAGAAGCAGTTGTTCATGTGGTATCCCCATGAGCGTTCAGACCTGAAGCTGGTGGATAAAGAGACCAACATGATTAACGACTGGGAGACTATCAAAGCTGGGTTGAAAAGATCGAAACACGCTTGCTTATATGTGAGGCTGGAGCATCCAAGGAGCTGGAGCATTTTGCAGTGATTCTCAACTAAATAAATATGTCTCATTCAGATGTGGTAGTAAAAAATCTTATCGAACAGATCAGGGAAATGAAGGATGAAATAAGGTGGGAGGACGAGAAAAATTCATACCTGGAACACTCCCTTGAAGCGAGCGAGGAGGAATTGTACGGCCTGCGAGGGTACGCAAGAAAAGTCACTGCATTTGCCACCGCGGGGTCCTTCATTCTTATTGCGTTTTCAATATATAAGATGTTATAGAATATCGCCCTCGTTCAGCTCCCACCCCTAAATAAAATATGACAGAGGACACAATTAAGCAGCTTATGGAACGGATTAAGAAATTGGAGGCCGAGCTAGCCTATGATAACATTTCTAACCCGGAACACGCCGAAGCGGATGAACTACTATGCAGCATACTGTGGGAATTGCGCCAAGTGCGTGACTGTGTGAAAAAGGTCGCGACATTAGCCACTGTAGGGTCCATCATCATGGCAGCACGCGTGATATATAGAGGACTGTGATAGGGTTGGTATTAACGTGAACCTGTGGTTCACGTTAACTATCACAAAAACAGCACATGCAATTCAAAATTAAGAGCATCGACCATGCAACAAAATCCCAGGAAACAAAACTGTAAGATAAAATGTCTTGTCTTGTAGCAGTTGAATTTAATGGAAAAGACAATGGCATGGCTGTTATTCGAAAGCCCAAGAGCGAGATTGTGGTAATGGCAGAGACCCCCAATTCTATCGTTCACTACAATTGGCTTCGAGAGCGTGGATGTATTGAAGTAAACCCTGAGCGTGTGAGACATTTCAGGCTAGGCCTTACATATACGCATGAACGTCTCCTAGCACTCGCGGAATGAAAGACTAAGTCACAGTTTTGTAGCTCTCACAAGCCACAAAAACATTTACCACTCTTTGACATGATCTGGAGGTAATTCAACACCCTCCGGTATTAGCATGAGCTCCTCCGCCACAAAACTTCGATCAGGCCCACCCGCCAGATAGTATAACAACCTCGACCCTGTCACGATACGGTCCAGTCTATACGTTTTCTTGCTCCACCAAGCGTCGGTCGCGCGTCTTTTAGCATCACCGTGCTCTTCTCCAGGTTGCAGCAAGTGCAAGTATAAGCCATCCTCAGGTAGGGTTTTCTCTTCCGGATGCTGCTCACTTTTCGTAAGCGGGACATCATCCAGCTTGATGGCTTTCGAGGGTTTCATGTCGATCATAGCCGTTTTGCTATTGTTCATGCTTTTCACGATAGTGTACAAGTGTTTGAACCATGTGGTACTAGTCTCGTCAGAGGTAAGCTCTTGCGCATCTTGAGGCTTGAACAATCTCTGCGCGAGCACCTTGTTATAGGCCTCAACAAAAGCCGTGAAGGTATGGTGGTACTTGGTAGTTGCGCGCTTGAGTGCGACCCCTTTACTTTCCAGCAGTTTTGTCACATCTGACTTGAACTCGGATCCGTTATCGCACTGGAAGGTCTTGGGATATCGTAAAGGTCCAGCTTTGTAAATGTCCTTGATCATGTCGGCAACCTCGCTGGCTTTCTTGGTTCTCAGGGGTCTCGCTACTTTATAGCGAGAGGCTACGTCGATGCCTGTGAGTATGTATTTGTATGTGCTGCCATAGAGTTTGTCATGCGGCATGTAGAGCAAGTCAAACTGATGCATTTCATTAGGCTTCGTGATTGTGAAATGTAGGTAGTCGATACGTTTAGGTCCTTGAATATGTCGGAGCCAGAGCAGTTGGCGGGTCAGCCAATGGGTAACCCTCTTTTTAGAGAGACTACTCTCCTCGGAGAGTAATTTGATAGCTTTTCGTCCAGTCCAGAGATGTTCCGGAGTGTAATAGATTTGGCTGAGTTTCTCAGCCTCCTCCTTGGTAAATAATTTTGACATCCTTGTCTGGATGTAGATACTCAGATCTGAGTACCTTACGAATATTTGTACGCGATCACCCCTAGAAGGGCTAAGGAGCCAACGATGAACGTCAGCTCACCGTCCTGCTGTTGTTTGGAAGGTACATAATAGTCTGAGAGCTTGGGAGCTTTCTCGATCGTCGCGATATAATACTCTCGCATGCCTTCATTGATTTCTTTCAAGCTCTCACCCGCTTGACGCTGTAACTCCCGCTGTCTGTTGTACCAATCCAATTTGGCCTGTCTGTCCCGGACCCATTGTGCCTGGGCAGCGTTCAGCTGTTCTACAGCTTTATTATGCCTCTTACGTTCTGCTTCACCATGCCCTGAGAGTTTGGAGAATAGGTAATTTGAACCGCTGAATGCCAACGCGTTTATCGCGGCACCTGCAACAAGAACACCGATGGTGGCCATGCTTTATTCTGAGACGAAACGTCTTTTGAAAGGTTTTCGCTATTTGTATTTGCCTATGGGGACAAATACAAATTATGGTCACTAATACTCCACTCCGTGGAATCGCCCGTCTAGGATGTTGAGCTGGGCGTCTTGCATCAAGTATACATAGCACTTGAAATCCCCGGTACTTCCGTTAGCTTTCTTGGTCATATGCAACGTGATCCCATCGCTTAACCTCTGCAATGGTCTACCCGATCCATGTAGGGTATTATCTGGAGAGCTTCGAAAATCAATGAAGAGGGCGTATCTCTCAGTCATGAACTCCCCGATCGTGACCTCACTGTCATGGCTACCGAACAATTCAAAGACTTGCTCAATATGATCCTTCGGTATCATGGCATGGCTGTATAGCTCGTTAGGCTCACCTTCAACAGTAATCGAGATTCTTTCGATCTTGGTGTTGTAGAACGTCTCGTTTACACCCGAGTAAGCTTTGACTTTTCCAGGGTCTACGAATAGTAGTAGCACTCCCTTGAGACTCTTTGCAGGTGTATCGATCTGGAGGTTATATGAGGTATCAGACATTTTCATGGTCACCACTTTGCTTCTTAGGATCCTTTCATAAGGTAGCGCGAGTCTCGAATACCTCGAGATCATAGCACTGCTAAGCCCCTAGTGGTGCACTTTGTCAAACACTAGGGCGATGTTGGTAATCTTGTATTGGGCATCCGCTGGTTTAGCCGCTGTGGACCCTGATGCCGCTGTACCTGCATCTTTGATGACATCACCATACCCTGCAAAATGCAGGACGAATTGTAGCCTGTCATGGAGTCCTCCCTGGTAGAAGGGTAGGTCTCTCGTCAGCTCAAACATCTTGCCTAGCGGTATACAGAAGGTGTTGCCATACGCTGCCACGATCGCCTTCTCTTCATCTGTTCCAACGTGGTCCGTTACTTTCACTTGGAGAGCCCTGATGGTACCGTCATTAGGGTTGATGCCTTCCAGAATGAGGTTGTTCTCTCTCTCAAACTTGGGCAGCCAGAGATCTCTATAGGTAGCGAGCACATTGTAGTCGCTAATGTTCTGCACCTCGTTGCCGTTCAAAGTGATACGTAGGTTTTGCACCAGGGCCTTGCCAATATTGCTCACGATGGTTCTCTTCGTGTTCGTACCCTCAAGCTCCAGGTTAAAAAGGAGCCTGAGAGAGCCTGGGAAAATAATATCGTCCCGCCCCATGTTTGGTACATCCACGTACAAGTCCTCGTTGTGGTTGATGGTACTGGGGACGTGACTTACTTTAACACGCTGCTTCTTGCCTTTCATGCCCAGCATCGTCTTGACTTCTGCATCGG
The DNA here is from genome assembly GCA_030067915.1 of Hydractinia echinata. Classification (NCBI taxonomy): domain Eukaryota; kingdom Metazoa; phylum Cnidaria; class Hydrozoa; order Anthoathecata; family Hydractiniidae; genus Hydractinia; species Hydractinia echinata. The sequence continues at coordinate 245,882 of JASGCC010000188.1, read as the reverse complement.
GATCTAGTTTAGTTCCGTACATGTTACTCATGGTTTATTATTAGGGTATTGCGGGTTGAATAAATGCCAATTAATCCAGCATACGAAGGAGACGACTTTACGCTGGAGGAAAACATTTCAGACGACGCGGAGCAGGATGAATCCTTCAGTAGACCTGGGGATATTCCTGGGTCCATCACTATGCCCGCAACACCTTCACGGGGTGGCCTCACTGACATCACGACTCTCACGGTAGGGCAAGAGCTTCTAAGATCTAGAGTCGATAGCCTTTACGAGCATCTTGAGGGGCTGGGGGAGCCGATCGCAAGATTTTACAACGAGTTTAAAGCTGAAGGGAACCAGCTTCTTTTCAAGGGTGTAGGGCTCACGAAAATGAATGGTGAGCTCAAGAGTATTGGTGTGATCCTTGATAAGTTGGGGACGAATCGTTTGCGAGCTATGGGGTTTACAGACTATAACACACCACACAAAGGTAGTAGGGCAGCGGCCCAGAAACTTATGGGCGATATAGATCGCGTTGTGGAAAGGCCCGACGACATCGAGGTGCTGCCGCTGCTCGGGAATGTTCTAGACGAGACGGAGAGCCTTATCGAAGAAAATTCCTTTGGTAGGGATGGAACCTTCACGGAGCGTGAAAGAAGAGGGCTCAACCTTGAGCTTCAAACGCTCCGGGGCAACCTTAGGCACCTCAAAAGCAAGATGATATTTTACGATAGCGAGATCGATAAAGCGGAAGCCAAGGCGAAGAGGCTCGAGAGCAAGAAGGCCACACCTGGAGCAACCGAGGAACAGCTAGTCATCTGGAACGAAGACCTCGCGAAGGCAAGGGAAGAACTGGAGGGGCTCCGTGATCAGAAGGAAGAAGCACGAAAAGCGCACGGTCTACTTTCCTCCGACACGCGGAGTCAACTGAAAGGGATCAAGGAAACTCTGATGAAGATCGCTGGGGATGACACGTCTTTGCTTCAAAAGCTTAAGATCTTGTTCAAAGAACAGGGGCTGACTATAGCGAGCATCGTCTCGGCTGTTGGTCTACTGATTTTCACCATCGTGCTCGCAGTTACTGGAGGTGCCGCAGGTGGAGCTGCCGCTGCAGAAGGTGCAGCAAGTGGTAAGGGTTTTGTACAAAGACAGCTGGAAAGACTCGGGAAATTCTTGAAGTATCTAGCAGGTAAGGCAGGTGCAGCACTACCAGGCATCATAGGCAGCATTGTCTCGTTCTTCTTTAGAGTAGCAGCGAAGGTTGTCGAGTACGTAGCCAAGCATCGCTTTCGTTGTGGCATACGTTAGGAAGGGTAGCAGCGCGGATCGCAGTTCCAAAAAATCATAGGGCGGCTATCATCTAGTGTGTTGGGTGTACTTAATATCAGGTATACCCAACCAATCAAATTTAGACCTATTTTTTCAGCCAAATATAGGCAAGGATGAGGCCTACCCCTGTTGTAACCAAGGCGGCTTTGTTGTCCTCGTGCGGATTTTTCCCTCTTCCACGGGGGTGTTTTGAAAACACTCCCATCTCATGCTGATTTTTCCCGCCTCCTGGGATACCTGACCGGGTGTACATACTACGTACACCCCCTCCTTCTATTTCATGCGGATTTTGGTCGGCATTTGGGGTATGGGTGGCACCCCCCCTGCTATTGCGCGTATTTCTTGCCTTGGAAGTTTGCCTCCGGGCTTCGCGATAGTAGTACTAGGGAGTGTGGCAGCCGCATCCCCACTAGGTGCGGCATGCTTGAGGGGCGTGGCATGCTTGAGGGGTGTGGCCGCACCCCTGACAATAGGCTGCTATTCACATCAACACGTACACCAACATTGACATTGGCAGGTGCTATGAGGATGTTGTTGTTGTACCCTACCATTTTACCAATACGCAATTCAAGGTCCGAGGGTAGCATGTACACGATGGGCATGACGGCAAAATTCACAGGTGTTCGAGCATATTGCAAGACCTTCTGGAATTCCGTGATGTCATGTCCTACGTTCTCTTGACGCTTTACCATGGCTTCAAATTTTTGCATCAATATTTGCCTCGCTGTATAGCTGTCTGCACCTGAGCCTAGTAGGGATGCCTTTGCCCCTGCCTGGGATCCAAGCAACAGGACCACGTAGACGCGAATACTTTCGCTTAGCTTGGTTAGACCCTCCGATGTCAACCCCTGACTTGTAGGGGTGATGAATTTGGCCCAATCCCCATCAACTTGGGGCCACCATCTTCCATTGGTGAGTGACGCTGATACCGACTTGGTCTTGTAGAGACTATTGGGGTCAGCACCATACTCACGACATATTTGAGCATATCCAGATGTGGAGTAGGGATTCTTATAGCGTGAGAACCCATCGTTGAAAGACATGGGTACTTTCATCCTTGATAGGATGCGTCGCATGTGATAGTACACGTGAAATTTTAAGATCGAGTTGACGAGCGGTACGGAGCCAGTTAGATGCTTGGCGGAGATGCCCAAGGCTGTACTTGCACAATGACATGCGAGGTTCACTTGGATGTTCCAGTAGTCAAGGGCTTGACCTCTCGTCCAACCCTGTATGACAGGGTCGTTCAAGTACGTACTTGTCACCTTGATGGGATATTGGGTGAACTCGGGGAATACAACCGGTATATGCGAGTCTGTAGATACGTACAGGTCCTGATGCTCCAAGTTGGTTATAGCAAGTGGCCATTCGCCCCTGTTGGAGTGGTACTTTGCCTTGGGATTATACGAGTAAATGTTCATCTTTTCTTATTAGAACAAAGATGAGACAGCTGTACATCACCGATATATACAACCCCACGATATTTGAGGACTACCTGGGGCAGGATACAAGGATCGTTCTAAAGTCGATCAGTATTCGACCTACGTGGTCGAACATCCACACAAAGAGCGAGATCAACATCTATAAGACGGGCGGCAGTCTGAGGTTGGGACCGTTGGAAGTCCTCATCCCCATTGAGCCGGGTTTATATCGAATCGAGGATCTCACAGCTATTGTCAACAACCAAGCAGGGGGCAGGATAAAGCTATTCGTACTCACGAACAGACGTTGTAGGCTTAGAGTTAACAAGGGGTACGTTGTGATAATAGATCAACCACTGCAGGACATTATGGGGCGGGCCTTTGATAATAAGGTGGAGTTTACAGCGGGCGATCATGACAGCTTCTACAAACTGACGTTCGCCATCGACTGCGACTCGTTTGCCCCCAGTTGGATGAAGGCGACTGCCTGCTAGATCGGAACAATTCTAAGATTCTCGCCTTGCTACCCACTAAGGAGATTGACGCTTGGGGGGACATGATAACCTGGAGTTTTGACAATCCAATCTACCTTCCTTTGAAGGGTTCCACAGATCAACTAAAATTCATGCTGACAGACGAGCTTAATCACGATAATAATGTAGCCTTCGTGGGACTAACGATGCATCTTCTTATAGAATAAATATGAGTGAAATCGCAAAGCTTTATCCGAGCTTATCACCGAGTGCACCTGACGAGCTTAATGAAAGCCAGGTGTACAGACTGCGCAAAATCGAGGAGGTAGAGCAGTACCTCCGCAATGAATCGAAAGAGCGGGATAAACTCGCTAAAAAGTTCAAGATGCATGGTACATGGGTTAGATTCACTGACCATGGATTATTAGCCATAAGTACTTCCCCACTATCTGGATCGACTGTATAGAATCTATCATACCATACACGTTTCTTCCTCTCAGATAACACTCGCGCATACTGCTTTAGGTTCTTCTCCCAAGCTAGGGTAACGCATGGTTCGCAGTAGGGACCATCGGCTTGTGTTGAAGCGTCCTTATACTTCACCTTTCGGATCGCTTCGATAAGGGCGGCCTTGTTCATGGCTGAAATATTACGGATCTTTTTATGTCGGCCGAGCCGGGCTGCATTCTATTCAGATATATATCGATGACCCTTCGATTGGTTATCCGCGATCCACATAGGCTGCATGTTGGTATAGTGGAGCCTCTCGAGTTGCACTTCCTCACTGGGATATTCACCGTTCTCCCTATACCTTAGTGGCACCCTGTGATCGAACTGCCACTCCCCCCGGTTTCCCCAGTTCATTCCACCACTAAATTGGGCTTGAATGTGCTTCATGAATGTAACAATATCGCACCCTAAATATTCCTGGGAAAATATCTCTGTATCATACCTTAAGGCATTGCGAATCCTAGTTAGAATAAGGTTATGCAGATACCCAGGGTGATCGCATATGGAGCATAGCCGTTTTACTTTTATATGTGGGCACTTGGTTCGTTCCCGCCACGCCTTATTAATATCGAGGCATTTGATACACCATTTCGTTCGTTGCCCGTTGCGTTGTATCTTGAAGTTGTCTCGTGGTAATTGATTCTTACATTGTGTGCATTTTTTAACCTCCTTCATCTTATTACTTTTTGTTGAGTACTACTCAACAAAACTCTGGACAGCTTTTGTAAAATAACGCATTTTTTGGACCTATTCCAAATAGGAGTCATTTTCGTCATCCGAGTCGCAAAGGTAGCGGGTAGTACGTAATGTTACAGTTTGATACTTGCACTCGTCCAGATAAATCTGCATATGATGGTTCGAGCCTTGTTTGTAGATGCCGGATAGTTTTAGAATGGCTTGGCACTCGCAGCTTTCCCCTAACGGGACTTCTCCGGAATGAAAGTCCGTCTTGACTTTGCCATCCCATTCCTTCACCTTTGCCGTGATGTACTTGCCTCTTTTCACGGGCGGGGTAGCAAAGGTTTGTAATTTCAAAGCTTGTACCGCGGCCATGATACTATTAAACTTCTCCAGCCATTCGGGGTGATTATAGATATCGAATGACATGGTGAGTGCAGATGTCTCGTTATAGCGGGAGGCACCGTTTGAATAGAGCTTCTTGGGTGTTATGATTGTTAAATGTCGAATCTTACTACCATTTTTATAACCAAGTACGGTGCGTTCATCTTTGCCTCTGTTGGCCGGAACGGGATCGCTTAGCACGATATTATCATTATTAATGTCTTTGATATTTAATGGAGCCGCCGTGGCATAAAAGTCTCGCGTATTAACATTCTCGGTACCAAATTTAAACATTCTTTTTTATGTTAATATTGGGGTTCAACTAGAGTTTGGTACATGGACAGTAGCCGCCATTTTACGTAATGTATAAGTAATAGCAGGACCAGCACAACATTTTGCCCTGTATAAGGAGCCTCCGTTAGCATTGCAGGCATCGGTCGTACTCATCCAGGGTCACTTCACAATCGTCACATCGTTCCATTTATCTTACAACCCGTGTTTGTAAGATAGTCGGTGATCTCCAGATCTCATCGATTCATGCACATTTTCAGCCGTCGATACATGACAAGGTCAGTAGACCTGACGATATCGAGAAGCTCACATTGCATCATTGACAATCTATATCGCCTTTTGGCGCAATATAGGATGCAGGCGGACACGATGTTGTAAATTATTTGCACCACGCAGGATGTAATTCCAAATATCATTGCCAACCAAATGAATACGAAGGAGTATTGGTATAGCACATGCGATGACACCTCGCATACGGCCACAACGAGGTTATTGCTGCCAACTCTCCTTGCAGCATGCTTCGAATACAAGGAACACATGCCGAATCGGGGGAAAACATCTTCCGGTACCAAGGGGTACATTGCCGCACCGTGAAGATTCCTCTTTTCATACTCGTCATACGAAAGCCAAGCGTCTCCGTATTTCCAAAAATTTGTCCCCAGGAGATTAGAAAGTACCACCATGATTATAATATCCACAGCCAGATAGAGCACCGGTGGCATCTTATGAAGTACGTACTTGTATCCGAGATATCCATCATGAAAATACTCCTCATGTAGAACCTTGGGGTCCCCGGCAGTTGCGAGGTTCTTCTTGAACCTGATCACCCCCGCAGAAGTAAACCTACTTATATAGTATGGGATAGAAATAACAAGCACAAAAGCTATCATGAGGAATGGAGTCCATATGTAGGTTGTGAATCTGCGCTTCCTTAAGTTCTCGCAGGTACCCATAAACATTATTCGGGTACATGGCCTCCCCTCCATATTAGCGTATACCTTCTTCACACTTAAATCATCAGGAATACCATATATATGCGTAGATAGAGCCACATGCTTCCCACCAAGTAATCTGGATACCTGCGGGAATAGATAAAGCCCGCTCATCGGTTTTGAGTAAGGGACTTCCCCCTACTCAATTGCGCATGCGTTGGTTTTTTGTTGATGTCAGCATTATTACTAATAGCGTGTGCGCATGCGTTAGATTTATCGGTTTCGGGGTGGGGGTGGAAGGTCCGGAGGCGGGGTTTTGTCGATCGGGAGGTGAGCAAGTTGGTAAAAAGCGGGGGTGAAGGTGGAAGAGGCGGGGCTTTTAGGGGTTTTTGGTGGTGAGGTGGTTGGCGAGCAGGTTGGTTTGGTGAGGGAGGGGGAGGTGGGGTAGGCGGAGTTTTGGGGGGTCAAGGTGTGAAAGGAGGGAAATCCTGGGTATATCGCCCTTTACATACTACTTCTTCTGCGATTTTCTAGTCGTGTTACAGATACACGAAAAAGCAAAAGGGCTAAGTAGAATAAAAAAGGACGGGCGAACCAATGGATTTATCCACTGGCTACGTAATAGTTTTATAAATTACTTGTAAGGAGTATAAAAAAACTAGGTCGCGAAAAAAGGTATGGTGGACGCAAAGGATATGGTGGACGCAAAGGTATGGTGGACGAAAAGGATATGGTGGACGCAAAGGATATGGTGGACGCAAAGGTATGGTGGACGGAAAGGATATGGTGGACGGAAAGGTATGGTGGACGAAAAGGATATGGTGGACGCAAAGGTATGGTGGACGAAAAGGATATGGTGGACGCAAAGGATATGGTGGACGCAAAGGTATGGTGGACGGAAAAGATATGGTGGACGCAAAGGTATGGTGGACGAAAAGGATATGGTGGACGCAAAGGATATGGTGGACGCAAAGGTATGGTGGACGGAAAGGATGTGGTGGACGCAAAGTTATGGTGGACGCAAAGGATATGGTGGACGCAAAGGTATGGTGGACGCAAAGGATATGGTGGACGCAAAGGATATGTTGGACGTAAAATATATGGTGGACGCAAAGGATATGTTGGACGCAAAAGTTACGGTGGACGAAAAGGTTATGGTGGACGAAATTATCGTGTTTATTAGGAAAATAAGATGTGTGAATTTAAGGTAGTTCTGAAAAACTTCTTATAATATGAAAAGATATATAGTGAACTGCCTATTTAAGATGAAATGATTTTCAGACTTCATTTTTGAGGATAGCCAGCAGGCTCAGCACAATTCATGTTTTTTTATAAAAAAACATTATGTTAACTACTTTTGAAAACGTTGAAAGTAAACGATAAAAATTCGGCGGGATAAAATTTCGGAATTTTGCCCGAATGTTAATCAGTGATTCGTCTCTCAAATTATTTCTTGCCCCATTTTGTGGAAAATTGTTTTTTTGGTATTTCATATGGAAATCAATATAGAATGTTATATCTTTTGAAGTAAGTGGTGGTAAAAAACGCAGTACTGTTCAAATTTGCTTTTCGTGTATCATCAACCTCGTTTCCAGGGCTTGTTAGGTTTTTAATATTTATTTGGACGGAATAATATTTGGACACACAATACCTTGTCTAGCATTCTACATCTTTAAGGCCCGTTTCCACTCAGGAAAATTTTCCTCGGAAAAGAAAAATTTCCGACTTGCACATGCGCAGTATATCAAAACAGAGGTGGTTCTTTTTTGCCGCTGGAAAAGTTGGAACAAAAATAAAAGTTGAAAATTTTCAACTTTTTTTTTCTTTACGGCGGAAAAAATATTTTCAACCAATCAAATCGACTTAAATTGGACAAAAATGGTAGCTGAAATTGCTAGATGTAGAGTAAACAAACAACAAAATGGCAAACAACACTAGTAGTGATGAAACTTCAAGGGAAGACGAAATGATTATAAGAAACAAGTTATTTTTTGAGCATGTGAAGCGACAACAGAGAATTTGTAGCATCGGACAACCAAGAACACCGCAGATACGTGTGCGATATCCTGTTCTTTCTGCTGTGATGATCCATTCAGCACCAGCAGCTAGTGCCACAGTTACATCTCCCCTTCCATCACCTGTATCTTGTTTTCAACAACGCTTTTCTGGCATTATAAGTCCTGGCATTGTTTCTGGCATTGCAAGTCCTTCAGTTCCAAGTGCCCAAGAGAATGCTGATGACTCAGAACAGCAGCAAGATCTTGCTGATAAATCTACTTGTGAAGAATAACGTGAAGAACTCTCTGTACATGAAAGGTTAGTAAACCTAATGCCAGAGTACTCGTGCATATGGAAAGTGTACTCAACAGAATACAAAGACAAAGACAGAAAAATAAGGTCCTGGGAGGAAATTTCAAAAAGATTGGGAGACATTGATGGTAAGCTAGCTTAGCTACTAGCTACCTTTTTTGCTTAGTTTATACAAAACTAAAAAATATTTTTCAGTTTTAGATGTCTAGCCATACATGTACTTTCAAATTTCCATGAATTAATGATATTTCTTAATTTTTTCGTGGGTTTTATTTTTGCAAATAGTAGCTATATATATCTTAAGAAATTTATTTTATTTAAGTGGAATATCTGAAAAAGGAATGGGAGAAGTTGCGTGACAACTATCGGAAGTGCCTTCAACGAAGAGAGAAGATGACACGTTCAGGGGCAGGCAACAAAAAGCTGCCCACTTGCAATTTTTTTGCTGAGCTGGATTTCCTGAAAGACGTTTCACTGCTTCGAAAAACTGCATCAAATGTACCCATACCTATTGAAAGTCAAACTGTTGACGATGATTTGCAGGAGAACGTTGAGCCATTAAGAAGGAAATCTGCCAAAAGAAAAGCAGATTTACAAATGAGTGTTGATGCTTTGTTAATAAAAGCATTAAGTGATGACAACAATAAGGAAGTTGCTCCTTCAAAAGCTGAAAATGATTCTGAAACTTCGTTTTTACTTAGTTTTGTACATACTTTGAAGGAGTTATCAAACCGAAAACAACAATATGCAAAAATGAAGATAAGTGACCTGTTTTATAACTTGACAGAGGAAGAATAAGTTACATCATATACAATATATATAGACTTATTATGTATATATTACAAAGTTATCACATATCTGCAGTTGTATTTACTATATCCCATTGCCAACTTAATGAACCAGCCTGAGAATTAAAGTATGTGCAAAATTGATCTCGTATCTGTGCTGCTGACCTACTAAAATTATTAGAACCTTGGTTAGCGATAGGTAATAAGCCATTACAATCTGTTGTTTCACTTCGCCATTCTCCAGGTGTTATACCATTTGTCGCCTCTACATCAGGGTAACCTGGGGGGCAATAACTAGCGGATTCGTGTTTCATTAAATAATTATGGAGAGCCACCACAGCTTTTGTTATTTTCACAACAGTCTCTATTTTTCTTATTATTGGTCGACGGAAGATTCGAAATCTTGAAGCGCATATTCCAAAACAATTCTCTATAACCCTCCGTGCTCGAGAAAAGCGGTAGTTACATATTCTTTTTTTGCTATTAAGATTGCTTCTAGCATATGGTTTCATCATAAATCGCTTGAGGGGAAATGCTTCATCGCCCACAAAAACATATGGGAAATTCTCTTGAGTTCCACGAAGTATTCTTGCATTAGGAATGCCCAACGTTTGATCGTTTATTGCCGTTCCAAGGTCACTATTTAAAAACACTCCTCCATCGCTATTCCGTCCTGACTGACCTACGTCCACTAGCGTAAATTCGTAAGTGGCATTACATACAGCTAACAGAACTATGCTGTGATGCTTTTTATAATTAAAAAAAGTAGAGCCAGATGATGCAGGTGCTTGCATCATAACGTGTTTACAATCAATTGCACCTACGCAGTTTGGAAAGTTCCATAATTCTTCAAACTTTTGGGATATTTTTTTCCACTCTTCACTCGTTGTAGGACATTTCAAGTAGCCTTCTCTCAATAACATCGTCCAAAGAGCTTCGCACGTTTCTGCAACTATGCGAGTAATTGATGTCGGACTTACGCGATAACTACATGCAATGGATACTTGAGAATCACCAGTCACTAGATAGCGTAATGTTAAACAAAGTCTTTCTGACGGACTAATTGCCTCCCTGCACAATGAACATTTCGTAATAATTGGAGCAATCAGTGACAACAAATGCTCAAACCGGGTTGGTGACATGCGAAATTGTTTAAAAAAGTACTCATGGTCAAACAATTTCATTTCTTGAATGAGCACATGATATTCACCTTTGAAAGTACGTTCGGAAAATATTTTACGAACCCAACATCGCTTGCTTTGCCTTGCTCTAGATAATCTTCTTCGCAGCAAAATTAGTAAAAGCAAGCGCCTATTTATTGCAGCCATTTTTATTTTCGATTTCGTTTTCTGATTTTCCCGCATTTGTGGAAATGCCGGTAGAAAAAATTCCGTGGAAATTTTTCCTGTCCACGGAAAATTTCCCAGAGTGGAAACGGGCCTTTAGGTTGTCCAAGTTCAAATTTGTCACTAATTTGTTAATCCAAGCTTTTTCCTTACATTGTAAAAAATATCCGATTTTCCCGCCCGGATTTCGGGGTTTTTAATCGTCGTTTTAGATTACTGCGCACGCACAAGCAATAATTAACAATGTTATTGGAAAGGCATTAATCGAACAAAAAACATAGTTGGAAAATATGAGCATAAACTAAGATAAACTATTTTGACAACAAAAGAAAGATAAAATCAAGACCGATTTCTTTGCTTTTGAATTTCGTTTCTTGTTCTTTGCGAAAGCTTGGGATAAAATAATTACGTAATAATGTTCATAAATAGCTTTGTATACCGTATTTGCTCAAAACAGCGCCTATGCTCGAAAGAGCGCCCTCTCAAATTAGCGCCCCCCTTTTGACGTGAAATATTTAATGAGCGCCTCCCTCCAATGAGCGCCCCGCCCTTTATTTTCTCAAAAGGGGCGCTCATTCAAGGGAGGCGTATTCGAAGGGGGCGCTCATTTGGGAAATAGATAAAATATCTTTAATATAGCTAATTTAGCTTGTTGTAAATAATGTTTTTTTACAACATGGGTGTTCAGTATTTAAAATCTCTACATTAAAATGTTTGTATTTTTCTTTTTTCTTCTTTAATTCAGATAGAAGTATTGTTGCCGTCATTTTTTCTGTAGTTAATGCAGTGTATTCTACTGGAACAACCAGACCAACCTCTCGCATTCTTTTTCCAATAACCATTCCTTCAATACGATTCTCAGTTTATTCATTCAAAAAGTGGTATATCAAACTTGAAATTTCAATGGGAATGAGTCCCACAAGCTTATCTTCTTTGTACAGCCCCATAACGTACTTGTCATTTGCAACCGCCTCTTCACGCGTGTCCTTCTTCGCTTCAAGTTTCTCTCTAACCTTTGGTGTCCAGTCATCCTTGTATATGTGATGCCCTCTAATAACATTGTTGAATTGTATTTTATAGCACATCTCAAATTTAATTTATAAGCCTGGCCGTTACAAAGAAAGCTTTAAAATACTTCTTATGTATCTTGTTTTATTTCTCGTCAAGTTGTTCTTTCTGACAATGTATCTAATTTTTGTTTGTTCTTTTAAAAGCTGGCAAAAAATGTTGTTGGTGTTTAAAGCGTCACCTGACCTCACACATTTAAACTTCATTACATTATTCTATTAACAGGAGTCAAGTAATTATTAACTATTTTCTTTGTGATAAAGAGGAAGATATAGACATTGAAGTTTAAAAAATAATTATAATTATATTCTTGGGTTATTTTACCTTACTGTTCTTATTGTTTTATTAAAGAAGTTGAAATTATTTCGATGTCTTCTTGATTTATTTATTGAGCGCCTCCCTCGAAAGAGCGCCCCCTCGAATAAGCGCCACCCTTTGAGAACCCAAAATAAAATAAGCGCCCCGGGCGCTCTTTTGAGTAAATACAGTAGGCATTTGTTGTCCGCTGAGTGCCGAAAAATGGCCTCAATTTCACATTTATGTTGATGTCAGCATTTCTGCAATAAAATTTACCCAAAATTAATACAGTCATTAAACAGAAGAAAGAAAGAAAGCTAAAAATGGTGAAATAGTATTTTCGTTGTTTTCCATGTTTACACCTTGATTACAATAATATTGTCGGTACTTTAACTTCACAGTGACCATGGATTAGTTGTAGGTTTCTTAAGAAACACATAACTTGTTTTATAGCATCTGGTTGATCAGCCGTCGCTTTTTTCAAGTCGGAAAACGCAGTATTGTTGATCTCAATCAATTTATGCGTTCCATTGATCTTTTATTGTGAGTGATATAACTCGACTAGCATATGCTTAAATTTAGAAATACGCATTTTGAAATTGAACATTGTCTTCAACGATTTTTGTTGAATGAATGAACTAAATATAACATGAAATATTTAAAACATTTTTTGTTAAACAAAAACATCTCTTTTCAAAAACAAAGTATCATATGGACAACCATAATGGGTTCACGTTTAGCAAAGAACGTTTAGCGAAATTCAAATCCGCCAATTCCCGACAAAAATATTATTTTTGCTATAACATTCTTTATTATCTAAGCTTTACGGTTACTCTTGTAAAAACTATCGTTGTTGCCTGATATATTTGCATTACAAAAAAAGACAAAAAAAAAACAGTCATGTTATCTTGTGTTTTTTGTCTTAAGATTTCATACGTGTTACTTTGACATCTTTACACTCGAAAAATCTGCAATCAAACACAGCAGTTAGGCTGAACCTAACGTGTTTAAGAGAGTTTCAGTTGTGAATGTGGGTTTAAATAATAATGGCCTTGGTAAAATTTATTGGCATTAAAAGGTGGACTAATTAGAGTTGAAAATTTTAAAAATGAAAACCGAAACACAATTTAGAACTACAAGTAATTTTACGTAAGAGGTGTCGTTTTATTTAAGTATAAATTACACGTTGCTTTGTTCCTAATAAACACGATAATTTCATCCACTATAACCTTTTCGTCCACCATATCCTTTTCGTCCACCATATCCTTTGCGTCCACCATATCCTCTTCGTCCACCATACCTTTTTCGCCCACCATATCCTTTGCGTCCACCATATCCTTTGCGTCCACCATACTTTTTTCGCCCACCATATCCTTTGCGTCCACCATATCTTTTACGTCCACCATATCCTTTGCGTCCAGCATGTCCTTTACCTCCACCATATCCTTTGCGTCCAACATATCCTTTACGCCCACTATATCCTATACGTCCAACATATCCTTTACGTCCACCATATCCGTTACGTCCTCCATATCCTTTGCGTCCACCATATCCTTTGCGCCCAACATCTCCTTTTCGTCCACCATATCCATTGCGTCCCCCATATCCTTTGCGTCCAACATATCCTTTGCGTCCACTATAACCTTTACGTCCAACATATCCTCTACGTCCACCATATCTTTTGCGTCCAACATACCCTTTACGTCCACCATACCCTATGTGTCCGCCATATCCTTTGCGTCCACCATATCCTTTACGTCCAACATATCCTTTACGTCCAATATATCCTTTTCGTCCACCATATCCCTTACGTACACTGTATTTTCGTCCACATTTTCTCTTACGATAACATCGTCGACGACGCCCATCATTTGATAAATCGGTATCATCTAACTCATCATCATCATAGCAATCATCATCATTTTGTGTGTCACTGGCCTTCGTCATCATCGTCGCAGTCGTCATCATCATTGAAAGCATTCTCACTTTCTTGCAATGCGTCTGGTGCAGAATCTAAGCGGAATAAAAAAATAGAGGAAAACATGTATATGACATAGATTTCCTATGTCAACACCTAAATATCGCCTTAAAAATAAATTTTAATATTAAAGTAGATTTTATGACACACATACCTGCAACGGAGTCAGCTTTAGGTTCTAAAAAATTAAGAAAATTATTTTAATAGGGGCGTCGATATTTTGCACAAAATTGGATTTGCAGGTGACCTACTTAAACATACCTGTCGATGCTTCATTCGTTGGAGCACTGTATGCTAAAAAATTAAAACAAGGTTGCAGTTTAAGGCCAATAATTACACATATATCACATATAAACATATTGCGACGATTAAACATGGACATATTGTAATTTTAAATCTTACTAAATACCATATATTATTCCTTTCACAATACCTTTTATCACATAAATAGACATATTATTCTTTTCAGGCTTTCGCGTTTTTTCTGTATTTTACAAAAAATAAAATAAACACCTACCTGCAGTTACTGCGATGCACAACAACAATAATAATGTGAACTTCATTTTAGCAAGTCTTTACTCAACAAATGGTAAATTGTTGATATTTTTAGCCGTTTCGGATCCCTTATTTATGTATTTCTGTTGTTAAGTACCCAAGTACTAAGAAATTAATTAGTTCCTTAAGCAGGTACTGAGCACGCGTGTTTCAATTATTGCATTACATCATCATTTGCCATTGTTTTTAGCAGACGTTCAATTTTCTTTTGTTGTAATTAAGATCGCTGTTTCGACATTTTAAAGTCATAGGAAATAATACTTGGGGAAATTTCCGTTTAGAAGTGCATGATATATTACTAATGATGCTTTTATGTTTGTTACTTAATTTTTTGATCATTGTAACATATGATATCATCGTCTGCAATAACAGCACCTTTAGTAACTGTAGGTATGATTTAATAGTATGTATATCGCTAATAAATATATAAACAAAATAAATTCATTGTTAACATTCAAACAATGCTGATTCTAGATATTGTTAAAAAAAGAAAGAGTGCGGACAAAAATTTGAATTATCAGCTGAGAATAAGTCCTTATATAGTCAGAACAATTAGAAGAACATTTATATAAGAATAACGAGGCTAGGAATTACTGAAAATAAGAACAAAGGCTCTATTTTACTTAAAATTCTGAAAGCAAACAAAGAAATTTGAGAAATATATCTTTCAAGAGAATCAATTGTTACACTTTTGCGAGCCTTGTCCTTGTATTTTGGATCGATTATTTTATGTACTGAAATTTAGTAAAAAAATGCATAAGAACAATAGTAAGCAATGTTAAATCATGTGGAAATTTTCTTGTTTCATGAAATCATGAAGTCTAATAAATTGACCGTACTGAAACGATCTTAGAGAAAACAAAAATGGCTCTTAACAGTGGTACAACCTTTCTTTTGAAAACACAGATATAATTAGACAAAGTCTAAATCGATTTCAACATTTCTTCACAACCTTACATCATTTTTACGGTTAATGAATTGCGTATATCGGTTGAGAGTGAAATATGAACATGGAACTGTGGTATGAAAACTAAGAAGAAGTTGTGACAGAATAAAATAAGGATGATTACATTCAAGACAGGCTCGTGGATCGATTTCAGCGTTAATTCTTCAACCTAAGTCGATGTATAGCTCGGTTAAGAAAATTAGAACTAAAGAGCATTATAAGTATCTTGGAGAAAAACAAAACAAAAAAAACTAGGTTCGCATGTCCGAACACATGGGAGTTTCGCCACTGACGGGTAAAAAGGTTAAGAAGGTTTCGCAACCTACTGCTGTATTGCAACATATTTTGGACTCTCCTTCGTGCTCTCCACCATCCTTGAGAATTTTAATATTCTAACGCGTGAGTCTAATAATTTTAAAGTCACGCTGAAGGAGAGTCTGCTCATTGAGCGAGATTGACCATTCCTTAATAAGTCAGTTAAGTCTATGCCTCTTGAGCTATTTTGACACAATTTTTATACGAGTCATTAATTTAATTATTACTTTTTATTTTATTTTATAACGCGATGAATTTGTATAACGCAATGTGTGTGATTATGCTCGCATGAAGCGGGCGAAAGCTAACATAAAATTGTCGAAAAAATAGTCGTTTTTTCTTTTCTTTCTTAAAGAGCATTAATTGAGTAATTTTTTTTTTAAGTGTAGATTTTATGTGACAATCAGTTGCTATTTCCTAGTGATACCAATTCAATTGATAATGATTGAAAACCACAATCTCCTGTGTGGTGCAACTAAAAACGATTAAAAAGTGATCTGAAAAAACGGATGTGAAATATTTTCAGACGTTATTTCCTCTACATTAATTTGGTTCTACTAAAATGTTCTAATAATGTAGTTTGTATTTTTATTACGGAAATATCAACGAATGGGAACTGTACTATCTATTGATTCTGTCTACAGAAATGCACCAGATAACAATTATAGTGTATATAAATGCTAGCGAACAATAAATTATGAAAAAGAAAGTGATAAGGATGTGTGAAGCAAAAACTTGGATAAATACTGAAAATAAATAAATACTGAATTTATCAGAAAAATAAAACTCGCTAGATATAACGAATTCAGGCGCATTTACTACCTAAACTTATTATGCAAGAAGAAATAAATCTTGTGTTCCGATATCTAACCCCAATAAGTGCGTTTAATAACATCTAAAAAAATGCTACTTAGTGGCTGCCGCGTGTAGCTTTAGCATGGAATCTTTGCTCTTTCTGCATATAAATATGACACCTTATCGGTGAAAAAATAATCTTAATCCTAAATTATCATCAATTGCAATACAACCGGCATCTTCATTTACCATATTTGATGATAGTTCAACATTAACATTTGCGTCAATTGCAGGTTTTTTTTCTTTGAAGTCCACCACTTCGGTGTTGATGATAAATCATATTATCGTGAAATGGAACAAATAAAAATCGTCGGTGTTTTTTATTTTATCTCAAACTCATTTCAACAGCAGTGATACCTCAAGTCATCTTGAAAGATATCGCTGAAAGCTTGTAATTCCCTGATTTTAGAACACAACCGACCCATCGACCGACCCATCGACCGACCCATCGACTGACCCATCGACCGATTCATCAATCGACCCATCGACCGACCCATCGACTGACCCATCGACTGACCCATCGACCGATTCATCAATCGACCCATCGATCGATCCATCGACCGACCCATCGACCTACCCATCGACCGACCAACCGATACTTGTGCTTTGCTTTGACTATACACGCATACGGATGAAGAGCTATCTAGTTATCGTTGGTTTCTCCATACATTAGTCTTACATTATTGCATTGGAATAACGTCTTGTCGAAAGACAAATTAGAGTAGAGATATAAAAAACTTTTCACATAAGAATACACATGGAAACATGCCACCTGATTGTCTTTCGTACAAACATCGTAGAAATTCTCATGTGAACAAAAAAGAGACAAATTAAAAACATAAAATAAAATAACAGGTTGTCTCTAAAAAAAATTGGTAATTTCAAATAACATGTCCCACATTTATTTTATGAGCAAGAGAAAACTTTTCATAAAAAGTTCTGTCCAAATACAGACCAAGGTAATATTTCTGAACAAATAAAAGCTACTCAAGAATTTCTAGGAAAACGCTAAAGAGGGTTCTGACACACTGGTAAAATATATGTATAGTGCAAAATCCTCGGACTACTAATCTGCGATACCGTTTAAAAGTGAGTGCGCTAGCTATTTTATCTCAAAAGATTAGTTTAAATATTACCAGTGTTCACATCCTAACAATTTTGTTACTACAGTTGAACTCATGTAAATCGACCTCCCATAAATCGACAAATCATGTAAATCGACCAAATTCTTCGGTCCCTTCAGAATGAAACCCTTACAACAAAACTCCTTTAATTCGACAACTCATGTAATTCGACCAAATCGTGACACCCCCTGAAGAGTCGAATTACATGAGTTCAACTGTAATTTGTTTTTGGTGAGTTGCATTTTATAATAAACTTTGCGTGTTCGATTTCATAATAATCAAGTACACTCCAGTACAATGTTAAACTAGTCGAAAGTTTAAAATTTTTAATTTGGTGCATTCTTTCTCAGATTTAGTTTACCTTTCGTGAATAGAACAGCACTTATTTTTAAGGAGGGTTTAACTACTGTAATATCACATACATTAAATAATATTTAGTGATCAATCATATCCTCCTGGTACATCCTGACAAAAAATATAAGCTATGATCTAAATAGGTGTTTTTGGAAGGAAATTTTAATAAGAATTATTTCCTTTGATTTTGCAACGTCAAAACTATAATATCAATTATAACAAAAGAAAATTAAAAGTCTGCTAAAAACAATGGCAAATGCGGATGTAATGCAATAATTGAAACACGCGTGTTCAGTACCTGCTTAAGGAACTAATTAGTTTCTTAGTACATGGGTACTTAACAACAGAAATACATAAATAAGGGGACCGATACAGAAAGTACTATTACATGTTTCCTTTTCAACAGAGCTGCTAAAATGAAATTCACGTTAACAGTATTGTTGTTTTGCTTCGCAGTAACTGCAGGTAAGTGGTCATAGATATAATATGAAGTTTACATTACATTCATCATATCAGCATGGAAAATTAGAAAGTTCTTAGTGGTTAAAGCTAAGTTATATTCTCAAATATATCTGGCCTTTTTATCCTTATAAGTTATTTCCAATTTTAACTTCTTAATACTTAATTCTTTATTTAGCAAACAGCATCCCAACAAATGACGCATCAATAGGTATGTTAAATAAAGTTATTTATCATCGATGTTATGATATATACGTCTGTTGCCATATTTTCAGAAAAATATCGACTTTATTGGTAAACATAGCAGCCATAGTATAGATCATGAAAGAATAAAACCAGTTTTAAAAATTAACGTTAATTAGCGAAGCTTTTCCTACATTGTCCGACTATATGAACAACTGAAATAAATTTAACATACATATTTACATCCTTTTTTATCTTTTTGTCTTTTTAGAAGAGTTCAAAGAAAAGGATGCTGATACTGCCAAAGGTATACGCCCTTAGGTGTTTTTACCTTTTTATGGACTTTACGCTGACATTTTGATTAGAATAACAATTTCATTGCGACATTTCCGTTCTTTTTTTCTCTATTTTTTTTCCTTTGCTTAGATTCAGCTATTGAACCATTGCAAGAAAATGATGATGACGACTGCGACGATGATGACGAAAGTAATGACGTTCAAAATGATGATGATTGCAATGATGATGATGAGCTAAATAATACCAATATATCAAATGATGGGCGTCGCCGACGATGCTACCGAAAGCGAAAATGTGGACGAAAATACAAAGGATATCTTTCTAAAGGATATGGTTACAAATTACGTGGTGGACGTAAAGGATATGGTGGACGCAAAGGATATGCTGGACGTAAGGGATATGGTGGACGCAAAGGATATGTTGGACGCAGAGGACATGTAGGACGCAAAGGATATGGTGGACGCAAAAGGTATATTGGACGTAAAAGATATGGTGGACGCAAAGGATATGGTGGACGCAAAGGATATGTTGGACGTAAAGGATATGGTGATGTTGGACGCAAAGGATATCGTGGACGCAGAGGATATGGTGCGCGCAAAGGATATGGTGGACGCAAAGGATATATTGGAGGCAAAGGATTTGTTGGACGTAGAGGATATGTTGGACGTAGAGGCTATGGTGGACGTAAAGGATATGGTGGACGCAAAGGATATGTTGGACGTAAAGGATATGTTGGACGTAGAGGATATGGGGGACGCAAAGGATATGTTGGACGTAGAGGATATGGTGGACGTAAAGGATATGGTGGACGCACAGGATATGTTGGACGTAATGGCGGACACAAAGGACATGGTGGACGCAAAGGATATGCTGGACGCAAAAGGTATGGTGGACGTAGGGGATATGGTGGACGAAATTATCGTGTTTATTAGAACCACTGTGTTATTAAAACATTCTCTTACGTAAAATTGTATTTCTGAATTTATTTTCACTTTTAATATCAGTTTTTCTGATTTGACATCGCATTTTTTCGACATCCGTCACTAACTTTCTAAAAAAGTAAAACAGAACCAAAAACGACAACAAGCATAACAAGAAAGATACAGTAAAATATGCCGTTGTAAGATAATCATTCGATGCTCTCGATTCAGACGAAGTGTAAGTACCTATTTAGAGGGGTCTGAGTGTGCTATCACGGTGTAAACTACGGCGTTAACAGGGACGGGATATAATTATGTCCCTCATTGATACATGTGCAATGAGGTTTTACTGATTTGTCAATGGTGACTTCAACCTCGTCTCCAGTAACTCCAGTGACTGAAGCTGAACAATGATCTGGACTTGACTGGTTTAACGAGAAAGTTACTTAGTTGTAGGATTTTGCATACATAATCAGACAGGTGATTTTTGCGCGAGTTATCGAGTTGAGAGTGAGAACGTATATTGTGTGTTTTTATAATGGTGACAATGTGTATGTAGTTTATTGCAGTTTTGGTTTCCAAAAGATTTCTATGCACGAAATATTATGTTGTAAAAAATTCGTTAAGCCTTGACGAAGGTTGTTAGCTATGGTGCAGAAATCTAGCTAGCTACCAAACTATCAGGTTATAAAACCCCAGCTTAAAGTGCGAAATTTCGCTTTAATTTTTATGATTTAGTGTACAGATTCCCTGCATACTACATGTGGCTATGACTATAAACAAATTTACGATTAAGAATACAAATTGCTGGATGCAATTTGAACCCCTGTTTATAAATTTGCAAGTATAAGTAATTGTGGATATATGACCTGCGTGCGCTTTGACAGTCATATGACAAACAGCTTGTGTTCTGACCGAAAGAGATTTTTGTGTTGAAGTCTTTTAGTTAATTTAAAAAAAGGAAGGAAATAATATTGATGTAATACGACATATATAACATTTGAATAGCAAACTAAGTACCCTTAATCAAGAAGATATAAAGTACACGTTGTTTAATAAGAAAGCAGTTCATAAAGAAGTAGCTCTTAGCCCATCAAAATTTATAATCAATACTGGATTTGTAGTTCATACAGGCGGAGGGCCTTATTTAAGCAGAAACACAAGCAAACTATAGAAAAGTTATACGCGCCTCATACTATAGCAAAATTATACGCGCCTCAAACTATAGCAAAATTATACGCGCCTCATACTATAGCAAAATTATACGCGCCTCATACCAGTTTTACAAGATGTTTTTGTATTAATTTTTAAATCTTTCGCTGTTTTTGTGTTAATCAGAAATATATCTTTCTTGTCATTTCTAACACTTTTTAAACAAGCAGTATTCATTATAAGATCGCTATTATGTATAATTGTGGGGTGTGGTCGCAGCGAAACAATTTTCTAACATGGATTGATATGAGAAGACACAGAAGGTAAAAACTTGAATACAGCATTTGCTATGTAAGTTACATCGCTTATATATTTTCAGTTTTTTCATACCTGGATCTATTTTTAAAATCTGATCTAGACCAGGCAAAAATTTCATTTTTTGTACAGCTCGATGACTACGTTAGTAATTTTACACGCCACATCTTAGCTGTAAGAATTTTTTTTTTCCCCGTGTTAGACAGGGTCCAATAACAAAGCTTAAGTATTTACGACCAGTTTCGCCCGATAGAAAACAGCTTGTAAAATATGCCTTATATTCGTGTAATAATATCTTCTGCGATATTCTTATTATGAAGAAGTAATAAGAAAGTTAATTGGAGCTTTATTTCTTTATTTCTCATTCATCAGCCCAACAACACTCATATTCCTCACCCTATCCAACTCCACGCCATCTTACTCAAACCTCAATTTTTTGACATGCAAATTAACTTTCGTTTACTTAAAGTTCTAGGAGTAATGTTCCACACTTTTATCACATTTCTGCTACTTATTTTAGACAACAGCAGATAGATATGATTGCAGAGACAGGTGAAGAAGAAGCAGGTAGGCCTGGCATGGTTCTTTTCTTAGATTCCCTAAGTCCAGCACCTTGGCTATCACAGACGCTAAGTTATAATTAGTTTTATTAATGTTAGAAGTGTTGAACTTGTTAAGTAATTTTTTTAACTTTTAACAATTTCTTTTTTTTGACTTTGCTCCTCCCATATACAAAACGATTTTATAACTTGTATTTTAGTTTCAGCAAGGCCCCAAAGGTTTCAAAATGATAGAAGAAGTAACTTTTCAGATACCATGGTGATCATGTTTGATTACAAACAAAAAGTATTATCCAGCGGTAGGTGATATTTCGTTGCAGTCAGTGATGTAAGTAACGTTTTCGAGTTAAGAAATTTGAAATAGTGAGAGCCAACAGTGAAATAAACAAAAAAAAATTTTTCGGTGACCTAACGCTGACTTACAAGAATTTAAAAACAAAAATAATAAGACCATAACAAAAGGAGCATCAAGCCTTTATTTTCTACCTTTCTGACGTCACTTGGTACAAAAAAAACCCGTCCCCTCAGATATTTGTTGTACTTTACTCTGTTAAAAAATGCGTTTTCATAAGTACTTGTTTTTTCCATTGCACGTACGAAAATTGTGTCTTTTCTTGTCATGTTTATTTTCCTCTAGTTGGATGTGCAGTGTGTTCAGTAGCGTTCCTTCTCATCGAAGTATTCAGCATTGCAATAGGTAATCAGCATTACCCTGAGAAGTATTTTTACTTATAAGCTTATGAGAAGTTGATCCACACTTTACCGAAAACAATTTTTTGTACCTTTATTATGACAACAATAAAGAGCTGTGGAACCACCGTTTTTGTATTACTAACATCAATCTAAATTATATACTATGTTCTGTTCTGTATGTAGCACAGGATGATCAAAAGAGTCAACTCTGCAAGTGTCCACCAACGCCGGCTAGTTACGAAGATTTCTTAAGAAGAAACGTTTTTATTTATTTATTATTTTTCAGAAAACCATTCGTTGTTAAAATATATTTATGTTTTAGGCGTTGCGTTTAAAGATGATTGTCCCGGAGAAAACCATTTGCCAGGTTTTTTGGTCATATTTGGAATTGTTAGTGCAACTCGCCAATTCCTACCTTTATATGATCCAATCAAAAGACTTTTCGAAGGCTTTATAGTGCTTTGGTTTATACTTGGAAACTCTTGGTTGTACCAGTCATTTAAACCATCGTTGACGAATTCTTCGCAGAAATCACACTGCAATGAAGTTCTGTACTTTTTCACATTTTGGGTGATTTGTATGACGTGGTTGGGTATTGTTGTAGCAATAATTGCCTCAGCTTGTTTACTCTGTGGAATAATAATAAACAAAGTGAAAAACACGTTAGTTTAATTAGACCTGATTATGATGTAACACATCATACTATGCATTACGTTGTGGTAAATCGCGAAACAGGTGTTTACCAATTTTTTCACTTGGGTGATAAGGCTAGATTGCTGTCTTCAAGCTTCAGTCAGTGTTTTCTGAAAACCATCTTAAACCATACTCCTTCGTATGGTTTAAGATCCTCAATATATTAAATGATGTATATGTATATTTTTATTTACTTATTAAAACAATTCGAACATGTACATATAAACGAACTTGCAACATGTACATATATAAACGAACTTGTAACTTTCTTTTGACGACAAAAATACACACAAGAACAACAGCGGGAATTAATTTTCGCGAATAATAATAAGAAAAAAACACGACTAATGATCGAAATACTAGTGACATAATACAAACAAATACTAATAACAGTTTAAATAGTGTGATTGTAGCTAATTGTTGATGATAAAAAAGAATATGATTAAAGTGCGAGCTTCTTATGATATGATATCATCCCTAGCCTACCTAACTAGTTTATGCAGACAATGTTATATATACATTTTTGTTCATTTTCGCGAATTACTCAGTTTAGTATATTCTCCGAGAAAAAATCTCCGCAAATCGGAACAAAAATCGCGTAATTTCGTAAATTCGGGCCAAAATTGCTTATAGCTAGACAAGTATATATTTCGCCGTTATATAAATGTTTCAGGATAAGATTTCTTTAAATATATACAAAAATCACCAAGCCCGATTTTTTAAGCAAAAGATAGAGAGTTGAAATAATATTCAACATACTAGTCGGTAGCCCGTGGAAATATCCACGGGTTCGCCTGTCCTTTTTATACCGCATGGCGTGCGTCTCGCTACTTGTGGTACCATTTTGCGTGACAGACAGACGCATACGGGTATTATATATATATATATATATATATATATATATATATATATATATATATATATATATATATATATATATATATATATATATATATATATATATATATATATATATATATATATATATATATATATATATATATATATATATATATATATATATATATATATATATATATATATATATATATATATATATCAAATATAGTAAAGAAATATTGACTAAGAAATGACTAGTATAATCTACAAAGGTCTATAAGGTATATAAGAGTGTGTATATAAAATTATTTATAAATGTGTAAGTTTAGTCGGTAATAATTTTGTTTTTACATTTTTCTTAAAGAGTTTTGTTTGCTTTAATTGCATCAGATAAGACAGTATTGCAAAGGTATGGTCACCTATGTTTAATCGAGAATTATACATAAAAAGTAAAACTGGATGTATATTTATTTGGTACACGTTCAAAGTCGCAATTTGAAGAAAGAAATGTTGTGTTGGTACATATATCTGTCGAAACCAAAAATTATGCGACAAGCATGTTTTTGTTTATTATACATTTTTTTATAAATTTATTTACATTATTACTTGCACAACATATGTTACAATATGATAAGTAACTGTGTATGAAAGAAAAAAAGTTTTTTCAAGTAATGGAGGTTTAAGTATCGTTTAGCCTTATATAATATTCCTAAGTTTTTAGAGATTTTATTCTCAAGAATATGATGTGTTTATTTCATCATGTTAACGATTTATCCAAAATAACGCCAAGGAATTTTATTGTTTCTTTCTTTGTATGCTTGCGTTAATTATTTTAAGCAAATGTAGTTTGAGTGGAATATCCTTAGCTTTGTAACGGTTATAGAATAATACATATTTATCATTTCGGGCATACAACTTGATTATAAATAAAATAACCAGAAGCTTAATCATTGTGAAAATCAGAGGGATGTAAAACGATTTTCTTTAAAAACTATACATTCGTCTACACATTCCAGTAGACATCATCAGATTGTATATTTTTTACAAATTAAAAGTTTCACATTTTAACTTTTAATTTGTAAAAAATATACACTCTGATGATGTCTACTGGAATGTGTAGACGAATGTATAGTTTTTAAAGAAAATCGTTTTACATCCCTCTGATTTTCACAATGATTAAGCTTCTGGTTATTTTATTTATAATACATATTTAGTTTTACCACGGTTTTACTTATATTGAGTAAGAGCTTATTTGCTACAAACCATTCGTTTATGTGCGCAAGTTTTTGCTTAGCTGTTTTAAAGAGATCTTTAATGTTAGTATGAGAGTATAAAAAATTAGAATCGTCAGCAAATAGGATAAATTTCAACATTTTGGAAGAATTGTGTAAGTCGTTAATGTACATCAAAAACAGTAAGGGGCCAAAAACGGACCCTTGTGGAACACCACATTTTATTAGTTTGAAAAGGCGTCGTTGTATCGTCGTATGCTATGCATTGTTTTCGCATAGTCATGTTAATTTGTAAACTATTTTAAATTGATGTCTGGAACACTGAAAAATTTAGTTTAGATAGCAGAATGTTATGATGTACAGTATCGAAGACTTTGAGAGATCAATGAATACCCCTAGGGTAAACAACCTTTGATTAAAAGGATACCGATAATTTACTTACCAAGATATATCTAAGACTTCCGGGAAAGTGTTTTACTTCTCTGAGAGTGAAGAAACTTTTCGAAACTTATGTTACTTTTGGACACACTGGATTGGTTTTTCTGAAAGTACACCGAATTTCCTACACAATTGCGAGGCGACGCAGCAAAATTTGTGAATTACTTTTTTGAAAAACTTTACCCAATGTTTGAGGATCGATTTTCGACAACAGGGGCGTTTAGCTGATAACTTAACGCATTGGCTATGCTTTTAAGTGGATAAAGTGTTTTCTAGTCAGTTAGTTAAAGCCTCGAAATTCAGTCATGAATATTCTGGGAAATAAGAAGAAATCTTTCCACTGATTGGTGCTTTTCTCATCAAAATATGTTATTAACTACGAAGAATCAAAGTAAAACCTCGCTTTAGTTTCCACTTTGGACTATCCCGTGACGTCATTATGTCGTGTGATTATGATCACATGTTTGTATTTTAATCTGACGAAAGTACACATGGATTGTTTTTACAGCCGGAAGTAGAAACATATTTAAACGGTGAGATATTTTCATACATTTACAAGATTACTAAGAAAGAACGCCACGTGAATTTTGTTGATCTTGCAATAGCAATCTTAGTGCATTACTCAGTTTCGCAATTGAGCTAAAAAAACGTCATTTCTTTTATGTTCTCCATTTTCTTATTAATTCTAGCTGCGTTTATTAAACAAAAAGCAAGAAAAAGTATGTTTTGATGTAAACCGTCTTCCATACAAAGCTTAAAAGAAGTTTATCCTATTTTGTCTTGTTAAAAGAATGTGTTTTTACATACTCCTGGTCTATGGAAGAAAGTAATGCTGGCAGGAATAGTGCCTGACATAATATATGCTTTCCCATTTCCCAGGGTCATCCTATGCTTATAAATAAATTTGTTAAAGAAACCAGTGAAAGCCTCTACTTTTAGTTTCTTCATTTTTTAACAATATTACTGCAGGTTTTTATTTTGGTTAATAAACTCAGATTGGCTTTAGGTAACGTAAAAGCCGTTCTGACATACTATTATACAATTTGAAAAACGTAATGTCTTTCATGTGTAATTTTTTATACTGATTGAAATTGACATCGACTTGTATCTGTACGTTATTCAATCATACAAGCGTATGTTCAAAAAAATTAATGAAAAGATATTTCAAACATGTTAGATAAGATGTTATACAACATTTCATATAACATGTTCGAACGGTTTGAACAACCCTTCTACCATTCCATGACAAAATGACTGCTGCAATAATTTCGTTCCTTTCACTGGATAATGAGAATGATGAAGACAAAACAAAACGAAAATAAAAGAGTGAAAACAGAGATGCACATTTTAAAATATAATCCAAGAATTACGCATGGAGGACACTGCAAGTTTCAAAGAAATGCTATAGATGGATTATTACACTTTCTGGAATTTGTTAACTGTCATTTGAACCATATATTTTTCCAACACAAGAAAGTTCTAACATTGCACAAAATGTTATAAAACTTGCTACAATTCTAGTTAAGTAAGACACGCAGGGTCAATTAACGGTAAAATAATCTTCCGTAACACGAGCCTGAATGCAACATCTTGTTGAACATTCCCAACTTTTTTCAAGGGTGTAAAAAACACATGGGAACATGTTGTAGACCATTTGGTACTTTAATGCAGACTTTTTTGCCGCAATAATCTTTTGAACGTATTCAGCGTCTGGTATGATGCTCTTTTAGAATTCAGCCTTAATTTATGCCTACAATAATGAAATAAAAATAAGTTCTGAGGCAATATATTTTTCTTTTAATTCTATGGTTAATTTTTGTCTATATATTTTCCATGACGCTTGATGAGGGAGAAAGTACATTTTAAATTTCGAAATCGTTGGCGTAATATTAGTATATAAGCTGTTTAAAAGTTAAAAGAATTATGTTGAACGATCTGATTTTCTTTCCGAGCGTGGCACTGCTTATAAGGATCTTGGGAGCTTAGGATGCGGTTATAAATGTTAGCTTTATAAAATAAGCGACGATGTAGTATGACTAAACCCTAACCCTGACTAACTGACTGACCCTGTCTTAAAAGACTTAACATTTTATACTATACAAATCAACATTTGTCAAAGTTTCGACAAATTTATCGATATTTCTACACGACAATTTGCTAAAACAGGTTAAACTATAGAAAATAATTAATATTAATAGGTTCAAGATCGCTGTTATTGATGTAAACAATTAAAATTTGATATGGTATGTGAACACAGGAGAACGTAATAGGTAAGAATGCATATATTTATGATTTTATAATCCTTATTCAAATAACGAATTGAAACACATAAAAAGATCAAAAATAAAAGGGATAACGTTTTGGTTGATGTAACACGAAATTTTAATGAATGCTAAAATAAGAAAAACATGCCGCATGCGGTTTGTTTTCTGGCCAAGTTAATCGCCTAAATTTACAAAATATTTTTCAATTAAACTCTAAACTCAATTTACTATTGCAACTCCTGCTACTTTATAGAGTTGATAACTTAAAAGTACTCGTTTTGTTTTATTATTAACTTAAAATTACTCATTTTTTTTTTATTATTTATACCTAATCAGGTATATGTAACATATCTTGCTACCACGTTTTTAAACAAGACAATTTTTTATAGTATGTTGAATCTTTATTATTTTCCTTGTCAGATCAAATTTCCAACATCACATGACACATTGATGAAAAAAAAACAACAATTTGTGCACCAATTAAAGCTATTTATTTGAAGAAAACTCAATAACACAAATAAATATAAATATTGTCAACCACAAAAATACTGAATATACATTTAAACCTCCCAAGATATGAGCAATATACATAGATATATGTTGATAAATAGATAAAAAATTACAAAATATTTTATTTTATTTTTACTCAAGAAAATTACAATAAGAAATTTTAAATATATATATTTTATATTAAATAAAAAAAACCATATACATAAACCAAACTTAATCAAAGTAAATCAAAACTAGTTTTCCGTTTTTCCAATCGTTGAGCATTAGCTAAGAATATACGCCCACACAACAAATCGATATGCTGTTGCATGCTCGTTAAAAATTCTTGGTCCTTTTTTGCCATCATTATCTTTGTTAGTTTGCCACGCTTCTTTGCTTCTACAATATGACTGTGTATTTTATTTAAGGTCTCCTTTAAGTCAGAGTAAAATTCTGTTTTACGTATAAAATGATAATCTACTCCACTTAATGCTTTAACAATCGGCTTTAAAATTGCTGTGAATTTTTGTACATGAGATTTATTTTTCTTTGAACTATCTATCAAACGAAAAATATTTTCCATTGCTGAATTTAACGTAGGAAAATGTTGTCCCTGACATGGTTTAAATATTCTGTTTATCCTAGCCATCTTTACAAGTCCTTTCAACAACAACGCCAAATATTGATGTTAAATTAGATATGATAATATTATATGATAATTTTTTTACTCTCCTTTCACAATACTTTCGCTATGAAATTCTAAGGGACTTAACCCATTAACCCATTTGTTACAACTAGCAGCTAGCTTACTTTTCTTAGAATTTTTTCTGCTAGCTAACTTCCTTCGTCGAATACAGTCTTGTCTAAGGATGTAACTGCACCAAAACATACATTACCAGTACAGACACCATTAATACATTCTTTGTAATACTTCTGGAAAACCATCAGTGGACAAACAAACTTTAAATTCAAGGCTTTGCGCTAAGTTTCACCGTCAAAATTCCCTTCTCGATATCAATTAGTTTCGTTCTTATGCGTGATGATCACAGTCGGTCAAACTTTGTTTTGAACAATCTGATTGGATAAAGTTTAAATCTTGCAGAATAGTATTTTGCAAAGTGTATTTTTACTAAGATTTTAATAGCTATTTCTTTTGAATTTACAAAATAATGATAATAATAATAGTTCACCTTTTTTACAACTCTTAACTTTTATAATGTTATTATAAAATACAGAAAGGTTTAATGTTGTTAAAATCAATATGTCTACTTTGAGACAAAAATCAAGCTTGGCAACCATCATCACTGATTGCTCAGCACATAAACAATATGGCCGCGAAAAAGGATGCAACCAGTATTAACCATGTGCATCAAACAGCTATATTATGTGAAACGATAAAGAAAGAGCAAAAAAACCAAAAGCTTTATACAAACTACAGTATTAACCCCTTTAAGAAAAGTGAGTTATTGATTTTCTTTTAAAGCTTACCTCTTACATAAAACAAATTTATTTCATATAAAAGAGAGGTTTTGGAAAGTTGTCTAGTAAACTTTTTTTTTGAGAAACCATTATTGGTTCTCAAGATTTTGGACTTAGAAGTTCCAATAATTATGTGAGATTATGACATTATCTTCCTGATGCTGAAAAGCAATTGCTGTTATCAATACACCTATTTGTTATCAATACACCTATAGATAGATATAAGATAGATGTGCATATTTTACATGGCTAGCCTCACAAATATCGAGGGATATACCCTGTCTATTATTTTCAGGAGGGGCCATGGCTTAGATGGAGAGTCCTAGAGTATTTAATGCTCATTTTGAGCTACGCAGACCCAATTTAGAGCCTGCGCTCTACTACTAGACAACTCCCGGCAACATCCAACGGCCCACACAGTGTGCCATCTTCCCAATTTCCCTCACATGGCTTGGGTTAACCCAGGGCTATGGTAACATTCACTCGCCCATGTTGAATCACTGTCAAGAGGAATCGAACACCGGTCTCCCGCACAGAGAACGAGAGCTATAACCACTAATCTACGGCGCCACATATCTATTTTATCCAACTCAAGTTATCTGTACAACTAGTTGCACCGTACTAATCATCTTAAAACCAATTTAGAAGACATACAGTACTGGAAAAAGGTTGTTTAACATATCGAGCGCGCAACGTGCGCGGACTCCCTCGATACGCGATGTACCGCGTTTATAATAATAAGAAACAATTAAAATAAATTGTCGCGATCTATCGAGAATCTAGTATCGTGACAAAATCCGTCTCGATGTGTCGCGATGGTAGGTGATAATGAGAATAGAGAGAAAGTTTTTTTTATTTCAAACATCTCTGCTTTATCTTTTTTTTTATTTTAAATAGGTTTATATTATAAGAAAATTTTTAACTTTCGTATTTATTAAAGTAATTCTAGCGCATTACTTTTTCTATTGCCGTTCTTCCTTCTTAAATTTTTAAAATGCGATCTAACGAAGCTTTTCTATCGCCGTTCTTCGTTCTTAAACTTTTAAAACGCGATCCAAAACAGCATTTCTATCGCCGCTTTTTGTTCTTAAACTTTTAAAACGCGATCTAAAAAAGCATTTCTATCGCCCCATTTCGTTCTTAAACTTTTAAAACGCGATCTAAAAAAGCATTTTTATCGCCCCATTTCGTTCTTAAACTTTTAAAATGCGATCCTAAAAAACATTTCTATTGCCGCTTTTCGTTTTTAAACTTTTAAAATGCGATCTAAAAAAACATTTCTATCGCCGCATTTCGTTTATAAACTTTTTAACTTCGATCTAAAAAAGCATTTCTATCGCCGCTTTTCGTTTATAAACTTTTAAAATTCGATCTAAAAAAACATTTCTATCGCCGCATTTCGTTCTTAAACTTTTAAAATTCGATCTAAAAAAACATTTCTATCGCCGCATTTCGTTCTTAAGCTTTTAAAATGCGATCTAAAAAAAATTTTCTATCGCCGTTCTTCGTTCTTAAATTTTTAAAATGCGATCTAACGAAGCTTTTCTATCGCCGTTCTTAGTTCTTAAATTTTTAAAATGTGATCTAAAAAAGAAAGATTAACGCTAGCTGTATACCCTAGATTGTTATGCATAAGTTAAAAAAATATAACACAAAGGAAGTATAATTATATTTAAACATCCGCGATCATTGTTGAATACACTCTTATTTTTAAAATAGTTCTATTATGAAAAAGTGTTAATGGCCTCGATAGCTTCGAGAATGATATCGAGACGGATGCATCGCGAAGCCCTCTCGATACAATTTGAAAGTAAAAAAACGTCTATCGCGGATCGAGAATACCGTCGCGATACGCGAAGCGCGATGTTAAACAACCTTTTTCCAGTACTGTAGCTAACTTCAATATTAAAACTGAAAACGACCTTTCCTTTTTACCAAAGATACCCACTGCTGTGTTGTTTTCTTCAGTTTTCTCATAGCCGTGCGGCACTTCGTGTATTACTACATATCATAATAACTGTGAAAACGTGTATGATAATTGTATTGATTAAATATTACCATTTATTTTATTATAATATATGCTCTAATATCAACCTAAATGGGGCTAAAAGCATATATACATCATAATATCTTGGTAAAACCACTGGATCTAAGTGAGGTGTTGTATACACCTCACTTAGATCCATGAGGGGGGATGATGTCATGCATAATTAGACAGATATGCATATTTTACATGGCTTGCCTCACAAATTTCGAGGGATATATCCTGTCTATTAGATAGGAAGTCCTAGAGTATTTAATGCTCATTTTGATTTAGGGTCCGCGCTCTACCAGACAACTCCATGCAACATCCAACGAACCACACAGTGTGCCATCTCCCAATTTCCCTTACATGGTTGGGTTAACCCGGGGCTAATGGTAACATTCACTCGCCCATATGAAATCGCCGCCAGGGGGAATCACACCTCATTCTCCCGAACCATGTGCGAGAGTTATATCCACTAAGCCACAGCACTTATAAAACTCCCAGCAACCGCTACCGAGTCCAACACCTTATTTTTGTGAAAATCATAGTATAGCATACTGTCCATATTACGTGAACGTCTTGATCATTCCTTCTTTGCTTTGCTGAAACAATAGAGATTGCAATTATTATTCACATTATTGTTTTTCAGAACAACTTTTCAGTAAATAAATGTAGTAAGTGCAACCGCCAAGTTGTTTAACCCTGTTTAGATAGTCAGAGATATATATTTTATTTTTATTTAGATATATTTTGTATATATTTTCAAGACCAGTTCTGTATTTTAACCCATAGTTTTCTCCATGATCAACGCCTGAAACCAACGCCTAAAACCAACCACTAAAATTGAAAGTGAAATTACAACAAGAAGGAAATCTCAAACTTTGAGAAAAACTCAAACCCGTGTTTTATACATTTCTGTCAGCATATCATTCATTTTTGCTATTATTTTGGGGTTTCATAATCAAAATGTACACACTCAAACAAATCTTTTGTAATTTCCTGATCTTTAACATATTTTTTTTCAGTAATAAGACCCCCATGTCCTTAACAGCAATATCCTGTTAATGGTGCATGGTTTTTTTGGAAGGGCCCTAAGTATTTACCATGCCTTGGCACAGAAAAGAGACCAGTGCATAATCAAGGGATCCCTCAATTGAGGTATATTTCACTCAATTGAGGTATACTTACAGTTTTTTGACTGTGTGGTCTTTAGTTTTAGGAAGTTTTAGAAAATTTTCTAATATTTTGCTATTAAAAATGTCCCATTTTGAAGTTTTGCAGGAGACTTCACACATCATGGAGAAAACAGCTATACAACTAAATCTGAAGTTCACCATGACATATGAGTCAAAATTCAGGCTTTTAACAAATTAGTTGCTGATTTATGACTTAAGATTTTATAACTAAAAATATTTATTGTCTTTATGTATAATGATTAATTATTCAATAAATTCTACTGCATAGTAAAAAACCTTTTTTTTAATACAATTCTTCACGCTTTAAGTTAGAATAAAACATCTAACA
This sequence comes from Hydractinia echinata, assembly GCA_030067915.1. NCBI lineage: Eukaryota > Metazoa > Cnidaria > Hydrozoa > Anthoathecata > Hydractiniidae > Hydractinia > Hydractinia echinata. The sequence goes on along the minus strand of JASGCC010000188.1, from coordinate 212,382 downwards.
AGCTATTTTTTTAACTTTTTTTTTTGGAAGACATGACATTGAGAAAGAAAAAGTTATGATCTGTTATTAACAATTAAATAACTAAAAGAATGATGACTGCAAAAACTAACCAACTTATCTAACTTCCAATATATCATAAGAAAATTTCTTCAAAAATCATAAATCATAATGGTTAGCTTTAAAGAAATTTTCTTATGAGATATGGGGAGTTGGTAGCTAAAGTAAAACCAAATAATAATTTATATATTGAGCATTTTAGACCTGGTGAGTCCTGATTTGGAACAACACAGAAACTCAATTTTCCCAACACTTTCTGCTATATATAACATGTGAAAGTTGGTCAATCGTAAAAGTTTATTCCTGCAAAATATTATACTCTTTGGAACCACTGGTACTCTAAAACTGTAATTTTAACTTTTTTAACGTTTTTTCTGTTTTTCATCAATAAAACCATGTGCCTTTCAGAAACTGGTTTAGCCTTTTAAAAAGAATGGAATATGTGTATTATGCCTAGCTGGTCTTTGCTGTTGACGAAACAAAAAATGATATAGGAAAAAGCTATAATGCACCATTTAAGAGACAACTTGATACATTATTCACAGCTCTTTTATTACAAATTTCACATTCAACCTTTGTTGTTCTGTTATCAGCCAAAACCAATAAAAACAGCACGTAAATAAGGACCACTCAATGCACCGAATTTAAGTATAGATAAGGTAAAAAATTCTTTAACAGTTAACCTTAACCATTATTATAAATAGTATTTATATTCAGTTATTTAAGCCATGCTTTTCTTCTTTTTTTTTATTGACCCCACAACAACGTGAAACTAACCATCAGTATGCTGGAATACCTGTAAATCAAAAAATAGTTCAGCTCTTCTTGATTATATTTTTGCAGCATTTTTCTGTTGATTTTATTAAGTTTGAGTAAACAAATTTAACCGTGACTGAATGTTTAGACTTGCCTTGATTTGTAGCCTTGAAATTCACTCCATTAAACTGTGGCTGATTATACATATTTTCTTTTAATAGTGTATACACTGTCAGGGAAACCAAACTCGACACATGACTCAGCAGATGGAGAGGAAGATGGTAAGCTAAATAACAGAAATTTTGAAGTTTATTTTTTAAAGTGTAATGATTGAATGAGTATTTTAAGAAGCTGTATAGAATTGAATTTTTCGTAGTAGTGACGAGAATCAGTGCGGGCATTATTACAAATTCTCGTCCTTTTTTCCTTAGGAGGTATTGATTGAAGGGAGAATTGAACTTTCTAGATTTTTACTTTTTCGTTTATTCAATAAAGAGCCAAGTGTGAATATTCCATTTTCTATGACAATGCATATACTTTATTTTTTACTATAGATGATTTCCTGCAAGTTATAAAGCGTGCACACCAAACTCCAGTCGAGAAATTTGAATATCCGCAAACAGAAGCCCAAGAGATTGGATGGTGCACCAAGCCTCTAGTATGTTCCATTTTTTTTTTTTTAGAAAACGATCTCATCGGACGAAAGTCACCTCAAAAAATGTCTTGTCGGGCGAAACTTAGAATTTCTTTCAATCCTATTTGACTTTTTTAATTATTAAATTTCCAGGTTAAGGAATATAAATTTGAATGTCGATTTCGGCAGACAAAAGTGACGTAAACTTTACAGATTAGAAAGTTTTTTCCGCTATGTTGCTTTATGCCATTTTTTCAAGGGGGTAAAATTTTTAGGTTTTTTAGACTCAATTCAATTGTTTATTCTGTTGACAGAAAAGGATAATGTTAAGTAGTCGATAAAATAAATGGGGAAATACTTAATGCAGAAAATACAGCATCCCATCCTTATCTGGTTTCATTTAAGAGGAAGTTAAGAAAATTTGGGTTCTAAAATTTTAGCATATGAACTTCAGCTCTCATAAATCCTGTGCTTGTTATAAAAAAACACACACCTGCAATTCAAGCGTCAGGAATATCATGTGTGTTGTGTGAAGGAAATGTTGAGTATTCCGAAAGCTGAAAACCAACTGCATTTATTCACATTTGAAATATTTGTGCTGCCCATTAAAGCGACAGTTAATTTTCTAAGAGCGCTATGTTCATCTCTATCCAACTTTTGTGTTCATATTACCAATAAGCGTTCAGGTTTTGATTTTGTTTGTTTGTTTTGTTCAGATTGAACACCAGCGAGACGACATGCGATTACACCATCCAAGAAAACATTCGGAAATCACCAAATTCATGGATGCGTATTGGAGACAAAGAGAACAATCGGAAAATTTGAATTAGCTATATGTATTTTTCATTACTTTTATTATCTTTATTTTCTTAATAATTTATAATTTGTCCGTCTGTGCTCGTGTGATAATTTGCATCAACAAGGACTAACTTCTTTCCGAAGAGAGACATGAAAGACCCCGCCATATAAGTTTGCATGTTCGCTACTATAGTGTCCGATGCCATATATGTAATTTTAGTCGTGAAATCGTAATATAGAGCGAAATTTTATATTGTATATAGTGAACATAGAAAGAATGTGTTTTCAAAACAAGACAGCCACAAGTTTGTCTATAATGTCCACCCTAGCTTCACCCGAAGAGTTTCACAAAAGCCACAACTGCTTTAGTGCTTTGACAACCAATACCTAAAAATGAAATTTAATAGCATTATTTTCTAATTCGCTTTGCTCAACCGAAAATAACCTTGTTCATTTTCTAAACTCCACGCGGGACAATAATAACGCGGTAAAAAGAAATCAGAAGGTATTCGACTTTTTTTTGCAAGTTTTACTTAGAGATTTGCCTTTTCCAGGATAAAAACTCTTCGGTACCTCGTAGCCAAATGAGGTTGGTTTCATTTACCAATTTTTCGAAAAGAAACCAGATAGAAACGACATATTTCTAAGCTTAAGGTAAGGCATTTACCTTATCATTTTTTACAACTTTTTAGGGGGTGGGTGGGTGGGCTTTCTCTTTAACTTGTTACAGCTCTGATGGTTAATCGACTTGTAAGAAGGGTGGGAGTTGCTAAGACTGGAACTACTTTGCCGTGTAGGCACACGAATATCACGTAACGAAATAAATACGATTAAAAACTACATGTTCGAAGTGTTGTTTTAAAATTCATTTCTATCAGTTTTTAAAAAGTGATATGAAAGGAGGGTTTTGTTTAGATTTTTCTTGAATCTTCCCTTTCTGTAAGTTACTGCTATAAACTTTGTGCAAAAGGTGTTTTTCAATGGTATAATATTCTGACATAATTCGAAATGTGCGTGGTACGTGGTACTAACCTTGACGATAAATATTTTTTTATTTCTTCAAGAACGTAGTGAAACGGTTTTTTTGTATATCTGGGATTAAGTTTTAATTCGCAAAAATACGTAACACTATATGCACGTAAAATTTCCATTTATTGCTCTCAAACTTTTATTGGAAAATATAAGAAAGATAAGAAAGAGAAAATGCGCATAACAAGTCTTTAACTCAAGCAGAACTTGTTTGAACCTTTGTTAGCTTTCTTCGTTGTTTTTCTGCACATCTGTGCGAAGCGTTTTCATTCAGGTTTCATGAATGATTTTCGCTACATTTGTTTCAAGCATGCAGCAAGTACGCTGTGTTTATCAACAGCTGTCAGTCTCTGTTACTTTTTCAGATGGCAACAATATACGCAAGCGTTGGCTCTGTTTACACTTAAACACGATCATGAATACCCCTCGTTAACCGATATTGAGTGGATTAAACTTAAATATTTAGGAAAAACACCATAAGTTATAATTAAATTTTAATATGGAGATAGAAATAGAATATCGAAAGAGAATTATACAGAAAAGTTGTTACTAACTGAATTGAGCATACTTTTTTTTTCGGGAGCAGTTGGATTGTATCGTTTGATGATAATGGCGGATGCGAAGATTTTGCTACTTGTCGTAATTACGATATGTTGCTCGTATCATGTCGAAACGAAACGTCGCCACCATCGGCATAATAAACATCCTGTTACCGTAAATGAAATCGCAAATAACGAAGCGTTAGCGAACTCTTACGAACATGAAGAGAAACCAACGTATAATTACGGCGAAAGTTATCCAAATGCCAACACTCAGGCATATAACTTCCCTTATAAATCAGCTGAGAGACCATACCCTTTACCAGCCGCTATCGTACCACAAGCTACAAATCTACGGGAGGCTGTGTCAAAAGCAAGTAATAAAATAAAAGACAATAACTCAGATAATTGGGGTAATCATACTATCCCCTACTTGAAAGAATTCAAGAAAGAAATTGATCAAGGAAAGATTCGGCATCATGATTATGAAGAATTAACTTGGTACATGAAATTCTTTGCCGAACAGTATCCGGAAATCACTCGTTTGTACAGTATAGGTAAGATAGCTGACACTGTTCTCGTTGTGCATCTAATTTCTTTATAATTTCTTTCGCTAAAGTAACTTTTCGTTTTTGATAATAGGAGGCTTTGCTTGTTCAAAGAACATTGTGAGTGGCTATTTATCTAGGTTTATTTGATTTTTCAAAAAGGTGCGTAAACACAAAGCCATGTCCTTCGAGCTTGCTTGTTTGTTGGTTGGTTGGCTCACTATATGAGCAAGAGCACAAACATATACAAACTTCATGGACTGTTTTAGATACAATGCATAGATCCGAAGGGTACTTTGAAAACGTCGCGCAACCTGCGTTTACCCCGGGAGCCACAAATTGTATAATGCTGAAAATAATCACCGCTATTTCTTGTGCCAATCTTTTTTGGAACGACAAGTTAGAAATGAATATAACCCTAGGTCTAATCCGACATTGGTTGCAATTTAAGAAATTTGACAGTCTATCCAACCATCCATATAACGTATTTTTAATGATATCCTGTTTTATACATGTCAGGGAAATATAAACAGCAGTTTACAAATTAAGTAAGCTAAGTAAAAATTTACTAATATTGTGTAGATATTTTGAATATTAGGATAGGTACGTACCGGAATTGAAAACGCTCAAATTTTGTATCTCTTTTTGTATCGCCTAGTTGAACCACGGGCAGAAAAATAGCTAAAAAAAAGATAACTTTAATTCACAGGTTTTGCGGCAGTAAATTTGGCGAAATAAACAGATTCCGATTTTTTTTCTCATTTCAACAACTCTTTATTTTGTACCTATTACTCCTTTTTTTAATCGTAGGAAATACTGTACAAAACCGGAAAATGTGGGCGATGGAGATCTCAGATAATCCAGGCAAGCACGAAGGAGGAGAGCCAGAAATGAAATATATTGGCAATGTGCATGGCAACGAGGTTGTAGGGCGCGAAATTTTATTACAATTAATTAAACACCTTTGTGAAAATTATGAAAAAGACGATAAAATTACTGAACTCGTGGATAAAACAAGAATCCACATACTGCCATCTATGAACCCAGATGGTTATGAATTAGCAAACACACATAAAAAGAGCTCGAACCCTGAGCTGACCGAGGATGTGATTGGTCGATTAAATGCGAACGGAGTTGATCTAAATCGAAATTTCCCAGACCAATTCTTCGACAGCGATGCCGAAAATTTTGAACCCGAAACAAAATCCGTTATTGAATGGATTAAAAAATACCCTTTTACATTATCTGCAAGTTTTCATAGTGGTGCACTGGTGGTCACGTATCCTTTTGATGACTCTCCATCGGGTATGTTTTTATTGCTCGTTCTTTTGCCGACCTTTCAAAGTTTCTTAAAAATATAGCCAAATTGATTACTGTTTAATTAAGTGATTCATAATGTCCAACCCTAAATATAGATCCTCTTGTTAATTTTAAATCATTTTTTTATAACAAGTGTCTATGGACAGCCATTGGTTGATTAATGTTTTCTACAAGCCAACTAAATAAAGATTCGTTCACGTTAGTGAATCGTTAATCAAGAATTTGACCGACTTCTTTACATTAAAGCACAGCCAATTTAAAGAAAATCTCATTTAGTCACATCACTAACTGTGATTGAGTGTCGGTCATTCGCTTACAAACAACTCGAAGAGAGGTCCTAGACCTAAGAACCTATGAACTAGCTTGGATGGCTTTGTGTTAAAGTTAATGAATTTTTCAAGACGTTAGGAACTTCTGCTGCAATTGCGTTATGTGATATAACTAGAGGGTTTTATCTTTACTAGACATTTTTTAAGGTGATACCATAAAATATAGCTTAGTGCTGCGCTAAACAAACGTACAAAACATGTTTAAAGATTATGAAAACCTGATTATGAAGGCCAGATAGCAGAGACTCTCGCACGTACTTAAAGAGGCTGAGTTTTTTGGACAAACTTCTTATTCTTTCACTAGGACAAGCTCAATACAGTGCTACTCCAGACGATGACCTGTTTCGACAGATTGCGAAGTCTTATTCTGAAAACCATCCTCGAATGCATCTTGCCAATCCTAAGAGTAACTGTTCTCATCCAATGAAACGTTTTACTGATGGTATTTCAAATGGAGCTGTGTGGTCGCCATTAGCAGGTGGAATGCAGGATTACAATTACGTCAAGTCTAACTGTTACGAAGTGACGATTGAGTTGGGTTGTCATAAATACCCCGACGATGATCAACTAGCTTCTTATTGGAAAGAAAATCAGAAACCGTTGTTAAAGTTTATCGAGTTTGTAAGTGTTTTTGTTTGAAAATTCTGATTGAACTGTATTGTTGCGTTGCAAACGTATAAGGAGTTTGGTTAGCTAAGTAAGCATTTCTTAGATATATATTACTAAAGAAATTTGATTTCGCCCCAAACTGTGTACGAAATCATTTAATATATAAAGGTTGTCACTCCCATACATGATGCAATTCTTGGATCATCACTATCTCTGTTTATAAAGACACAATCCAGGAAAAAGAAAAAAAATTAGAAAAATAATTTTCGGCTTAAATTTGTATTTGCATATGTTATTGCTGACGATGCGATGGATTTTTCACGGCGGACACCTTTAGGGGACCAAGTTTAGTGACTGCCACCGCTACAGAGGTAGCTATTGCACAGAGGTGACTGTTATTAGTGGTCCTGCATCTACTTTTAAACATGCATGATTATTTTTTAGAGGAATTTGTTCACCATAGAAAAAAACCTCAATTACTTTAAACAAAAACACATGAAGAAAAAACTTTGCCGATTTGTCGCCTCTACCATCATGATAAATATTTTTTCTTTTATGAATCTGTGAGAAAGAAATAAGCAGCATTTCATGACTGGCTACACAGCAACTAATCCAGGAATACCGTGTGTCAACAAATTAATTGCCTGTGAAAACACTTGATTTCAATAGAACAAAACAACTAACCTGTTTTCGCAGCATATGCTACCATTTTTGTTACACAACTTTATGTCAGAACTCTGCCATTTTATCTAGGCTAACAAAGGCGTCCGAGGATTCATCAAAGACGAAAGTGGCAATCCTATCAAAGGAGCTAAGGTTATTATCGGAGATCGCCGTCACGGTATAAAGTCTGGCGATGACGGTGATTTTTACCGACTGTTGGTACCTGGAACGTACGACATCCAATGTCGTGCTAAAGGTTTCAAAGGAAGTGTTCAGAACGTTGAAGTTACACCTGGAGATGCGACAGTGGTTAATTTTACTATGAGTCCAAAACAAGTGGATGGTTTGGAAGAAGCTTTAGGTCATGTGAACAAGGTAAAGGGTTCTTTTCTGTACGCTACAACAAATCCTTTCGCTAAATTGCTTAACAAAACAAACTCGTTTAGACATTTAAAAGCGTAGTATTTTCTTCGAATCTTTTGAACCGTCTTTAAGGTTCAACATTCAGCAGTTAGTTTTAAAAGATATATTCCCAAACGCATTTCAAATGTTATATCTGAGTGTACCATAGTTTATCGCACATTTTCTTTCTCGACATTAATAGGCGACGTTATTGACGCACGATTTACTCTATCGATATGACGGTCGAGATTCAGGTAACGCTGCTCCAAAAGAAGTCATTGAAAAAGCAGAAGCACAGACTGCTGGGTAAATATTGGATTTCTTTTTTCTATTTTGATCGATAAGTTAAGCCTTCTGATGACACTGTTGACGTTCTTATAAACGGACACTTTTGATGGAATCATATTTTGTCCGCCATTTGGATAGTCTCATTTTCTCATTCAATTCCACGGGAAACAGGTTTCTGGAAGCCTTAGCCCATTAACTATGTAACCCCATGGTCAATTCATCTGAGTTTAAGGGAAATAGAAAATGCTCAAATTGCAAAATAATGTTTTACTGACACTAACTAGAAAGCACTAAAGTGAGTGCGAAAAGTATTTAAGAGCAGTGCTGATGCAACAAGTCACATGAAAAATATTTGTTTAAAATAAAACATTTGTATTTTCTCTTCCTGTTCGCTAATTGAAGAGAATTTGTGGTGACAGCATACATTTCATGCAATGGAAACTGTCCGCTAATTAGTGTACTTTATTTTCTGTTCGCGATTTAGAGAGCTTCTATAAGGTTTTGGCCATGGCTTTGCCAGTGCAATCACTTTTTGTCCGTTAATTAGAAAATTGTCCGCTGTTTATTAATAAGACAGACGATTGTAATAAAAAGAATGTGTTGTCGATAAAGCCGTACATCATATCCTACCTAGTGTGGACTCATACTACGTTTAATCTTATTCATTTTTATTAAAATGAATACAAAAGTCGACGTTATAGCTACACAAAGCTACGAGCATTTCTTCATTCGTTTATGAGTTGTATCCCCTCATAATCGGTTGTCTTTTATTTCTTTATTAAAGGCGAGAGGGAGCATCAGATCAACAGGACAATATTGGAGTTGAATCTGAAGCTGGATCTGGTAGCGGTATGGATGAGACCGTGCAAGCTCAAAAACTTGCTGAAAGTTTAGCACTTACCAGCAATGCGCAAGTCATCAAAGGTAAAACTCAATCAGCTGTGAAGAAAGACCATCAACCGTCTTTGCTCGAACATGCAATCTTCGATAAACGAGGCAAAATATCGCATCCTGAAAAAAGCAAGAAGAAAAAGTCAGCAAAGAAAAATAAGCTGAAGGAAATGTCTGAAAAAAGCGTTTCAAAAAGCACTGTGAAAAACGTCACTGAAACTTCATCTGTAAACACCAACGCCACAGTCACTCCTTCGTCAACTGAAAGTACAAAAGAAAATTCCACTGAAATTGAGAGTGACGTTATAGCCGCTGCAGAGGAGAAACTTCACGTTAAACCAACCATCGGCATGCATTTGAGATGCAAGATTCCAGGAAAAGACACTCTTATGAAGGGAACGTTGAAATATTTGGGACATATCTCGAATTTACCGAAACGAAGTAATGTTATTGTAGCTGGAATGGAGTTAGATCATCCGGAGGATCTGGGAACTGATGGCTCTTTCCTTGGAAAACGTTACTTTATCTCGTCGCCAAAGACAGGATACTTTGTACCTGTTAAAAACTGCTCACCAATATAAATTCGGATCAATAGGTCTGGTTAAAAAGCAATGAAGTTTTGAGAGAACAATGGACGAAAACGATTCGAATCTGCAAGTAATAGATAGAGAAGTATAGTCGACCTTCACTGGCATTTGAAGATTTGAAAGTGCGAGCAGTTGTTTTCGTCTTCTAAGTAATAGACATGTTGGAGTAACAAAATAGATAGACCTATAATAAAATTGAAAAAGAGAACATTCTGCTTAATGCATTCTAATAAGTTTTTTTTAACTTTAACTTTACTGCTAACGGATTTTTATAAGCCCGTGTCTTTGATGGCCATTTTTCTAGACAGTATACAAAAAAAATTCTTTTCTTTGTGTATGCTTTGCAAAAAGACACATTTCTAAGAGTACATACATGTTTTTATTTTATTATTTAAATTATAAATTATTTTTACAACTTTTCTTTTTTTTTATTCATTGCGCATAAATATATATTGCTGTTCTACTTTTCTAAAAAAAAACAATATTTGTAACTTTTCATCTCTTCATCTCACATCAGACAAAACTAACATCGTATGGTAGATAACCCAGTCTTGTAATGGCCGCCTTTCATCCGCAAATTCCAGATTTTATCACCTTTTTGTGGCTGAACGCAATTATGTTTATTTTCTTGCGGTTGATATTCTTATTTTGCAACCATTAGCGCAGTTTTTAGAACGCTATTGTTGCAATTAATCGTATGAGTTCCAGTTGAGCAAGTTTGACTACGCCATTTTAAAGTTCGTGATATTACGTATATTTTTAAGGGAACCTATTTTTCTATCAGCTTGTATGTATCTTTTCGATTTTCATCCCTGTAATATCAACTATGTTTTAAACTGTAGGTGACCTTTAAAATCAAGAAACTGCCTGATTTAATTCGATAGCTCCTTATGATTCTGTAATGTGCTGTGTAAAACATTGTTTGTGGTTTTTATTGTCATTATAAATGTTTGCAGTTTGTGTTTTGGTGCTTGCTGTCTCAATAGTTATTCTTTGTAGCTACCTAACTAATTGCAGGGATTTTAAAACAAACTACCAGTTATTGAGCAGCTACTTTTTAATAAAGAGAGTAAAAAATTTTATCGAAGCTACATCAGACAACATAGCTAGATGAGTGGCGGCTGTTGCAGAAATTCCAATCTTAACCTTTTGAGAGGTTTTCTTATTTTAATGACTTCTTTTGACGCCACTAAATGTGGAGAAAGAATAAAAACTCCGGACCAGGTTTACTATTTCTTTTAACAGATATAACAGCTGTGAAAACAAACTCTGACTATAGATTTTGTGTTGATCAGAGATGCGTTGTAGAATGTATACTAAGTAGCTAGCTAGAATACCACACTCTACTGTTTTTATAATTTGGCGTATTTTAGATATCTTTTCCACTTGATTTTTCAATACCCGTAATATTTGTAAAATCATGTGGATGGGAGATCTTTAAATCGAGAGACTCTTGATCAAACCAGAAGAGTTAAAATGTATATTCTTAACAAAAGTCTGCATATATACATAAAGAGAAAATTATTCTTTTGCTAAACATTTTTTCAGAACTTTTTTTGCGAGTTTGGACGTTTCTTTTTTGACTGGAAATTATGCTTTCTACATGTAAGAATGTATTGTTTAACATATACAAATCCTAACAATGCATAGCAAGACATTAGTTAGGATAGGGGGTCATTATAACCACGGGAATTTCACGGTCAAACCCTTATAAAAAATATCATACACAAAAACGTCAAACGTGACGTCACAGCTATTCATCACAAAAATCATGCCGTGTTTATCCATGCATATCAAGGTAAAGTCCGTATAATGCTATGCTTAGTCATGTATATCAAAAGCATACTGCAAATGAGGTAAATTCCCCCCTCCTCCCCTACAAAAATCCACTAAATATCATCAAAAAATCAACGCATGCGCAATAAAGAGGTGCAACTGTGTTATAAAAATACTAATACTAATACTAATACTAATAAATGTGCATTAACTGTCGGCAATCAAAATTCCATATATTTGAAAGTGCAGTATTCATGACCTTTATGGCCGGCATTGGTATCTCCCTACCACTTATGGTCCTAGCATTAGTATAAGAATCAGAGAAGGATAAGTATAATAGCCGGAGGATTCAGGATCTATGGGATCACCTTAATGACCTAGATAATATAAATGGAGGAACAATGTAGGAACTGTGAACGTATGCTTGATGAATATGACAGATGTACCTGTGGACGGAGACTTATGATAAAAGATAAAATGCTGTGTTGGTACTGCTACCAAGAGCACATTACCTATAACGGGGGTGGATGTGTATGTACGATGACATGTAATTCTCTGAAGTCGTTCTAATTACAATAAAACAAGATGCTACAATTTGAGAAAGAGCTTGTCAGCCCTAAAATTTTCTACTCATTTGCCGCCAATTTTAAGGACATCAATGACATCAATATGGACTGCCTGACAGTGTCGGATCCAGTACCAGCCAACGGGTGCAAGGATCAGCGGTACATCATAGGGTACCATACAATAGACCTCGTGGTAGCACTCAGGGTAAAAACACCTAAAATCTGGTCCCCGATTGGAGTGACACGGTACAATGCCAATGCCGTACCGGCGATGAGTCTTGATTTTGAAGAGTACCCCGACTGGGTTGCGAAATATCGTCAAATATGGAGCAAAATCGAAGAGTTGATTTCTGAGCAATTGACGACGGAGCCGGTCAAAAAGGACCGTTACGTGAATGCCAAGCTCAAATATTACAAGGACGTGATAACGACCAAATTCCACGGTATGCCGGTACCCTATGACGAGCCCTGTCAAGCCAATGCCATTCTGACTATTTCATCGGTGTATGTGCAAGGCAAAAACCACTACCCCCAGGCACATGTTGTGGAATGCCGGTACAAGGACTTCAAAAAGGAATTTTTGCTGAATGAGGTTTAGAAAAAACCCAATATTTTATAACCCATATAAGGTTATAAAATATAAAAAATTAATTATGGCCTATACTCAGGTGGAGGGTCTACATAGCGCTTGCATACTGCGCAGATTGTACGTTTTTTAAAAACTCTTCCCTACCCTCTTGCCTCCCCCTGGCAACTAGCTTGGCACGCTCCTGTTCATTGATGGAGTCAACAATGCGGTTGAACCTCTGCCTCATCTGTTCTTTCAAGACCATGTATTTCTGTTTTTCTTGCAATATATGGCTAAACTCATACTTATCAACTTCCCCATTTTCAACAGCCCTTGATATTAGATCAACGATAGAGTTCAGCTTTGCTTTGGCGATCAGCCTTACGTTCTCATGCTTTTTTGATTTTACCCCCAACCTTTTTCCGGCAGTCTTAAGGCCTGCCTGCCCCATCCCCACGGCTAATGAAAGGCCCCCCATTGCCACTGCTAGTGGTACACCCATTCCTGAGAGCAGGGTTCCGATTCCTATACCAGATGTAATTACACTAATACCAAGTAGCCCATGATCGCAATACCTAATCCAGGTCCCATGCATCTTAAACTTTTTTGCGAGTTTGTCCCGCTCCTTAATCTCATTTCGCAGATACTTCTCAATTTCACCAATCTCATCAAGTCTATACTTTTGGCTTTCCGCGGGTATATCGGCATGTGCAGGTGCACTCGGCAAACTAGGGTATAGTTTGCTGATATCGCTCATCTTTATTCTATCAATAGTTGCATGGTTATCCCGGTGAACGAAACGTTTTTGTCGTGGTGGAATTCGTCTGTTAGCATGAATTCGAGGCGATCCGTAGAGCCTTTTAAGGGCATGTAAATTGGGGTATCAAAAGTCCAGGTCAGCATATCCCCCCAAGCGTTTAATTCCTTGGTGGGGAGTAAAGCCAGAATTTTAGATTTTTTGCCATCCAGCAGGCAGTCGTCTTCATCCAACTGAGGGCAAACGAGTCGTAGTCGAATATAGATGTCAGTCTTGTAGAAGGAATCATAGTCTCCCTTCTGATAGTACTTTTTACTAGGGTCGTAGGATAGACCCAGGAGCTCTAGCAGCTGTCGATGAATAACCACCGTGTACCCGTCACTGACACGGAGCCTACAGAGTCCATTTTTTATGACAAAAAGTTTTATCCTGTCCTGTGCCTGACTATTGACGATAGCCGCTAAATCCTCGATCCTATACAGACCGTTCATGATCTCAATTCTAATTTCCCTCTGATCGGGCCCTATTTTACGGATGACAAATTCATTATCGGTGTAAAGGTTCAACCATACAGGCCTGATGGTTATCGATTTCAGGGCTATCCTACTATCCTGTCCCAGGTAGTCTTCAAATATCGTAGGTTTATAGATATCAGTAATATATAGCTGTTTCATCTTTGTTTTAAAACAAAGATGAACATGTATTCATACAACCCCAAGGCAAAGTACGATTCCAACAGGGGTGAGTGGCCACTTGGTGTAACCAACTTGGAGCATCAGGATCTGTATGTTGGGAAGGAGTCTTATATTTCTGTGGTATTTCCTGAATTCACCAAATACCCAATCAAGGTTACCACAACCTACCTGAACGACCCTGTCATTCAGGGCTGGACAAGAGGACAAGCCCTGGACTACTGGAATATTCAGGTGAACTTTGCAACTCAATGCGCGAGCACAGCCTTGGGCATATCACCAAAACATCTAACGGGCTCTGTACCCCTTGTAAACTCCATATTTAAATTTCATGTGTATTACCACATGCGTCGTATTCTGGCAAGAATGAAAGTACCCATGTCTTTTAATGACGGTTTTTCTCGGTACAAAAATCCCTACTCCACATCTGGGTATGCACAAATATGCCGTGAATATGGTGCCGACCCTAACGGTCTATACAAGACCAAGTCAGTAAGTGCATCACTCACCAACGGTAGATGGTGGCCACAAGTTGAGGGTGATTGGGGCAAATTCATTATACCAGCAAGTCAGGGCTTGACATCGGAGGGTCTGACCAAGCTAAGTGAGAGTATTCGCGTCTACGTGGTCTTATTGCTTGGATCGCAGGCAGGGGCAAAGGCATCCTTACTCGGCTCAGGTGCCGACAACTATACAGCAAGGCAGATTTTAATGCAGAAATTTGAGGCCATGGTACAACGTCAGGAAAATGTAGGACATGATATCACTGAGTTTCAGAAGGTGCTGCAATATGCCAGAACTCCTGTAAATTTTGCTGTCATGCCCAGCGTGTACATGCTGCCTTCCGACATGAATTTGCGAATAGGTAAAATTGTGGGGTATAGCAACAACATCCTCATAGCACCTGCCAATGTAAATGTGGGGGTACAGGTTGATGTGAATAACAAGCCTATTGTTAACCATACTACGCCCCTCAAGCATACTATACCCCCTATACATACCACACCCCCCAAGCACACTACACCCCCTAGGCATACTATCAAAACACCTATACATGCCACACCCCTTAGACATACCGAACATACCATCAGACATGTGGCGGATATTAAACTACATCCCAAGCATGCTGCGCCTCCTATACATCCTACTGAGCACAGGGAACCAACACAAAACCAGCACGAGGATACGAGGGTCGCGTTGATCACGACAGGGGTAGGAATCATCATTGCCTACATATGGCTAAAAAAATAGTTCATATTAGACCCCCCTAACATAGAACACGGCAAACCCGGCAGCGGCCGCGATGGCCATGTACAGATGTTTTGCCACATATTCCACGACTGTTGCCGCTACCCTCAGAAGGAAGGAGACAACCGTACCCATAATACCAGGTAAGGCAGCGCCTGCATTACCTGCCAAATATTTCAGGAACTTTCCAAGCCTTTCAAGCTGCTTTTTTACGAAACCTTTTCCCGCACCTGCTGCGGCACTTCCTCCTGCAGCACCTGCCGCGGCACTTCCTCCCGTAACGGAGAGTACAATGGTGCTTATCAGTAGACCAATAGCAGAGACGATGCTGGCTAGAGTGATCCCCTGTTCCTTGAACAAAATTTTAAGCTTTTCGAGCAAAGACGTGTCATCTCCGGCAATTTTCAATAACGTCTCCTTGATATGTCTCAGCTGGGGGTATATGTCAGTGGATAGCATGCCATGTGCTTCCCTTAGGGCCTTTTTTTATCATTCAGATCCCTAATCTCTTTCTTCACCTTTTCTATATCCCTCTCAAGGTTAGCTTGTTGTCCTTCATCTGCCCCGGCCTTCTTCTCCTCAAGTTCTTTCAAATTACCCTCTGCCCTGATAATCTCGCTATCAAGCGAAATCATCTTGCTTGTCAAGCTTTTCAAGTTACCTCTTAATGTCTGAAGTTCGAGGTCAAGCCCCCTTCTTTCACGTTCAGTGATGCCACCTTCATCAGGCCCAGCAAACAAAGTGTCTTGTATAAGGCTCTCCGCGGCATCTACAAATTCATCGATCTCCTCCAAAAATTCTATCTCAATATTTTCAGCGTTCTCAGCCTCCTTCTCTATTTTGCTATACCTTTTCAAGAGGTTCTGGGCCCTGAATTTACCACCTTTATTGGGTGTAACATAGTCGGCAAAACCCAGGGCCTGCAGACGATTACTACCTAGCAACGTTTGTATCTGGCCAACGGCTTTTAAATTACCATCTTGATTTGTAATCACTATTTCCTTGAAGGTTTTTTTCCCTTTCACTATCTCTTTAACAATCAGTTGATTCCCCTTATCCACCCTGAAGGCATCGTAATATCTCGCATCAGGCCGTAACCCCAACTTCTCCGTAAGGAGATCGTAGAGGCCGTTGACCCTATCCTCTAGCAATTTTTTCCTCTGATCCGAAAGGAGATCCCCCGGAGCACCTTGTTGTTCTGTTGAAGGCCCGGTGTTGATGGGAGCTTTGGCGTTCCGGGGAGTTTTGACGTAGTATCATAATAATAATAATAATAATAATAATAATAATAATAATAATAATAATAATAATAATAATAATAATAATAATAATAATAATAATAATAATAATAATAATAATAATAATAATAATAATAATAATAATAATAATAATAATAATAATAATAATAATAATAATAATAATAATAATAATAATAATAATAATAATAATAATAATAATAAATATTTAAAGTGGCTAGCCCAGAAAATCACAAAAACCTATAGTTAGTGGATTGTTTCCACTGGGGGCCACTAGAACAAAAAAGAAACAAAAAATGATAAACCTTAGACTGCCTCAGCTCAATCAAACATAGTAACATTTATAATCTGTGAAAATTGAAAAGAAAAAGAATAAAAAACAAAAATTAAAAAGTTAAAAGTGATCTCCATTAGAATTTGCCAAATACATTAGAGATGGAAGTCTTAAACGAAAGCAGACTTCCATCACAGGTCACTTGGTCTGGAAGATTATTCCACACTTTTGCAGCTCTAAATGGGAAGGCTTTTTTGCCAAATTCCGTGTTGACCAAGGGAAGTGTGAACCTGTTTTTTGAAGCTCCTCTTGTTTGATGATTATGACAGTTTTTTGTCAAAAGGAATTTTGAGCGCATGTAATCAGGAGCAATGTGATTCATGGCTTTGAAAACTAATATGGCATCGTTTTTGATGAGTAAATTATTCATTGAATATTCCCTCTCTTTCCCAAGAAAGGTACGGACACATTTTAATCGTTTTTCTAGTTTTCCCAATCTACCTTGGGTGGCACAAGCCCATGCCGAGGAGCAGTAGTTGAAATATGGCATGACAAGTGCATTAATTAAAAGGTTTTTTGTGTGAGGTGTTAAACAGGATGCAATGGTTCTAATTTTAGAATATTTAATTAGTATTTTTCTATTTATGTCATTAATGTGCTTTTCCCATTGCATTTTTTGATCAAATGTTACCCCAAGATATTTAACTTTTTCGCTCCTCTTCAAAGGAATACCCATATAGTTGATAGTTTTGTTCTCAACTTTTTTTAACTGGCTGTGGTTGCCGAAAAAGATTTTTTCAGTTTTGTCCGTATTAATAGTCATTTTGTTATTATTCAGCCAGAGGTCGACTTGCGAAAGTTCTAACTCGACCTGGGAGACAAGGGTATCCAAGTTTTTATGAGACGAAATAATTATTGTATCATCTGCATATAGATGGTGGTAGTTTGAATTGATGACAGACTTTAAGTCATCAATATACAAAAGAAAGAGCAGGGGCCCCAACACAGATCCCTGCGGCACCCCAAAAGCGTCTTCATGAAGCAGATCTGATCCTGTGTCGTTTACAAGAGTCAGCTGCATTCGGCCCGTTAAGTAGGACTCGAACCAGTCAAAGGCAGCATCTCTGATGCCAAAACACCATAGTTTTTTTAACAAAATTTTATGATCAACAGTGTCAAAAGCTTTTTTAAGGTCAATGAGCACAGCACAAACAAAGTTATGTTGGTCGAGCTCAGTAAGAATAAAATCAGAGACATCGACTACTGCAGTTTCTGTGGAAAAGAGTTTTCGAAATCCGGACTGTCTGTCATTTAGGAAGTTGTGCTCAGAAATAAAATGAGACATTTGCTCATGCACTAACTTTTCAAAATTTTTCATAGGAATTGGCAAAATGGAGATAGGCCGATAATTAGTAGGATCTGTTTTCTTGCCACTTTTAAAAATAGGCGAGACCCTTTTAGTCTTCCAACATTTAGGTACATAACCAGTAAATAAAGATTTGTTGAAAAGACTTGATAAATAAATACTTAAAACTGACGAACCTGCTTTTAGCAGTCGTGAACCAATTCCGTCCAAGCCTGTAGCTTTATTAAGTTTTAGTGAACTAATTATTTTCTCGACACTTTTGGTCTCAATACGAGCCCACCGAAAATCGTGTCTGCTAACAGGTGGATTAACATTAGTAGTGTCAGAAGAAAGTTTAGAGGCTAGTTTGGCACCAACACTGACAAAAAATGAATTGAATGTGTTGGAAATTTCTTTTGGGTGAGAAGTTTCTGTACCATCGTTTTGGACTACTCGTTTTATCGAGGTAGTATTGCCTGACTTATCAGGAACCAGTTTTTTTAGGGTTTTCCAAAGTTGTTTTGGCCGTTTTTAAAAGTCCTGCAAAACGTCATTATAGTACTCGTTTTTGAGTCGATTTTTGAGACCTATTACCTGGTTCCTTTTTTGTTTGAAAGCTTCCCAGTCTATGATGGATTTTGTTTTTGATGCTTTCCGTTTCAAGAAGTCTCTTTCTTTGATGGCTATTATTAATTCATCAGTGACCCATGCCTCAACACGGCCAGAAGATCTATGTGTTTTGAAAGGGGCATGTTTGTCAGCCACTGTTTTAACATTTTTATTCAGTTTCTCACATGCTTCATCAAGGTCATCATAATTATTAAAATATGACCAGTCTAAATTCCTGAGGTCCTTCAGAAAAGCCTCTTCACTGAAGTTCTTGTAGCTACGAACCTTGCATGTTTTAGGTTCAAATTTTGGCCTTTTTAGATTTCTGATCACATAAACTAAATTGTGATCACTGATGCCTAAATCCATGACACCAGTTTTAGAAATACAAGAACTGTTAGAAAGTATCAAGGCTATAAGAGTGCTACTATTTTCAGTAACACGAGTTGGCTCCGTAATATGTTGTTTTAGGAAAAGAGTGGAGCATAATTCCTTTATTTTGGAGGAAAGAGCATATTTTGAAAGCATGTTACAGTTAAAATCTCCCAAGATAAAAACTTCTTTTTCTTTTGGGAGCTTGTTAAAACACTGTTTAAAATGAGTACACAGGTTTTCGGTACTCTGCAAATCACTACCTCCAGGTGGCCTGTAAACCCCACACACGTAAATAGGTTTAGTTTTTTTCAGGCACACTTTCACCCATAGTGATTCAACATTTTCGAAGTAAAGGTGTTTCAAAATGTGGCTATCCAAGTTTTCATTAACAAAAATCAGAACACCCCCACCTCGTCTATTCCGATCATTCCTATAACAAACATAGCCATCAATTTTAACGTCATTGTCAGTGATGGTGTCATCAATTTTGGTTTCACAGATGGAGAATACATCAAGTTTTGTTTGATGTAGCAGAAGTTTAACATAGTCTAGTTTGGATGACAGACCATTAATGTTGAGATGGGCCATTTTTAAGCCCTTCCCATTTCTGATTGCCTCAAAATCAAAGTTTTCATCAATAGTAATATTGATGTTGTCCGGAATTTCGCACCAAATGACTCCTCATTAGCAAAGGGCAAATTACGAGAAAGACAGGGACTGCAAACGAAAAACAGTTTATCTTCAGGAGTCTTCATAAATTGTTGATATTTTTTATCAGAAATACGCTCACATTTTTTATGAGCCCATAATCCACACTTGTCACAAGAAAGTGCTTTGTGTGTTTTTGCCACAGGTTTTAAGCATGAAGAACAGGGATACTTAACAGGACCTGGGTTGAGGCAGATGTCCCCTGACAAGAGGATTAAAAAATAGAAATACTTGTGCCTGCTTGGCTTAAGTTTTGATAAAGCCATTAATTTTAATTGGAGAGTGAGCTGGCTTTCAGAAACTCTATTGCAGGCATCAAGTGAAGAGATAGAAAAGAAACTCCTATCTAGTCGACTCATTTCGTTGTTGTTGGGTGAGCTACTTTTGAACGAAGGTTTTGTATTGCTCAAAAATAGAACGAACACAAAAATCAGTTTTAGCGTAAATGTGGGGTTTCCTACCTGAGTAAAGTTATTTTTAAGTCGTAGGGAGATCATTCTACGGTTATGTGCTCTTCCAAAACTATGTTTGAAGGATCTGAGGCAAGCCCATTTCCTTAGGATGTTACACAGAAGGAGCACCAGGAACCACAACACAGCAAAGCTACCATATTAGATGATAGATGGATAAAAAACTGACTGGGATAAAAACAATTTATTAACAAAAACAATAATTTAAAAACTAACAAAACAATCATCATCATCGGGCTTATTTGGATGGCTCTCATCCTCATCATCCGGAAGATCAATATCAGGTACAAATACTGGATTAGTTGGCATCTTTATTTTCCTTATAATAAAACATGAGTGGATTTGGAACCATCCTAGACCCTACGCAGAAACGAAACAGCTCCTTGCTATCAAAGGGAAACGGCAGCGCGTCAAGGTAAGCCATATACCTTCCACAATCAACCAGAATGAAGACTTGTACGTGGACATTCCGAACCTAGGACAGAATGATGTCATATTTCCGGGTAGCATCAGGCTACTATTTGACCTGGTGCTTACAGGGACCAACACGAAGCGTACCATCGTGAGCAACATAGGCAAAAGCCTGGTTCGAAATCTACGCATCACCTTGAATGGCAACGAGGTGCAGAATATCAGCGACTACAACAAGCTCGCGGCCTACAGAGACTTAAGACAGTGGCTCCCTAAGTTTGCTAGGGAGAACAATCTCATCCTAGAGGGGATCAACCCCAATGATGGTACCATCAGAGCCCTGCAGGTCAAGGCTACTGAGTACGTCGGGACTGATGAGGAAAAAGCCATCGCCGCGGCGTATGGCAACACTTTTTGCATCCCATTGGGCAAGATGTTTGAGCTTACAAATGATCTCCCTTTTTACCAGGCAGGGATCCATGACAGATTACAGTTTGTACTACATTTCGCATCGTACAGTGACGTGATCAAAGATGCGGGCACGGCAGCCGTGGGAAGTACGACAGCCAAGGCAGCCGACGCTGCCTATAAAATAAGCAATATTTCATTGGAGTTTGACAAAGTCACCCATGAGGGTCTCGCGAGTGCCCTGATGTTGCGGTATAGTAGCCTCGCGCTACCCTATGGACGGATACTTCGAAGTAAGGTGGTGACCATGAAAAAATCGGATACTAGCTACAATTTGCAAATCGATACCCCTGCCAAGAGTCTCAAGGGTGTCCTGTTACTCTTTATAGACCCCGGGAAAGTGAAGGCTTACGCTGGTACCAGCGAGGTCTTCTATAATCCAAAAATTGAAAAGATATCCATCACGGTGGAGGGTGAACCTAATGAACTCTATAGTCATGCCATGCTTCCAAAGGATCACCTGGAGCAGATTGCCAACCTCTTTGGTGGTCACGACTCGAATGTGACAATTGGCCAATTTTTCAATGAACGGTATGCGTTGTTTATTGATTTCAGGGCATCTCCCGACCATACCCTACATGGTAGCGGGAGACCCCTACAGAGGCTTAGTGACGGCATTACTCTCCATATGACCAAAAAAGCCGACGGAACCGGGGATTTAAGATGCTATGTGTACTTGCTTCAAGATGCTCAGTTAAACATTCTGGGTGGTAGGTTTCATTCTTTGGTGTATTAGTGACCATAATTTATATTTGTCCCCATGAGGCAAATATAAATCAATATGGAAGAAAACAAGAGATGCCCAAATTGTAAAAAAGTGTTGGCCCTGGATGCATTCAGGGTGTTGAAAAATGGCCAAGCTACAAAGGCATGCATATGCTGCCTGGATAAAAAGAGCCAGCGGCGTGCCAAAAACAAATGCCCCCATAGGCGGATGGAGCAGTGTAAGGACTGTGGGGGAAATCAAATATGCCCCCATGAAAGGGTGAGAGCCTACTGTAAGGAATGTAAGGGCAGTCAGATTTGTCCCCATGAGAGACAGAGGGCTTTCTGCAAGGAATGCAAGGGCAGTCAGTTTTGTAAACATGAAAGGGTAAGATCCCAGTGCAAGGAGTGCAAGGGGAGTCAAATCTGCCAGCATGAAAAAAGGAAAGCCCAATGAAAGGAGTGTAAGGGCAGTCAGATATGCCCTCATGAGAAATTGAGGTATCGCTGCAAGGAATGCAAGGGCAGTCAGATATGCCCTCATGAGAAATTGAGGTATCGCTGCAAGGAATGCAAGAAGGGCAAACATTTGGAAGAAAAGAGATGCCCAAATTGTAAAAAGAGTCTTTTGCTAGATGCATTCAAGGTGGTGAAAAATGGTCAAACTAAAAAGACATGCATCAAATGCCTCGATATTAAGAAGGCTTCAATTGAACGCAACAGATGCCCCCATGAAAGGGAAAGGCCTAAATGCAAAGACTGCAAGGGCAGTCAGATTTGCGAACATGAAAGGATAAGATCCCGGTGTAAAGACTGCGGGGGTGGTGGTATCTGCAAGCATAAAAAGATAAGATCAATATGCAAGGAGTGCAAGAGCAGTCAGATATGTGAACATGAAAAACAGAGGGCTTCTTGTAAAGACTGCAAGAAGAAGGGCAAACAGTCGGAATAAATACGGTATCATTATGTGGAGTAGACCACAGTTTGTATTTGTCCTATGGGGATAAATACAAATCAAGATGGAAGGAACCAGGAGCTGCCCAAAATGCAAACACTTTTTATCTTTAGAAAATTTCAGGATCAAACGTAATGGTCAAACTACAAAACAGTGCATCAAATGCCTCGATGTTAAGAGGGCGTCAATGGAACGTACAAAATGCCACCATGATAGACAGAGGGGTCAGTGCAAAGAATGTAAGGGCATTCAGTATTGTCACCATCAAAGGTTGAGATCCCAATGCAAGGAATGCAAGGGCAGTCAGATTTGCAAGCATGAGAAATTGAGGGCCTATTGTAAGGACTGCAAAGGAAGTCAGATTTGCAAACATGAAAGGGAGAGGTCAAAGTGTCCAATTTGCGACCCCCCTGGACATCTCGCTTCTGTTGTACGATTTCGAACACACAAAGCTTTACGGGGAAATAAGGAGCTTAGTTCTCAGAATTATCTGGGTTGCGATATCGCGACGCTGCGGGGTCATATTGAAGCTCAGTTTGTTGAGGGTATGAACTGGGACAATTATGGAGAGTGGCACATTGATCACAAAGTGCCAATTAAATATAAGGAAAATGGAGATGCTCCGTCGCTTGCCGAGGTTGCTGGTAGATTGCACTACGCCAACACTCAACCCATGTGGACGAGTGAGAACATTTCAAAAGGCAATCGTTTTGTCTCAAAATAAAATGGCTACATTAGCAATCATGGCAGGGGGCGCGTTAATCAACGCCTTAGCATTTAGCGGTACAAATTATTTGTTCAGCAAGCTCTCAGCACACGGCGAGGCGGAGAGAAAACGGCATGATGAGGCCGTCGAAAATTTGAATGAGGCTCAGACTCAATGGATAAGATACCGACAGGCCAAGCTTGACTGGTTCGGCAAGCAAAGGGAGCTGCAAATAAAAGCGGGGAAGAGTCTTCGCGAGCTGGACGACGACATGTACCGGTATTATATAGCATCAAACAAGAAGCCCCCACAGCTGAAGGATTTTTACACACCTTCAAAAACTCAACAAGATGGTGAGTTAACGTTCGTACTTGGCTCGTTGTCCCTGCTAGGCTTCGTGGCTTACAAATATCTGTAGGAATGTTTTCTGACATTTAATAAACATGTCAGAAAAGTCACATAGCATTATGGAAGAGGAGGTGGAAAAGCTAAGCAATATCTACTACATGCCAGAACATCTGTGGACCGGGCGCAAGGCTATCAAATTACTCGCGAAGGAGAGCGGTCTCTCAAAAAAGCTAGTAACTCATTGGCTGTCCCGTCAACTCTTGTGGCTGAGGCACATCAAGGGCCCTAAAAAGATCGATTATCCACACTTCACCATTACAACACCCAGTGAAATGCATCAGTTTGATCTGTTGTATATGCCGCATGATCGGTTATATGGTAGTACGTACAAATACATCCTGACGGTCATTGACGTGGCCTCGAGATACAAGGTAGCCAGACCTCTAAGAACGAAAAAAGCCAGCGAGGTCGGGGATATGATCAAAGATATTTACAAAGCAGGACCTTTACGATATCCTAAGATTTTTCAGTATGATAACGGTAGTGAGTTCAAATCAGATGTAACGAAGCTGCTGGAGGGTAAAGGGGCTGAGATCAAGCGGGCTACCACAAAATATCACCATACATTCACGGCCTTTGTGGAGAGCTATAACAAGGTACTCGCGGAAAGGCTCTTTAAGCCTCAGGATGCACAGGAGTTGGTCTCTGGGGAGCCTAGTAGCATATGGGTCAAGCACCTGTACACTATCGTCAAAAGTCTAAACAGCAGCAAAACTGCCATGATTGGCCTATAACCTAACAAGGCTATTAAACTCGATGATGTCCCGCTTGAGAAAAGTCAAGAATACCCCGAAGAAAAACCCCTACCCGAGGATGGTCTTTATCTCTATCTGCTACAACCAGGAGAGGAGCATGCTGACTCTAAAAGACGTGCAACAGATGCTTTCTGGAGTAGGAAAATGTATAGATTGGATCGTATTGTAACGGGTAGTCGCGTGCTATACTATTTAAAGAACGGCCCTGATCGCAGCTTCGTGTCAGAGGAGCTGATGCTTATTCCTGAAGATGTTCAGGTGCCTCCGGAGGAGGTTAAGGCTCGGTAATATTTTTTATGGCTTATCAAGGCCATAAAAAACACTCCTATTCTGTAATGTATCGGTTGCCTTTTGAAAGCTCTTCATTCGTCATCATCATCATCATTCGGATCTCGCAGATAATCCAAAGGATGTAGGGTATAGAACGGGTATCCATAGACGATACCTTTGATGACATTGGGTTCATTTTCCAAATCAATATCGACTAGACATCCTTTTGGTATCGGAAAGTTGAGTATATTGCCTATTGTTGATATATCAGCCAAATCCGATAGCTTCAAGTCCCTATCCTTGATAACCTGGTAACAGAGTGCACCATAGTTGTTCTCTTTAGCCGCAACGATATAGAGCCCTAGGCGTTCAGCATCATCCTCGAGTTCCTCGTCAATCTCGCTTCTTACAAATGTACCCCATGCTTTTTCACCTGACGCTACCCTGTTTAAAAGCTCTTCGTTCGTTTTATATTCAAACCCCTCGTAGTATACCCCATCTCGATATTTAAAATTTTCTAAGCAGGTAGGGCAATATCCAGCCACCGACCCTGCTTTGATACAACAGTGCAGTACAGGTATCTGGATATCGTAGTTGATTGTAAATTGATTTTGTTTTATGTATGCTTCCATCTTTTGATATTTCACTGGTTTTTAACATACAACCAAAAGGGTAAAAAAAAAATGATAATTTTAATACCCTTGTGAGTATTAAAATTAGTGCCCGTTTAAGTCATATCATTCCGCAAGCTCCAGGAGACGTTCATGCGTGTAGTGTTCGCCAAGCCTGAAATGTCTCACACGCCCGGGGTTTACCTCGATACATCCACGCTCCCTGAGCCAGTTGTAGTGTACGATGGCATTTGGTGTCTCTGCCAGTACGACAATCTCACCCCTGGGGTGGTCAACAAGTTTGTTTCTAATCTTTTGCGCCACATACCCCTGTTGACCACAGATGGCAAGGTATTGAAAGGGATCACCGTTGTTCTTCTGGATAATGACCATACCGTTATCCTCAAAAGGATCTTCCGGGTAAGGCACAGCCCGTTGCTGTAGCTCCTCTAGCTCATCCCCAAGAAAGACAATTTCATCATCCCTATCCTCCAGATCACCCGCCATCACCGCCATGGTCGCGTCTCTATCCTCTAGGACCTGGCGATGCTCTTTTATTACATCTTGTAGTTTTTGGACACCTGCCGGAGCAAGCCATTTGATGACCCCCACGGCCTTTAGTTTCTTGGAACGGCGAACGATCTCCAGGGCGCCCTCAAGCGTGACAAAGACGTCATGCGGATTTTGGCCTTCATTTGGGTTGGGGGTGGCACCCCCAACCCCTACCTGTATATTTTCTCTTGTTGATATCATTTAATTATCGAGGCTACACTGTCTAACATTTTCAATATCTAAAAACCGTCCCAGGTCAGCCCTTTTGAACATGGGCTGATCCTGGCTATTTGATAGGGTCTCAATGGCTCCTGTGTTGAAAATAACTTGCGACGAAATCTTTCTATATACTAATGCTTACCCAGAGGTTTTCACCGTGGTCATAAATGGTAATTTTACTACTCTTTTGTGGGTAGTAAAATTAGTGCCCGCTTACGACATGTCAATATCAAACATGCCTTCGAAGAGCTCTCGCGTATCATCGTAAGGTAGGGTGAAGTGGTTCCTGTAGAAATTATCCTTGGTAAGGACATCATCCTTGAACCTACACCAGGCATGCACGGCATTGGGATCGTCACATTCCGGTTCCCTTACAGCCATATCGGGGTACATTGCTCTTAATATGTTTATTCTTGTGCCGAGCTCCTTCCTTTGGCCTCGGATCATATAGTGTGGGTGCCTTCCGGATCTTCCATGCTCGTGGGGATCATTTTTATCAACCACGCATAGCTCGGTATCATATTGATGACGGTATGAAACATGTCTTTCCATAAGCCTTGCATTTTCCCGGGCCTGTACCATGAGATGTTCATCCCTGGCATCAAGATCGTCCTCCAGGATGGCGATGGCCGCGTCCTTTTCCTCGATTGCAGCAGCAAGCCTTCGCATTTCCCTGGGTAGCACCTCCTCTACAACCCACTCCAAAAATGATTCTGCTTCGGACCGACCACATCTCAACAGAAAACAATAGAGGCCGGGTTCAGTCAGTAAAACCGTGTCTGGATGTAGGTACTCAGCTCTGAGTACCTCCTGAAGGTCTACAAAAGCGTCACCTAATCGCATTTTATACTTGCTAGGAACATATCGCTGAATGGCCTGTACCCCGGCCCTTCGTTTATATCCTACAGCCCTCCACACATCGGAGGCTACAATACATTGACCTTTATCCTGGGCATAAAATTATTGGACTTGTTTTCCTTGGAAATAATCAACCGCTGTAAGAGACATCTTTCTATATACTAATGCTTACCCGGAGGTTTTCACCGTGCTCACTCCAAAATATTCCAGGCCCTGGGGTGTTCCAACCTCACGTATAGGCATGCATGCTTCGATTTTTTCAATTCAGCCTTGATATCATCCCAACCCGAAATCATATTCGTCTCCTCATCTATCATTTTAATATCCGAGCGTTCATTAGGGTACCACAAGAACAAGGCTTTTTTCTGCCTCCTCAAATTTTTAGGTAATGCAGTGTAGCTCTGCGTCAATAGCCAAAGACTATGCTTGCGGTGCCTACCCGAAATAGCCAATTCAAGTAGGGGTTGTCGCCGCTTGTCGAGACTCTCGTCAGATATCATGTCGTCCACAACGAAAAGGGTGTGTTCGCCCGCCAGCAATGAGGAAAATTTTTGAATCCATTCGAAGAGTTGATCTTTGGGGTCAATTAAAAAGACGTAAGGGTCCCTCCATAACGAGGTCCTGGATAGGTATGTGGTATTTCACCGTATAGTAGGGCACAGGATGACTATGTTGTTGAAGTGCTTCTTATACTCCTGCTCGAGGAGGTCTAGAACAAGTTGTGTTTTTCCGCAGCTTGTTGGGCCTGTAAAGATTGCCGTATGCGGATCTCTTACAACATCCACCATTTATTCAATAGTTGCCCCACTTCTGATCGCATACCTTTGAATATACTCCAGCACAGTTGTCACAAATCAATACTCCGCCGTGATTGTTCACCAAGGACCCCCGGCAGGCAGGGCAGAGCTTGGTATTCATGGTATTGTATTCTACGGGTAGTGGAGTATATGTTAATTTTCCCTGTAGGCATCGCAGTACCTTGCGATATTGTTTAATGAGTAGTTCCTTTTCATGGCTCTCGGGTGGTTCCTCGACGAGTTCGGTGTACCGGGGTATGATACCGTATACCAACAAGGTATACAAAAGTAGGTAATTTTCATCCTGCTGAATATCTCTAATTTTGCTACCAGTGGCAAGAATGTCTACCTTTTGTTCGATAACAGAGTCCTTACATTTTATACGCCGCCTATCCCTCGCCTTAGCCAGGCAACCTATACAACTCTTAGTTCGAGTATGTCCCCTAATCTTGAACATCTCAGCGGGAAACAATTTTTTACATTTATAGCAACATTTTGAATCCATTTACTATTCCGGGGCTCGCCTCCTCCAAATTTTACTAGGCACTCATTTTGGAGGTATCAAGGATTTCTTGTACCAGCCCTGTTTTATTGCATACTCGTCGAATAGGATCGCTGCCGTCATATAGCCGGCGAGTTTCAGGCCGTCCTCCAGGTCCATCTTTGCCCCAGGTCTAGAAACCCCTAGGGCCTTTTTCGCACCCATGGCGATCAGGATAGTGTACGATACCAACCTGACAGACTCCCAAAGTGAGTCAATGACCATGGTTTCTTTTGGGCTAATGTTGCTTGATGTTGCTGTACTCATTTATATTA
Organism: Hydractinia echinata; assembly: GCA_030067915.1. Taxonomy (NCBI): domain Eukaryota; kingdom Metazoa; phylum Cnidaria; class Hydrozoa; order Anthoathecata; family Hydractiniidae; genus Hydractinia; species Hydractinia echinata. Next base: position 183,757 of record JASGCC010000188.1, on the reverse strand, counting down.
TAACATTTTGAACATAGAGATATGAGGCTGGGTTTTGCCCTGTTTCCCCTGCTGAGGCTCTGGATTGGTCGCTACCTTGTGGGATTCATTTTCACCCCTGCCAAATCTATACCAAACCCCAACCCCTATCGCAAGCACAGCAAGCGTACCCACACCGTAAATGTAGACATTGTCTATTGACTTACTAGGACCTGATACAGGTTCTTGATCATCTGGCGAAGAACCTTTGCCCACATTCTTCTGTAGGTTGGCCTTGTTCTTACGATTCCATTCCGCAAGTCTCTTGCCAGCGGCAACACGACCTTCATTCTTCTTGGTTATTACTTGGTTAGCAGACTCCTCATTCATTTGTTATAAGTCTTATGGCTTATAAGAAATTTAAATGTAGGCCCTTAGGGCTCTTTCTCCTTAGCCTCCTCCTCTTCCTCCTCCTACTCCTCCTCCTGTTTCTTTTTTTTACCCATATGCCGCGCCGTGTGGCCCATTACCAATATTGGGGCTAGGCATCTACCTACGGTGCAGTACACAAGAATCCCTAGGTCTGTCATGGCATCCCTGATAATAGGGTAATCTTCGATATCTTTTCGGAGGTCCTCAACGCTATCAATGTCCACTACATTTCCAATCAAATTTGCGTATAGGCTGACTACGTGGGTAGACAGTGCCCTAGCGGTCTTTTCACCCTTTTCGTGGAGTTCCCGCTGAAGGTACTCAGCATGTACCTTGTTGATGGCCTCATCAGGGGCCTTGTCGACAAACCCTTCTGTGCATTTTTTGGGCAAAAGGTAGCCTTTACCTTTCCTAAGGGCCTCCTTCAAAGCCTGACGTTTATCGATGGGTTTCTCTATCTGTTCATAGGTTTCTGCGGATTTGTCGAATACTTGTGCGATATCAGACATCCTTTTTATTAGTAGTCGATATCGAAAAAGTACATAAACAATCATGGCATACGGTAGGATTATAGCGATATACAAACACACCTCCATTTTATTCCCTTAAACCACAAGCGGAGAGGTATGTACCCCATCGTTATGTACAACTCTTTTGTCATAAAACGCAGAGAGGCCGAGCTTGTTCTGTTCGTACGTGATCATACCCTGCTCATGTACCCGAAAACCTACGTTTTTGGCCATGTCTACACCACCCTTTAGCGCACTCAGGTATCTACCCCAGGTCAAAGCATTTTGTCTCTTTGACATGCCCTTACATGAAAATTTAGTGCCTTCCTTGCCCTCCACAAAATAACACTTGGCCGTCAGGGCTATCATTCGAAACCCTACGAATTCCGCTTTGAATAACCCCCCTGTTCGACTCGAGTATTTATCGGTGACTAGCCAGTTTTTTACATCTTTGTCGTAAGTGTCAAGCAGTTCGGGGCGAACGACATCCCGCAACTCTTCCCCGGAGATGACAAAATAGGCACTGTCAGTGTCCATGTAGATATACTCAAAGTCTCGACGATCCACGTACTTGTCGAGAAAATCATAGTAAAATTCCAACATCCAAAGCTTGGCTAGTTGGTACACCGCAATACCACATTGGTAGGCTCTATCGATGGTACACTTGTGTTTGCCCCTTCTTACCTCGTACGCATCTCCAATCTCCTCGAGATCTTCAAGGTAAGGGCTTCGCAGGGCTGCCTCAACCTCCTTTTCCTCGTAAACGTGGTATTTGCGTGCCTCGCCAAATCTTCAATCATCTTGCCGTAGAACGAGTTGCCCTTTAGCTTGGCCGTATCTCCCGCAATACGTTTATCGGGGTCCTTATCGGCTTGTCGTCGTGCATCGGCAATCTCTTCCGGAAACCATTCAAAAGGCCTACCTCGGGCGTACCTGAGAAACTGGTAAAAGGCAGTCACCTTCAGCCCATGGTCAAGATACCATTTTAGCACAGGGGTATATAGTAGAATCTTTTCAGCCTTTAGCAACCCCAAGAGCTTACGCGTACCTGGAACACGGTTGCGGCCCGTACTTTTCAGGTACTCGTGCATATGCACGGGGATTTGATCGTCGGGTATCTCCTTCACAACAAACAGTGGAGCCTTTTCGCTGAATTTGTCACGCAGATCCTCAGGTACTTCGATATCAACCTGGGCAAATCCAAACAACGATGCATCTAGTACACCTCGCGTTAGTATCTCTAAGTTATGTGCTGATGTCGGTGTAGCCACCTTGATCAGCTTTTCCTTCCCACAAGGAAAATCCTGCATCAAGGTACTCGGATAAAGCATGTTTGCATCATACCCCAGGATGGTCTTGCACTTATGGGGTTCCTTGTACACGTTAGATCTTATGCCCGTCACGTCTCTTTCGTGGTATCGACAGAATACGATAGCGGGGCCACCCACCATCCCCGTCCGTAAGAGCTCGTAGGCCTCATTCCTAGTACATTTTTCACAGGTCTTCTGTACCTTTTTACAACTCTTACAACTCTTGGTGTAGCAAGAGTCCTCGCACCTGTGCCTACATGGGTCCCCCGGGGCGTATAGCTCTAGCTTGGGGTTCAACCGTAGGGATTTGTTCAACACGTACCGCATCGAGACGCCTGGAATACTTACAGCATCCTTCAAAATGTCTATCTCATCGGTGTAATACTGCAGCCTCGTCTTGTCCACGGCTTCAATGAACGGTTCCACATCGGCTAGATTGTACTCGCGCAGCCAGTCCATCATGGTCACGCAGCCTCCGCGCAGAATGTCCCGTACTCTTCAGGGGATAGTGTGTTTTTCCCACCTAGCCGGCTATAAAAGTCCTCGTGCGCGACAGGCCCAACATGGTCCAACTTGTCGTGGCTCGTTAGCCACTCGTAGAGAAACATGAGTTTTTGGAGCTTGTATTCCAACGACTTGCACCAACCGGCATAGCTTAGACCAGGGGCAAGGAAATTCTTGATGTCAATAAATTTAAACCTTGAGGTGGTGAGGAACATATAGTCATTGTCCTTCTTAGCTACCCTGATCTTATCGCCCTGCGCGATCTCTTCGACAAAATACCGCTTGATCAAGTTTATATCGTATTTACCACTGTTAAACCCAACTACAGCTACTTGATTTACCCACTCGTTCCACAACTCCTGGTTCTTTTTGGATAGCATGTCAAAATCGTCAGGCTTGGGGTACATCCTATCTACCTCTTCCACAATGAGGGCATGCCTCTTTTCCAGCTGCTCCACAAACTGTTTCGCCAAGGCCTTGGGATTCTCGTGCTCAATGAACGTCGGGTGGTTATTTAAGCTATCGGTAATACCAACACTTACAGGAACATGTCTCGAGAGGTACGTCAGATCGGAGGTTTGTTGGTAATTCAAAGGGTGTAGGAGGGCCTCGAAATCAAACACGATGTAGTGGGGATAGGGCCTGAACTCCTTCCGAAAGTACCTCTTAATTTTGGGTGGTTTCTCACATTCCCAAGCTGTGACGAGGTTGTAGCCCTGTTCCCGTATCATCCTTTCCTTGGACAGGGTTGCACCATACCGGGCCTTGTCCGCGTCGGTTCTCTCGGGCTGACAGGGACATCCGTGCCATTTACAACCGTTGTATTCATAAACGGTCCTTGTGATGGGCTCATACCCATCAACTTTCCACTCTTTTTTATCCCCACGGATAACGCGTTCACCTCCATGACCACATAAAGCATGATGAATATGTCTTCCGGTTTGCTTCGACATGTATTCGATCCATTTTGAAGCATCATAGCTAAAACCCTCATCGTAAAAGACTTTCTCCGCCTTGCTCGGCATACGTTTGACCTTCCCACCCTTGCAAATGATTGTCGTCTTGACGCCCTCGCATTCGTTCTTCCTATGCCGTGATAGGTGGTTGCTTTTGGTAAACAGTTGTTTGCATACCTCACATTCCCATTTCTGGGTCAGCACGTCCAAATCTTTGATGTAGAAACAGTGCCCATCCAGCATACCAAGATTGATAGTGTCAAAACTCTTTTTGTACTGCTTTTGCCCATAGACGAGTCGCCATGGTGCCTTCGCGGAGTTTGTCTTGGGTTCAAAGACTCTAATGTTGACGTTGAATTGTTTGGCGACGCCCTCCAGATCCACCAGCCTTGTAGGGCGCACATCTTCGCGCTTAAGTTTAGGGTCCTCGTAGTAATTTCGAGCTAAAGTGAGGGCTGTTTTTGTTAAACGTTCTGTTCCCCGTGCCACGTCTGCCCTCTCTCTTACGGCTAAGCATCTCCAAAAGCATAGGTTGTCCGTTCTTTCTATTTTCCCATCCATGGCGTAGATGCATCTCTTGTTTCGCCGCCAATCTGGGGGAGGGCCGCAACCCAGAAGAGGTTCACGCTTACTTATCACCTTGATCTGTACATGATCAAAAACTCGGTGGTCCTAACAGGTGGTAAATAAGCCTTAGTCCAAAACTCGCCATCCTCCAGATCGAGGCGCTTCATCTCGCACTCTTCAATGAAAGCTTCAATTTCCGCTATGCTTGACAGCGACCCGGAGCTCTTGGTTTTGTGATATCCAGACACACCGCCTCCACCTTGGTAAATATCACACCCGAAGCTATACACGACCTTAACACGCATTTCCATATGGGGTTCAATTTTTTGCATAATCGGATCCTTTAGAGGTTGGTTCAAATGCTTGTTGAACCGCCATGTTTTGATCCTATTTCCATCCTCCAGCATCTGGATATCGTCCCCGTAGCCTTGAATATCCTCCGTGTAGTCCTCCCTTGCCTCCTGTTCGATCTCGTCGTGAAGCGTTGTCCCCCCTGAAATATATTCTTTTGCCTTGTTGTAGTAGAAGGCCACGGTATCCCGCACACTCTGTAGTCGATCGGCAAGAGCGTCGTGAGTTGTTGCCACTGGTGCCGACACCGTGCTATATAGTTTGCTGATTGCATTCTTAAACCAACTCATCCCTTTCTTATATAAACACATTTGTCCGAAGATTGCTGAGTTTTGAGTAGGGGAATTTCCCTTACTCAAAACAGTTTGATTCACCTCTTTATTGCGCATGCGTTGATTTTTTGATGATTTTTAGTGGATTTTTGTAGGGGAGGAGGGGGGAATTTACCTCATTTGCAGTATGCTTTTGATATACATGACTAAGCATAGCATTATACGGACTTTACCTTGATAGGCATGGATAAACACGGCATGATTTTTGTGATGAATAGCTGTGACGTCACGTTTGACGTTTTTGTGTATGATATTTTTTATAAGGGTTTGACCGTGAAATTCCCGTGGTTATAATGACCCCCTATCCTAGCTACATTTACTAACACTGTATGTTATGTGTCAGAAGTTGAATAAATAGAACTCGTATACCTTGAGATTTTGAGATTGCCAAAATTAAAACGCGAGTATTATCGTGGATCATTACAGTACACTGGCGCAAAACTATATAATGAATTGAATATGAATATTAGAAAAACCGAAAATTTTATTGAATTTAAGAAATTATTGATGCAAGCATTTTCCTAAAATTTACATCTGCATTTTGTTTCCTTATAACTTTGTTCTTGCTTTTTTCTGATCTTTTTCTTGGCTGTGCGTGTTAGTGGCCTGCACATATAGAGGTATATGAATTATTTTTATTTGATTTTTTTTCTCAGTTCCTACTATTTTCCTGTCTTACATCATCATTTAGTGCTACAGCGTTGTTCACATTCTTTCTTTTCTAATTGATTTTAATGTATATACTAATCACTAACATATCTTTTTATATATTTAAAAATATATATTTTTTATCATTATTTATCTTATACACAGGGCCTCCATTGATAGCAGTTTATTTTTTAAATTGACGGTAGCCACCCTGTATAAATATGTTTTAAATAAATAAATAAATAAATAAATTACTTTGATTTCGTGCAATACTTTTTTGTGTGCTGCATGTACCATACAGCAGATATTAAAATGCTTCACCGTGGCGCATAAGATACAGCATTTTTTCTTGTTGCACCATTTTAACTATAGGGAAGAAATTTTCGCGAATATAAACTTTTGCGAATGAACCTTATTTAAAATTTTCGCGAAAATAAACTTTCACGAATCAATAATTTTCAAAAATTTTGGAAGGATCATTTTCCTAAATTACGAGAAATTTCATTAGAAATTTTCAAAAGGTACTATCATATTAACAGGTTTGAAACATCTTTTAAAAGATCAGTAAAGTCATAAAGACAACGTATCAACTTAATATGAGTTTTTTTTTTTTTTTGCGGTCACTAAAATTTCGCAAATTCAAAGAAAATAACTCTTTTTTGCGTACATAAATTTTCGCGATTGGGCCACATCAGAAGTTTTTGCGATTGTAAACTTTCGCGAATTAGGCTAAAATTCGCGAAAGTTTTTGTTCGCGAAAGGTTCTTCCCCTAAGACGCAGAATTGACGTCGTCGGAAGCTTGAAATTTCTCCAAAATACCACTATCTGCTTAAAATTCAGCGAATTCAGCGAATTTTGATAGTTTGATAGTTAAATAAAATATATTTAACATTTTTTCCGGTTTTTACCTATGTCCCATAAAAATTGCCCTAAAATGCGATTGTTTAAAAAATATAAAAAATTCGAAAATCGGATTAGTCACGTGTCCACAATTTATTTAATGATTTCCCTTAATGAAATAAAGTTGTATAGTAAGTTTTAACATTAAAGCATAATCCTAACGAAAGTTATTATAGTTCCCCGATTATAAGGATTTTATAGAGATCTTTAGGGATAGTTTCGAGTAACAGCCAATATCCACAGCTCTGAGAGTTATGGGACCTATAAATTTGGCATGTAGGTGTCTTATAGATTAATATTAAAACTCAGGAAATATCGTAACCATAAAGCAGAGCAAAAAACCCCAGAGGTTTTAAATATTGTTGCATGCATTTTGCGGCGCGGCAACGAGCTATTTTATGCAACAACATCGCATCGTATACATATGAAATTCGCACCGTAGCCCAGCGCTTTACCAAAATATTTGCGTTTAAAAAAAATTTGGCTTGTCTTTTATGCACTAATTGTCGATATCTCCCAGTTTGAAGCCGAGCGGCTTTTTGTTCGTACAACTCTCTTGGGTATTAAATTTCGTGTTTGACCAAAATTAACCAAACAACGGACAGTACTCCATTTTTAATAAAATGTGGACGTGCAAAAAGAGAGCTTGACTTACTTGGGCTAATTTTAGTTTAAAAATCAAAACTGTTTTGTCAACAAATTTGTACAGTGAGTAGAAAATAAAGCAGGACACTTTAATACCTGTTCTAACAAAAATAGCTATAGCCAATTAGTTTTTAAGAAAACTGCTGTGCTTTCTACAAAAAATCTAAGTGCAACTGCAGTTTGTTATCCGGTCAAATTAGTGCCTCTTGCAGTATTCTCACGCAAACACTCATGCGGAGTTTCAAAACGTTTCATTAAAGTATATGTTTACAAGACTCTGTTAAAATGGGGGAAACATTTTTTGTCGCTATCATTTTCTAATTCAACAACAACAACGCGAAATGTAAATGGCGGTTCAGATTCCTCAAAGCCCGTCTGAATACGATTAAGACCAAATGTCACATTTGTGGAACAATTTTTATGAAATGGAAGTAACAACCTTAAATAAATGTCTGATCTTTTTTAGCTTCATTGTGTATTCCATAGATATATTGTCCCGCTTTGAGGCGCATCTCCACTAGTCACAATATGTATCAAACCCACGACATTTTGCATCTGAAGCATTTTTTAGTAATATTGTTTTTTGTCAAAAATGGAAGTATTTTATTCATCATACGATATGAGGTAATAAATCGAAAGAAAATAATAAAAAGCACCCGGGAAGAGTTGCCCAGGGGCACAAGCTAGCGGCGCTGATGAGGGAGAGGAAGCTTGGAATAGCTCCTAAAGTTTATGTTAAAATTCTAAATGGTTATAGTCACCTAACGTTTATCAAATTAAAGTTATTAGACAACACATTCCTCTCTTCTGTTAGGAGACAGTCGACCAAAGAAAGAACTTAATTTCAAGTGTTGGTTTGAGTCTACTTTAGATTAAAAGTAGATAGACGTCTGATGTCACAAACTAATATTTTGACAAGACGTCTGGGAACAAAGGTAGGCTCAGAGGACACTCGGGATTATTATCCGACAGTAAGAAGACCCTTTCATTTTGCGTAGCATACCAATTCCCAAATTGTTAACGAAGAGGACGATAAAGTCAGATTTCCGGACGAACTTTAAGTAACTTTGCGGTCGTAGGAATTTAAATTTTTTAAAGAATACACCGTATTACATTAAGACTGTTATTTACATAAAGGTTCAGTCAGATCACCATTTCTAAATATAGAACAAACTTTTTCCCATAAAATCCTGTGTTTGTCAAACTTATCACTTAAACCAATCTTTCCACGACACACGCAAATAGCACTGACTTATTTCTGATATTTACTCTCTCGAGAAAATCTTAGCAAGAATAACATTTAACAATGTTAGAGTTGCACATACTTTTTTGTTAGTTCTGCGTTCGTATATGAGAAAACATAAACACATTCAACATGGCAGCTGCGATGAAAGTTTTATACTTGGTTATTTTACAGAATCTTGCAAATGGTAAAATATAATTTGTAGATACTTTTTCTCAGACATTTTGTTTTTATTGTAAGGTAAAAAACAAAAACAAAAATGTGTGAGTTAAATTTCTTAAGTTTTAGCAATATGTATGTTTGATTGACCATGACATAAGTTTACTACGTATACACGTTATTTAGAAAAACCAGTAAACTTTGACCTGATTTTGAAGCCTTATTTAGCGCGTTTTGTTCACATTTTGGTGTTAATAGTAAGAACACAAATTCAAAATTCAGCCTGATTTTGTTTAGATTTATGAACTTTCTTTTTGACATTTATTCCAAATTAATGTGTTTATATAAAAAATAGTTGCTAATATGGCTTTGTGCTTGTGTTCATATATAATCAATATATTGTTTTGTACTTATAGTAGGTGAGAATGGAAACGATCACAAGCAAAAACAACTATCAGTAGCTTGAGAAAGTTGCTTAAGAGAAAACTGAAATAGAATTGACATTCTGTTTTGTTCTTATTTTATAGCAAAACTCAGACTCGGGCAGTTCTTAGTTTTAAAAACAATAATTTAAGCTGTTCTTATCTTGTTCTCTTTTTTCAAGGCTCATGTTCTTATGGGGGAAAAAACGTGTAAATGGCCATTGAAAGTAAACTTCTCTTGGAGATAATTTGAATTGGCAATTTTATGATTCAATGTCACATCAGCAGCGCATGTAAGGTAGGCAAAAGTGTAGAACTATCTCAGACAGAAAAGTTTAGAAACAAACGCTTGAAAAGACTCCAGGGTAAACAAATCTAACTTCATAATAAATAAAACTCCTGTACGAGTTGGTGTATTTTTGGCATCATGGTGTGAAATTTCTTAGAGAAATTCTCTCTATTTGAAGTGTCACTTAACCAAGGAGGCATAACTTCCCTAATTATTTGTTCAACATTGGTAATATGATCTTTGAGCGTGGTTTCCAATGAAGTCTACATTTGTTGTGCAACTGCTGTAGAGATAGAAAAAAATCTATAACATTTGTTTTGTAACATCTCTTGTCAGTTTGTTGTAAAACATGCTTTTTCTTTAAAGTGCTAATGGCGATTCGTTGTGCGACTGTTGTGCGACTGTTGTGAGACTATTGTGCGACTGTTGTGCGACTGTTGTGCGACTGTTGTGCGACTGCTGTGCGACTGTTGTTCGACACATTTATTTAAATGGAAACCGACTTTTGTATTTCAAAAAAAAATTGTTTGATAAGCCACCTAATTACTGATATATTTTTTTAATTTTTCTCATTTTTAAAATGCACACAGTTTTCAAAAATATTGCTGGGGTGTAATGTAATGTCATATTTTTATATGAATCCCTGAATTAAAATGTCATAATGAAAGGGACTACATCCAGTTTCACACCAAGGCATAATCTTAGGGGCGAGAAAAGCGTTGCTTGACTTTTCAATAGGCAGTAGGAACTTATACATCAGAAAGGTCACTAAAGCGTCAACCCTCTAAGCTAAGCATTCCATGTAGAGAATTCTCCGTCCAATTTCTAAAAGTAATATATATAAAATTGTTTGGAGAGTCACAATACCACCGAGGTAACGAAAATATGCTAACATAATACTGCAGATCAAACGCCATAAAATGAATCATCGTTATTATCTTCTTCGTTTAGGTCAATCCTTCACGAATAACAACTGCAGACAGCCACATAAATGTTTGTTACTGCATTACAACAGCCCACCGGATCCAAAACTAAAAGGAGCTTTCCTAAAATGCTCACACTACGGACTTAATGATAAATTTGATCGGAAGAATGGTAATTGGAATTTGCAGAGTAAAACAAATGATATGTTTTGCTCGTATCGACCTGATTGTAACTTGGTTTTCGACAATAATGAATCGCAAATGTGTATTGGTTCCGACGTAGTTAATTCGTATGGCTTAATGGACGCACATATTTTAACTGTTCGCTACCAACCTTGCAAAGGTAAAATATATATATTGTTATTCATTATATGATCTCAGATCGTCACTTTTGGACATTCCACACATTTTTCTTGCATTACATGACAGTCGAAAACAAGTAGAAACGTTAAATAAACACATAAAACATTCCATGTCACGTGGTTACGAAGTGTTATTTTTGTAACTGTATGTAGTTCAAAAAAAAAAAGAATAGATAAAAAAAAGTCTTTCGTGAAATTTTAGTTTCTCGAGTCTAAGAATCACCGAAGTTTAATGTGTAAACAACAGCTTCAAACTTTGCCAAACACACAGGAAAAGTAAAATATTGATTTTTCTTTTAGCAGAAATTTCTTGCGTAATTCTGAAGGGTCTAGTATTTAGGATTATGATAACAGTTTTCTATCTATATCTATATTTCTATATGGTACATCTCTCATTAATCTTTACTGAAGTCCATTAAATGCATTTCTCACCCTCCCTCCCATTTAAGCACAATTCACTATTTCAATCAACGCCTTTTAGATATTAGCAACTGGAGTTTTTGGTCAAAGTGTGAAAAAGATTTACAATATCGATTTACGTTGTGTAACAGTAACAAAGGACATTTGTATTCATATCAAGTTAGAATTTGTACGAGTGTTAAAGGTAAGACTTTTTGCTTTGTTATCTTGTGATCTTAATTGTTGTATGATATAATGGAGAGGATAGTGTAAAAAAATACCCTTTCAAATTTTTGTACGTTGGAAAATTCAACATTCCGCATAAATACTTTAATGTACTGGTTTTCGAGCATATTTTTGTCCGCGCTTTTCGCGGGTTTCGCCCAAATTTGCGAACTTTTGTACCCGCGAAATATTGTTTAAAATACCATTGAATTGACACCCGCTACAAAATAAAGAAATGCTAGTAACTGTGTAAATGTTCAACTTTTTTTTCTTAATTCTCAAAAAAAGTATATATCGCGAAAGTTAATGCAACTAGATTCTCAAATTTTGCAATAAATCTGTTTTTATTAAAATTATTTCTTTTTTCAATGTATAATTGTTTCCATTGTACTCAAATAAAGGATTTTACAGGACAAGAACGGGAACAATTTGCAGGGACGTTGTCAATAACTTTTCATCATATGAAAACATGCCAAAAATTGATTAAGAAAAATTAGGAAAAGAAAGCGACAGCGTGAAATATAATCAAAACAAACATGGTTATTATCAATATGGCAAAAATGCGTAACTATCAAAGAAACTGACAACAAGCCACCAAACATAAAATTTAAAAAAAACAATTACTTATTTGCTTTTTTTGAGTGCTTTTATCAGTAGTATTTTCATGATATTTTTACTTCGGTAAAATTTTTGACGTTCCACCCACAACATGAAAATGGTTCCTTTCGAGTCAAAGGGAGAAAGACAACTTTGTTTTTGAGGTTTTCCCTGATGTGCACTGTCCTTGTGTCATAAGGTCGCTATTATCAGTCTGCTTACCGAGACCAACCCGTTTCTCTTTATATAACAACTTCAATTGCATAATGCCTCTGATTTTTAGTAACACCATCTTCTAAAGTGAAATCAACATTCTTAACATCATCTATGGCGACGGGTAAGTTATATTTCTTAATGAGAGCAAATATGGTGAAAAATTTTCACCTGTTTTTAACAAGTCTACTGCAAGTTGATTCAAATATCCAGCTCCTTATTTTAACTGGAAAGTTAAGGACAGGTTTCGTTTCTGCGATGAAAGAAGAGACTCTGGTGTGCATATTTTCAGTATTGGTATTATATTTTGGCTCGTATTTATGGGACAAAAAGATTGGCTTTATTCCATGAATGCCATGTTTCTGTTTTACAGTAGTCATTTTCCCTAAAAAATAAATGATGTTTTTGCATAGAGATTGACAGAAAAACTATAGGTAAAAAATTCCCAAAGTTTTTCATTTCAGAGCTTGACATCTTAAAATTACCAACTTACGAAATTACAAGTGTTAATCTTAATTGATTAAGTTAGGCTTATTCTCTAAAAAACGTCTTGGTTAAAGTAGAATGCAGTTGCTGAACGAAATAATGGAATAAAAAAAATATAAATTAAGTGCATATTGGAAGAAAATGAATTCTTTACTCCCAACAATAAATTATAAGGACTCAGTTAGTTCGTTCAGTTTTCACTATGGTCATAATTTAGGCGAGTGATATGTGCGAAGGATTCTTGCACATCTTTTTCCTTTTTTTATTTCCACTTTTCCACTGTTCCTTATTTTTGAGTTTATATTTTTCTTTTGATTTTCTTTGTTAGAATTTACAAGAACATCTATTTTTACTACACCTATCTTGACCAAAACGCATAGTAAGTGAATAAATTTGTGAAATAAAGTTGAGATTCTTAGATGTTTTGTCTATCTGCACCGTAATTATATAAAGATTAATGAAACTTTAGAATTGGCGACATTGCGATCAACTTTCACCACATTGTCTAGCCAATCAACGCAGGTTCTGCTAACTACAACGTCTAGAGGTATTTACTTATGGTAGAAGAATGATGAATTATAAAAACCGATGCTCTGCAAATCTGAAAATTAGTTCGGATTATAGAGGTTTTCGGATTACAGAGATTCGGATAGTAGAAAGTAAATTATGAGTTTCTTAAGGAAAATAGACGGTAACTTTTAATTTGTTCGGATTATAGAAAGATACGGATAATAGAGATTCGGATTAGAGAGAGTCAACTGTATATTACAGAAACAAACACACCTTGGTCCTACCAATTTCCATATCCTTACATATTTTACCTTCTTTTTTAGTTTCCATCACTGCTACTATCACTGCAACATCTTCTTCATCTGTGCTGGCATCATCTGTCGTCCCTCAAAAAGGTACTGTGTATAGCGCTATCAAGAAAACAATATTTTTACAAATTCTAATAATATCCGATTTCTTTTTCAAAATTTCTCAGTCAAACTTTAAAAGTATTCCTGCTGCTTCCTTTTTTAGCATATTGTCCATCCGAAGCAATTGGAGATGCTTCTTACAAAGGAAAATACATCTTTCCAAAAACTGCAGTGAACTCAAATGTATTTATAACTTGTCAATATGGCTACATTGAGGAGGAAGTAAAGGTGTTCAGGACTTGCTTACTTTCCGCGTCTGGAAAAGCATTATGGAGTGAGTTGGATATGTCCAATTGTGCTGCTGAATCTGAAATATCCAACAAGTTGATAAAGTTATTGAAGGTTGGTACGATTAGTCTTTATCTATTGCATATTTTTAAACTGAAAGGCTTCTAAAGTAGCGAGAATCATTAACGACATTTATAACCAGCAAAAATTAGACAGTACCTTATCGGCAAAAAAGTAGAAATCGGCAAAAAGTTTAGTAAAATGACCACGAATATTTTAATTTTCAATGCATTTTTGATTTCCGCCAGCGAAGGCGGAATCTTTAAAATCGCCTGAGGAGATAGATAGAGAGATAGAGAGATAGAGAGATAGGGAGATAGAGAGATAGGGAGATAGAGAGATAGATAGAGACAGCGCAGCTAGGCTGGACGCCTGAAACTTATCCAGGCTAAGATTTTTTTCTGAGAACGAGGCTAAAATGAGTTTTAAGCCAATAAGAATCCTAACAGTGCAACAAATTGTTTTATTATCCAATGAACAATACTTTATTTTAAAGTTTGTATGCTATCGAAAGTTAAAGCTCGTGCAGTGAAGATCGTCTTATAATGCGCCATGATGTTATTAACGTTTCCCTTTAATAATTACGTCATTTCCTTCTGTACAATTTCGCAAGCACGTATTCATGAATTTTAATTTAAAGAGGAATTGTTGAGGCTAGATATTTTTGGCGAAAGATAATGTATTATAGCTATAAAATCGTGACAAGTCACGATTTTATATCTTTTTCAGATTATTGCTAATGGCGGAAATCTTTAAGCCGCAAGGCTTCTTGTTTCTTTTAATAAAAACTTTAACAAGAGGACAATGAAAAAATCAGTCATTTTGAATGATTTTTTTTTCATTTGAACTTTTTTTCTACTTTGCGTCCACAACTTCTGCTTCATTCTTTTCTTCTCGGCTCTCTTTTTCCTCTGCTGATGTCACTTGAAACGTTATTCAGACTGATTCAAGGCTGTTTCTGTGTTCTCTTTATTACTGTAATAGTTTCATAGATACTGGAAAAATGAATAAAAAAATGGCCAATAAAAAAAGTAAAAAACGGCAAAATTGGTGGTCGTTAAAAAATAGTGGCAAAATGTTTCGTCGGATAAAGAAAAAACGGCAAATATTGTTAGTCGGCAAAAAAATATTAGTTACTTAGCAAAAATTTGTTCCCTTTTTTGCCGACTTTGTATCGGTAAAATAAATCATACACTTAAGCAGTTTTCGCATTCTTTCTTCCAAGTTCCTTTAATATGATAATAGACGTTGCTAATATTGCTGTCCATCTCGCAAAGTTTACTTTCACAATTAACTTCCCTCTTTCTGTGTTCGTTGCTAATATAATATATAATTAAAAATATTTTATTCTAAACATAGTAACATCTTCAGTATTTTATAACTTGTTTCTGGATGTTGAGAAATGAAATTCGTTTAAATGTTTTTAAATTGTATTCTATAGAAACCCATTACCTCCGAAACTGTACAAAATGTTACAAGGCAACTAAAGAATGTTTTGAAGGTTTCAAAACCAATCGAAGCATATCAGGATATTGATAATATTGTCAGCATTATTGACAAATGCGTTGAAAAGTCTGGTGGTGATGTCACGGTAGGTTGATTCGTATTTAACAAGGTCATACTAAAATGACCCGCAGTTAAATGAAGTCAAAAATCAAGTTAATAAGACTTTGTTTTACAATGTGGAAAAATCACCTCACAAATCCAAAATGATCAAATTCCAAATTAAATCATTATCGTTCCCAACAAACCGCGTTCCTAACGAAATAGTATATCGTAACATAATGTATTATTTTATCGTCCATACTCATTTGATTTCCAGATATTTACTTAGTGCAAAAATGTTGAATTTGCTCTTGTAAATTCCGACCGAAATATCGAACATGTCAAATCAGACCAGCTGCTTGTCCTGTGACGCGTATCAAAATTTTTATGAAAAATCTGGCTTAAGCCGTCATAACTGGATCGGTACACTAATATAGCAAATTTACGGACATCGGGTCTAAAAAACCTTTTCTTGTGGTTGAGTATGACACGCAACACTTCAATTTAACAATTTTCAATTAAATCTTGTCTTGTCTTACTAATGAAATTTTAATAAAAATTATCTCCAGTAAATATTTTTTTGTTACAGATAACGACCGACATCTTCGACAGTATCAACTCGCTACTGAACGTAGATGACAAGGTGCTATCTAAATCTAAATCAACTAAGCATTTATTGAAATTGCTAGAAAGTCTTGCTGAGGAGTTGATTAAGAATGGAAAGGAAGTATCGTTCTCAAGTCAAAATATCGCTTTTGGAAACGTTCAAGTGAGGTCGGAAGTTAACCTCTGGATACAGGCTGAGAAAAAGAATGATGTTGAAACTTTATCATTTGGCATTGAAGAACCAAGCGAGAATATAACTACATCAATAATGCTACCGAAGAACATTTGGAAGAAAGAGAGCAACCAAGTGTATAGTTTTAGCTTTAATTCGGATAATTTTTTTAAACGAAATGAAGATAAAGGGTTGCTAAACAAGAAGAGGATGAAAGTTGGTAGCAAGGTCATATCAGCTTCAATTTATGAAAGTGTTGTCGAGAATTTGAAAGATGATAAAATACAGCTATCATTCGAGGTAACAGATGAAAATGCTACATCATGTGGATACTGGGAAGAGAAATGTGAGTATGCAAGGAGTTGTACATTTACAAAGGCGATCTTGCCATTTCCTGATCAGATATGATGACTTTAAGGCATACCATTCGACCCAAATACCAGGTCTTGCTTGAGATGAGTTGCCATTACACACCATACCATAACACCGAAAGCTTTACATAATCCGAGTTTTTTTAGTTCAGACGTAATATTTTTCACACTATACCTTCCAGCCTATCTCGGAACAGTGCACCTAAATAATAATAAATTGCAAACAAAATAACATCGAGGAAATTCAGGGTGCGTTGTGTGAAAAAAGGGATCATGTTTGTTTACATGTTACGAGTGTAGCAATAGGTAAAATGTCCAAAGTTGATATTTTAGGCTGCTATAGACAGGTTCAACTGGTCCTAATACCTGCAAGAAAAATAATACGCATAATTGTGCAGCATCTTTAAGACGCAACCGTTGAAGCATGTTGAAGAGATCTGCTCGATAATAACTGGTGCTTTCTCACCATTTCCATTGCAGTATTGATTCTTTAAACAAAATGTTAATCAGAACTCTCATTTTCATTTTTTGTTTAAGCAATTTTAATTTTACTAGCAGATTTAAATAAAATTTGATTTTTTTATTGGTTTAGCTTCCGTTAACCATTGGTCAACAAAAGGTTGCTATAGAAACAAAATTACCCGTGTTGGTAACAAAAAGATTGTACACTGTGCATGCAACCATTTAACGAATTTTGCCATTCTATTGGCTGTTGATGATAATCGCCAAATATTAAAAGAACTCGACATAATTAGTTTTATTGGTTGCTTGATATCAATTGCAGCATTATTGGTTACTGTAGTGATCTACACAGCATTTCGGTAAGTAGGGAATTTCATTTGAGCGGCTTTGTGTGCTTTAAGATTACAAAATCGTCAGAGATACGTTTGTTCTTTTTGTCAAAGTCCAAAAACAAAACTCGTAGAAGGCCAGGACACAAAGGTTTTGGTCCAACTTATACTGTCGTGACCCATTTTTTTGCAACTTTTAGTTAATACAGTTAGTTAGTTATTTAATACCCCGTATTTATCTAATGCAAGGTATCAAATAATTATATCCCTAACCTGGAACTGTTATAAATAAAGACAGTTAAGGATTTGCAACCTGTACTGAAAATTAGTTAAACGCCGATTTGCTAATTGTTCTTTCTTGGTTTCTTGTTATTCTTTTAAACTCTTTTGACATTTTTTTCTTCATCATGACGCTTAACTGTTGTGATGTACAAACTACTTTGGATGTTTGGAAATATTTTTGAGTAACAGCCTTAGCCCCTTGTTCAAGATTTTACTTCTCCGTTGTCAAAAACCTGACAGGTAGAAACCGCTTTGTTTTTCCGGTCTCAATTTGTTGTATCGTTACACTAACCCCTCGCTAAATTAAACATTAACTTCATTTAGAGAGCTACGAAGATCTGTTCCACATCGCATTCTCATCAATCTCTGTTTATCACTTGCTGCATTACTTGCTATCTTCATTGCTGGTGTTGACAAAACCAAATCAGCAGCGAGTTGTCATTCAGTGTCTGTTTTGATTCATTTCTTTACCGTTTCAACATTCCTGTGGATGGCTGTTGAAAGTGTTAGCTTGTACAGAAGTGTTGTGAAGATATTCAAGCGAAGAACAAACAAGAAATTATTCTTTTGGTGCTGTTTTGCTGCAGCATGGGGTAAACTTATCTATGCTTAAATTTACTCAAGATGCAAATGTAACTGTGTGGGCGAACCTTTTGAACTGACTCTTTTCCTCGCCCTGCACTAAATTCTAACTGTTGTCACTTAAAAGAAAACAAAAACGTCTAAAATAACATCATTGTTGCTTTTTTAAACCATTTTTTCAGCTCCTGTTTTTTGAGTATCTTCAAATTAAAAACTTAACACACTTTCATGTTTGTCATGCTTAGGTATACCAGCAGTTCTGTCAGGAATTACCAGCTACTTTACTGAAGAACAATTCAAAGAAGAAAATAATTTGTAAGTTTACTTGTTATACATTTCTTATCAAAAAATCCGTAAAAAAAGTCTGTGTAAAGTTGTATAGAAAATAACTTTCTTTTATTTTAGTTGCGTCATCAAGGGCAACCTTTTTATCATCACAACCTTGTTTCCAGTTTCCTGCATACTTATCTTAAATACACTTTTATTTGTTCCCATCATAAGACAAATACACGGGCATTTAAAAAAGAAGGAGAAATTTCAAACAAAAAAGAATCCGTGGAGAAGGGTAAGAGTGACGATCTCCAGCACTGTGATTCTTGGTTTAACGTGGATTTTTGGTGTAATTGCTCTTGGTGACTTAAGGCTATTGTTTCAATGGCTTTTTACGCTATTAAACTCACTACAAGGGTTGTTCATATTTATTTTCCACGTTATTCTGAACTATGATGTTCAGCAAACAATTCGCAGGGTATTGGGATACAAATATAGAAAACAAACAATGTCTCGATCAAAAACAAGCACGATAAGACTGGCCGCATTATGATGAGAGTAATCGAGAAAAATTCACAACTGAGTCATGGTACACCATAGAAAATACGCTGTCCCACTCCTTCTTCGGAGAAAAATGATAAACTGTGACACTCCTTTGTTGGAGAAAAACGATAAACTGGTATACACACATATGGATAGAGTTTCAACAATATATACGCGCGATATAAATGAACTGAAAGGAACTATGTATCATCTTTTGCTTTTCTACATTTAAAGTTTTGACAAAATTATTTTATATCTGTTTTTAGAAGTACTATATCATATTGAATAATTTAACCTACTGGCAAATGTTTTATGATTACCGTAAATCCTCAAATAAACACCCAGGGCGTCTTTTTAATTTTACAAGTTTTAAGGGAGGCTTAGGGCATTTATTAGAGAGAGAGGCGTTAAAAAGAAGAAGGCGTTTACTTAAAAAAAAATAATTTTATCTTTAAACAACAGTTACTAAGTGGTACTCTTCTTCATCTCTATCAAGGAGATTGGACGGGGCGTTTGCTTCTTCAATGTCGGAGTAAAAATCAAACTAACAGTGTATTTTACCATTCAATTAAACAAATGCTGTTTAAAATATTTCGGAGGTCGGAGTTACATATTGTTGGATACATTTCCGTACAAAGTGGGATAAAACAGGTTATGAAATTTTTTTTCCGACACTATAAGGACGTTTTTTGCAGTTATCGAAAACGTTTCTTCTAGCCGCTAACGTTCCGCCATTTTGATCGCATAAATTACCATATTACTTATGACGCGTTCGCATAATCTGGCCTGGCCAAAATCACTCAACGATATAATAAGGGTATTTTTCGCAATCTTCTCTTATATCAAAAAGGCACAAATCCCTGCATGATTTAGAGTTTTTTTGTCCGTTGTGGATGGAAAGAAGTATAAAGTGCTCGCTTTCCGAAATTTCGATAGATTTATATTTATCACATGAAACTTCAAAAAATTATAGTATAAGACTAAAGGAAAAAATAGCATATTTATTATAAACTAGCCGAAGTCCCGTGGAAGAATCCACTGTATTTCTTTTTTAGCCCATGTCACAGACACACATCATCAAATACTAAACAACACAGCAGTGCGAATTTTACAATCTGTCTTATGCAATGATCACAACCTAAATGTGAAATACACACGTAAGCGTAACCAGCGTCTTCCGTGACCTACAATCACCCACATAATATATTGAGACTTTTCGATTTTTGAAAAAAAAAAATTCACAAACTCGCACCACAAGTTTTCTCAAACTCGACGTACTGCCTCCAGGCTCACGGAACTTCAGCTTTAGGGTCTTAGGAAATTCTGAATTCAACTAGTGAAACCGAAAAGTTCACTAGATCGAAGCCTTACAGTGCTGCTATAGGCTAATTATAGCTTTTTACATGTTTAAACCGTCTCAGTTGGAAAAATGGACATTTGCGTCAACGGCCATTTCTGTTTTTTTGATAGAATTTCTAGTTTGTCTCAAAGATTATGTGGATGGTTGTAGCTACGCATTTGGCTTGTTAAAATATCCCTACAATATGCTATTTATATTTTTGCAAAAGCTGTAATTTTGGCTTAACATCTTTTAAAAAAACTGCACGCTATTGTGCCAAAGAGGTTTATATTTTGTATACAAGCAATTCATGATTCAAAAACTATACAAATGAAACTAATAACGAAAGAAAGTAAGCTAATCCATTTTCATACAACCGCGTACGTGACTGGAATGCTTGAGTAACTGAGAAAATTAATCCTTATTTGCAGTTTTGGTGATGCAAAACATGTTTGCTTATAACTCGATTTATTAAGGTTTTTTTCGCAAATTTACCTACAATTCGCAAATTTACCTACAATTCGCAAATTTACCTACAATTCGCAAATTTACCTACAATTCGCAAATTTACCTACAATTCGCAAATTTACCTACAATTCGCAAATTTACCTACAATTCGCAAATTTACCTACAATTCGCGTTATGATGAAACAAAACGTTTGTAGTGTGTTGTTTACAAAGTTTTAAATTAGGTATTGTTGATTTTTTTGCCTTCTATTATTGAAGATTCATTTACAGAAAGAGTAATTCAGGGCTTAAATTACTACCAAATACTTGCCTGAATTTAAATAAACGAAGCAAAATACATACCTCGTTTGGTAACCGCACATATTTGTGAAATTGGTTTCGTTCTTAATTGTGAGCCAAAAAAATTGAAGCTCCAGTACTGAAATGCTACTGCCAACAATGTTGAGACTTTGCGTTTTCGTAAAATTCACATATTTTTATGGCAAATAAGGCGTATGATAAGATAGAAATATCATTTCACTAATAATCAGATTTCCTCGGTATTTTTTTTCGCCACTTTTATAAAACAAAACACAACAAAAAGAAAAGAAACCCCAAAAAACCCAAAAACCCGCGAAACTGCAAAACAAACAGCTAAATATGTTGTTATGCGCATAAACATAAAAAGGTGCGAGATAATGCGCTTTATTCGTGTTATTACTAACATCTGGAATAAATGTCATCCTATGTCGCGTGCACCTTTTTTGTACTTCCTGGCTGGCTCTCGATCGCAATTTCATCCAGTTTGCTATTAAAATTTGTCTTTTGTGAAGACGACATATTGAGACTAAATTTACAGCTTCTTTCTCTTTTTTTATGTTCTTTTTGGGTTTGTTTTCCTATTTCCTTCCTAAATTGAATGCTCTAATGCTTTAAAATGCTCTATACTTTCAACTGGCGATCACAAACATTGTTTCTGCCTCAAGTACCGTATATTGTCCAATTTAACGTATCCTTTAATTTATGCTAATAGACCATTATTCCTAAAATAGGACTATTTTATCGCTTCTAGTTATAAACGCGAGATTCACTTAAGGAATTTAGATTTTCCGCTAAGTTAGCTCGATTAGGGTCAAATTTTCCTGTAACTATAGTGCTAACTGGTTTCGTTTAATAAAAAAATTAACCATTTTACAATTCTCAAATTATTCCTTCTTAACAATCCAAAATAGCAATATATATACTCGATAATACAAGCGCTTCTTGTGTAGGACTTGTAAAACGCTAATATTGTAGAAAAAGAGTGTGTTTCCTCGTGTTGTGTTGGATGTTATCATATAAAAAAGTGGAGATTGTGGATTACTAAAGTTGGATCAAAGTTAACTACTATAAATTATCTCTTTCGTAATCAACAAAAGAATTACACTAATTAATATATGGTTCATCTTGACAAGTGCATTTTCATTAAGCGTCCACCTGTTATGAAAATAGAGTATCCAATAATTTATGTTTATTAATTTTATCCACTATTGGTTTTCATAGACTTGTAGATTATATAGTCTATATGAAATATTAATGTGACGATGCGTCAAACTTATGTGTCCTAAAAATTACTCAAAAAACAACAATCTCTAAAAATGACAATTTGCCAATATTCTATCAATAAAGCCTACTTTACCTGTAAGAAAAGAAAAAGAAATTTAGTAGAAAATAATTGAGTTTTACATGTTCTTTATTTATGTATTCAAAAAAGAAGACCGACAAACCTTATAAACGCATAGCATATCCAAAGAATTTCGAAAATTTGTGAACTCGCGAAAGTTTCTCTCTTAAATTTTGAAGGTGAGAGATGAAAAAAGTGGCATTTCTTTTTGGAACAGTAACAAATATACAGGCACAATACTTTAGCAAAAATTAATTATTATTTTTAGAAATATTTTAGAGCAAGTGTACCTGTCACCGACCTAGCACTTTGTTGTCCCTAATTGTAAAAATTAGATGCCAGTGTTCGGGTGTCATTTTATGTCAGTCAAATTGACAGAAGTAAAACTTCAAACCGTTGTGAAATGTCCATGTAAATTCTTTACACCGAAGTCAGATGTGATTTTCTATCAGTACGCACGCAATAAAAGTCACGACTACAAAGATTTGACCCTTTACGGGCTACCCTCACAGTTAAATTTAACCGAAAATAAAACATGCAAGCAGTACCACCTTTCACTGTGGTGTAGAATTTTATTTTGCCTGAATGTTTCTTTTAGTCTCATGTAGACAGCTTCTTATTTTAACGTTGGTGAAAATGACCTTGACCAGATTCTGGTATTTTGTTTTCCTGATTACTTTACTAAAGGTCAAAGCAATTAAACTTTTTGTTTAAAAATGCCTATTAACTGGAGTCACGTAATAATATTACAAGAACGATTATAGAAATAAATGGATATTAATTACCATTCACCAGTTTATGACAAAATTCATACCTCCACATTCCATCAATTTTACTTTCACTGCTGCCTTCTCCCTAGTGTTCAGGAAATACGTGACTATGTGGAATAACAGGTTTTGTTTCATGAGGCTATATAAGAAGAATCCGTTGGACCAAAAAGTCACTTGAGTCAAGAGTTAGAAGTACGAAGCGAAGGCTAAAGGTAAGTCACTTGTTTATCTGTTTAGACGAATGAAGTTAGTTGTACATTTTTATACACAGGTGAAAGTGTTCAAAAATCTTCTTACCAAAGGAAAGGAATTGGTACTTAAAAGCTGATCGAATAAAACAATTCTTTTATTATTTGATTACACATATTGTATCTTTGGTTTATTGTTTACTGATGCAAAGAACTTGTAAATCTTAATCGCAAATTTTTCCCCTGTTTAAGAACATCTCTATTAAATCGTTTTCATTCATAATTACATAGCGAAGTGGACAATTTATCAAAATTAACATTTAATTCGTGGTTTATATAAACGAAATATTATCTCGTCCCACGGACTCTAATTCTTCACTTATCTTACTACCACTAACAAAAAGCTAAATTAAATCAGCCTTTAGAAATTTACAACATCTTTATCTTTCGCGTTTTCTCTTTTTCGAAAGGCTTTGCATAGTAAAAATTATTACTTGGAAATGAAACTTAAATAGCAAATCAGTGGAATTCTTTAATAATCACACAACTCCGCAGAGTCCACGACATCTCAAAACATCTTATTGAAGAGCATCATTTTTATGGAGAGTTGAGAAAACAAAGAATAGAGTTCCAAATCACTTTCAGATATGTCACATTCGGGAGAGTTATTTTAAAGCCGTAAATGTCATCTCTGTAGAAGTGGTATTACTTGATAACAATGGGCATAAAGGAGCTATATAGTTGTATATGTATTTTTTATCTTACTTCTTTAAAATAGTCAATAAAAATTTACATTTACAGTTAGTAATTGATTAATGTGGCTGTTTTTTTTAGATTGTTATCCCAAAATAAAGTGGCTAGGTTAGTTGGCTATTCATTCTTTGTTGTCAAATGTATCATGGTCACCACGCATCAATACCGTTCTAACCGTTTGTTTTGTTAGTTTAATTTTTAACCTGCCATTATATTTTTGGGCTCAGCTTTTCCCGCGCTTCATGTTCTGTTTAGCCAATTGAAGAGGCTTTTTGACAAATGATTTGATATGAACTGAGTCATCTTGAAGTGTAGCAGGAAAATAAGTAAAATAAGCACAATAGAGGCAACGTATTCCGTTTTTTATTACTTAACATTCAAAATATAATTTTTAAAATCCACTAACTCAAGCAAAAACCACACACAAGTCAAACCTTCTGTAATTAATACATCGTTTTAGTTTTTCTAGCCACCCTTCTCGTCACTGTTGATATTTCCTATCAATACGTCAATATTGACCGAGATAAATACAGCAGGGATGGTATTATCTCCAATGGTAACGAACAAGAAGACTTGCGTAAACATGAAAATAACGCAAATGAATATAAAACTTACTTCAATTTTGAAAATGAAAAAGAAGATGTAGAAATCCTTAGAAGCGACGAAGCTCCTCCAGCAATCATTGAAAAAGATTCACCAGCGGCACCTGAAGATGAAGAGGGGTTTGATGAGAATGACATATCAGTAAATGAAGAGCCATTCGTGTTACGTAAGTACAACAAAACAGAACGTATTTTTATAGACAATGAGTCTAATTCGCATCGAAGATTATATAAGGATATGTTTATTAGATTTGATTTTTGATTTTTAAGTTTTAACACATAATCGGATTCATTTCTATACCCAATGCAATTTAGAAAATGGAGACCATATTGGCCATGGTGATATTTTGTTCAGGAAAGGGGAAGAAGAAGCTGTATTCGGAAGAAAAACAAGTGGTGATGGAGAGTCAGACGAGCAAGCTAGAGATGGCGAAAGGGATCTTAATAAGAGATGGCCAATGCCTGTTCCCTATCAAATTGAAGGAAGTTTAGGTAGAAACAAATTTACATTCTTTGAACCCGTACCGAGCAATCTCATATTTTATGAATGCTATAATTGTTCTTAGTTGTGTATGGAAATTAAAAATACTCGACTATACTAAATTCTTGTCGCGTTGTAAAATTTAAAGTGAACATGTTTTTTTAGGCTCCAGTGCTAGATCTGCAATTTCACAGGCCATGGCTGAGATACAATTAAAAACCTGCATCAGATTTCGTCAAAAGCTATCTGGAGATAATGACTACATTTCATTTTTTAAACATAAGAATCTGTAAGTTCTTTTTTAGGTTGAAAAGTAAACCTATACATTAGTATTTAGTATCTTTGGTTGAAACTAAAACCATGATCAGGGTTTAAGTGTGAAGAATTTTAGAATATTATAACACAATTACACAATTGTGAACTTCATAACATATTTAACTTTTTTATCAGCTGCTGGAGTAAAGTTGGAAAATACGGTGGCAAACAACATGTATCTATAGGAGAGGAATGTGAACATAAAAATATCGCCATTCACGAAGTAAGTATCATTCAACACATTTCTTGCTGAACTTAGGTTTTCATCAGAAATAACGAACTATATTACTTCTTTACTTAGATCATGCACGCTTTAGGTTTCTGGCATGAACAATCAAGACCAGATCGAGACAACTACGTCACCATTCATACAAAGAATATTGAATCAAGTCAGTACAAATGTGGTGTTTATTGGGTTGTTGTTTCAATAATTTCTCTAATGTTTTCTAACATTTGATAACGCAACAAAGAAGTACTGAGATAAGCAAATATATACTACTACAATTTTAGTCTTTTTAAAGTGTAATGCAACAAGATAAAGTTTGCCACTCTTGAAAGGCTATTATAGAAGTAATTACTGTTATATCTTCAAAAAACCAAGGCCAAAAAGTGCAAGGAAAACTTTAGTGCTGGATATACCATATTGAATTTAATTTACTTTGTGTATATAGAGAAAGAACATAATTTTGAAAAGAAGTCAGACATCAACGCCACAACATTCGGTTTTCCTTACGATTATGTATCCACGATGCATTACAAGAAGTAAGTTGATTAAAAAGTTAAAACTGTATCTGTCTCCACTACGTATAAATTGACACTAACAGCCTTTTTATGTTCATACCAGATACCTCTTTTCGAAGAACTCACTTCCCACTATTACAGCAAAGAACAATCCAGATCAAGAACTCGGTCGATGCTCATCATGTGACATGTCAATCATCGACGCCGACCAATTAAATGCTATGTACTGCTCAGCTGTTCAATCGTATGTTAATCGTGACATGTTGAGAACGCAAATGGAACGCTTACTGGCTGGACATGCTGAACAATCGAATGATGATTTCAGATATGACGTTCTGAATTTTTTGAAAAAGGTTCACCCGAGTTACAACTTTATGGTCAACGCTTATAACGCTGTTTCTGGCAGCGATGCACACTACTTCCGTGGCTACTGCGAACATGTTTTTCGATCATACAACAAAAATTTGGTGGTTTGTTATTCCAGAAAAACATCCATGGTTCCCTCGGCTGCAAAACAATCCGAGATTGTTTCAGCCACACTGGCTACCATTGTTAACAAGGTATACGTTATTACAATTAAACTTATTTTCTATGTATTGCTGCATATTATTTATATTAAGATAATAGATATTAAGATATTATATTAATATTAAAATTTTTTTTTTTTAATTTTTGTTATTGAGTTTATATAACATTAACATTTTAGAACTGCGACGCAAAATGGGCATGCGATATTGCATGGAAAAAAGCCACGTCTTACGGATATCCAATTGCTGGTATTGAAGTTGTGAGATTCGGTTGTGGATTTAGATCAACTTGGAACGGTCCTGTGCATTCCAAAAATTACAAATGTCACAAATGTAGCGGATGGTGGGCACACAAGAAATGCAACAACAATCACGACTCAATCTTTGTGATTATGTTTGGATAAAGAAGTCGCTATTAATTAATGCACTTGTTCGTTACTCACCCGTCAAGGATTGTAATTCACAAACTTTCTTACCATAATGCATCGTTCCACTGGATTGGAACTTCGTTATTGTACTTTTCTTTTAGTAAGAAATATAAACTACACATTAGAACATGTTATTTTTTCTTTCCATATAAACCTACTGTAGCCCTTGTTTACACATTTGCTTTTCTGTTTTCTTTAACAATAATTTTATTCTTCTTTTTAATCTCATACTAGTGCGAGAAAGGAAACGCACGAATCAATCTCTCTTATTGTGTGAGCCCTATCATTTAAAAGTTTAACATTGAAAAATTTAAATACTTTCACACGTTCGTGTTAGCCCTGTTCTGCTTTGATATCTACCTTAAGACATCCGGTTACTCGCTATTTTAGCCAACCTTAAGCGCAAACGGACCTAAATACAGCTTGTCTTATAAATAACAAACACTCTATAAAGGTATATAGGGTTATTTTTGACGACAATTACCTTTATGGAAGTTGGCTTGTGACAATTACGTTAATAGTTATTCATGAGCTGAATTCCCAAGAAATGAGTTAAAAATTCAAAAAAAATTTATCTGTGAATGTCTGTCAAATCAAGCATGGCCTTGCCCTTTGGATTTTTAAGGTGTCTCCTTTCAATAACTTTTATCTATTTTAATGTTAAAAATGAGTGGCTGGTGCTTTTAGAGTCTTCACCATTAATCGGCTCACCCGCGCATAGCGGTGAGAGTGAGCTGATTCTCTATCTATGCCTTGTTTGTTCGGCTTTGATTTTGATAAATTTTAAAGCTGTGTTAATCAAATTGTGAATAAGTTCATTATTTGACCATAAATAACACTTTTTCCATATATACTGAAGCAAGAAAAAGTAATGCAAAGCGTTATCCACCCCCTTAGGTTTTAAAAATGTTTAACGGGCTAACAGAACGGACTGTTGATTTTTAACTTTAGTGACTTCCACGAAGTCAATACTTCTAAACAAGGAGGTTTGTTGTAGTATTTTTTATTGTTTGCAATCTTATCTTATATTTGCGAAAGTCTGGGCTAGCAAAAAATTTAATTTTTAAGATAGATTCAGTTATTGAATCTTTTTAAATGGCATAAGATTGTAATTTTAATGTTTCGAATGATCGTTACGACATATCAGGTCAACAAGAAATGTCTCCTATTAATTTCTCAAGGTGGTTAATTTTTTTGCAAATCATCCATCCGTAAGCGCTGAAAGTGATTGATTAAAGGCGACTAAAAATGAGCTAGTTAGCTAGGAGGTAACTACTGCAAGTTCTTTGTGTTTTAATATGTTTTTTTTAGAAAAGAGTTATCAAAAGTCTTTATTGGGTGAATTGGTTTTATTTGGTATTTTTTTTAAAATTTGTTTGTAAACAGACGTGACACTTCAATATCCATACAATGCAATAAATTTGAAGCACAATTTAAAGGAAATTCAGTAATTTCCTGCTTGGCGTCTTTTGCCTTAGGTGGTGTAAACAGGGCTTTCAATAGAAACGCTTTTATGTGTGAATAACAAAAGAGTTCCGATATACATATTTGTCGCCTGACTAAAATTTTGCTTTATTTAACCCTATTCGGTCCGGGGTTTTTCGAACATACTATGACCGGGGGGGGGGGGGGGCGGAAACCTCCCCCCCCCCTCAATAACTTTTCATAGGGTTGTTCAAATTGAATCAAACTTGGCACACTTATAGTACGTCATAAAAGGAACAAAATGGCAGCAATAAATTTTTGCTTGCGTCAGCACATTTTCTGTGACGTCATCAGAAGCTTGAAAATTGTTAAAAATGCCACTATCTGCTTAAAATTTAATTACTTTTGTTCCAGAGCGAATTTTTGCATTCTGTTTAAAGTTTCTGAAAGCTAAATAAAAGTTATTCAACATATTTTCCGGTTTTTACGTGGATCGCATAAAGAATTGCCAAAAATTGCCCGAAAATCCGTTTTTTTTCGATTTTCGGGTAAAATCCGACAAAATCGGGAAATCGGATTAATCACGTGTCCAAATTATGCAAAATGATTGTTCCTAATAGATCAAAGTTGTATTGCAAGTTTCAAGTTCTAAGTGTAATCCTAACAGGAGTTATTAAATTTTCCCCATTATAAGGATTTCATAGAGATTTTTAGGGGTAGTTTCGAGTAATGGCCAATATCAAAGCCTCTGAAAGGTATGGGACCTAAAAATTTGGCATGCAGGTGTCTAATAGATAAATATTAAAACTCAGTAAGTTTCATAGCCATATAACATAGCAATAAGGAGTTATTAAAAAAAATCCGTCAGGGGGGGCGGAATCCGCCCCCCCCCCCCCGAACCGAATAGAGTTAAAGCATGCTTTAAATTAATATTAAGTTGGTTAATTTACCTTCAAACAAATTTCCTAAGGGGTTCGAAGCGATAAACTTGTCACTAAACGCCCAGGAAGAATTTTGGAGAAAAAATTAAACAGTTTAAGAAAAGTGAAGTGAACTTGTTAGATTTTTTCATATCGTTTGTTCGGTTAGTGGGATAAGATAACCTTGCGCGTGTACTATTATCTGTTCGCTGAATTAAACGGTTTGAAAAAGATAAAATATTTAGAAAGTTTTCACGAAGTGAACAAGACAAGATTTATAGTAAAAAAGTAGAACTCCGCTTCTCATTTTGTAGGCGTTGATTCTACAGCGGACACTGTTTGAAAACCGCTTAACCTACAGACTTTATTGAACCCATATTAGAAAAAGAGCAATTGTTATATTTTACCTTGGTGCAATGAGTAGCTGTTTATTCTCGTCCCCAGAGCTCTTTGAGATTAAAACCTCGAAACTTTTGAGGTTAATCTCAAAGAGCTCTGGGGTCGAGAATGGGTAGTTGTTATATGTTATGTATAAAAAAATTATTTTCCAACAGTTGAAAAATCCGAAAAAGTTTCAAAAATTACTTCGATCTTGTGAAAGTCAATGGATGCAGACTTGAACTACTAAGATAGCATTCTATGCATATTATTTTCTGTAAAATCCAAAACTACATGAGAAAAAAGTGCACAAAACAAAAATACGCCCCTTGATCAGAAACGGCAAATACGACGAAAAATCTAAAAAAATCTTTTTCGAAATGTCACCATCGGATTTCTAATTGTAAATAAAAGCTTGATGATCATTTCAGATGCAATTTTTTTGTCTCAAGTAAATTTTGGGATTTTTAAAGCAAAACTAGTAACCCAAAAAATTTAAAATAATAAAAAAAAATAATTTTAGTCGTCTGTAAAAAGAACATAATATATACACAGGTCTGAAAATATCAGAGGTCCATCATGACTTTCTGATGTTTTGTTTTATACATTTACTTCTAAAGTTCATTTTTACATTATTCACCTTCTTCTGATGAATCTGAGACATTGTGAGGATCAGTTGTTATGTCTTTGTAGGAGTGATATATCTTAAAGCAAGAAATCGCACACAACGGTACATTGCACCTGTGACATTCATAAGTCGTATCTTTTCGTATTTTCATCTTTTGACAGAGAACACCTTTCGATATCTTCCTGCCATCCGCTTGAATCTTTCGTGATATGAAATGCCTTTCGATAGGACGCAATGGGTTGTGTCCATCATTAGTGGGTTCTCCTCTACCATTTCTGTTAGTTCTTGGGCGATGAGATAGATGATACATCATAATCATTTTGACCAAGTTTTGTCGAAACATGAGTTGAATATCTTTCGGGAAAGCAAATTTAGTGGAATGTAAAGTGTATCGGCGCCAGTATAAAAAATGAAGCGATAAAGATACCCTGTACTGCTGTCGCAACACATATAAAACTTTACACCATACCGTTCTTTGTTGTTTGGCATGCAAACACGAAAAGGTAGACGACGTTTTTAGAGTGAAAAGCATTCATTTACGGCTACATGTTGCTCTGGCTCATTGTTTGTATAAAACGTTTGTGCTAGATCATTCAAAAGTGATGATAATTTACGCAAACTATCATCAGGATCTTCACCGTAAGATTCAACGAAGTGCAACATTTTTCGTATTTGTTCAAAAAGTCTCTAGTCTCTACGCATAACTCGACTAAAAATTGGTGTGCTAAATATGACACTCTTTGTCCAATACATGTGGTAATGTGGCTTTTGGACAATCCCCATTATACACGCAATACCAATGTACACCCACATCTCTTCAACAGAGCATGAAAGCACTACGTGACTTTTCATTCATCAGCGTTTGTATTTCTTGACGCTGTTTCATCAGCTCTGCATACATGTTTGTGTATTTTGCATTGCTTTTGCATTATATCGTGAGTAAGGAATGTCTTCGATACTGCTAGAGGACATTTGAATTCTTCTAGTATTGCTTTGACTCCAAGATCTTCTCTAAAGAAGGAATTCTCTATATGTCCTTGCGTTAACTATATCATCGTTGATTTCACGATTTTCGTCATCATTGACACTACTTTCACTACTACTACGGCCATCTACTGCACCAACAGCAAGTTGACCTAACACACCACCACGACCTAGTCCACGACCGCCACTTCTATGCGTACCACGATTTATTCCACCTCTGTGACGTAGAACAAGTACAGAAGCACAAAGCCTAGAAACTCCGCCACGAGTTCGCACTCTCTTTTTAGGAGGTGACGGAAAAGAAACCTTGGAAGGGGACGATAATCTGAAGCAATTTTATTTGCAGCATTATCTTGATGTGTCATTATAAACCTATTAAGCCTTTATTTTATTTTATTTCCCAATCTTCTGCGTTTACGCAATATGCATGAGAGCGAGATTCGCGACTACGGAATCCTTTTGCAAGTTTACTTAAATCCCAATGGACTTTATCATGAACCTATTACTTGCTATGCAAAAACAACAAGCCTCGACAATGCAACAGATATGCAGCTCTTTTAGTGCTTCCTTGACCGAATTAAAAAACCCTATTGACCTACTATTCTCAAATCTACCGAGGGTTCTCTCACAGGAATTTATCAGAGGTGCTTCTCCTCCTGAGGCTATTCACCACAGTGGAGACAATTCTCATGGTGGCTCGAGACAGTCATATATTACTGTAGATTCTAGGCACCATAGTGTAGACAGTGCTCCTGGTGGCTCTGGACTATCCTTTTCATATGCTGAGGCAGTAACTAGCAAGAAGAGGAGGCTAGATGAAAATTCTATCAGTACGTCAGCGTCAGATCATTTTGATAATATCCTGTGTGAGCAACTCTTGTTTGCATCTTCACCAACCATCCGTTCCTGTGTCAGAATGATTGACACTAGTATGCATCCTTTCCAGCTGTTCCATTGAGAGCTTTACAAAGGAAATTTTGACGCCAAAATTCAACTTTTCTTCTGGTCAAAATTGGCTATTCAGTGATGGCATGATGTATTTTCTTTTTTCAATCAAATTCATCACCTCCAAGTTAGTTTAGTACTGTTCTCCGATGCAACTTTGTTGGGACGGCGTGGGACAGGCGGAGTTGCCTAAATAGTGGGAAGCCGGAAAACATGCGACAACATATAAATACCTTGAAATTAAAGGTTGTCTTTTTAACATTGAAATCATTTTGGTAAAATTTTTGTTTGTATTTAAAAATATTTTTGAATGCATGACTTTTTCATTGTACTATTCACTAGAAGTCAGTCAGAAGACTGGTACAGTATTTCCATCATGATGCGGCCTGAAAGCGCAATCTATCTATCAAATATTTTTGACTGACAAGTACCACCCGACTGTTAAACCAGTATTGAAAGTTACGTGTAAAATTAAACGTCTTGAAGTGAATATACTTAAAAGTCATTGGAGAAGAATGAACTTATAGATTTTAAGCTTTATTGTTTTAAATTAGCTTGCCTTTTATCGTTATTAGCAGGGCAGAGAATACAGTGTTCATAGCATCATGGCTCCACATATGGACTTCTGTGTAGACATCCTAATCTGTCATACACCGTCCTAACTTAAATCTACAAGACCCAACATGCTTCAGTGTGCCCTTAGATATTTGTGCTCTTAGTTATAGAACCTTTCTTAACGATCCTGACTTATACCCTGTCAAATGTACTCAATGCTATCTAGGAAAGAGAGGGGATTGTCTCCTCGGCAAAATCTCGATTAACCATCGTAACCATCAGGTAACCGATTAATATTTTAAGTTTATCTAAAAGTAAATCCAGAAAATCAAATTTGAGAATAAATAAATAAAAGGCAATTCATTTCACAATAGATAGGGGATAACCACTGTCTTGATGATACTACTTTTTGCAGTACATATTAATTTCACAATAGATAGGGGATGACCACTGTCTTGATGATACTACTTTTTGCAGCACATATTAATTTCACAATAGATAGGGAATAACTACTGTCTTGATGATACTACTTTTTGCAGCACATATTAATTTCACAATAGATAGGGGATAACCACTCTCTTGATGATACTACTTTTTGCAGCACATATTAATTTCACAATAGATAGGGGATAACCACTGCCTTAATGATACTACTTTTTGCAGCACATATTAATTTCACAATAGATAGGGGATAACTACTGTCTTGATGATACTACTTTTTGCAGCACATATTAATTTCACAATAGATAGGGGACAACCACTGTCTTGATGATTATTACTTTTTGCAGCCACCACATTAATTTCCACAATAGATAGGCGATAACCACTGTCTTAATGATACTACCTTTTTGGCAGGCACATATTAATCTTCACGAATAGATTAGGGGATAACTACTGTCTTGATGGGATAGCTTCTTTTTGCAGGCACATATTTTAATTTCACACTAGATTAGGGGATAACCACTGTCTTAATGATTACTACTTTTTGCAGCCACATCATTAATTTCACAAGTAGATTAGGGGGACTAGACGTTACTGTGGTTGATGATACTACTTTTTTGGCAGCACATATTTAATTTCACAAGATAGGTAGTGACCATGAACCTGATAACCACTGGTCTTGATGATACTATTCTTTGCAGCACATATTAATTTCACAATAGATAGGGGATAACCACTGTCTTGATGTACTACTTTTTGCAGCACATATTAATTTCACAATAGATAGGGGATAACCACTGTCCTTGATGATACTATCTTTTGCAGCACATATTAATTTCACAATAGATAGGGGATAACACTGTCTTGATGATACTACTTTTGCAGCACATATTAATTCACAATAGAATAGGGGATAACCACTGTCTTGATGATACTACTTTGCAGACAATTATTTCCAATAGATAGGGATAACCACTGTTTTGATATACTACTTTTGCAGACATTTAATTTCACATAGATAGGGGATAACCACTGTCTTTGATGCTACTACTTTTTGCAGCACATATTATTTCACCATAGATAGGGGATAACCAGTCTCTGATGATACTACTTTTGCAGCACATATTAATTTAACATAGATAGGGGATAACCACTGCCTTAATGATCTACTTTTTGCAGCACATATTAATTTCACAATAGATAGGGATAACTATGTCTTGATGATACTACTTTTTGGCAGCACATATTAATTTCACAATAGATAGGGGACAACCACTGTCTTGATGATACTACTTTTTGCAGCACATATTAATTTCACAATAGATAGGGGATAACCACTGTCTTGATGATACTACTTTTTGCAGCACATATTAATTTCACAATAGATAGGGGATAACCACTGTCTTGATGATACTACTTTTTGCAGCACATATTAATTTCACAATAGATAGGGGATAACCACTGTCTTGATGATACTACTTTTTGCAGCACATATTAATTTCACAATAGATAGGGGATAACCACTGTCTTGATGATACTACTTTTTGCAGCACATATTAATTTCACAATAGATAGGGGATAACCACTGTCTTGATGATACTACTTTTTGCAGCACATATTAATTTCACAATAGATAGGGGATAACCACTGTCTTGATGATACTACTTTTTGCAGCACATATTAATTTCACAATAGATAGGGGATAACCACTGTCTTGATGATACTACTTTTTGCAGCACATATTAATTTCACAATAGATAGGGGATAACCACTGTCTTGATGATACTACTTTTTGCAGTACATATTAATTTCACAATAGATAGGGGATAACCACTGTCTTGATGATACTACTTTTTGCAGCACATATTAATTTCACAATAGATAGGGGATAACCACTGTCTTGATGATACTACTTTTTGCAGCACATATTAATTTCACAATAGATAGGGGATAACCACTGTCTTGATGATACTACTTTTTTGCAGCACATATTAATTTCACAATAGATAGGGGATAACCACTGTCTTGATGATACTACTTTTTGCAGCACATATTAATTTCACAATAGATAGGGGATAACCACTGTCTTGATGATACTACTTTTTGCAAGCACATATTAATTTCACAATAGATAGGGGATAACCACTGTCTTGATGATACTACTTTTTTGCAGCACATATTAATTTCACAATAGATAGGGGATAACCACTGTTCTTGATGATACTACTTTTTGCAGCACATATTAATTTCACAATAGATAGGGGATAACCACTGTCTTGATGATACTACTTTTTGCAGCACATATTAATTTCACAATAGATAGGGGATAACCACTGTCTTGATGATACTACTTTTTGCAGCACATATTAATTTCACATAGATAGGGGATAACCACTGTCTTTGATGATACTACTTTTTGCAGCACATATTAATTCACAATAGATAGGGGATAACCCACTGTTGTTGATGATACTACTTTTTGCAGTACATATTAATTTCACAATAGATAGGGGCATAACCACTGTCTTGATGATACTACTTTTGCAGCACATATTAATTTCACAATAGATAGGGGATAACCACTGTCTTGATGGTACTACTTTTGCAGCACATATTAATTTCACAATAGAATAGGGGATAACCACTGTCTTGATGATACTACTTTTTGCAGTACATATTAATTTCACAATAGATAGGGGATAACCACTGTCTTGATGATACTACTTTTTGCAGCACATATTAATTTCACAATAGATAGGGGATAACCACTGTCTTGATGATACTACTTTTTGCAGCACATATTAATTTCACAATAGATAGGGGATAACCACTGTCTTGATGATACTACTTTTTGCAGCACATATTAATTTCACAATAGATAGGGGATAACCACTGTCTTGATGATACTACTTTTTGCAGTACATATTAATTTCACAATAGATAGGGGATAACCACTGTCTTGATGATACTACTTTTTGCAGCACATATTAATTTCACAATAGATAGGGGATAACCACTGTCTTGATGATACTACTTTTTGCAGCACATATTAATTTCACAATAGATAGGGGATAACCACTGTCTTGATGATACTACTTTTTGCAGCACATATTAATTTCACAATAGATAGGGGATAACCACTGTCTTGATGGTACTACTTTTTGCAGCACATATTAATTTCACAATAGATAGGGGATAACCACTGTCTTGATGATACTACTTTTTGCAGCACATATTAATTTCACAATAGATAGGGGATAACCACTGTCTTGATGATACTACTTTTTGCAGCACATATTAATTTCACAATAGATAGGGGATAACCACTGTCTTGATGATACTACTTTTTGCAGCACATATTAATTTCACAATAGATAGGGGATAACCACTGTCTTGATGATACTACTTTTTGCAGTACATATTAATTTCACAATAGATAGGGGATAACCACTGTCTTGATGATACTACTTTTTGCAGCACATATTAATTTCACAATAGATAGGGGATAACCACTGTCTTGATGATACTACTTTTTGCAGCACATATTAATTTCACAATAGATAGGGGATAACCACTGTCTTGATGATACTACTTTTTGCAGTACATATTAATTTCACAATAGATAGGGGATAACCACTGTCTTGATTATAACTACTTTTTGCAGCACATATTAATTTCACAATAGATAGGGGATAACCACTGTCTTGATGATACTACTTTTTGCAGCACATATTAATTTCACAATAGATAGGGGATAACCACTGTCTTGATGATACTACTTTTTGCAGCACATATTAATTTCACAATAGATAGGGGATAACCACTGTCTTGATGATACTACTTTTTGCAGCACATATTAATTTCACAATAGATAGGGGATAACCACTGTCTTGATGATACTACTTTTTGCAGCACATATTAATTTCACAATAGATAGGGGATAACCACTGTCTTGATGATACTACTTTTTGCAGCACATATTAATTTCACAATAGATAGGGGATAACCACTGTCTTGATGATACTACTTTTTTTCAGCGCATATTAATTTCACAAGAGATAGGGGATAACCACTGTCTTGATGATACTACTTTTTGCAGCACATATTAATTTCACAATAGATAGGGGATAACCACTGTCTTGATGATACTACTTTTTGCAGCACATATTAATTTCACAATAGATAGGGGATAACCACTGTCTTGATGATACTACTTTTTGCAGCACATATTAATTTCACAATAGATAGGGGATAACCACTGTCTTGATGATACTACTTTTTGCAGCACATATTAATTTCACAATAGATAGGGGATAACCACTGTCTTGATGATACTACTTTTTGCAGCACATATTAATTTCACAATAGATAGGGGATAACCACTGTCTTGATGATACTACTTTTTGCAGCACATATTAATTTCACAATAGATAGGGGATAACCACTGTCTTGATGATACTACTTTTTGCAGTACATATTAATTTCACAATAGATAGGGGATAACCACTGTCTTGATGATACTACTTTTTGCAGCACATATTAATTTCACAATAGATAGGGGATAACCACTGTCTTGATGATACTACTTTTTGCAGCACATATTAATTTCACAATAGATAGGGGATAACCACTGTCTTGATGATACTACTTTTTGCAGCACATATTAATTTCACAATAGATAGGGGATAACCACTGTCTTGATGATACTACTTTTTGCAGCACATATTAATTTCACAATAGATAGGGGATAACCACTGTCTTGATGATACTACTTTTGCAGTACATATTAATTTCACAATAGATAGGGGATAACCACTGTCTTGATGATACTACTTTTTGCAGCACATATTAATTTCACAATAGATAGGGGATAACCACTGTCTTGATGATACTACTTTTTGCAGTACATATTAATTTCACAATAGATAGGGGATAACCACTGTCTTGATGATACTACTTTTTGCAGTACATATTAATTTCACAATAGATAGGGGATAACCACTGTCTTGATGATACTACTTTTTGCAGCACATATTAATTTCACAATAGATAGGGGATAACCACTGTCTTGATGATACTACTTTTTGCAGCACATATTAATTTCACAATAGATAGGGGATAACCACTGTCTTGATGATACTACTTTTTGCAGCACATATTAATTTCACAATAGATAGGGGATAACCACTGTCTTGATGATACTACTTTTTGCAGTACATATTAATTTCACAATAGATAGGGGATAACCACTGTCTTGATGATACTACTTTTTGCAGCACATATTAATTTCACAATAGATAGGGGATAACCACTGTCTTGATGATACTACTTTTTGCAGCACATATTATTTCACAATAGATAGGGGATAACCACTGTCTTGATGATACTACTTTTTGCAGTACATATTAATTTCACAATAGATAGGGGATAACCACTGTCTTGATGATACTACTTTTTGCAGCACATATTAATTTCACAATAGATAGGGGATAACCACTGTCTTGATGATACTACTTTTTGCAGCACATATTAATTTCACAATAGATAGGGGATAACCACTGTGTTGATGATACTACTTTTTGCAATACATATTAATTTCACAATAGATAGGGGATAACCACTGTCTTGATGCTACTACTTTTTGCAGCACATATTAATTTCACAATAGATAGGGGATAACCACTGTCTTGATGATACTACTTTTGCAGCACATATTAATTTCACAATAGATAGGGGATAACCACTGTCTTGATGATACTACTTTTTGCAGCACATATTAATTTCACAATAGATAGGGGATAACCACTGTCTTGATGATACTACTTTTTGCAGCACATATTAATTTCACAATAGATAGGGGATAACCACTGTCTTGATGATACTACTTTTTGCAGTACATATTAATTTCACAATAGATAGGGGATAACCACTGTCTTGATGATACTACTTTTTGCAGCACATATTAATTTCACAATAGATAGGGGATAACCACTGTCTTGATGATACTACTTTTTGCAGCACATATTAATTTCACAATAGATAGGGGATAACCACTGTCTTGATGATACTACTTTTTGCAGCACATATTAATTTCACAATAGATAGGGGATAACCACTGTCTTGATGATACTACTTTTTGCAGCACATATTAATTTCACAATAGATAGGGGATAACCACTGTCTTGATGATACTACTTTTTGCAGCACATATTAATTTCACAATAGATAGGGGATAACCACTGTCTTGATGATACTACTTTTTGCAGCACATATTAATTTCACAATAGATAGGGGATAACCACTGTCTTGATGATACTACTTTTGCAGCACATATTAATTCACATAGATAGGGATAACCACTGTCTTGATGGTAACTACTTTTGCAGCACATATTAATTTCACATAGATAGGGGATAACCACTGTCTTGATGATACTACTTTTTGCAGTACATATTAATTTCACAATAGATAGGGGATAACCACTGTCTTGATGGTACTACTTTTTGCAGTACATATTAATTTCACAATAGATAGGGGATAACCACTGTCTTGATGATACTACTTTTTGCAGCACATATTAATTTCACAATAGATAGGGGATAACCACTGTCTTGATGGTACTACTTTTTGCAGCACAGATTAATTTCACAATAGATAGGGGATAACCACTGTCTTGATGATACTACTTTTTGCAGCACATATTAATTTCACAATAGATAGGGGATAACCACTGTCTTGATGATACTACTTTTTGCAGCACAATATTAATTTCACAATAGATAGGGGATAACCACTGTCTTGATGATACTACTTTTTGGCAGCACATATTAATTTCACAATAGATAGGGATAACCACTGTCTTGATGATACTACTTTTTGCAGTACATATTAATTTCACAATAGATAGGGGATAACCACTGTCTTGATGATACTACTTTTTGCAGCACATATTAATTTCACAATAGATAGGGGATAACCACTGTCTTGATGATACTACTTTTTGCAGCACATATTAATTTCACAATAGATAGGGGATAACCACTGTCTTGATGATACTACTTTTTGCAGTACATATTAATTTCACAATAGATAGGGGATAACCACTGTCTTGATGATACTACTTTTTGCAGCACATATTAATTTCACAATAGATAGGGGATAACCACTGTCTTGATGATACTACTTTTTGCAGCACATATTAATTTCACAATAGATAGGGGATAACCACTGTCTTGATGATACTACTTTTTGCAGTACATATTAATTTCACAATAGATAGGGGATAACCACTGTCTTGATGATACTACTTTTTGCAGCACATATTAATTTCACAATAGATAGGGGATAACCACTGTCTTGATGATACTACTTTTTGCAGCACATATTAATTTCACAATAGATAGGGGATAACCACTGTCTTGATGATACTACTTTTTGCAGCACATATTAATTTCACAATAGATAGGGGATAACCACTGTCTTGATGATACTACTTTTGCAGCACATATTAATTTCACAATAGATAGGGGATAACCACTGTCTTGATGATACTACTTTTTGCAGTACATATTAATTTCACAATAGATAGGGGATAACCACTGTCTTGATGATACTACTTTTTGCAGCACATATTAATTTCACAATAGATAGGGGATAACACTGTCTTGATGATACTACTTTTTGCAGTACATATTAATTTCACAATAGATAGGGATAACCACTGTCTTGATGATACTACCTTTTTGCAGCACATATTAATTTCACAATAGATAGGGGATAACACTGTCTTGATGATACTACTTTTTGCAGTACATATTAATTTCACAATAGATAGGGGATAACCACTGTCTTGATGATACTACTTTTTGCAGCACATATTAATTTCACAATAGATAGGGGATAACCACTGTCTTGATGATACTACTTTTTGCAGTACATATTAATTTCACAATAGATAGGGGATAACCACTGTCTTGATGATACTACTTTTTGCAGCACATATTAATTTCACAATAGATAGGGGATAACCACTGTCTTGATGATACTACTTTTTGCAGCACATATTAATTTCACAATAGATAGGGATAACCACTGTCTTGATGATACTACTTTTTGCAGCACATATTAATTTCACAATAGATAGGGGATAACACTGTCTTGATGATACTACTTTTGCAGTACATATTAATTTCACAATAGATAGGGGATAACCACTGTCTTGATGATACTACTTTTTGCAGCACATATTAATTTCACAATAGATAGGGGATAACCACTGTCTTGATGATACTACTTTTTGCAGCACATATTAATTTCACAATAGATAGGGGATAACCACTGTCTTGATGATACTACTTTTTGCAGTACATATTAATTTCACAATAGATAGGGGATAACCACTGTCTTGATGATACTACTTTTTGCAGCACATATTAATTTCACAATAGATAGGGGATAACCACTGTCTTGATGATACTACTTTTTGCAGCACATATTAATTTCACAATAGATAGGGGATAACCACTGTCTTGATGATACTACTTTTGCAGTACATATTAATTTCACAATAGATAGGGGATAACCACTGTCTTGATGATACTACTTTTTGCAGCACATATTAATTTCACAATAGATAGGGGATAACCACTGTCTTGATGATACTACTTTTTGCAGCACATATTAATTTCACAATAGATAGGGGATAACCACTGTCTTGATGATACTACTTTTGCAGCACATATTAATTTCACAATAGATAGGGGATAACCACTGTCTTGATGATACTACTTTTGCAGCACATATTAATTTCACAATAGATAGGGGATAACCACTGTCTTGATGATACTACTTTTTGCAGCACATATTAATTTCACAATAGATAGGGGATAACCACTGTCTTGATGGTACTACTTTTTGCAGTACATATTAATTTCACAATAGATAGGGGATAACCACTGTCTTGATGATACTACTTTTTGCAGTACATATTAATTTCACAATAGATAGGGGATAACCACTGTCTTGATGATACTACTTTTTGCAGCACATATTAATTTCACAATAGATAGGGGATAACCACTGTCTTGATGATACTACTTTTTGCAGTACATATTAATTTCACAATAGATAGGGGATAACCACTGTCTTGATGATACTACTTTTTGCAGCACATATTAATTTCACAATAGATAGGGGATAACCACTGTCTTGATGATACTACTTTTTGCAGCACATATTAATTTCACAATAGATAGGGGATAACCACTGTCTTGATGATACTACTTTTTGCAGCACATATTAATTTCACAATAGATAGGGGATAACCACTGTCTTGATGATACTACTTTTTGCAGCACATATTAATTTCACAATAGATAGGGGATAACCACTGTCTTGATGATACTACCTTTTGCAGTACATATTAATTTCACAATAGATAGGGGATAACCACTGTCTTGATGATACTACTTTTTGCAGTACATATTAATTTCACAATAGATAGGGGATAACCACTGTCTTGATGATACTACTTTTTGCAGCACATATTAATTTCACAATAGATAGGGGATAACCACTGTCTTGATGGATACTACTTTTTGCAGCACATATTAATTTCACAATAGATAGGGGATACCACTGTCTTGATGATACTACTTTTTGCAGCACAATATTAATTTCACAATAGATAGGGGATAACCACTGTCTTGATGATACTACTTTTTGCAGCACATATTAATTTCACAATAGATAGGGGATAACTACTGTCTTGATGATACTACTTTTTGCAGCACATATTAATTTCACAATAGATAGGGGATAACCACTGTGTTGATGATACTACTTTTTTGCAGTACATATTAATTTCACAATAGATAGGGGATAACCACTGTCTTGATGATACTACTTTTTGCAGCACATATTAATTTCACAATAGATAGGGGATAACCACTGTCTTGATGATACTACTTTTTGCAGCACATATTAATTTCACAATAGATAGGGGATAACCACTGTCTTGATGATACTACTTTTTGCAGTACATATTAATTTCACAATAGATAGGGGATAACCACTGTCTTGATGATACTACTTTTTGCAGTACATATTAATTTCACAATAGATAGGGGATAACCACTGTCTTGATGATACTACTTTTTGCAGCACATATTAATTTCACAATAGATAGGGGATAACCACTGTCTTGATGATACTACTTTTTGCAGCACATATTAATTTCACAATAGATAGGGGATAACCACTGTCTTGATGATACTACTTTTTGCAGCACATATTAATTTCACAATAGATAGGGGATAACCACTGTCTTGATGATACTACTTTTTGCAGCACATATTAATTTCACAATAGATAGGGGATAACCACTGTCTTGATGTACTACTTTTGCAGCATATTAATTTCACAATAGTAGGGGATCACTGTTTGATGATACTACTTTTTGCAGTACATATTAATTTCACAATAGATAGGGGATAACCACTGTCTTGATGTACTACTTTTGCAGTACATATTAATTTCACAATAGATAGGGGATAACCACTGTCTTGATGATACTACTTTTTGCAGCACATATTAATTTCACAATAGATAGGGGATAACCACTGTCTTGATGGTACTACTTTTTGCAGTACATATTTATTTCACAATAGATAGGGGATAACCACTGTGTTGATGATATTACTTTTTGCAGCACATATTAATTTCACAATAGATAGGGGATAACCACTGTCTTGATGGTACTACTTTTTGCAGTACATATTAATTTCACAATAGATAGGGGATAACCACTGTCTTGATGATACTACTTTTTGCAGCACATATTAATTTCACAATAGATAGGGGATAACCACTGTCTTGATGGTACTACTTTTTGCAGTACATATTAATTTCACAATAGATAGGGGATAACCACTGTGTTGATGATACTACTTTTTGCAGCACATATTAATTTCACAATAGATAGGGGATAACCACTGTCTTGATGGTACTACTTTTTGCAGCACATCTTAATTTCACAATAGATAGGGGATAACCACTGTCTTGATGATACTACTTTTTGCAGTACATATTAATTTCACAATAGATAGGGGATAACCACTGTCTTGATGGTACTACTTTTTGC
Source organism: Hydractinia echinata (assembly GCA_030067915.1). Lineage (NCBI taxonomy): Eukaryota > Metazoa > Cnidaria > Hydrozoa > Anthoathecata > Hydractiniidae > Hydractinia > Hydractinia echinata. The sequence continues at coordinate 139,286 of JASGCC010000188.1, read as the reverse complement.
AGTACATATTAATTTCACAATAGATAGGGGATAACCACTTTCTTGATGATACTACTTTTTGCAGCACATATTAATTTCACAATAGATAGGGGATAACCACTGTCTTGATGATACTACTTTTTGCAGCACAGATTAATTTCACAATAGATAGGGGACAACCACTGTCTTGATGATACTACTTTTTGCAGCACATATTAATTTCACAATAGATAGGGGATAACCACTGTCTTGATGATACTACTTTTGCAGCACATATTAATTTCACAATAGATAGGGGATAACCACTGTCTTGATGGATACTACTTTTTGCAGTACATATTAATTTCACAATAGATAGGGGATAACCACTGTCTTGATGATAGTACTTTTTGCAGCACATATTAATTTCACAATAGATAGGGGATAACCACTGTCTTGATGATACTACTTTTTGCAGTACATATTAATTTCACAATAGATAGGGGATAACCACTGTCTTGATGATACTACTTTTTGCAGTACATATTAATTTCACAATAGATAGGGGATAACCACTGTCTTGATGGTACTACTTTTTGCAGTACATATTAATTTCACAATAGATAGGGGATAACCACTGTCTTGATGATAGTACTTTTTGCAGCACATATTAATTTCACAATAGATAGGGGATAACCACTGTCTTGATGGTACTACTTTTTGCAGTACATATTAATTTCACAATAGATAGGGGATAACCACTGTCTTGATGATAGTACTTTTTTGCAGCACATATTAATTTCACAATAGATAGGGGATAACCACTGGTCTTGATGGTACTACTTTTTGCAGTACATATTAATTTCACAATAGATAGGGGATAACCACTGTCTTGATGATACTACTTTTTGCAGCACATATTAATTTCACAATAGATAGGGGATAACCACTGTCTTGATGGTACTACTTTTTGCAGTACATATTAATTTCACAATAGATAGGGGATAACCACTGTCTTGATGATAACTTTTTGCAGCACATATTAATTTCACAATAGATAAGGGATAACCACTGTCTTGATAATACTACTTTTTGCAGCACATATTTTCGCAGATTAATTAAATTTCCCGTGTATTAATTTTTGCGAATGACGTAAAAATGTTGGCGAATGTGTTTGAAAGAAAAGCCTTTTCTTAATAAAACATTTTTATAGAACTACACTTTTAACGATTCTTCGTTCGGCCCTATTTTTCTCTTTGTGTGAATATAATTACGCTCTGTTCAACTCCGAGAGAAAATTTCACGAATTATAGCTATTTCCTGATTTTTTGCGCGCATTAATTTTTGTGACTAATATTTTAAAGAAAAGCGCGAAAATAAACACTTACAAAAATTTATAGTTAAGGTAAGTTCAACAATAGTTTAAAACGTGCACAGTGAGTAAACTTTATCGACATCACCATTACCCTGGCTTGATGAGGCGAAGGTTGTTACAAACACAACCTAGAATGGCGGCAAAGAATCCAGAGGGGCGATAATAAATCCAGAGGAGAGTTAGGGTAATAATGATATTAATCGGATATTCTAACATTTATATATTTCGAGCCCTCTACAAAAAAACGTAAAACTAAATGTGAGAAACACTAAGTTTATGATGGTTAAGTGAGCTCTTCATCATTATTCGAGGAATTGAGGATTTAAAACAAAAGTTTTAAAAAGTGTTGAAAAAAACATTAGGCTATAATCACGTGGTCAACCATTTTTTTATACATTATTGTCTCCAAATAGCGGACATTATTGGCGCAAAAAAAGTGATCGCTAATTGGAGCTGTTCGCCTTTTGGAAGTAAAAATAATTATTCCTTTTTTCTTCTGTATTCTTCTTTCTCACTCGTCGTCTTCAGCTTCCTCTTCTTCGATTTCAGATTTCGATTTCGCGGGATTCACTATCGCATAAGTCCGTCGTAAGTGTTGAAGCTAAAAACAAGATATTTCTGCAGTGTGTCCAAATGTTTTACGTCTATTTCATTTTGGTTCCTTGATTTTTTTGCATGATTGTTCTACCATTATATGTAAAAATAATCATAAAAGTATGATGTCACCTTCTAATATAGTCAGGACCAATTTTCGGTTAGGGTAAAAAGTTTTTTTTGATATTTTTCGTATCGTAAAAACGCTATAAAACATTTCATTGAAGTTGATTTAAATTCATGTTTTAAATTGGGCGAGTAACTGTTTACCTTAGCTAGACATGGAGGATACAAATAGAGGCGAGCGAGACGAGCCTATGATTCTATTGTTATTAAAAAGAATACAGAATTCGAATAGATATCAATAGCTACGAAATAAGGCAGTTCTCCTCCTCTATTTCTATTCTCCTAGACTAGACAGGCAACAGACAATCACACTGGTTTCCAGCGCATTTTGTCTGTTTGATTATCAGCTCAAAAGGCAAGAGGCAAGAGACAATGGGGCCGAGTATGGACAGACAACAACCAAATTATTACCTGATGTGCTGAATAAAATGAAACAAAGAACTCTGTCCAGCCACCAGTTCGAACACGGATAAGATCATATTGTTCTGGATTCTTCATGGCTGCTCTATACGTTGACTGATTGGCGCATGTTACTAATATAAAACAGGAAAACAATCTTTGAATAAAAAATGGTTGACAACGCATAGTTTACTAGTAATATGGATATTAACAAAGAAGAAGAACCTTTGTGATAAAAGTAGTGATATTTGTATCATAAAGTTAAGGACGAATTTTTTTTGCAAATGACGTTTTGGAGAAAAGCTCGCAACTCACGTGTTATAAGATTTGCACCAATTGCTTTCTTGTGTCCCACCACGTCCGCATTCGCGTAGTTGGTCAAAAATTCAAGTTAAATTATCTTCTTTAGTGTCTTCGTCAATCACTAAATCAACTTCTGCACCGTTTGGATATCCTGTTTTGATTGCTTCAATATCCCAATATTTCATCAAACTATAAATGCAAGATGTTATTTTATGTTTTCGTAAACCATACCCAATATTTCATCTCTTTTATTTCTTTGTACTTTCATTTTTTTTCTGCATGGCCCAATTTATTGTTGCCCATCTTATGACAATACAAGTCAATTTTTGACTTCGGATTTAATTCAAATAAAAGAACTAAAAGCAATTAAGGGAAGATACATTAAGACTGATTTTCACTAAAACAAGAATGGTCAAATCAATCATCATCGCTCGATCGACCAGTTTTGTTTAAGAAGGAAACCCACTTTTTAGGTTTTTAAAGTTGTAAATTTCTATAACTAAAAATATTCTTTAACAAAAATTTTTAAATTTTGTTATTTATAATTTCATTGAAACTGTATATACAAATACTTACTCATAAATATCTTGATCGTTTCGTGGAGTGTCAGGAAGATCTTGCGGTATTGGTGCTGGGCTCATGTCTGAAGCTATCGGCTGGCCTAAGAATGCAAAATGTGGGAAAAGAAAGTAGGAGAATTGTATAGGTAAGTGCGTTCGGTTTAACTATACTCTCTTTTTGCGTAGCCTACCTTTTCTTCTGCCGTCAGCTGATGCAGCTAATCCTAGGCCCCATCCAACATAACCCTCAAATGTTCCAGATCCGAGCATAAATCTGATAAAATCAGCAGGGTTTTTGGTTCTGCCATACTTTTCATTCAGATTCTTCATGAGATCGTATAAGGGGTATTTATCCGACGTGGTAACTTCTTTGAAGGCTTCCACACATTCGTTTGAAAGCCATTCTGCAATATTCTTCAACTTTTGTGGTCGATAACTGGACAAGTATGTTTTATCAGAAGATTTTTCATCGTCATTCATTCCGAGTTTTGGTAAATTAAGAACAAACTCCCGTGCTAACTTCATATTTTCGGCTTTGATTGAATGACTTAACTCCCCATCCATGGGATCTTGAAGAGGTTCTTGTAAATCATACCCCCAATCTGACTTTAGTGCTCTCACAAGGGAGTCAAGTGTGATTATTGATTTCTCACCAAAACAGATTTCTTGGATGGCATAAAGCGAATTGACTGTATTGCTGAAAGAAATTAACATACAGGCAATGATTTTAATGGCTGCACCGCCATTATAGATATCCTTTCCATCCTCTAAACATCCATCTATCAAGCAAGATAACAACTGAGAAGAATACGCCTTGTAGATATTACCATAATTGCTGAGTAAGCCAGTCAACGCGTCATGAATTTGCAATCGAAGGTGCTTGCCAAATTGGTCCTTGATATCATCCAGACTCCTAATTTGATCAGATCCTGGTCTCAATTCCCTTGAGATAGTGTACCCTCTCATCCCTGCAGCACCAGCGTCGACCATCGTGGCACCACGGTTCAAAGTCATTTCCAAAACCGCAAGAAGAGGTACATAGCAGAATGAAAACTCGGACTTTCCAGGTATGATTGGTTCGTAGCACCCGTCACTAGAATAGTTAATGGCGTCTTTTAGTGATATGCCAGTAGAAACCAGTGCTGGTATTATTCGGTCATCATGTGGAAGGATAGGATGTGCTCCTCCACTTAAAATGGTTTTGGTTGCCTCTTTCAAAACGTCTGTATCCATTCCACTGTGCATTCTTAATGACAAGCAAGGTGCATTTAATGGTAACCGCCGAGCTGCCTTTAAACACAGTTTTGCTATTTCTATTCTTTTTATAGAAGGTGCTATCTTATTTCCATCCTTATCTGCTGTGTAGCCCCCTACTGTAGCTTGCTGAACCCACTGGTTTCCTCCGTCTCCTCTTGGAAATCTCCCGTCGCTTCTATAAGGCACAGCAATCGTACCTGCTGTATAGAGATCTAATCTTGTTTCTCTGTTAATCTGCGCCCGTTCTCCAACTTTTATCCAAAATGCATCAATGATATCTTGGCATTTATCTTTATTTTTTTCATCTTTTAAGTCATAGAATTCTTCGAGCATGACATCTAATCGTCCTATGGACACAGGTTCTGTGCACAGATGTTGACAAGCATGTAGTATGAAGAGAAGTTGGACAGCTTCATGAAAGTTAGTTGGTCTTCCTGTTGGATTTTCACTGTTACCACGGGCCAAATATTTCAGACGAGTAGCCATCTCTGACATATTATTGACGTCACACTTTAGCAAAACAAATTGTATATTGCTACTTTGGCCTTCTTTAGCTAAATGCTCTGCCAAAAGACCATAATTTTCGATGTACTTTTGTACACCAGTAAATGCAATGCTGCAACTTTGAAGGTATTTCTTCTTTTCCACCTGTCCATCTTGAATAGCTTTTTCTATCATGGATTCAAGTTCCTTTAAAAATCCTGGAACGCCTTTTTGGAGAATCCGTTGATAACCTGGAACAACGTGTCCATAACCGGATGCCTCATTGAGCTTTGCTGAATACGCCATGATGTTTTCGGCAGACATTTCTTTTGCAGATATATCCTTTTTAAAGTACGGCATAGCAATTTGTCCAATTCCTAAACCATAAGCAGGCATCTTTCCAGCAATCAGTTCCTTTGGATGGATTTGAAACAAGTCATTAACCTGACCATAATGATTCTTTAGTTTGGACTCCGTGAAATCGCTTGTGGTAAACACATGCTCGAGGGTCAACCTTACCGCCCATGCCCTGCGTAACACCAACGATTCCGAAACGATCCCAGATATACCAAGGGTAGAGTCTTTTTCCTTTATGAAATCCTCTAAATGTGGTATTGGCTCACATACTTTTTTCTTGAACCATGTCGTCTCCCATTGTTCAAACATTGATTTCACAAGAATCAACACCCTGTCTGACAGCGGGTCGGGATAAGGAACGTAATCAGAAGTAATATCTTTCGCTTTTCCCATTCTGTTAAGGTATTCCTTGTGATTATAAAACAAGTAATTATTGTTCTTTGGTTTCACGTTCCAATGTCTTAGTAATAACTGATGATCAGGGTACCTTCCAATTGATAAATCGCTGTCAAATTCTTTCATAGCAGGAATGTAATAGAAGGCACCATCCAAAGGATTTATGGTAGATATCAGTAGATCATTAGTGACCGATTCTTTAGGGCCTGATATATTTTCCAAAATTTTCTTGATATAAGTAGTTGATTTACCAACAGACATATAAAATATACCATCCTCCTTGTTAGCTCCTCCAAATTCCAATGTCTTCTCATGCTGTCTTGTATAAGGCATTGATATTCGATGCAACTTGAAACATGAACGAGCATTGAGTGACTTTTCAGTCACATGAGCACACACAATGTGAGCTCGTGCAGATTTCCCAAGCAAGATTGTGTTATCTCTTTGCCGACCAATCATACGCGCAATATCGGAAGCGTTTTTCTGCCCCAAGATGTCCCAAGTAAATTCGAACTTCTGCTGCAGCATGTAGCTGCCACCAGGGTAGCCATTGACTCCTCCAATACATGCAGTAGATTCCTGCAATATGTTGGGATCTGTCTTGTTAGCTAGCCCATCCACATACACACCACTGATAACATCTTTTGAATCACATTTTTGCACACGCAGGGCTAGCTGGTTTCTTGACGTAATATCGGTTAGGGTGTCGTGAAATTGTTTGACTTTTCTAGCAAAACTTTTGTCTAATCCGCGGCTTGTGCGAACAACAATGCAGCAAACTCCTATAGAGAAAAATATGTTATATTGTTATATTTCACAGAAAATACAGTTCTTTTTTAAGAACAAATCAGAAGACACAAGAACAGACCAATGGCTTTGCACTTAAAACTTTCTTGAAAAATTTAAAGTCAAAGTTTTAGGAGAGCTGAGTTTAAAATTTTTGCATTTGTCAACTGTTTGAAGAACATGATTACTCATTTTGTTGGTTTCGAAAAGGTTTTATTTTGTTATTACAATGTTTAAAGCCCTTAGACATTGTTAGAAAAGCTGCATTGAAGGTCTATGACAATGCTTGCCTCGTTCACAGAAATAGCAAAGTTCCTGCAAAATATTCTTTGGGGCCGTTCAACAATTACGTAACACGAAAATCCAACATCTTTTACATTTACTTAGCGCACAAGATGACATTTTTTGTACTTTTGCATAAGTCCAGAGGCAAGAAACAAATTCAAGATGTAGATCATACACAAAATAACTAAAATATCCGTAACAAAATTGTTTTGAATTTGTTAAGTTCTGTGGTAAAACATTCACCGCAAGATATATTTCAGTGCAAAGAATATAGGAACCCTTTTTGCGTTCCAACATAGATTTCTTATGTAATTTAAGTACAGTTAAAATTAGCAATTGAAGCTTAATCCCGCGAAAAAACAAGTTTAACTAATATGAAAGACTTTTGAAAATGATGTAGAATTTTTTAATTATTTTTGGAAAAAGACAACTTTCAAGTTCTTTCATATAAAAATAACATGTTTTTTTTTGCGGGAGGTAAACTTTAAATAAAAGAAAAACAACTGCACTCTATCCTTAGCACTGGTTAAGTAAAAAACATACCATTCCCATTAATAAATTTTTGACTTTGAGGTAAAATGAAATGCGACTTCTCTCTCTGCTCTAACTTTCCCACAGATTTTTGCCAGCCACTAACACCTTTGTTCACTTCTTCCCATACTGCAGGATCAAAACCGACAACAACATTAAACTTTTGCGTCTCTCCTTTATTGTCTAGCCATGTTTGCTTTATAAGAGTTTTTAACTCTTCAACACCCTAATGGAAAAAAATTAATTCGTTTAAATTTCCGTTGCAGTAAAGTTGTTTCATTGTTTATACATAAATAGTCGTTTCGATAAACAAAAAAAATTTCTGCAAACGAGTGCAAGAAGAAAATATCTCAAATAAAGCCAGGACAAGAAAATGTCTTCGCAACGTTTCCATAATAACTGTTGCAACTTTTAATTCTGTGTGAGGCTGACTTTTACTTTTATTATATATTTCTTTCTTCACAACAATCTAGTTAAAAATCTAGTACACGAGGAAAGCAAGTCCAATTGACAAGTAACATGCCGTACGCGCTCATACGCCCATCCCACCCAAAATAAACACCTCTGGGCAGGCCTCCCGAAATACCAGCCCGCCCATTTCCACCTAACTGCGAATACTCATTCTTTCAGAGTATAAGTCTAAAAAACAGACATATAAGACCTAGGTGTTTTTCAGTTAAGAATGTACGGACATGTGATTGTATTTTATCGGAGAAAAAAACCGTGTTTGGGCTAGTCGAAAATTAATAGTCGGGAAAATTTTGTCACTGATGAATACAGTTATGCCTAAAGTTAATCTTAGGTATTGAGAAGAATGTATTTTCTGTGTATTTGTTTATTTGCTGTTAATTTTCTTCTTTGTTATCTCCCCTCACTTGTAGTCATCAAAGTTTATTAGTTCAGGATTCCAGTTATTCAGAAAAAATTAAGAGTCGAAGATTACGTTAGTCAGGAAAACTTTGGGCTCGAAAACGACGCTCAAAATTAGCCAATTTTACGATTTTTTTTTCGATACGGTATGTCTCGGCGGTCAGCCATGTTTGTGCTTCCTTTTACATCAGTTCCTTGTAGGGTGTATCAGTTACACACATCCAGTGAACTTGTAAATTAATTACACGAAACTGAGACAAGGAAATTGCGGTAATAAAAAGTTTACAAAAGTGTCACAAAAATGACACAAAAATGTAACAGGAAAAAAAGGATCATATTTTACCTAAAAGAGGAAGATTTGTTGATCATATTTCGAAAGAAGGTAATTGTATTTTAATTAACCCTTTATACATCAATTAAATGTTGTTTATAAAATCCTTGGTGTCTGTAGCCACAAGAATGGTCAGTTAACAAAGTGATGTAATCACACAAATTTATCATAAACCGCATTAAAAAAAAAAATATATATTTGCATCATCTTACACATTACTTTAATTAATGTAATTGCAAACACAGCTAAAAATCCTGGGAACGAAATTGTCCAAACTTAAATTTTCCTGTATATACAGTCTAGAGATCCGTGTTGTGTGTAAAGTTTTATTTTCTATCTAATCAGGAAAATAGTAAAGTTGAGATACTTTGCCATTTTTTTATTTTAGTTTCAAGATTGGTATTAGTTTTCTAAAATCTTGTTAAACATGTTTAGGGCCACTTACTTTTTAAATTTGACACTTTCTCTTTCTGTTTCATAGGTAACGAAGTCCAAAATGGATGATATTTTTTATCATGGGCTCTATTTTTGAATAGCGCATCTGGTTCAAGTTTGTTGACTCAAATAAAATTCGTTCCCACTTACAGGATTTCCGATCACAACGGTCAAAGCAATACTTCTTCATTGGGGGAATGGAAAACAGTCTAAGTTGGTCCGGGAAAATTTTAGCCACCGATGCATAGAATTAGTTCCTCCCGAATAAAGTTGGGTGCCAAACAATAAAAAAAATATCCAATTGTTTCGAGAAAAAATTTCGTTTTTGTTATCTTTCCCTCACCGTGAAAATTAAGGAACAAAATTGGAACGTATTTTAACAAAAAATAGGTCGCTAAAAAAGTTCTAAATTTTTAGTCAGGTTATAAAATTAGTGGGAGATTAAATTATTCGGGGTAAACTTTGACCTTTCAAAATTTACTTACATCGATTTTGTTCTTTTCAGTTGTGGTTCCGTCATCAAGTTCTTTCACTAGGAAAACAGTTCCAAATTTTGGTTGAGGGTAAAGAAGACCCTCCTGCATAAGAAATTCGGCTGCCATCCTTTCGCACCCTCTGCCAAGAGTTAAAGAAAGACATTTCCATAATATCTAAATTTATTTCAAGATTTGTAAAACTGGTTTCCACATGAGATCAACAATTATCGTCTTTGGATGAAATTTTGGTTATGAAAACTTTATATCAAACAAAGAATTTACAGTTATGAAGAAACACATAAAATATGCATAAGCTATGTGCAAATAATCAACTTCCTATGCTTTATGTGAATTGGAATTGTTATGTTGTTTTTAGTTTTTTATTTGGCGGGAATAAAAACCAGGCCTGTTTGTCTAATTACGAAACATTTTTTGGTCTTGTTAAAATCAACTTTGTTATTAACGAGTGTTTAGAGTATCGTATCATAAAAATGGTTGCACATTTTTATTGTCACGAATTATTCCGATAACTATTTTTGAAGGAATTGAATAAAATCATGTTAAAATCCAGTTATCGCGCCCTTTATAACTCACATGTCAATTTCTTCGTGTGGTTCTGGCAACAGTTTGAGTTGGCGGGAAATATATCTGGTGAAGACGGTGCAAGAGTCGCAAAAAACGTAGAGTACAAGGACCGATTCGAGTAGAAAACAAAGAAACAGCAGATATCTCCCTTCCTTCTAAAAGAAAAACTGAAAAAAAGCAGCGGGATTAGAACAAGAATAATGTCCTTGAGACATTCCTTGTAGAATACCATTTCCCATCTTGTTTGCCAATTTAATTTTATGTCACCATTGCCATTTCCCTTATGTATCTCATTTGCGAATTTCTTGGATACTTTCTCCAAAAACTAGTTTTTAAATAGATTACAAATTATTTTGGATGGTTTTGCAATTTAAAAGTAGTTCAGATAAATTCCCAGCACGCTGAATTTCCAGATAAATTCCCAGCACGCTGAATTTCCAGATAAATTCGGACACAAATAAAACTTTACTTTAAAACGTGACTATATTTTTAAAGAACGAAATCTAAACTAACATGTGCGAAAATATAAATACATAATAAGAGCAGCTAGAGGACTGGGGAAGATATAAACAAATATGGTAACCACATCCTAAGCTTCAAGCCAACCTCGTCCCCAGGGCATCTTGTATCTTTTCTGACCCCGGGACGGCGATACGAACATGGCCCTGGAGGAGGCCTCGTCACGTGACCCTCCAATACACAGTATTTCTGTGTGTAATATTTAATGAGATTTGTCTCAATTAACCAAAGTTTTATATATAACCTTGCAGAGCTAAGCGAGTTCGGCGTTTTACGTCACAGATACGTGCGGTGAGTTTGTTTTGATTCCTCTCATCGCAACACACAAACTGCTCGCATATTGCCCTTGATTGTTTTCTGAATGTATAATATAAACAATAATGTTATTTAGGCTGCTGTTTACTTGAAGAAATTCAAGCATTTTAGTTATGTGTATTTTACTGAATTGGTTGGCTAGCAAGCACTGGGCTGCAAAACTTGTAGCTAGGGGAAACTTGGAAATTGGTAAATGATTTGCCCATCTGACCATAGCACTTCGTTGGCTCTCTAAGGTGCAAATATGGCTACATAATTTTCAAATGATAGTGTCATTCTAGGTGCCTGACTAAAAGTAGCTAGGCAGAAATTTAACCTCATATTAACATTTACATTTTTTATTAATTTTGGCTGAACTTTAGAATTCTCATTTACTGTGAGTTCATATCTGTGTCTGCATTACTGCTTTTATATGATGACAAAGATTTTACTGTATGAATCCCAAAGTTGCTTTTTATTAATTTTTTGCACAAAATTTATCAGACTCACTGCTTGCAGTTATATTGGGTGAAAAAGGCTTCAAAAAAGTATTTACTTCAGAAGTCTTTTTTGCTTTTACATTTTGTGGCCTTAACATTTCCAAAAAGCCACCCATTACTGATAAATTCTGCTTTTTCTTTTCCTAATGACATGTTTTTAAAACGCCTTGCAGCTTTTTTATTTTTTACTCAACAAGCTTAAACATTTAATTTGCACACACAGATATACAAAAACAAGGTTTTTTCTGTTTAAAACATAAATAATCCAAAAATTTTATCAAAAGCATTATGCTGGTTTGAAAATTGAAATCGATGCTGCTGTTCAAAAATCGATTTTTTATTGATATATACATCTATTTATTGTTATCATTCTGCTTGGAACTGCTTGAAAAATATTTAAAATGCCAAACTAGCTAACCGTGAAGATTAATTCAGTATTCTCATAAGAGCATCCAATCACAAAAATATATTAGCAAAAAGATATTCCTTGCAACTAAATTTCTCGTTTACTGGCATAATTTTAGGTTGAATCTTATCTGACCTATTTCTGAGGTTAGAATAGCTTTTAAAACTTTCTGAACCTGCATCTTAGTCAAAATTGATATGCTGTCAAAAAAGGCCTCTGAAAAGGGCTTAATTCTGAAACTCAGAAAGTATGATGATAATAGAACTATTTTTTGGCTCAATTTCATTAAACCAATCTAAAACCATATCATACCAAATCTCAAGTCAATATTTTAATTTTTACTGAAGTTATGGGACGCTATATATACTTTATATATATACTCGGTTTAGACTTTTTTTGTTATTTTTTTATGTTTACTGCTTTGTAATTAGTATTAAAACTCTTGAGATAATATATCACAGTGGTGAACTGTTCAATATCTACCACTATCTTTAGTACATCCTGGATTTAACCATATGCCAGATTAAGCGCTCAATCAAAGTGTCACTTAAAATTTGATTGAGTTTGATTTTCTGAAATTTCCTTTATAGCGTGTTAAAAAAGGCCTAGTAAGAATCGTTTAAGAAAATCTTCCTACCTTTTGCTCTTCCTCAAAATGGCTGTGTAAATTTTTTATGTCTCGTGTAAAATTATATTTTATCGGATTGGTTTAAAAGTACTCCATAACAAGTTTCAAGTCAATAATTTTATTTTTTTACCGAAGCTATTGCACTTTGAATTTTCTTGAATTAGGCCGGGTAAATGCGCAGTCAATGATAAAATGGCTCCGACAGTTAACCTACTGGCTTTTTATATTTTTTATGGTAACCAAAGCATATAAAGTAATAAAACATGCCCACTAATAACAACATGATATAATTTAAAACGTAATGATACATATATTTTGTAAAAAAAACATTTTCGATATTTTGTGCAAAATTATTTTGTCTATAAAGGACATGGGCGGCAATTTTATGCAACATCATTCTTTGCATAAATCTGCAAATTAAACCTGGCCACTTAGAAGCAAGTTGAGTTTCTTTCTTTTGTTCTTATCTTGATAGTTTGCTAGGTATAGTGTGCTAGCTAGCTACTTTTCTAGCTTTATTAAACTTTCCCAGCTATTGAAATATTGTCATGTAAGCAGTATTACTTTATGATGTCTTATTTTATACTCTCATTGCTTAGTAATGCATTTTATTAAATTTTTCACTTTGAAAAAAACTTGATACTGATACACTTCCTCCGCCATTTTAATACGAACAGCTTCCTCCTGTTCGTCACAGACTCGCCGCCTCGCCAAAATGTTTTGTATGACGCAATAATTATGTGACATATCCGCGCCAATCAGGTTTCATATCGGACCAGCATCCTCCAGGGCCATGTTCGTATCGCCGTCCCGGGGTCAGAAGAGATACAAGATGCCCTGGGGACGAGGTTGGCTTCAAACGTCTTTCAATTGTATTCAAATGTTCCTTAGCTTTACTTTTCTTGGATGATTTCTGAAGTAGAAGTTTGTTCATTACCATTATAGTCTTAAAAACTACGTTCTTCTGTAGTAAATCACCAACCACCATGTATTCATAAGTCTTGAAACTTCATCTATGCTTTACCAACTCCACTAGTTGATGTAGCAAGAAAACATTCTCAAACAGACTCAAAGTTATCTGTATCTGCAGGCTCAAAATCTATATTCGAAACAATAATCGCGTTTTTCTTCTTGCAGGATACGATTTGAGTCCTTTTCCAGTTTGCACACAAAGGTATAATCAGCAAGCCAACGCGAAGTCCTCTATTTTTTGTCAAAATGACGGCACAAAATAGACGCCAAAAATCAAACATTCTCCGTTACGGAAAAAAGACGCCCGCCATTTTTGAACTCATTATTTGCATTGGCCGTTAATTTTTTTTTATAAAAGTTGATATATATACTTCCCTTTCTAACCATACGAAAATTGCAGGCAGCTAAACATAAATATGAAAAGATAACCAAAAATAAAGCGTATTAGTTTGGTGGATTCAGCCAGAAAACGATTTTTTTTAATTTCTTAAAAAACACATAAAATTATATATTCGTACCAATGAATCCGAATAATAGTAGTTACAATATATCACATAAATGACAAAGCCATTATACGCTGAAGGATAATGAACATAATAAAGTTGACATTATTGAACATAACAAACTCATAAATTCTCTCAGCTGACAAGTCAGCTCATTTTATTTGAAATTTTGGGGCAAATCTACTTTTATTAATCTTATTTTTGTATTTTCTCTAACACAAAGTATTGCTGAGCGCAGTAAACAAAATGATAATTTCATTCGAAGCTAGTTTGTAACCTTACTTTGTTCCAGGTTTCTTTTTCCGCTACTTTACTTGACAGGTAGATAAAATGTTCTGTTTGTCGACTCAGTCCTCAATATGGTGTGAAAATCAAGGGTGTGAATAATCCGTGTTCTATTTCTAGCACTCTTTGTCCATATGCACGTTTCTTGATGTTTTCATTTTGATTTGGTTGCATTAGGTAGTTTCTGATTGAGGTGTGTCAAATCGATTGGGTTAAAAAGCATAACGTCAAAAAATACTTGATGACTTTGTTGCCAGAATCCCCTAACGCTAATGTCGAGTTTAGCTTCGTCTGTGGAGTTTTCAGAATTGCTCAATTTCTGTCCAGTCAGCGGTTGTAAATGTGGTTCTGTTTTTACATCATTGAAAATCTTTTCAGATTCATTCGCCAAATTAGCTATCACTTAATTCATCGTGACGTTGATGAATATAGCCACCCTTGACACATGACATCGCATGATCGTACGTAAAGCGTTTTCTACATGCACAAATTGTAGAAACTTCAAATCCCACCGATATCTCATCCGTATGGCATCATAAAACTCTCTTTTGTTAAGTGCATAATTCTCAGATTTCAATGAAAGTGCTGACAACCCACTTGAAACCTTTCCTCGTCGCCAAATCATTTGCTCGGTGTTGTTCAATCGTCATGTGTTGACGTTAAATACCGTTAAAAAATTGTCCGTTGTCTTCGGAAGCCTTCACGTAACAAAAGTTTTCTTCTCTTATCCGTCACTCGGTACGTTCCTGGCAGGATTCAATAATAAAGAGATGACATTTTCTTTGCAAGGTTTGATTCGTGGTTAAGGTAATGGCCAGTGTGACTGTGTTTCCGATACACTAAAACGCTTTTAAAATACATGCAACGCATATACTCAGATATGGAGTTATAAAGAGTTTTTCGGGCAATGCATAAACAAAAGCAGATAAGCTGAGATAGCAGATAGCAGATAAGCTGAGTGCATACATGCGTTGCAGTTTTATTTTATACATTTTTCTGTATGTATTGAAACTGAAATGGTACCATTCTTGCGTTTAACCAGTGTCAAGGAAAGTCATCTTGTTCAAGTTCAACACTGAATTTTATTTGGTGGATGGAGGCCGCTTCATGAAACTCTTGTAGATAAGTTTTTCTGAGTATTGTGAATACATCGTCAACGAATCTTGTCAAACCTTTAGCTGCCTGTCTCATCCGAGGAATGCGGTTGTCTCCGAAGGTTCAAAGCTTTCACCGTAAAGTTTGATCAAGCGAATCAGCACAACTGTAATTCACATCTTATTAAGCGTCTTAAAAACCATCCATTTGGACTCGACGTTGGAGAGTTTACATTTCAGATAATTCAATTGAATAAAGCTTTAGTGATTGGTTATTTGCTGAGTTTATCCCCTCAGCGTATGCTCGATCGTCACTGTTGAACCAATCAGATTAGTGTATTTACATGCGTAACCAAACTTCTGTTGCAGTATTTTTTATTTTCATAAAAACTCTAAAATAGAGGCGCCGTCGGACTTTGAATGGATATGCAAAGACAAGTACATTAGATTCCCGGTAACTCGAACACCACAAGTTAACTCGAACTTTTATTAGCTCGAACTGTTGTCTACGGTCCCTTGGACATTTCTTAGTAATTACTTACAAAAACTACTCGTTCACTGAACCCCGGATAACTCGAACATTCGTTTTGTCGAACCATTTCTTGGTCCCCTGAAGTTAATTTCTTCGGATAACTCGAACTTTTTAGTGTCTAAGTAGAAAATAAATGTTCAAAAAAAGAATACTGGTATGTAATGTAGCCAGAAATTTCGAAAAAGTTGTTCTTAAATGGTTCACTTTATAAAGGAGCCAAAATGTTCCTTTTGATGGCAATAAGAACTATCAACAAGGTTAAGCCAAACCGACATACGAAATTTCTTTCAGTGAAAACTTATTAGATTGTAACAACAGTCTGAAGAAAAAATCGCCTTAACTCGAACTAATTTCTCATTTTTGTCTTAGTTCAAATCAAACGGGAGCTTCGCTTAAGTCGAACATTCGTTAAGTCGAACTGTTTTCTCTGGTCCCTTGGAGGTTAGAGTTACGAGTTAACTGTACGTTAGGTTGAAATCTTTTAAAGTTAAATAGTTAGTTTCTCATTCTGCTGGTTGTCGAGAGGACCAATGGTGCACAAGAATTTTTATTTTTACCTCAGTTATACAGCTAAGGCTCGAATTCCTCATTCTCTATTTTTATGTCAATTTCGTCAGGGCTTAGCGTTCTGTGTTTAAAGCCAAGACATCACGATGGAACGTTCTAATCTTCTTTTCGTTGCGAGAGCCAAACGCCAGTAAGAAACTTTGCATTCCTTTGCTATTCCACCATTGCTTGAGAAAACAAGCAGAAAAAAGTTACATATTTTGATTCTATTATAATATTGGCGTTTATTCTCCTGATATTTACAAACGTTGTGAGACCGCTCAACCAAAACCAATTGGCTTTTACGTCAACTCTTGCACCATCTCGTCTATTTGCTGTCTTTACTTCAAACGCCTCACCAGATAAATCGTTTAATACTGGTTCAGTCTCTATATCCTTGCAAACATCACTCAACAACTTTGTCGTTAGATTTCGAAGATCGTTGTGACGCTGCGTAACAGAATCGCCTTGTTTACAAGACATTGAATGCTGACAATCATATTTTTCTCCACAGGCACATCGAGTCGGAAGATTCTGAAGTTGCTAGCCATATGTCAGCCCCAAATCCGTTCTTCGTTAACGTATAAGGCAAACGCAAACTTCAAACAAAGGCAACGTTGTCAATCAATTAGAGCTGCCAGATTTCTAATTGATCAGAAGTAACTTTCTTTGCTGATCACTCATCTTCTCCTTGATGCGTTGCGACTTTTCATCGTAAGCCTCTCTTCTTTCCCTTCTAATTTCGTTCTTTTTGGTATTTAAATCATGACCATCGAAAACATCACCAGGAGTTCTCTAATGTACCACATCATTTAATGTGCCACATCATTTAATGTACCACATCATTTGATGTACCACATCATTTAATGTACCACATCATTTAATGTACCACATCATTTGATGTACCACATCATTTGATGTGGCACATCAAACACATAACCTTCAGTCACACGTCTAGATGCAGCACACTCAATACACGTCACAACATTCAAAATCTCAATTTTCAATCCACCCAATCTAATTGGAAGAGCGAACAATCGTCGATCAATGTCCGAACACATATGACCACCGGTGATAGCTGGTATTAATTCATCTCGCAAAACATCTACAACAGGTTGAAGATATCAGACATATCAGTGACATACAATATGTATATTTTCCTTTGTAATCTTGCGTGTATGCTGTATAGGCTACATGGAGAGCTACCTCAGCAAACTATGGCAAAAATTTTAATTCAATGACCTATCTATTAAGCAGAATTAACATACTCTTTCTTATAATCAGCATTACCTACATTGCTTCAAGATGACGTTGAAAACGTGAGGTAACCTGGATTCTCGTTCCACCAAACATCTCCTTCGCAATTTCTAGATATTTTTCTTTCACAACGAGGTGACTTTTAGCAGGTTTCGAACGGTTCCCATACTTTCGACTACTTTCTACAAACGTTCCCACACCAGTCAAATCATCTGCAATTGCCACCATTCGCGCCCCATTCTCTAGCGCAATCAATGTATTCAAAAAAGGAACAATCCCTAATGCATAAGTAGCCATCGCCGTTGGGTCTCCCTGTGTAGTTTCTTCTTTCGATCGAATTTTTATTCCCCTAATGAAGAGCAAACGAGCAGGGACGTTGTAGCAATTGTAAATTAAAGTATGCAACGTTGGACATATGGATTGAATATTGTGTAAAAAAACTTTACGATTTACCGAGTTGAAAGCATTATCAACATCAACAAGAAACATCACTTTCAAACCATCATCTTGAAAATATCGTACCCTCTATAAACAGCTGCTTCACAACCACCCTCCTGACCTGCACACAACTGCACCTTCCGATTCACGTATATCCTCTTTGAGAATCCTTATAGCTACTTTTTCAGCTATTTTATCGACACTTCGCCATCCCCAATAGGTCTGAGTACTGGATTCTTTTCTAAAGGTATCAACGACAAATAGAATACACCTTTCCCAAATTTCATAAATTATAATAATTATGACGTCATCCAAAAATTTATAATGGTTCTGTGCTCTTCAAATAAGGATATTCAGATAGAATATTAAATTATCATGACAAAAATGAAGTTTTGGTTGGATTTTATTTAGATTTGAAGAAATTAATTATTTTGAAAACGAGGCTATTCTTGGAAAGCTCGTCTATATGAAATGAAGGGTGTGGCCGTAACTTTCAGTTCGGAATTGAGGCACTTAACGAACGAAGAAATATTAACGAAATTACGTAATTTGTTCTACCTTTTGCTAATGAACTTAGGGATAAGAATCTTTTTTAGTATCGACCCCTTTAATTGATTTTGGCATAAATAGGAAATTCGGGAAAGGTCTATTACCATTCCCCTCCGATTCAACTTTTTCCGTGTACAATTTTTTGATCACACAAGCAAAAGCCCTTACGCAAATCAGTACTAACTTTCCTAAATTTGTTTGAAGCAAAGATTCGGTGCCAATTCTGGTATCGATGCAGATGGCATCCATACCAGAAGGACCCACCTTTTGTTCTAATCGCAGTTTGTTTTATCACGCCCCGTCAATCTCTTTAAACCATATTGTATAGACTTGTCATTAAAATAAATTCGTCAGCTTCTTGCGCGTTTTTAATGCAATAAATTCAATGTTCGTTGATCGCGCGGTAAGATATGTTGACATGTTGTTAGTTAATAATTTCAATGCTCCATTGGCATTCCCTTTGCCCACGTAGAAAATTGTCTCGAATTCTCAGAAATGTTTTTGTTACCCTTACATTGTTACCCTTAGTTCTCAGTCTACCCTTAATCGGTTCTGCTTCTCGCACTAGTTCACAAATTTCTCCCTTTTCCCAAAGATCAAGTCTTCGTAGCAACGCTTTAATATGAACTTGTGTTTTCGACGATTTGCTTGGCTTCTGAAGGAGTAGCTCAGCATCACATTAAATCGCTTTCATTGCCACCGTAGAACGTTGGGAGTTGTTGTACCAACCATTAATAAGTTTTGTTATTTCACTTATAGTCCCAGCTGTGCCAGTTGGTAGCGTGAACATGTTTTTTCTCCAAAACACAATCTTTTCTATTTCAGGCGAATTCGTGTCGAAATTCGCTTGCGTTTTTTCGAGTGTTTTTGTTAGCAGATTGGTTCGAATGAGCCTCGACATTGTTATCAATCTTTTGAAGGCATGTTCGCAAATGCTGATTCTTACAACGATAAGTGTCAAATTTTGCTTGTTACACGATGTACTTCTAAATTTGCTCCTTCCATCAATCTTATATTTTTAGTATCATCCTTTTCCATATTGACATCAGGTTTTTCACATCTATCGAAATTGAGTCGTATCGTCGATTTCACATTTTACGACGTAAAGCAATTTGATTTGCGTCATGCTCGGCCCCAGTACCTTTTTCACCGTGTTCGCTAATCAAAAAGCGCAGCGCCGTTAAGAAGCAAATAGTCCTGGGGACAAGGTTGAATTTGCGTGATAAAATTAAAGAACTCTTGAAACATCAATTTTTCCATTAACGAAAATCCAAGAACTCTTGAAACGTCAATTTTTTCATTAACGAAAAAATGTCCGCCATGTTAGAATGTCATTGCAGATATTGCATATGGGATACCTTTTAATATTTGCGAGCTACATTTGTATTTTTTTTGAATCTCTTAACGCCCGATTTACTGAAATAAGTTAGCACACTCCATCGCTGGCGTACAGGGTCTATATACAATATCGGGTTTATTGTCCCTTTCTCTGTTCCCAACCTCGTCCCCAGGGGCTTTTGCCTTTTTGACATCGAGACCGGCGGCGAAAAAACTTGTTTAGCCGTCAAGTAAGCGCTAGCGGCTTTGACATTGGCAACAAACCCTGGGGACGAGGATGCTCTCTTCCTTTCTTGTTTCTTTCATTTTGTCTCTTTATTTAATGTATTTCTTCACCTCACCGAAATAGCTAACCATTCCTTTTGTTTTATCAACTCTTATATTCACACCACTTTTCTGCTTTATTCTGGCGCACTTCATTATATGCCACACACTCTCATCCTCCCCACGAAACAAACAGTTTTATTTCTTCCCAAATAATTTCCAACATCCCACATCCTTAGCTTCGTTCCCATTATTTTCCCCACTTTTGTAACTCCACTTTTGTTCATATACTCCTGTTTCCAAAATCTCTGTCCCCTCACGTACTCCATTTTACCCATTTTCTTTTTTTGCTTCTTCTTCTTACTCTCCTTGTATATTGACGTCATATCAACTTCACAATGTGAAACACAAAACACTGAAACATTTGGAAAGATGACAGTATGAAAATAAAAAGTTGAAATTACGAGACGACACAATATTGAAACCCTAAATATTGATTTAACATGGCTTACTTTGTGCGCTAGATGCGCACTCAGAAAACGAAAAAATAAACTCTGGGAACGAGGTTGTTCAAATCAAATCATGTTCTCCTCCGCCCGTGTTAAATATAGTTCAAAATTTTAATGATGTCACCGATCAAATATAGTTTATTTCTCGGAAAAGAGGCTGTTGCTGATATAAACAAATACACGTTGGTGATTCTGACGTTCTTGCGCTCGTTGGCTATCATTTTGCCAAATTTGCATTTTTGATACAAATAGCAACTTTATATAAGACACAGTTCAGAATTACTTGTAACTCTGTAGAGAAAGAAAAAGGTACACTTTTTATAATATATAGAGAAATTTAACAGTTGGCTCTTTTGCGCATATCATAATATCATATCAACAATTCAACAATGAGGGAAAATAAATTAGAACAAGAACAACGTCAGAATATTTCTGTAGATAATCTTACGACAAATAAAACGAAGGAAGATAAGGATGTGTTGGAAAATGCTCTTGACTTTTTATCGAGGATATACAAAACCAAAATAAATATATTATCTGGCGCTGGCACTACCAGAGAAAATAGCTATGCAAATGTATTATTGGATGTTATTAACGAGGAGCCTTTTTCCAGGAAAACATTATATCATGATTTACCAGTAAGTTTTTATCACCAGTTATTAGCTAGCTAGTTTTTCGTATTCAATATAGGGGATAATATAGCTAATTATAGGGGATGAAAGCTTTTCCACAGGCATCCATCTTTTTTTCGAAAAAGTCTGTTAAGCATAACGAAAGTTGATATTTATAGAAACATTGGCTTTGATATAAACTTTGAAGTCTTACTGGTACTAACTTCCACAAACAATTGTATTTGTGACATTGACATTGCTGTGTTAGATAACATATAGATAATTGTCACGGAAAAATGATTTATTGTTAGCCATATATAGACAAGATGTGATCATGTGATTATGTTAAATGGGACTGGAACTCTAAGTACAGTAGTGAAAGTGTTGTGTATGGTAGGACAGATCTCAGGTGTGAGCATCGTCAGACCGTTACCAGCTAACACATCACAAGGATGACTATTTTAAATATTGGTTCACTAAGAGAGCAGATGAGGTAGTTAAAATGTTAGAACATAGATCTGTTAATATGTGTTGTGATCAGGAAGGCAGGTGGAAAGGAGATTCAGTAAGATTTGCAGAAGGTAGGGAGGCAAGGGATAACCTTTTTTGGATTCATTGTTCTGCGGCTTTAGCCAGCAGAACTTTAGAATAAGCTGTTTTTTATCATCTTTTTTTATGACACTAGTGAAGCTACCGAGTGGTACCAGTCTAAACGTACGGAATTTTTTCAGAGTCGTTGAGTATTGTAAGAAGAATTACTTTGTTAAAAGGTGGAGAAAATCGATTATTTTTCAACAAATATTTATTGGGCCTGGTTTGTTTCACCAAAACCAACTATATATATAATGTTTTCAATATTAATTTTTGCTAACTTTTACCTAAAGTTTTAGTGATCTGAAGCTTCGTAAAGAGTTTTACATAGTTAGCAATAGAGTTTTTGTTTTGTTGATTACGAAATTTAACCAGCCAGAATCCATGAAGAGAACTAAATATGTGTTTGTTTATTTATATATATGTTAAATATGTTGTATAACATATAAATATATTTTAAGTTGTTTAAACGTTGTGTTACAGGCATTGTTTATAAACTTGAACTCGTGTTTATGAAATTTCTGCCACTGTTGTTAAAATTTTGTGTACAAATGCAATTAGAGAAAAAGAAATTTTGATCTTCACAATTTTTAAAAAACCCAAAAAGTTAGAACAAAAGAACAAGGAACTTTATATAAATAAAATATGCATCACTTTTGTGTCAGTTAATGCTCCACAGTGTGGACTTGTGAGGAAGACAAGGATAGGTTTTAATAGCAGTAACCATCAACGTTTGGAGACAGTGAGCTTGCCATTGTAGTCTGTGGTTATGTTAGGGAGTCATCTGAAGGTTATAGAGATGTGCATAGAGTATGTGGATTTGGGAGCAGAAATAAGGAAGGTGAGAGATTTCTTGAGTTTGGAATATCGATGAACATGGTGGTTTGCAACGCAACACTCAGTAAGAGACAGAGTAGGCTGATAAATATGTGTCAGGTGGTTGTCAGACAGATTATTTCCTAGTTTAAAGTAAGACAGGAAGGTGGTGGAGGATGTATTAAAGTCAGTATTTATAGCTATATGTTGCATCTGGGGAAAAAACGCAAGAAGTAAAGTATATAATTTATTCCAATAAGCCATGTCCATTAAAACGAAAATTACAGTATAGGTCTTATTTAGGGACTATTTTCATTCCAAAAAAGGCCTAAATAATGTTTTTATAATTTATTTTGGTAGGAACTATATTATATATTTATAACACTTTTTTGAAAAAAAATTAAAATTAATTTGCCTACATGTAGCTTTTTTTGCAGATCCTGCAACTAGTCTTATAATAAGCTATAGATTTGTGACTAAGGGTAATGTGATTAAACTTACCTCTATGTTCTACTGTAAAGTCTTTAAAAGTATCCCCTGAAATTGTTCTGTGTTTTAAAGTTTAATTTATGTTTTTGATTGGTTTAAAGCAAATTGTGATTTCATTAGCTAAATGTCATCATCATCATCATTCTCGGCTTAACGTCCGTTTTCCATGCTAGCATGGGTTGGACGGGGTATATTAATGACCCTCTTCCAATCTGATCTAGACTGTGTTAGATCTAAACTCAACTTCCTCTGTATCAAGTCTGTCCTTATAACCTCCTGCCAAGTCTTTCTCGGTCTGCCTCTGAGCTTTGCCCCAGGAACTATCAAGTCTCTACACTTTCTTACCCAATTATCCTCCTCCATTCTTTCCAAGTGCCCCAGCCAATTCAATCTTCTTATCTGGATAACATCTTTAATTCTACGGATACTTCTTAGCTCATCTGAACTCTTTCTGTCTCTCAGACTGGCGTTACACATCCACCTAACCATTCTCATATCATTCCTTTCTAAACGGTCAAGATCTTCCTGCTTCACTGCCCATGTCTCACTACCGTACAACATAACACTTCTTACACAGGCCTCATACAACCTACCTTTTACCTCAATTGACAAGACTCTGCTAGTCAACAAAGGAAGTAACTCTCTGAACTTTTTCCAAGCAGAACCTATCCTGCAAGTAACACTTCTTCCAACACCCCCTTCACTGCCCAACATATCACCTAAGTAACAGAAGTTCTCAACTATCTCTAACGAGCCACTGTTGTACATCATTAAAGCTGGAAATACTTCATTCTCTATAATCTCACCTTTGCAACGCTTGCATACAAACTGAATGTCAGCTCTTAACCTTCCACCAATACTACTGCACTTCTTATGTACCCAATGCTTGCAAGTCTGACAAAAAATTGAGTTACTACCAACCCCTTTCCTGCAAACTCCACAAGGCTACTTTCCAACTACAAGGTCACACTTGGCTGCAATGCTACTAATCATGACTTTAGACTTTGCTGTGTTCACCCTTAGCCCTTTCTCTTCTAGTCCTTTCTTCCACTTCTCAAACTTTTCAACTAATTCTTCCATCGACTCTGCTATGAGAACCAAATCATCTGCATACAATAACTCCCATGGACAACCTGTTCTGAACTCTGAAATGTGTTGTGCACTATTTCACTATTACACTAATATTGTCAAAAGAAGTATTTAGCAATAAGAAGTTCCTAAGGGAGCATCTGTAAAGTATATATACACTTAGGGGAGAGGTACAGGCTAAAAGTAAACAGGTGTATACAAGGAGGTGGAGGGCTTTGTAAGTGCGCATATGCACAATTCGACCATCCATATTTCCTTTTTTTGCACTGTGAGGTTTCAAAATCGTCTCCATTAATTCTGCTAAAAATAGTTGTACGTACACAAGGGAAGGGGTCAGAGCAAAAGTGTACAGTTAAAAATTTCAAAATATTGTATATCCATGTTTGTTATTTCATAATTTTATCTTGTTACTTGATTCATAGACTAACGTCCAACTGAATATCTTATCATTCCTGGATGTCAGAACACTGTGCAACATTTGTAAAGTATATGTCGTTCGTGGAATGACTTGGCAAACGATAAACTTTTGTGGGAGAAGAAATTAAGACATGATTCTTATGTTTGGCAACGAATAGACCATCTGTCACATCCACTGCTTCATCTGCAAACTAATCCAGAACTTTCATCCAAAGAAATGTATGTTTAAGCTACCTTTATTATCTTGTGTAGTTATCAACTTTAAAATCAGGTGTACTGGGTCCATATATGATCTTGCATTCCTTTACAAAAATGAGTTCCACAACTTGAAAGAAACAAAAAATTATTTTCATTGTTCTTTTCAATAAAAATTAATAAACTCAGGCAAATAACTATTCGTGAGCAAGTGACATGATATATTGTTTTGTTTTTTTAGATATTTAAAGTGCTGTCCTGAATCCAGACAACTGTCAAAAGCAAGTATCCAATTTCCAACACAAATACCTAATCTGAGTTACTTCTTTGGATTTTCTGTTCCTCGTATTGTAATGTTTGGATCAGGGTTAGATTCAAGTGGACTTGTCAAAAGAATATTATGGGATCAGCGGTCACCTTTTTCAGTGAAAGGAATGTTTCCTGGACAATTTGATGGTACGATTGTTCTACAATTTTACTGTTGTCATATATTGTAGTTTCACATCAGTGTGGTCATCTTGACATTGTTGTTATTTATTTAGGTATAGGATCGGGTGTGACTTTGCAACATGCTGGAGGTACTATGAATATGATCACTTTGTATGCATTACCAAGGTAAGCTTTTTTCATAAAAGATGTCTGAAATAATATTCACATTTTTTACATATCACGTTCAAATACAATTTAAGAGGCTACAGTAGACTTTTGTAACATCCCCTTTGAACCTGAAATTTAAATTTAACCAGGAAATATTTTTCTGAGATTTTTTTTTATTTATATTTACTATTCTCAGGCTGGTGGTTATTCCGGCGCAGTATCCTTACAAAACCTAGAAATTTAAGTCTCGGATTTTGTTTGTTCTTTTTCCGATCCTTATGAAAAATTTCGTGTATATATTTAAACCAGTCCTTAGTGAAAATTTAAAGTGAAATTTGGAATAAATGTTTTAAATTTTAGTTTTTAATGTTTCTAAGATTTGCAATGGCTAGAAGCGTGTCTATTGCGAGGTTTGGAATGTAGGCATATTTAGCACTGTTTGACGGTAATGTCTAATGCTGGTTTTCTTTTTCTAAAGAGCTGAAAGACAGCAACAACGTGGTGGAGAGCGCCGAAGCAAGTTATTAGTGGGCGAAGAAATATCACAACCTGTTAAAGAACTTTGTAACACTGTAGACGCGTTTATTTATGTTGTGAATACTTCGAATGAAGAAAGAGGTGAGAAAGCGTTCTCGTGTAAATTCTCGAGGCTTATGTTTGTTCTTTTATTTACGCAGCCACCTGAATCCTTCATATATGCCACACATCCCTTCATATATGCCACACATCCCTTTAGACTTATACGACAGCTATTTTTTATCCATATTCTCGTTGATATTATTTTTCTGTTCAAGGACTTTCTAACCAAGCAAAATGTCTTATTGTGAAAAGAATTAAAATAGAAAGAATATTCATGAAAACATAACATTATGCTTTCGTAGGCTCCACACAATCTAGTTTTGAAATTTTGATAGGGTTAGGTATATACTAGTTTTTTATATAAAAAGGTGTGATCCTTACTATTCTCTTTTTTTCACATATTCGGTAGAAATGTGAGTTTAGTTTTGTCTGCTTTCGTTAAAAAAATAAAAAAATTGTCAAGGGTTGAACCGAGACCAGAGCAGGGCGTTCACCTAGCGCCTGTTGTATGCTTGATGCTGCGCCTAAATCTCGTCCCCCTTTTTGGTGTTTTGGTTGCTGCGATCCTCGAAACTTGCATGTCACGTTTCAGCCTACTTCATAACTAGTTTTCAATCCTCCGCTATCTTGTAATGATTAGAATGTGTAATAAACCGGATGGTTTTTCTTGTTTGTGTTTTGAATCTTCCTGTACAATCTTGCGTTTAGAGGTGCAAAAATATTTACACGTGCTAGGTTTAATATATTCTAAGTATACTGCTCAATTGGGATTAATTCTCAGTAAATTCTCATGCTAATGTGGTTATAAAAAACATGTACACCTTGTTAACACAAATTCTACTAATATTGCACACATTCGCCTCCCAGGCCCAACATATCATACTTCTTCCATTGTAACACACGTTTCCATCACACATACATCCTTCACTTTTTGACATAAAACCATAATTACAAGACGAATAGTGATTATCATTATCCGTTTGCTATAATTTAGTTACTTTTGGCAGCGAAGAATTTCGTGCGATGATAGACGACCGATGGTTGCAGCCGAAGGTTCCGGTCCTTGTTTTATGTGTTGTACCGAATGCGACAATCAAATCCGTTTCTTCGTTAGAAGTGGCAAACAAATTGAATTTGTTGAGTCTCTCGAGACCTTGGCAGGTAGGGAAATTTTCGAACAAGATTGATTAAGAACAAGATTGATTAAGAACAAGATTAATTAAGAACAAGGTTAAATGTTTTTATCAAAGTATTATCTGTGGACACGTTTTTGATGGTCTTAATGACATTAATTGCTGTCTTCTATCTTTTTTATTAACTTTATATAATTAAGCAATGAGTTGACTGAAATGACCAGTGGTATTAGTTTGTCTATAAGAATTTGACACTATAATAGCAAAACAATCAAGCTTTACCCTTGTCCCGTGTAAAGTATTGGTAGGATATCAAGAATAGGTGTCTTTCATTTGACATTCTATTTTATTTTATTTTACACCACTTTCAACGTTTTCACATTTTAGGTTCGACAATGTCACATCAATTCTCTGTACGGTTTCATGCCTGGAGTGACGTGGTTAAATAAACACATTATGGGATTCTAAAGTATAACCTTTATCATCTTTGGATTCTAAAGTATAACTTTCAACATCCGGCTCCTTGGTGAGGATAGGATACAGTGGTGGTTGCTTCATATTTCCCTCTTACGCTGGAAGATCATAAAATACGTAGCCAACATTTATTTTTTGATTCGTACTTTTACTCTCCGTTTTGACGGTTAATGCAAAAGACCGAACCCATGGTAACCACCCGTAACTGATGATGTTATTAAGAAAGCATACGGTCGTCACTCAAACCTTTTTTCAGATTTCGGTTGCAGTGGACAAGATATGTGCGAATAAATATAAACATAATTTGTTATTAGAAGCTTGCGACTGGAGAAGCTCAGTTTTGTATCTCAGTAGTATGTTTATATAACACTGAAAAGTACTGTTGAAATGGAAACAACAAACAAAGATATTTCTTCAGTCAATTGTTGTTGTTTTTATAAGTATATCAATATAATTATATAAACTTATTCCAATCGCTTTGAAGGTGGTTTTTGTAAGAAAGAGTTTTAAAATTCTAAAAGATGCAAACTTTTTGTTCACTCGCTGTAGCTATCTTACGCAGAAAAGTGTTACAATAAATTTCTGGTGGCTTTGTGGTAGAGCGTTCGTCTCCAGTGCGGAAGGTCTGAGTCATGCCAGAGACTATAAAAGTGTGAATCGATCCTTTCTGATTCACGTACAGCATGAGAATAAGATTGACATCTTAGCTGGTTGTCTAGTTGAGCGCCTGTTATGCTTGCACGCCTTCCGTAGCTTAAATGGGAGCTTTAAAGCATTGTTTCCCTTCCCAGATAGCAAAAATCGCTCAACAGCCTACCGTCTATAAACCTTTTTACATGCTCATAGAGGAACAAATTTTTGTGCATCTTTTTTCACCGAATATATTCTTGTGCAAATACTTGTAAAATATTAAAGCGCAATTATAATTTAATGGTCAATATGCGCCTACGGTATTCCTCTTTAGTATTAAATCCACGTTTTATTGCCCTGATCGCTAGGACTTCAAGAATCATTAATTGTGTTATTGTTCTGTGATAATAGACACATTTTTAGTTTAATATCACATTCCATAAAATGGGTTCAATGGGTTGTGTCGGGTTCGAGTGTTCTTTAAGTCAAGTGATCATATGTCGGTCAGTTTAACCAATATAGCAAGCTTCGCAACTTGGACAAACAATACGACACGACTTTCCAGAGACTCGTCAACCTTTGCCTTGAGATCGCTCAAGGCAAAGGTTGACGAGTCTCTGGAACAGAAAGAACTGATTTCAGCTTTCGGAGCATTCATTCGCTTCACCGAGTCCTGGAATTTTTCAGAACATTTACCTCTGTATTGTACAAAAATCACCCGACTCAAAGAATAAAAGAGCCAGACGTTTATTTAAAAATTTCAGTTTTTATTTGTAAAAGGTTTTTTTAGCTCAGAGAGACTTCGTATTCTGCATCTTAATCCAAAAGATTGACGGTAGCGTTCGCCTCTTCAAAATCTAATTTTGTTGAACCCGCAACGAGGCGAACGCAAGGTTGTTTGATCCTTTGTAAAAGCAATGAATCTTGCCATCTTTACTGCCATCATTTTTAATATTCCTGTTGGAGCATCTATTAGAGGGGGCGTTTATTAAATAATTAGGTTTTGAGGTAAAGCGTTTATTGGAGTGAGCGTTTAAAAGAGGGGAAATTTATTAGAGCGCTCAAAAGAGGGGGCAAACGCCCCTCTTTTGAGCGCTCATTTTTGAAATGTCAGGTTTTCGCCTTTTAAAGCCTAAAAAAGCATTTAGAACGCTCATCTTAAATATAACATGACAGGGAGCCATAAATCTCCTTTTCATAATAAAATCCATACGAACCCTAGAATGTCCTTTACTTGTTCCTAAATATTTTATCTCTGAAAGCCTTTGTTCTTGCATAAAAAAAGTGCCAACGCCCCTGATGTTAATTTCTACAAGTCTTCCTCATAGCATCATCAAGTCCAAAATGTCATAAAATTTTATATGCTTAATCGACAGCATCTACATAAAAAAAAACACAAAAAAAACAAAAAAAAAACAAGCAGTATCTTTAAAATATCTTTTTGTGTTCTACCAAAATTATGAACCTTTGAACTAAAAAAAATATTAACGTAAAAATATCCCAATTTATCCGTTATCACAATTATTATACGAAATATATACAAATACGAATATAAATATGAAATATGTACTCAAAATAAAAAAATAAAAAATCGAAATAATATTATCAAATATCAATATGATAAATGATATTACTGTTCGTAAGCCTAACAGCGGGAAAACTTTATTGACAGTTTTCCCTACATCTTTTACAAAGAAATTAGTCAACACAACAAAAGTTCAAGGTATTGCAGCAAAAGCACTGAGGAGGAGTGTGATATTTATACTACTGTGACAGTAACTATCATCAATTTCACCAAATTTTCCCGCCAAACACAAATGATTCGACAGTCAAAGATAATTTCCAAAAAATTAAAATGTATGCATTCTGAAATGCTAATAAAATATAAGCAAACAAAAGATAAATAGAAAAAAGTCTGAAAAATAATCGAAAAATAAGGCCTGATTACATGACGTTTTCGTCCTGGACTGAATATTCTTCCATGTAGCTAATCGCGCATGCCCCAGCCACGTTTCCAGCCGCTAACTGGCCTGGAATTTCAACCAGGACTCAAACTTCTCATGCAATCAGCCTCTCAAAGTCGGTAAGTTTATACAAGATTGTCATTGATTTTAAACCCAATGTTCCAGTTTTTTCGTTTTGTTGTCGTCATCTTCAAGCTCTGAAGCAACTTTAGACAGCGATGCAAGTATCTCGTCTATGTTTTCACTATCCTTCGCACTGCGCAAATAAAATTAAAAAACTTTTAAAAAAAGAGAAAATGTCGAAAAAAAATAATTTAAAATTCGGGAGTTTCTATTTAGCTGACGAAGCACATACTAAGCACTGTGTTACATTATTGCTATCAAATAGTTTTACTGTGATTTGGAACTGTCGTTCAGCATAAGAAGAAAAACATGATGTTCCGAACATTGAGATTTATCTTCAAACTCTTGCTGGTGTTAAAACAGGTTTAAAAAGGAGAAGTATGATATTTATATCCACACACAAAATACTATGGCATTTATTCACACGTCGAGAAAATTTGAAGCAAAATCATGCTTAATTTAAGTTACCTTAATTCTTTTATTCCGCCGTAGTTAGCAGGAAGTGGCGGGATTGGTGGAGCTATCGACTCTTCCGACACGGGCCGGCTTTTTATTACGACTTCTTCCTCGAGCGACGGTAAATCTTTCGTAAAATCCAACAAATCTCGTAACTGTTTCGACAAATCATTTTCCATTTGTCGGGATGCGCTCAGTCGCGGAGATTCAGGAACAGAATTAGTTCGCGAGCTGTCTTGTGATAGACTCAACTGGCTGTCTTGATAGTTAAAAATGTTGGAACAGTTCATAAGAGAGGTGGGAAGTTCAGTGGATTTAGACGAAGTAATGTCTACTGGCAGTGAAGCTTTTCGCTGAAGCAGTAACTCTTGCTCGGATAATTTATTTAATATCGGCGATTGAGGAAACAAGCTGTTTGGAGAAACTTCTCCTGATTCCTTATCAGAGAAGTACAGTTTACGCCTTAATTCGGTATTATCGGTCGTCAGTTTTTCGATCTTCTTTTCAAGATTTCGTCTGATCTTTGTACCTTCGAGCGCTTTCTGCATAGCAAGATCGTTCGCATGCGCCAACGCCTGCTGTAACTCGTACATCAAAGCTTCAGACTCCTGTAGTTTACGAGAGTACTCGGTGTTTTCCTGTTCTAACTCGGTAAGTTTAGAATGAACAATGTGGAGACTTTCTATCATATTATCTTCCATAGGATTGTAACCAAAAGAAACGTTAGGGCTGCTAAAAGTTCGTGTGACTTCGTGGTTCGTTTTCGCTTTCAAGTTTAAACGTAATTCCTCGTTATCGTGTTTTAAAGTTTCCACTTGAAGTTGTAACTCGTTTTTGCGAGCTTTCAAACTTCGAATAGTCGTCGCTACACTCTCGTCGGAACGATTAATACGAACCACTAAAGCTTTTTTCTCGGTGGTCATTTTATTAACGGTGTTTTGTAAGTTTTCTAGTTTCCGCTCTAAAGAGTCGTTTTCGTCACGCAGTTGTTGAATTTTTAAATCTTGAGTAGAATTGGACATTAAGCGGTATTTTTGTACTTCGCCGTTGAGCTTATTATTTTCCTCTCGTAAAGAGTCTATAGTCGTCTTGTAATGATCTTTTTCCTTATCGCACTTATCATGTTCAACGCGAAGGAGATCATATTTTGTTTTAATTGCATCTCTTTCTTGCCCGACGCGGTTCTGTTTATTAGCCAGTTCGGCTTGCGCTTCTTCCTTGTGGCTTTTCAGAATATACTGGTAATCTTTCTCGACATTTTCTTTATTTTCTTTTAAATCTTGGAATCCTTTTGAGATTTCGTACAAGCGTTCTTCCACTTTCGTTTTGTCATTCTTTAAAGTTAAAAATTTCTCATGCCAAGACTCGACATTGGTTTTTAAGGCTTGGTTTTCACTTTCAAGTTTTTTAACCTCTTCGTTCTTGTTAGTTTCCAGTTTGTTGTTGAAGTCAAATATCGTACATTCTAAACTCGCATTCTTCTCTTTCAATTCACTATTTTCCTTTTCCAACTTTTCAAACGCATTCCCCGAGTCCTTGTTTTGTTCGCATAAATTATTATATTTATTACATAAATTATCATATTTAACTAATAAGGCGGAGTATTTTTCACGTTCGCTTGTTTTTTGGTCTAAAGATTTTACGGCCACGTCGGTTCCGTTCTGCAAATTACGCACCCGATAAAGCAGCATTTCATTAGTATCCTTAAGACGTTTAGATTCCGATACCGACTCTGACATATCGGCAACAGATCTCTCAAGTTGGCGACATTTATTCAGTAGACGGTCATTTTCTTTTCTTAGTGTTTCGGCTATTCTTTGAGAACTTGACGGCGCCTCTTCGGCGTTCGACTGCGGGTTCTGCGAACTCGTCAACTCTTCCTCATTCGATTTGATAGTTTGTTGAAGTTTTTCATAAGTTTGTCTTAGTGTCTTCTCGCTCTCTTCTTTCTTATGCAAGATCTTTTCTATTAATCCCTTACCCGCGGTCAGTCGTGTTACTTCGAGTTCCAATGTATTAACTCGATTATTCATTTGTTTCTCGATTACTCCATAATCTAGTTTTAGTTTTGAGTTTTCGTGCGTAAGAGTTTCTTTCTCCTTGTTTAGGCTGTCTATAGTATCTCGAAATTGGATATTCTCGTTCCGAAATTTACTACAGTCTGACTTAAGCGAACTGCATTGCGTGGTTAATTCTGTATTCTTCGTCGTCAATTCTTCATACTTTGTCGTGATCTCCTGTAGCTCCGAATTCAACGAAGTAAAGTCTGACGTCAACTTTTTGTTATTTATTATTAGCGAGTCATTTTTCTCGAGTGATTTTCTCGAGCTTTCGAGTCTGCCGTCCAGCAATTTTTTGTCAGCCAATAGATGCTCGTAATTGGCCTGTTTGCTCGATAGCTCCTCTTCGAATTCCGATATGGCCTCCTGTATCGATCTTTCTAACAGCTTCTGGTTGTTTTGAATAATCAAGTCCTGCTCTTCACATTTCCCTTTCAGACTTTTATTTTCATCGGTGAGTAACGCGACTTTACCGGCAGACGAGCGGTTACTTTCACGCATATGATCTAGCTGCCGCTGAAGCGTTCTTTTTTCTAAATTTAGTCTCGACAAGCTCAGGTTTTTCTCGTTACGATCCTAAATAAACAAAAATAACATATTACGTTTGTGTGTATCTTCTTTGCTACTTTTTCGCCACAAAACAAAATCTTAGGGAGGTTCGAGTAAGCAGTACCACGCGCCATTAGTGTCTGGTTGATCGGTTGCAGGCTTTCCACGGTTTCCGTAGCTTAAATGGAAGCTTTAAGAACACCAGAGTCCCCTTTGAAAGATCCTCATTGACAGCAGTACTGATAGGAACTGAAGAGCCTATTCTGATTAGCTGAATAATTGTGATAAAATGATGAAAAAGCAATATTTTCTACACTCACCTCCAACAGATTGTTAAATTCTTTAATTTTTCCAGCATAATCCTTTTCCAACTTTTCATATTCTTCTTTTAATCGATCAATTTCTTTGTTTGCTTCTCGCATTTCTTCGTGGAAACCTTCAGGTGTCTCGCTTGCAGTCACGTTATCCGTGACATCACCGTTCATCTAAAAAAATAGAACAGAAGACGTTCTTCAAGGAGGATGTTAACCGAAACTACGAAATTCGAAACACTTGACATAGCGCCAGAAAACTGTGTGTTTTGATCAAGTCTCTCTTAAGTTACTCAAGCTTTCAGTGAGTTCATCACACTTCTACAAATTTGGAACAAACAAAATACCAAATAAACAAAAAACAAACACAAACAAACACAAACAAAGAGTGTACCCTTCTCATCGCTCTCTCAACCAAATCGTGGTCTTCTAACTCTTTCAACTTCATTGCCAGATTTGAGTTGTCTAACGAGATCCGATCGTCTAAACTTTCCCGTGATACAACAGAGCTGCTTCTGCTACGCTTTTTGATGACTTCATCGACCTGTTCAGAACGCAAATTCACCAAGCTACCTATCAACGTTTGTCTGTCATCGTAAAGTTCGTTAATTTCGTCAACAAGTTGGATATTTTTATTTTCCAACTCTTGCACTCGTTCTTCGAGTAATTTGTTCTTCTCTTCCAGCTTAGTCGCTTTGATTTCATTTCGACTCGATAAGACAGCTTTTAAGTACTCGTTTTCTTTGATCAACTCCTCGCGATCGTTTTCTACTACAGTCTTCTGATCTTCTATGTCTTTCTGTTATAAATTGCAATAAATAGGAAGTTAAACATATAACTCATAAAAGGGTGGACATTTTCATTTTCAAACATTTTCAGGCATCCGTAGTAATATTTTAAAGAGTACAGTATACCGTCCATGCCTGAGAAATACTTGAAAAATATTCCAGCCTTTCTGATTCACGTTGGCACTCACGTCGCCGACGTATTAACTAAGAAGGTAGGCAAATAAAAAATCATCGGCAATTTTTTGCCGCCGTTAAAAAAGTAGAACGGTTGTATTATAAATGGAAACAAAAGCCTGTGACCAAAACCATGTGAATTGATCGTGAAACGCGCTTATGTTGTTTTTCACCAATTAAAACACATTATGCGCCTTTAAGACTGTTCAAGGTTAAATATGTGCTGCCGATATATTGTAAAAAATATATGTGTTCACCTGTCGTTGCATATAATCTTTCAAATCCTCGAACGCGATGTCTAACTCTTCTAATAGTTGGTTTCTTTCCAACTCAACTTTTTCATAGATGTCACCTAACTGCTGTGTCGTGCCATGCTCCTCTTCTAGTTCTTCAAGACATTTCTCTAGTTCGTCTGAAAAATTTCCAAAAAGTATGAGCAGACCGGTAAACGAAATTGGGAAATTGGAAAATAACTTGAGGAAACATTCTACCTTACGCATGCAGTAAAAATGCTGTGAGATATTCTCCGAAACACTTATGGCCAAGTAAATCACAGACTTACATTTGAAAAAATAGGGAAAAAAACTTATATACCACTACGCTATATTTACAAAAGTGTTAAGACGACAAGGATTGTTAAACGAAACTAAAAGCATTGCCAGGCACTATCCTTACCTATTAGTGAATCCTTCTTAAGAAGTGAAAGATCTTGAACTTTCAACCTCGAAAACACTCTTGGAGAAATCTCAGAAACTTTTAGTAAATCATCTTCTGATAGGCTCTTCGAGACGGGCTTCACTGTTGCTATGCGCGGAGGTGTCGGTCTTGTATTCCAACCGCTTGAGTACGAACGACTTCTTTCCATCAGTTATTGCATACTCAGTTGGGTGTGATTTTGTTGTATATTTTGTTATGTTACGTCTACAGAAAAAGTTAAGTTACCAAATGTTAATAAGTGACACACAATTTAAAGTTCCTAGAGAACTTCGAAATTATACAAACGATGTTATATTTTTTACCCTCAAACAGCTTTATTTTGTTTGAAGTTCTACATAGATCGCGCCATTGCATTCTCAGAAAATACTAATAGCATACATATATATAATGTACTGATATTATATTTTTGGTTTTATCGATATAAAATAGTACATCAACAACAAAAACAACAATGACGACGACAACAAAAACAACGACGACGACGACTACAAAAACAACGACGACGACGACTACAACAACCACAACAATAACGACGACGACGAAAACAACAACCACAATAACGACGACGACGACAACAACGACAACGACGACGACAACGACGAAAACAACAACCACAATAACGACAACAATAACAACAACAACGACGACGACCACAATAACAACAACAACGACGACGACGAAAACAACAACCACAATAACGACAACAATAACAACAACAACGACGACGACCACAATAACAACAACAACCACAATAACGACAACAATAAGAAAAACAGTAAAACGCCACTACAACGATCACAGCAAATTTAAAATTATCTTTTATGTGCACATAACATTAAGTAAACCCACATAAAAATTAGTGAGGGTCATGCACGACTAAATGATGTCACACGAAAGCTCATTAAGTTCATTAAAAATATACTCGGAACATTTACAGTAACCATAGTAACGAAACAACGGAAACTAGGAATGACAAATAAGCAACCTCAAATCACAACATAACGACACATCATTTTATGATTCGAAGTGTTAATGAGTCGTGCAGCCGTGTTTCAAAAGAATGGCAGGAATGAGATAATAAAATGATGATGATGTCCATTGAGAGCTTCACAGGACATATTAAATTTACATGATGATGACATAAAGAGAAGGATATGTATTATAATATATATAAAAAATAACATATCAGCGCTTCCGATATTTCGACACAAAAACCAGTTCGAAATGGTAGCAAAATAATTTTGTTGCATCCTTAATTTTTTTAGAAGACGTCTCAAATATATATAATAGAAAAAAAATAAAATAAAACAAACAAACAAACAAAAGCGTTCTTTTCCATGCGAAGGTTGGCAGCCAAAGTAAACATACCCATTGTCATAGATGTGGCACTTATGGAGCGCCAAACAGAGAAAAACACAATATATGTAGACAGTTCAATAGGCTTGTGCCAAACCCATCAAATTTATATTTATATCCAATAACAAAAAAAATAACAGAGTGAACAAAAAACATCTTAAAGTCATATGCACACAAATAGAAATATGTACAAATAATAAAACAAAAATTCAATTTGTATGAAGCGGTGGTTTTTCTTCATTCTATTCGCACTAAATACCAGAACAACAAGAAAGAAAACAAAGAAATCTCAATGTTACTTCATAACAGCTTAGAAAAGAAAACATGACATACACTGCAAATTTTTTTTTTTTTTAAATATATCTTAACTTTTTAAAAAATAAATGAAAAAAAAAAGAGAAAATAAACAAGGCCAAATTGCCAGCATTTAAAAGTTACGAACACTATGCTCAACTCAAACATCCTAGTTCTTGCAATTTCCAATCAATAATAAACGTTTGCACAAAATAGTCTTAGTTTAAGCTACTACGCAATATCCATACAAAGGTACTGATTATGTATAAAAAAAATTGCCTATAATATATTTTTTGTACAAAACGACAAAGATAAGATAAAAGCAACATAACAGTGTAATTGTAAAATACATAACAGTGTAATTGTAAAATACATAACAGTGTAATTGTAAAATACATAACAGTGTAATTGTAAAATACATAACAGTGTAATTGTAAAATACATAACAGTGTAATTGTAAAATACATAACAGTGTAATTGTAAAATACATATAACTGCTTCAGATGCATCACAGATTTTTATAAACGAACATTAAATGCCTTACATTAGGTCATCTTACAGAAATCTAACATACACATTTTCCGGTTTTTTTTAAAAAATTCTCTATTTCTTAAAAAAAATATGAAAATAATCGGAAAATAGAAAAGGCTGGCCTATAAAAGTTAGTAACACTATGCTCCGCCCAAATCTCCTAGTTCTCACAACTCCTTCTTAATAATAAACCTTTGCACAAACACAAAAAAGTATTAGCTTAGTTTAAGTTATATACCATATACCATACAGAGGTATCAATAATATAAAAACTTCTTCTAACAGTAAGTTTTTTGTACAAGATGAGATACGATGAGATAAAAACAACATAACGGTGTAATTGTAAAATACAAAAATTGAAACTATTTACAGAGGTGTTCCAAAATTAAGTTATAATCGCCGCTGACTTTGCCATTTTAATCCCAAATGCAACGACAGGCATAATAACAAACATTACGAGAGGTTAAACAAGATTCCCATCTAGATAATCCTTTAACATGATTCTTAAGCTACACGACGTTTTAAAAATCCACCCAACGAAAACAAACTTTCAGAGTTGATAGAGTACACTCTACAAATAAACCAACATTACTTTCTTTAAAACTGTTGCCCAGTTTTCCTGCTTATGGAGAGTTGATTGTTCTCGAAGAGGAGGTTGGGGCTAAGATGGTGATTAAAAAACCTAAGTGACATATGAAAGGAAATATCTAGTTACAATTTTAGACATGGAAAGATATTTACATGTGAAACGAAAAAACATGCCCAATGTGTAGAAATATTATTGTCCAATTACTTTTTTTAAAAATGGTTCCAATATTCTATAATATAACTCGTCTACGCTCTACACTCTAGAGCCATCCAACTTTTTTTTGATTATATAAAATCTATCTGAGATATTTCTGTCAAAGATCTTTTTTAGCTTCAAAACTTTCACGTTTTTATGACACTAAACTCAACTTAGGGCGTGCTAAGCTTTCGCAAAATAAAACCTAAAAATGTTCTTAAGTTCTTCCAAACAACCAAAAATTATTAAAAACACGAGAACTAAAGGACGGGGGTAACTAAAAAGTTTATTCGTTTGTTGGTGTATAATACTATACATTCTTGAGTATTTCTTCAGAGTTAGCATTAAAATTTTACTCACAAGTTTACCGGTGTGAAAAATACATTTCAAACTACCATAATATACAACTTTTGATAGCATGACAAAAAAGTGAACATAAATTTCCTGCAATCTTCTTATCAGATTAAAATGATATCAAGAAACCACATCATTCAAAAAGAAGAAAAGAATGGTCTGCCAACAGCAGTAGAAACAACAATAAAAAAAAGCAAGTCATGAAATCCATTCAAATTAAATTGACAAAAGAAATAAGACAAAAAGAAACAATTATAAGGAACAATTTAAAGATATGAAAGAAAAATAATGAACACGCATTTATTTCATATATAAAAAAATCTCAGCAATAAATAACATGGGACTGTATAAGATACGTTTAATATGTTTAACGCAACCAACATGATAGTAAAAAAATATTTTGTGATAGAAACATTCAAATTTTATATCAATTTTTGCCCTAGAAAAAAAAATTCACGCTTGGGCTACGATATTTCAAAATCATTTTGCAACATCTTTGTAGAAATTTGACAATACTATTCCAAAGTGAGATTTTTGTATCAGGTGTCAAATAAAGGGAAGAGTTATCAAGATGGCTGAATAGCAGCATTTAATAATATAAACAGTAAATATTATTTTAAAATCTCATCTTGATGTCATTGGAAAGTAAACAAAATTTTTTTTACAGTTTTTATCTCAAATGTCAACATGGAACTATATTTTGTAAAAATATTTCTAAACTTAGAAATTAGCCTGTACGCCACTAAGTTTTTTCCCAATTAGGTTATAAATTGTTTCATGAAATAATAACGGATAAAGCTCTGTCAATATTTCTCTACAAATTAACAACTTGATCCAACTATCCAAGCTTGGTAGATAACAAATCACATAAATCAAAATCTTTAATACTAAACTTTCTTTCATATTTCTTATCAATCTTATCAATTTTATATTTCAATGAATGATCTTACAAATTTTATACATACCATACAAAAGTTCATATCGCATAAAAAAAATCTGAACATTTTATATAGTTAACGTTTCAGACAACATGCGAAATAAATGTAATTTACATCACAGACTTCCTGTGCATGATATTGATATGAAACACATGAAAGATTAACAAACTTTACTTACAAATAGACTTTTTGATTAAATATTTGTTATTTCCTTCCTTTCATTCACACACTTAATGGATAAGTCTGCAAAAAGCAGCTGAGACAATACATTTGAAATTTGAAATTTGAAATTGTACAACAATATTTCCTGCCTTGCTGTGAGGATGTTCCATGTTTTAGACAAAAAACATCTCACATGATGCATCAGAAAATATTTTTTACATGTATTCCCTGGCTTGCAGCGTGCATACTACCTAATCAGAAAGTCACAAGTATTGGACAAACAAGTAATCAAACTTTTAACACCAACATGCAAAAGACAACCTCTATATACTTCCTCCTGAGACTAAATGTTGTTGTTACATAACCATTTTATTTTAGTAACATTTATAATATGATTAAAAACCAATACGTGGGTTTAAAAAACACAGTATACCACAGCATAAAATTTAATGAGAACCATTAAGGCAAAATTTACACTTCTTATCAAAGCAGGACAAAAAGAAAAACAAAAATGACACAAACAGAATTCATAACAAATCCCATTTCTAAACTTGCACATGTGAAATTGTTGGTAGCCACTTGTTGGTAGCCACTTGTTGGTAGCCACTTGTTGGTAGCCACTTGTTGGTAGCCACTTGTTGGTAGCCACTTGTTGGTAGCCACTTGTTGGTAGCCACTTGTTGGTAGCCACTTGTTGGTAGCCACTGACATTATATGCCCTGAGTTTTTAACTCGCGTACATTACCACAATGTGCGATTTACAATTACAGCATAAAAATAATAATAAAGATTTAAGATAAGAAAATTTATAAACCCTTGCAAAATTGTTTTCTGCATACAGTAGTTTTAACACCAGCTTGTCATTAAGCAAGGTAAGGACATCATTAGGTAATTTGGAACCATGCTTAATATTACATGGTGGCTACATTAACTTCTTAATTAAATATATAAAAGGTTCATAAAAGGCAAATTAAGGTTGAACAAGACAGGATATGGTGAGAGTGAAAGATCCATTCATTTCGTTTGATAGAATATGTGATTATAGTACAAGTATAAGAT
This sequence comes from Hydractinia echinata, assembly GCA_030067915.1. Taxonomy (NCBI): domain Eukaryota; kingdom Metazoa; phylum Cnidaria; class Hydrozoa; order Anthoathecata; family Hydractiniidae; genus Hydractinia; species Hydractinia echinata. The sequence goes on along the minus strand of JASGCC010000188.1, from coordinate 98,304 downwards.
GAAGGTGTGGCATCATTTATACCAACATGTTGAATGACTTAAGAACATTTTTTTGCCTGCAACATATTTCCATATTAATATTATTAATCATCACAAAATTATATCACTAAATGTTTCAGCATAGTAAAACTATAGTAAGCAATAACTTCAAAAAAATAGTCAACTAAAAATAAAGGGGAAAGGCAGTATACAAAGTGATGCACAAAATGACAATAACTGAAATATACTGTTCTTACAACACACATTTTTAATAATACTTATTATTGAGTTTTATTATTACAATAAATAACAATACTGTCTATTTTTAATGAACTAAAGAAGATGAATCCTCTTTATTTTTCATGGCATCTTTAAATAGTAATTTAACAAAAGCATTATAAGTTTGTTCTAAAATAAAACCACAAAATATGCCTTTTTAAATGAGCATAGAACATAAACTTGATGATGGAGATGTAAAATAAATTTCTTGTATAATACACTTACAGCACATGCAGGCAGATAAATAATGTATAAACTTTCCCTCACTTCACAGAGTAAAAAACATACTGACATTATTCACAACATCTCTCAAGGATAATTTATATCACAATAACCACAAGAATAGGGCTATTAAAGAATATGTCATTAAAATAATTACATGACCATTAAAGAATGTATATTGTGGAATTGTCATTCTCTTGTTTTGGATACTACGTCAACAAACGTTGATCATATCATCCCCATGACGAAAACAATTGTTAAACTTTTGCCATATCAGCAGTTTATATACATGGAATATTGAAAAAGGTTATTTTGTTGTAATCATTTTACACTTGGCCTTTCTTGGTCAATAAGAAAACTCACTGCACACACAAAGATTAAGTTGGTGTAGGGTTTCATAAACAAAACAAAATAATTGTCAAACATGTTCTTCGTAGGAACCTTATAAAAGCATTTCTATCAGTTGATAAATGGAAAGTTATAGAACAGACAACATAGCTGAAGTATTCACAAGAATGTGAACACCTATATGTTCTCTTTCATAGGTTTTACAAAGAACATCCTGTACAAATCAGTTACATCCTGAAAAAAACAAACAGTAAATTTCATACAATTAGTTGAAATGTCATAAAAACAAATTTTGCAAAATTGTTTCTTGAAATCTTTTTTACGCAATGACATTTTGTATCACATATGTGAGGTAACTCTATTCTAAATGAGGGAAATTGTCTAAATAGCACATAAGTATAGCTCAAATCTTGTCGTTGTTTTTTACACATATACCATATAATTACAAAGATCTTAACAAAAGAAAAAATTCACTGTCAAAGTGGTTAACTCAATGTGCTGTGCTAGTCAAAAATTTTCTTATTGTGGTTCATACTTAAAGCCATGGAGAGATTTATGTTGATGTCACAACTTGATGATGTCAGGAATGACAGACTTAATTTGAGGTTAAACCATATACACATATACAAAATGTTTTCATATCCCTTCTCTCAGTGTTGTGGGTATGACAAAGCATGCTAAAACGAAATGAAGCCACAAAATAAAAAATTTAATAAATACAATTCATTGACAAAATGACATAAACACATTCATTTTGAGGTTAAATTGCCACCAAGTAAAATAGTATCATGTTAAATGTTGTATGTATGGCATAAAAACAAAAAAACATAAAAAATTGCCAGTCATAAAAAATTATGCAGTCATAAATATTAATAAAAAATTGTACAAAACTCAGAATCACATGAAAAGTTGATATGATAAAAATAATAAGTGTATTGGCTAAAAGTACCAATACTTTTAACTAAAACACCATATATCGTAAATAGGACTTTTACTTAGCTATCTGCCTCTTCCCTACAAAACCACACTCTTCAAAACAAAACAAAGTTTTTTGTGACGTAATTATGTTTCTTCTCATCTCTAATATGCTGTCTTTTGATCTCTTTCTTTGCATATAATTAATGATTGCAGAATCTAATTTGTGAATAGAGAAAAGCATTTAAATGCCTATTCAAAAAGAATGATTGCATATTGGGTAGGGTGTTGCTGGGTGAGATGGGGAATCCCCCTTAGAACATCAATAATAACATTAAACATTTGGGATGGAATCCCTGAATTTAGTTTAATTCATATCAACACATGTAAGAACGTATAAAACTAAAACATGAAAGTTTATAGATATAATTTACATTTTGTATAATATTCGTATTCTAGATGTGTGTATAAGAAGAACACTTTGACTACACTACTACTACTACAGGCTTTTGCAGGAAATTTTACAAATTTGTAAAAAAAAAATCTCTACACATGCTATCACACGTCTAAATTATTTTGCACATTTGCAAATGTGGGCACATCATCACTAAGTCTACCTAAGTCTGGTTTTGAAAGGAAGAGACAGATAGCTAAGTAAAAAGTAAAAAGCCTCTGTTTGCAAAGAATACTTTTTATCATAAACATTGCAATTCTGCTTACAGAAATAAAAACTGTTCTGAACACTAAATTTGATATAGCATTAAAAATAACCAGAACCAAGTTAAGAAACATTTATCATCTTTAATTCTAAATGTATGAAATTATATTTGTAGTTGTTTATGTTATATGCACGTATTTGAAGCTTAAACAAATCAGTTCACATTTATAATATAGAAAAAAATGAACAACTTAAATGTTTTAAACAAATAAAAGAAATATATTTCATCATGTTACGAAAACATTATCAACACCTTTTACACCAACCATTTACACTGAAATAAATAATCAGATCAACATACCTTTGTATATATAACTATTGCCTATTGATACTGCAATGTCTGATAATTGTATACCTCAACTTCCTTCAATAATATATTTCCAAGTAAAGCATGGGGAATATAAAAATTAAACAAACCCACAAAAACACCTGTATCAATATTTGCTTTAAATAAATTCTATTATTCATAGTCTTAAAAGCAATTTTCACTAGCTCATTTTTTAAAATCTTTTGTAAGCCTTTATAAATAAATTTGAAGAATCAGATAAAAACAAAACAAAACAAAATGGAAGAAGATAGTTTTAGGATAGTCTACTCTTGTTTTCATGACTAATTGGCAAATGTCATTTCTACATGTAAATGATGTGATAATTCTCCTGTTTGTAAGAAGTTTGTAAAAAAACATTTTTATAAACAACACAAAAAAGCCTTAGGATTTTAGAGTTTGAATGGCTTAAAAAAAGTTAGAAAGATAAATATATTTTTTCAGAATTTGCAAATTTAAATTCACCTTCTTAACCTCCCATAAAAAAACTTCTACACATTCTGATCCTGAAGATTTACAGGAAACGCCTTGTTTAGTAAATCACAGCAGGTATAGTAACTATAATTGCTGACACAAGCACATTATATGAGGTGTTATGTACATAAATGAGTCAGTTCTGCTTTTATTTTAACTTTATGTTTTAAATCATCAGATATATAAAGGTATATATATATGTAAAGTTTCAGGCAAATCAATTTTTTCCTTTTGCACGCTTTTTCATGGGAGATCATAAACTAACTTGCAGCAGATCAGTAACAAAAAACTTTCATTATTATTATTATTATTATTATTATTATTATTATTATTATTATTATTATTATTATTATTATTATTATTATTATTATTATTATTATTATTATTATTATTATTATTATTATTATTATTATTATTATTATTATTCTTATTCTTATTCTTATTCTTATTATTATTATTATTATTATTATTATTATTATTATTATTATTATTATTATTATTATTATTATTATTATTATTATTATTATTATTATTATTATTATTATTATTATTATTATTATTATTATTATTATTATTATTATTATTATTATTATTATTATTATTATTATTATTATTATTATTATTATTATTATTATTATTATTATTATTATTATTATTATTCCGAAAAAAAAGGATAGGTATGATCAATTTACAAGAAATTGTTTTTCATATATACGTCCTATAAGAATAAGTTAAAAAAATGTATATATAGTTTATTTATAAAGTTAAAAATGTTAAAATCTAAAAATCCTGTGTATTCTGAACCTCAAAAGTAAAAAAAAAATCTAAAAATAGAGAGAAAGCAAAGTTAAAATCAATTGAAAAATTTGAAAAAACTGAAAAACTAGAAAAAATAAAAGAACTTGAAAATATGAAGAAGTAAAAGAGATCAGACAGGAGACAGTAAAGGCATGAAAAAAGAAAAATGTTTAACTATGAGAAGTGCTTCTTGCGCAAGGTGTTAAGCTGGCTAAACGAGTCACACTTCCTGTTATCTAGTGGAAGTGAATTATAAAATTTTGGACCGAAAAAATAGAAACCAGCTTTCGTACATTCCAATTTTACCATAGGTTGAGTTATCATATAACCATTGTTTCTTGTATTCTTTCCATGGTTACTCATAATAAAGTAATTTTGAAAATTTTGACAAGTTATTCCATCTAAATTTCGGAACAGTGAACAAAGTTACATTGGAAGCTTGATTGTCAAGTGAATTAAGTTTCGCCAACTGAGAATTATTCATTTTCAATAACATCGAACTGTTAAATAACAAAGCAGGCATAATGATGCCTCTGTAGGTTTGCAATGCAGCTTCACGAGTAAGCTTCGATCTTAGACGATTTAGCAGGTAGAGTTTATTTGAAGCTTTTTTGTATACATCATTAAAGTGGTCTGCTAATGTGAGTGTTTGATCAAGCTGGGTACCTAGATACTTGTAGTGGGTCGTTGATGAGATTTTGTGTTCGTTATAACAGAGGTTTAAATTTCTTGATGACATGTTCAGTTTTCTGTGCGTACCAAATACCATAGATTCAGTTTTTCCTTTACTGACATTCATAATAAGTTCATTTTCAGCAAAGTAATTCTGGACACTGGAAAGATCTTCATTCAGCATTTGATCAAGGGCAGCAATTGACTTTCCCGAACAATATAGAACTGTATCATCAGCGAACTGAACAATGTGTAAATTCGGGACGTGATCTTCAAAATCGTTGAAATATAATAAGAACAGTATAGGCCCCGATATTGACCCTTGGGGTACTCCACAGACTATATGATTTAATTCCGATTTAACACCATTGATCTCGCAAAATTGTTTTCTATTAAATAAATAGTCCTTAAACCAATCTAGAGCGATGCCTTTAATGCCACAAGATCTCAATTTCTCCAACAAGATGGCATGACTAAGAGTATCGAAAGCCTTTGACAAATAAAGCACCTACGAGGGTTACCTTTGTCAATATACACTCCCGAATGCTGTCAGTAAGAAATATCATCGCATGTTCGGTGGATCTGTGTTTTCTGTAACCATATTGTTTTTTTGAGAAAAGTTCTTCTTTTTCAAGAAAATCGATTAGTTGATGATGTACAGCACGCTCTAAAATCTTCGAACAGACTGAAAGTATATCAGTCTGTAATTCGATTCTAGAGATGTATCACCTTTCTTGTGAAGCGGCACGATTTTCGCCAACTTCCAGTCACTGGGAATCGAACTGGTTCTGAGTGATAAATTAATGATGAATGACAGGGGTGCAGAGATTTCAGAAGCAGCATCTTTTAACAAATTCGGAGGTATACCATCAGCATTAGAACAATTTCCTTAAGAAATGTGCTCCAAACATTACATCGCTTAAATATGCAATACAAACTTTTTCAGAGAAAAAATTATAGCTTTTAAATAAAAACCTATTAACATATTTGCTGGGCGTCTAAGGCTGTAGGGTATGTAACGCACCAGCATAAATAATACAATAAAATGTTCTTTAATTATAATACACATGCGTACTGTACGTCAATAATTTACAACTAACATAGTTGTACCCCCCCCCCCTTGACTTTCTAAAACTTTGTAAAAATAGGGGAGGGGGGTTGAGAATTTCTCAGTAAAAAGGGTGGGCAAAATAGGGGGGGTTGTTGTAAAAAAGGGGGGTTGTTGTAAAAAAGGTGGGGTTGCGTTATGTTCTAGAGTATAAATTATCGATTCTTAGATTCATCATCATCATCATTCTCGGCTTAACGTCCGTTTTCCATGCTAGCATGGGTTGGACAGAGTATATTAATGACCCTCTTCCAATCTGATCTAGACTGTGTTAGATCTAAACTCAACTTCCTCTGTATCAAGTCTGTCCTTATAACCTCCTGCCAAGTATTTCTCGGTCTGCCTCTGGGCTTTGCCCCAGGAACTAGAAGTCTCTACACTTTCTTACCCAATTATCCCCCTCCATTTTTTCCAAGTGCCCCAGCCAATTCAATCTTCTTATCTGGATAACATCTTTAATTCTACGGATACTTAGCCTGCTTCTTAGCTCATCTGAACTCTTTCTGTCTCTCAGACTGGCGTTGCACATCCACCTAACCATTCTCATATTACTCCTTTCTAAACGGTCAAGATCTTCCTGCTTCACTGCTCATGTCTCACTACCGTACAACATAACACTTCTTACACAGGCCTCATACAACCTACCTTTTACCTCAATTGACAAGACTCTGCTAGTCAACAAAGGAAGTAACTCTCTGAACTTTTTCCAAGCAGAACCTATCCTGCAAGTAACACTTCTTCCAACACCCCCTTCACTGCCCATATCACCTAAGTAACAGAAGTTCTTAGCTATCTCTAACGAGCCACTGTTGTACATCATTAAAGCTGGAAATACTTCATTCTCTATAATCTCACCTTTGCAACGCTTGCATACAAACTGAATGTCAGCTCTTAACCTTCCACCAATACTACTGCACTTCTTATGTACCCAATGCTTGCAAGTCTGACAAAAAATTGAGTTACTATCAACCCTTTTCCTGCAAACTCCACAAGGCCACTTTCCAACTACAAGGTCACACTTGGCTGCAATGCTACTAATCATGACTTTAGACTTTGCTGTGTTCACCCTTAGCCCTTTCTCTTCTAGTCCTTTCTCCCACTTCTCAAACTTTTCAACTAATTCTTCCATCGACTCTGCTATGAGAACCAAATCATCTGCATACAATAACTCCCATGGACAACCTGTTCTGAACTCCATCGACAGCGCTTCTAAGACTAGAACAAACAACAAAGGACTAAGTACAAAACCCTGATGTACACCAACATTTACACTAAATTCATCACTAAGTGAATCGTTAATCCTGACACGACTTCTAGCATTGCTGTACATAGATGATAGATAGATGTGCATATTTTACATGGCTAGCCTCACAAATATCGAGGGATATACCCTGTCTATTATTTCCAGGAGGGGCCATGGCTTAGATGGAGAGTCCTAGAGTATTTAATGCTCATTTTGAGCTACGCAAACCCAATTAGGGTCCGCGCTCTACTAGACATCCCCAGCAACATCCAACGGCCCACATAGTGAGCCATCTGCCCAATTTCCCTCACATGGCTTGGGTTAACCCGGGGCTATGGTAACATTCACTCGCCCATGTTGAATCGCCGTCAAGAGGAATTGAACCCCGGTCTCCCGCACAGAGTACGAGAGCTATAACCACTAATCTACGGCGCCACAAATAGACTACCATCGTAACTAGCCACTCATCCACACCTAATTTTCTCATAGCCCACCAAATAACTTTACGTGGCACTCTATCAAAAGCTTTCTCTAAATCTACAAAGGCAAAATAGAGATTCTTTCTCTTTCCTAAATACTTTTCCTGAAGCTGTCTGAGTAAAAATATTGCATCTGTAGTGCCACGCGCTGGAACAAAACCAAATTGCATCTTATCTATATCAATTCTTTCTCTAAGTAACTTTCATTACTTGATCAACCAACTTCAAACCTCTATAGTTACCTCTTTCTAATGCATCACCCTTGCCCTTGAAACAATTCACTATTACACTCGACTGCCACTCACTCGGAATAGCACCATCCTTTATAATCTGATTAGCAAGACTTGTAATAAGCTCAACTCCAATATATCCAGATGCTTTTACCATCTCTGCAACAATACCTGATACTCCTGCAGCCTTGCCAATCTTCAATTTCCTAATAGCCTCCACTACCCATTCTGTCTTGATCTGCATAGCTGGCCCTTCTACAACATCATCATCAGACAAATTATCCTCATCCCAATCGAACTCAGTGTTAAGCAACCTCTGATAATAATTCTTCCAAGCTACCCTTTTCTCCTCCTCTGTGCTAGCCAAAACACCTTCATCATTACGTATACACTTCTCACCTACAACATCTTGATTAGTCTTCTTCATTTGCTTTGCTATCTTGAATACCTCATTGCGCTGGTCTTCCCTTCTTAACACATCTGCAAATCTGTTTCTCTCTGCTTCTGATTTTGCCTTATACACTGCTGTACGAGCACGACGCTTAGCTTCTAAGTAAATATTTTTACTACCACCTGACTTCAACTCTTTCCAAAGTTTCCTCTTTTCCTTTATACACTGGTCAACCTCATTATTCCACCACCAGGTCTGTCTATGTATAGCTGGTCCTTTCGTCCACCCACAGGTATCATCAGAAGCTTCTAGAAGACAATTCTTCAAAGTAGTCCAAGTACTTTCAACATTGTCACTGTCACATTGACCATTGTGGGCTAACTGCTGAACTTTTGCACTAAATTGTCTTGCTACAATCTCTTCCTTCAGCTTCCAGACTTTACGACGGGGCCTGTACTTTCCCTTGGCTTCTTTAACACTCTTCAAGATAATATCACAAACCAGCAACCTATGCTGGGAAACACACTCTTCCCCCGATATAACTTTCACGTCCTTCACCACTTTCTTGTCTGACTTTCTAACCAGGAAGTAATCTATCTGTGTCTTACAACCACCTGACTCAATGTTATCAGCCTACTCCGTCTCTTACTGAATGATGTGTTGCAAACCACCATGTCCGTTGCCATTCCAAACTCAAGCAATCTCTCCCCTTCCTTATTTCTGCTCCCAAATCCATAGCCTCCATGCACACCTCTATAACCTTCAGATGACTTCCCAACATGACCATTAAAGTCGCCGCCCACCATGACAAGTTCAGTGTCTCTAAACTTTGATAGGACTGCTATTAACTCATCATAAACTTATCTTTATCTTCCTCACTGAGTCCACACTGTGGAGCATAAACTGACAGAAAAGTGACAATCCTATTACCTATCAAAAACTTTATCACTATAATACGACTATTAACACGCATAACATCTATTACTTTTTCTACCCACTTCTCTGCAACGAATATGCCAACTCCTCCATATCCATCACTATTACCAATCCAAAAAAGCTTATACCTTGCCCTCCTGCCTTCCACAAATCTCACTGAAGCTCCTCTCCACCTGACTTCCTGAACACAACACATATCAACAGATCTACCTTCTAACATTTCAACTACTTCACCTGCTCTACCTCTCAGAGTACCAACATTACCTACTTTAAGTAGGACTTTAAGTAAGACAGATCATTTAACTTAGCCTTGAAACAGCAATTGCTCATTTTTTGCATTGTTTTAGTTTGCAGCCAGTTTTTATTTTTTTCCTTTAAAAGTTTGTCAGAATTGTCAGAGAACGATAAAGCATTCACTGCATTTGAAGGGGATGTGCAACTGTGGCAATACACCAGAATGCCATTTTGGGGTAACAAATAGTACATCAAGTTTCCAACAACAAAAAATGGGTGAATTTGTAATTAGAGATGAATTATCAAACACATTTCCATTTATGGGCAATTTTACCATATGTGGACATTTAATTGAGAAGCACAACCAAAATTTACATAACTTCAATGAAACTGCAGAGAAAGAAAATCTCACAATGAGTAAAGAATAAAATTTTACTCTACCGAAACTGTTGATCTGCTAGAGGTTATCGCATCTCTTTTTTAATTCGAATTTAACCTGACTCACAACGAGTTAGCTAGCTAGCTAGCTTGGTCAACAAAATATAATTTATTAAATACATGTTTAAACAATTTTTTTATCAATTTATGCCGACGAAAAAAGTTGGAGCACCAGCTTTTTTTAAGGTTTTGAGATTCAAGCCACGTTCGTACGTTACGTTAGCTGGGCAGATTAATAAATGAAAGTAAAAATGATGGCGCACTTAAAGGCCGGTTTCCATACAGCTGCATTTTGCGCCCAGTCGTAAAATGCGCCGCGACTTTTATCACATATACCGAACCATTTCCATTTAGCGATTTTTGCTCACGTGTTCTTTGGAAAACATGGCTGATGTAAACAGACGATATTTGTTGCTGCAAAATTTGAGAGTAGTGCTAGCAATATTTTTATGGCGTAGAAATAAACAACGTTGTAAAATACGTAAGAAAAACATGTGGATGAGACGACTTTCCATAGAAAGAAGAATCAAAGGACTATACAACGTTTTGCTTAAGGATTTAATGTTGTCAGATCACGAGTAGTCTTTTGAAGTTTGTTTACAACATTGTTTCTTTGTGCCTCCACAGACTCATTAATGTTATTTTGTTTTTCATCTACTTCACTTGATTGATATATATTCTGATTCTCTACATTCATTTGGCTTTGACAAAAATTTAACACAGAAACGAGAAGTTTCTAGCCATCTTGAAATGATCTAATTAAAAATTCTTTCGTAATTCATGTAGATTTCTACCTTTTGATTGGCTGTTAAGCTGAAGCGCAGAATGTAGCTCGCAAAAAGTAGAGCCTGTTCAACTTTTTTTAAATCGCCCCAGCGCATGCAAAAGCGCGAGGTCAGCGGCATTATTCTGATAATGCGCATGCGTAGATCAAAAGTCACGGCGCTTTTTACGACTGGGCGCAAAATGCAGTTGTATGGAAACCGGCCTTAAGTAAACATCGTCGATCTTCTTCACCGGTTAACGAAACTATTGTTCCAGGAAGTCAACGGACCTGGTTTCTCTGCTCATTCACTGATTAGTTAATTTAATTACGCACGAGTTAAAATTAAAACTTTAGGTACTTAATATTAGTAACCTAATAATTTCTACCAAGGCAAGTGTGTGTACCACAAACGTTTATGTAAGTTTTAAAGGGAAAGTTTAAATAGAGGATGGAATCGAGTGTAACTCAAGTGGAGTGCTTGAGAAGAACAAGTTGCTCTATTTTTTGTTTTGTTTACGTGAACCTGCCGGCAGCGAGCACATACGGACTTGTCAGGACAGAAAATCTTACTTGTGTGAAGTTAGTTGTAGTAAGTTGGATATGAAGTATAAAGAATTTGGATTGCTACTTAATTGTCAAGGCATATATCTGTCAAAATTACAATCTAGCTATAGCTAAACTCATGGCCCTTAAGGACCTAGCCCCATTGGATAGAGGAGAGAGAGATAGACATACAGAGACCTAACCTTTTTTAACAACTAGCTATATATTTGATCTAGCTAGCTAGCTACATGTTATTTTATTTTTTTTAGTTTTAAAATACTGCTGGTTTTTCTCATGTATCTTGTTCTGAAAGTGATTCATAAAAACAAGCTCTTAAAATAATAGATTTACCAAATTTCAATAACTAAACAGATCATCCGTTTAAACGCAAACGATTCCATGTCTACCCATGTTTCTCAATAATTAAAAGTTCAAGAGTACCACTAGTTTCAGTCAGACTTTTTTTAATGGTTTTATATAGCAAAGTACATTTGACACGTAATTTAAAAAAGTAAATTTTAACTTGCTTAGAACATATTTATGCGTTAGGGGAGGAAATTATAATCAAAACTTATAACCATGTTTTGTTAATATATAGATGTTATGAAAAATATACAGTAGGATGGACATTTTATCTGGCTTAGTAAAAGTGAGATATCATGGAAAGAATAATGAGATAGTGGATAAAGAAGTCAACGGAAGGTAACGTAATATTTTTGTACTATATATTTAACTTTTGTAATATTTGTCATGTTCAAATTTAATGCATGTCATAAATTTTAAGTTTTACTGTATATAAATATTCAGTTTTTCTTAAGCAATTCTTAAAAGTCAAATTAGGTTTAATTGAATCTATTTGTCATTCTACAATTTTCTGTATGTATATATAGAATGACAAAAAAAAGCGTTATGCCAGAAGTATGTGTGACCTGGTGTTGAGCGCCAGGTTAAGTGCTTAATAAGAGCTATAATCGTTAAATACTTTGAAAAAAACACTTTTCTGCAAATTTAGCTAAAATAAAACACGGTTTCATAACCTGTTATTAACCCATCATAGCGAAAACAGTCAGCCAACATTTTTTTTATTTTGTGAAAAATGTTCCTGTGAAAGTTCAAAAAATAGTTGTGACGGTGCTGATTGCTTAGTAAAGGTAATGTTGCGCATCCGTTTCAGTGTAATATCATCAATTTCGGTTAAATAAAAACACAGGAAACAGCCTGACGTTAATAAAATGAGTCCTTGGTACAGGTAAGCGATGTCGCACATGTGTATAGGCATAATACCCTTTTTAGAAAACTTTATTGCATCTTTGGTTTATAGAAATATAAAACATACAAGAAACAACCTGTTGTTAGCCTGTCCAGCAAAAACAATCACTGAGTAATTTTATTTTGCAGAATAGGTTTGCAAAATTAATTATCAGTTTAAATAAAAACACCTCTCAACACTGCTGTTACAAAAAATTATTGTTGTCTTGTCACTAAACTTTGGACTTTTTGCTAAAGTTTATAATACAGTAAAAAGTGCAGCTAGCTGCTACAGCTAACACTGCATTCACTGTATTCGGCTACTTCGGAGGGTGTTGCGAGCATATAGGGACGTGTTTTTCTGTAATAAAAGTATGATAAAAACACATTTAAAATCTATTCCTCAAGAATGGTGTTTACACAGTCAATATAGTAGTTTGCAATATTAATTAGAATTATCATAACAGAGAAGGATGTTATGAAAAGCACCATCATCATCATTCAACGTCCGTTTTTCATGCTAGCATGGGTTGGACTGGGTATATTAATAACCCTCTTCCAATCTGATCTAGACTGTGTTAGATCTAAACTTAAATTCCTCTGCATCAAGTCTGTCCTTATTCCCTCCTGCCAAGTCTCTACACTTTCTTACTCAATTTCGCTGCTGAAACAAGCATAAAGTCTAGAATTTGGCAGGAATCACAGCAGCAGTATTGATGAAGTATCAAAGTGAGAAATGACTAGCTACCCTGCTAATTGACTAGCTACCCTGTTCTAAATTAATTTTTCATATGTAAATTATCTTTTCATAGTGAACTTGAAATTAAGAATAAAATAATAAATGCAAATAAGAAATTATGCTATAGCTATACATTTTATACAATTTTGCCCGTGTGCTTAATCACACGCCTTACATCACTTATAATTTATCAAACTTTTAGAATTCGTTGGGATGGTCTAAAAACTGTGGCAGGTATTGTAACAAACATTCCAAACAAAGACTGGTATTTCAAGTATCAGGACGAAGAAGGAGATACTATTTTGGTAAAAAATATTACCTAGAATGTTTATTGTCATCATGTGAGAGGACCATGTTATGATTAAAAACATAATTTGTTCAGACAGTCTAAAAAAAAAGATATATATATTGTCAATAATGTACTATGAAGCTGTAATTCTAAATAATTACTCAATTTGAATAATTTTTGCTCTATTTTTTCCTAATCTCATTTTTTATTATATCTGGCACTGCATGAGTACCGTATTTTCTGGTATATAACCCTCACATAATATAACCCGCAACCAAGCTTTTTAAGTGAACTACAAATCCCAGACCATCAGATAGCCTGCACCTTTGTATAACTTGCATAAAATTTCAATCAGTATGTTTTTACTTACCCACATTTTGTTAACCAGAAGAATGTATGTAAAAAAACTTTTAAAATGAATAAAAAACAATGTGCTGTGTTTATGTTAAAAAAAGAAACCTTAACCTCCTGACATTAGTAAGTGTATATATTTCACAATAAATGACAAAAAATAATAAAACTTATATAACGCGCACCCACATTGGAAATCGTAAAATTCAACTTATAACATGCGCATCATATCCCGGAAAATAAGGTATGCTAAAGTTACAAATCCTGATAATGAATGCGTATATCTAAAACGTGTTTTGATCAAACAGTATTTAATCAATTAATTAGTGTTAATGCAAAATGCACAATTGTATTTACCTATGTGTTTATTTTTTGAATTTTTTAAGGGTGCAACTGAACTGGAATGGCAGTCAGTGGTTGGTATTTCACAAAGAAACACGAAATTTCTAGTTGACATAATCCCCATTGATAATAGTTCAGAAGATCTTGACTCGTTAAAGAAAATGTCAATTGATATTGCAAGTGATTATGTATATGTTTCTTCAAGATATAAACCAGAAGAGGAAAATGACGATGCAATAAAAAAGACTTGTTGTAAGCCTAAAACAAAAATAAATGCACCAAGGCAACCCTCAAGCAAATGTTGGTAAGTCGTTGTGATAATAATCATTCACAAACTTATGTCTTGTTGTTATCAGTCAAACTGCATTTGGGACAAAGCTGCATCATTTTCAGTATTAATAAAATTTTATTCAAAAAATAGTAATGAAAACACAAAATCCTTTATTATTAAAATCAGAAAAATATAATTATGTATATATGCAACATCAATGCATAAATTTGACATACCGATTCCTCTTTCTGCCTCCACAAGTGCCACTCTTTTTTTGCACCACCTTTCAGGCTGTAAAGACTTTATAACTGTTTTCTTTTTACAAGCACCACCCATATATAGTATGTTTTAAAAAAAACAAGAAACTGCGGTTGGTTTGAAATCACACTTATCAAAAAACATTCCATCGTACGCGTTCCGGCCAAGAATAGAAGAATGTGAAGCTAGGATACCCATCTGGATATCAATGGAAAATATAATTAGCTGTATCCAGTTGCATTGGTTGCATGCGCACGTAAATTCTGTATTATGGGCGGATAAGTAAATTTAAATAATTTAAGTCAAACCAAATTGTTCATGAAAATAATTAGAACATGGTGTGTCAAAGGAGGAAGAAAAACTAGTGAAGAAAGTCCAGTTTACGAGGGTAGTCAAACTTCTGCATCCTTTAAAGTTTTTTCACCCATTCTTATCACTCCGGACAGGTGCTTGTTTTCAAAATATATATTTTTGTATGCAAGCTGTCATTCTCTGCGCGTGAGAGTTTATTTCAAAAGAATATGCAGAAAGAAAAACCGAATATGAGTTGTGCTTTTGTGAGAGCACATGTGAAAGAATCAAATCAAAACATCAACTGATAATTTTTAAAAAAATTGAAACTTTATGTTAATACAACATTATCCGGTTAAAACACAATAAGTTATCCGCAAATAAATTTTTAGTTACGATTCTTAACTACAAAGCTAGCTATATACACATAATAAAAATTGGTTTGTTTGCTTGTTCGTTTGTTTCGCTAAAAAGAAAAAGAAAAAATTTCCCTGCATAAACTCTGAAAATTCTAGAGCTATAAGGAACTCTACAGAGAGAAAGAAATATTACGTATTGTAACATAAAAACACAGCATCCTTTCAAGTCATCCTAAAATTGTTGATTTTTGATTTTAAAAATATTTTTCACTTTACTTCATTTTTGCTTGCAAAATTTTGAAAACTCAGAGATAGCAATAACAGCTTCCTTTTCCATCTTAACTACTTCCTTAACTTTATATAACTTTATATCAGCAAAGCACAACAACATCAGCCTTCCGTTTACGCGAGAAAATAGTTTTTTAATCCAGTGTAATGAGTAATAACAATGATTCGAATCCAGTGTGATAAAAATGTCCTGAACTTCGCCGCTGCGATGTCTCTTTTCCACCTTTATTTGATCCCAGGAAAAAAACTAGCATTTAGACTAGTTTTTTGTTAATTTTCAATATTGCATAACTCTCTGTTGTGTTGGGCCTTGATGTTTCATAGAATATTCTGTGTTGATGCTGTGAAATTTTCTCTGGCACCCATAGTGGAATGTCAGGTCAAAATTGCAGGAATGCTTTAATAAGATTTACAAAAACAAAAAACTTTGAAAAAGTAAGCACATCTAGATATGTTTAATCTGTAAAAAGGCTTGGGCTGAGATTTCTCAGTAATAATACATGAATTAGAGAAGTTGTCATTGCATTGATTTATGATGTCATTGCATTGCATATTGAGCTAAATTATCATAACCACCCTTAGGCCAAACTTTGAAATAACCACCACCCTGTAATACACACTACTGAAAAGCATTACTAATGCTACTATTTAGAATGAGCAGGTCAAATCAATAGCATGTTGCTGGGCTCACCAAAATACCTCTAAACTTATCTCCTCACAGTAATGGTTCATTAATGTCTAAGGAGATATACTCTGTTGTGTAAACTTTACACATGGAAATAACACTGTGAAAGATATTTCCAAAAAATATGTTTTGTAATGATTGACCTCGAAATAATCTTTTTAAGTGTTCACTTCATTCTCTTCCACAAAGTCTGATGTGTGATAATACTAGAGAATGTATATCCCTTTTATTTTTCATGTTTCAGTGACTCAAGTAAAAAAGATAGCTGTGAGCAAACCTCAGAATGCTGGTGAGAGGTTTTATTATCATTTTACTTATATGAAATATACCACATTTTCGAATTTACTAAGCAACAGATGAAACACCTGCTGTTTATGTCTCCACTATGCTCAACACTTATTTTCATACATGAATAAATTTTTGTATTAATTTGCAGTAGTGGTCATTCTGATTCGCTTGTATAAAAAAAGTTTATATCATTGAAAACCAAACAAAAGTAATACAGATAAAAGGCATTACAGATAAAAACAGTTGAAAGTTATTTCTTGTATAGTTTATATTTGTCAGAATCTGTTTTTGTGTGTAGGTCTGTTTTTATGAAAGCTGTTCACACTTTCTTTTATTAAAATTCCTGTTTCTGGAATATTTCTGTAATATTCCTGAAATTAACTTTTCTTGTATCATGGGTAAATGCATCACCCCACCAGTGGACTTATTCTTTATAATTTAATTATTGTTTATAATTATAAATGCAATATATTTATATTTAAACTAGACACATTTAATGAAAACATTAAGGATGTAATGCTGCAACTTGTTTTTTTAAACTATATTTTAATTTATGCATAGCTTGAATTATCATAATTTAATTTAGTCCAATGTTTGAGAGACCAATGCCAGATCCATATGTTGACAATGGTGTCATTCCTGTAAAAACGTAAGTTGAGGAAATGCAGTAAATAAAATAATAAAAAGGTCAAAGATTTGACAAATTGTAAACCGTTTTCTTTAGTGTTAACCCAACACTTGATCAATACAAGTACACTGATGAATCTCTTCGTGCCGTCACACTTCCTCTTGGTGCACTAGGTAAGCTTTCGTTAAATAACGATTACAGATTTAGATTTTACACAATTTTGCAAAGAGCTCACAATAGCGTAATATAGTCAAAGCAATGACATTTTGCTGTTATTTTGCCATAAACGTTCTGGGAGTCTACTTTCCAATACTTTTTAATAAGTCGAATGTAGAATACATAATTTTGTTGGGTATAATATCTTGGTTGTTAAGCCATTGGACTTAGACCAGTTTGTTCTAAACTAAGACTTTATGATGTATACATTATTTTTTTTATGTTTTCCTGACCCAAATATTACTTTTAGGTGGAGGCAATCTATCTATAGCAGGTGATGGTGGACTGCGACAGTATCAAATAAGCAACAAAGTGGACCACAATGCTCATGTGCCAAATTGTTTTTTTGCTATTAAGTATGTATCAACAAATTTCAAACACATCTGCTGTATAATGTTTTTCTTAATTAAATTCTTATATGTTCCAATAGATTTAAAATGTTTTTATAGCAGCCTTTTTAATTTATTTTTTAACTTCCTTATTTGGCAATTGCCAATGTGAATTAAAATTTTTGAATAGCAAAGATTTCTTTAAATTATAAACTTTTGAGTTACCAATAGCATATACCCACTAAAAAAACTGGTTCAGGGGTAGAATGTTAGCATGCCTACCATTATCTTGGAAGCACATATTTCTTGTTCATTGGCATATTTTCTCGCAGGGTTGGTTCTACTGCAGCAATTCTGCAATCAAATACATGGTATGATCAAACTGGATTCAAACCAGCACCTATTGTCACTGATCATGGTAAGTAAGTTTTTCAATTGATTCAATTCAAAATGACCAATAATTATAATGTAAATAACGAGAAATATATAGAATTCATAACCAATTGCTTGTCTTCTTTGTTGAACTCAGATTTCTACTAACTTTCCTTTCAAAACAAAAGTTTTTTAATTGCTGTTTTCTACTTTCTTTAGTTGTTCCTCCATATTCAAAAACACTACTTTCAAAATATCCTGGAGTTAAAACAGTCGAGGTCACTGCAAAGTATCCAGTTGTTGAAGGTATTGTTATTATCTTTATTAGTTTGAATTTTTAAAGTTTGTAATGATTGAAATATTGAAAACCGAATTGAACTGAAAAAAGAAATTCTTAATTAATCAAGGGTAAGAGAATAATATCAAATAAATTAAAGAAGATTGTATTTTTTTTTAAAAAACTTATATATAAAAATAGGTAAGGAACAGGTATGAACATGTATGAAGCTAAACATTTCAAAACATTAAAATCAGAAAGTTGAAATCAAATAGACGGTTTAGTAAAAAGTAGCTTTCTATATTTTGTTTTTTCTCCAGTATAATTTCCTAATCACGACACACTTTGAGATCATTAATTCTGAATTTGTGTTTTACTTGCTTTCATTATATTATGTTATACATTGAGATATTACTTTATATTTTAGTTGACTACATGGATCCAAAGTTGAACAACGTTAAAATACATTTGGAGGCCTGGAGTCCAAAAATCCCTTTAGATTCAAAAGCTAGCGGTGCTCCATTTATTGTATTTGATTTTCATGTTACCAATACAAGCACGACTTCTGCTGAGGTATGTACATAATTGTTTTAAAAAGCGAACTAAAAGAATATACACATTAAGGTGACCAAAAATAATGGTCACTCTCCCAACATAACTCACCCTCCTAAGTTCAAAAGACTTTAAAGGTATAGTGACTGCTCCAAACCTAAAAGAAAAACTGGAAAAGTTAATTCTTAAAATTAGAGAAAATCACAGATGTAAATGAATGGATAAGGTTTTTACTTAAAAACCAAAGATGGTCATAACAAGTATCTTTGACAGGAAGCTTCGCAAATTTTGTACATGAAAAGCTTATAAGGTGTTTATGTGCAAACTTTATGATGTTTCCTGTCAAGTATTTTGACTCCTTTTCATTTCAATCTGAAGAGAAGAAAGTATGCTAAAAAAGCTTCATGTAAATTTAAAAAATTATTATTGTTTAAGGTTGTCATTTCTTGAAAATGTTAATAGATAACATTTCGGGAGATCCTTCTCCCATCATCGGGCAAAGTAAAATGATGTTATACAGTACTGGAATCAGGACACCTAACATCGTGAGCGTGTATCATGCGCGACACGAACGATCCGCGATCCTATCGTGACCATCGCGATAGAAAAAATGTTACTGAAGAACTTCGCGATAGTCGCGATGTATAAAAAAATAACGGTGCTATCGCGATCGTCACTATTAACCGTAATTGTCGCGATGGATCGTGAATAACATTAAAAATATTAAACAATAGATGGGTATAATCTTGTGTCTTTTTTTTTACATTTAAAAATTCTTTTGCATCTTGTAATATATTTTTACTGGAAATTGGATTTTAGAAATAAGGCGACCATAACGTAATTATTTGTTCTACGGGCGAAGTCGATAGTAGCTTACGGTCGGCGAAATAAAAATAATTTTATCGAGAATGTATGGTCGGAACAACAGCAACAACAAAAAAATAACAACGGAGGAGGGTGTTACGACAACCTTTTTTTTCTATGTATTTTCGCATAACGCACGCAGTTTATATTTTTTAGTTGCGAAGGAAAAATAATAATAATTTGTCTCACTAAAAAAAATAGAACTAGCACTCAAGGTGAAAAGATAACAACATATTACATACGGATTGTCTGTAACAGCGATGTACGGAACATTCTTTTCTAATTTTTATAGAATTTTGTTATCCATTTATATCGAATACGAATACTGAACAGACAAACCGAAAGAATATCTTCAATAATAAAAAAATATGTTAATGCCGTGCATGTAAACTGATTAACCAAACTGCTGTGCTTTCTTCTTAGTTTTAAATAAATTTTCAACAATAAAGCATGAAACATCAAATATCTTGTATTGCAGGTTTCTCTTATGTCAAGTTTTCAAAATTTGGTTGGATGGAATGGTCATGATACTGTTACGGATGAAGGTATAAGTTTTATTTTTTGTGGTTTTTAAAGCTCGTTGTTTTTTTCTCTAGCTCGATTTTTTAAGCAAAGCAATTGTGTTATTTGTACTTTTTTTTGCTATTACTGCTGAGAGGATGTGTTGATTATTTTATAGTGGTATGTGAAGGTTATGGTGGGAATGTAAATTCGTTGTTTACAGAAAGGTAGAGATAATGAATTACCGCGTCTAGTCACCCAACATGCGTTTATTTTGATATTCAGTCATTATCTGATGCGAAACTTCATTTTCGTTATTCTATTCTAGTTATTTTTATATATTCCAGTGGTTGATTGCATTTGGACATATATTGTGTTTTTCACATTGTCTTTGCCATGAGCACAATATAGGAGTGTGTCTAAATATCTCACAACTGGAGATTGAATATGGAATATAGTGTAGATCTGGGTAGAATGATGTTATAGATATTATACTTTCCAACTTAGCAATATGTTTGGAATGGATATGAGTAATACAAGTTTACCAACCAACCACGAATTCAAGGGGAATATCTCCATTGTAGGTAGGAACTTTTTTGTACAGTTTATAGATTGGATAATATTTTAATTTTACCTTTTTTTTATTTGATTGTAACAACAACAAACATCTTTTAGCACTGCCAGCATCAACTGATAAAATGTCTACCATGCTCCAGTATACTGATGTTGAGTCCTTATGGACAGCATTTACGAAAAATACATACTTACCTGGACAAGGAGAAGCCGGAGTTTCATCAGTATGTTTTATAATATTTTCAACATTATTCAGGATCGCTACCCTTCCTCAAAACTCCTCAATTCTCCTCAATTTTACAAAGTCCCCTCAAAAATTCTCAAATGGAGAAAGTCCAAAAGTAGATTTTTAACAATTGTTTCCTCAATTCTCTTCAATTTTCCTTTTACAACACTATTGTCAGCTTTGTTGCATGTTTTTATTTTCAAAATACATGTAAATGCTATATGGGTACACCAAAAATTTGTTCTGTACTAATAGCGTTACCGCTAAAATCTCCTATTCTTTGGAAAAATATAAAAATATCTTTAGATGTCCTCATTTTTTTTATGAAAATACTGTAATCTTCTCAAAAAAGGTTGAAATTCTCCTTAAATTTGACTCTGTCATCTATTTTTATATTCCTCTGCCTTCATGTATTCTTGTCTGTGAGGTCATAACATAGCATCTACATGACAATGATTAAGTGTTATCTATATAGGCTGGTACTACATTCAACGGTGCCGTTAATACATCTCGAATTGTTGCTGCAGGAAAGACAACAGTAAGGAGATCGTAAATTTCTGATTCAACTTGTACAGAAACCTTGTTTGTATGAAATATGTTGAATTTTTCATTTTGTTTCTTTAATTCAGGTGTTTACGTATGTTCTAGCATGGCATTTTCCCAACAGGTATATTTTTTTGTTTATTTCACATGCTATCAATTT
The DNA here is from genome assembly GCA_030067915.1 of Hydractinia echinata. Lineage (NCBI taxonomy): Eukaryota > Metazoa > Cnidaria > Hydrozoa > Anthoathecata > Hydractiniidae > Hydractinia > Hydractinia echinata. The sequence goes on along the minus strand of JASGCC010000188.1, from coordinate 76,556 downwards.
TTCAGTGCCTTTTGTTGTTATAATGTTTTTCTACATAAAGGGCAGAATGCTAATTTGGAGATGATCTCTTTAGATATCGTGATTGGACTGTTGGTGTAAACATACCTAACACTCAAATTTACCTAGGTAATTATTATGCCAAGATATGGAAGACAATGAGAGATGTAAGTCATTTTATATTGATGTGATACATGTGGTATTTCTTTCAAACCGTGCTATATACTACTGTATAGCAACATGGACCATCTAAATATTTTGACAATATCGCGGTTATTGTTTGTTTTTGTTTTTGTTTGTTTGTTTGTTTGTTTTTTAATATTTTTTTGTATTCTTTTTTTTTCAAGCTACTTGGGTACATGGCAGAAAACATAGCCAACAACAGAGATCTTACATACAAATTCAGAGATTCGATGTTTACATCAACTTTGCCTTGGCAATTAATAGACAGTGCTGCGGGAAGAACATCAGTTTTAAAGTAAGCTGTTGTGGAAATGCAATTTGTTTCTTAATTTGATGTGGAGAAAATACTGAGGGATTACTTAAAACGCTTAGCTTACTGATGTTTTTTGTGAATGTTGGCACTTTGCACTTCAGAACAATATTTTAAAGTTGCAACCTCTTCTTTCAGTTTTCTTTCACTTGCTGTGTGGAATAAGAAAATAATTATTTTTCAATATCTGTTGTCTTCAGTCCTTAAAAAATAATGTTTGTATGCATTGTTCAGATTAGATTATAATTCGTGATCCGTTCAACAATTTTATGGTTCTCTGTAGCTTGTTATTTATTTTTTAGTTCTCCTAGTTGTATGTGGCACGCAGATGGCAATTTTTATGCTTTTGAAGGTAAGTGTTGTTTCATGTTGTCGTTGACGGGAAATGTTGTTATTAATTGTTGTGAGGTAGGACCGGCTAAAAAAGAGACGGGTCTGTTTTTTTATTTCTAATAATACAAGAGGCAATGTAAATACCGCAAATTAAATTAAATGTAGCTTAAAAAAAAATTATTTTATTATAGTAACTAGTTATTACTTCGTAGAAAATATAAAGGAATCATATCGTATTTTCTATTTCATACTTTCTTAACACGAAATTGTGACAAACAAATTAAGAAATAATTCTAGTCTGGATTGCTGTTTGTTGACAAAAAAACAAAATGTCTTTTAAAATGAACACCTTTTTTGTTATTGCCATTGAGCTCCTAATAAATAGTCCACCATGTTAAAAATGGCAGTACTGAAGCGATGTCACTTCTTGCACAATGTATTAATATATAGAAATATTTCTTTTTTAGGTTGTAACCCAACATCAGGTAACATGTTTAACATGTTTAATTTGAGTCAATGTTACCTTCTGTTATGACATGACGTATCCAGTATAAAGAAATTATTTTTGTGAACAACGAACTTGATTAGTCTTACTGAAAAACTTTTTTCTCTTTAATGTGTTCCAATTCACGAATGTGCAGGATTTCTGTTGCTAGTTTGTGTATGAACACAGTAATTGTACAGAGTTGTAAATTGCTGTCATATTGGTATATGTAATAAGTATCATTATTTTTAGGTTGCTGTCCACTTAATTGTACACACGTGTGGAACTTTGAGATGGCTTTAGCAATGTAAGTGTTTTCTATCAAATATTAAAGACATGGAATATTAATCATCTCAATAGTTTACTTCAGATCAATAGCATTGTATAGATGGAGAGAAAAAAACGAGGTGGTTACAGTTTAGCTATTTTATCTTATAGTTTGTATCCAGATGTTGAAAGAACGATGCGTGAAATTGATTTACTGCATCAAATTACACCGCATGGCGTTATACCTAGGTAATCAATGTTTACCCAAAACATCAACTCCTTTCATTTTTTAAATATTTTTTTTTAAATTTTTTGTTCAATTTGTCCTTCAAAGTGCTTTTTTTATACAGTCGTACACCCTGTCCCTTGGAATTAAAACGTTTATGGTCGACATGGCCTGATTACTCTACTTCCCCAACATCCACTGCTATTTGTGTTGATGGAGAAATTGGAACCATATTCAAAGCGTACAGAGAGGTAAAATAACTTGATCCCATTGAAAATCATGTTATCTATGTTGTATATGTATATTTTTTATGTGAACTTAGAAACTTATGCGCTCAAATATTTTGTTATTTAGTAGATTTTCTCTTCATTGAAAATCAAAAGAAACATTTGATTTTATGGAATAAACATTTGTTGGTCGCTTAAATTTGCTGTGGCGAACAGTTTGATTATGCGAACTCATTTTTAGGACGCTGTCTCAAAAAAAAGAATAATTTATAACGTAGCGTAGCGTAGGAGTAATTATAGCTATTTTATAGTCTCAAAAACTGCTGCATAATTACTAAAGTTGTTTTTATATAAAGTGAGCCCTGAAATTCATCAAATGGTAACAAAAACGTTCAAGGGATGCAAGGAAAAATTAATATTAATCTCGTGCAAACATCAGCGGTGTGTGATGAACGTAAAATACCACGTTCAAAAAAATGCTCGTCATAGTTTTTGTTGTTGTTAATTGAAGGCGATTAATGTTCGGTTTTCTTTCCAGTACCGACATGGAGCATCTTTACAATGGTTAACTTCACTGTGGAAGCCATTAAAAGCAGTCATGAATCACTGGTTGAATGTGTTAGATGAAGAAAAGAATGGTATGCGCATATGGAAATTTAAAATATGCATATTTATTACATGAATATCGTAGGACTTTCTCGTGCTACATTGCTATTGTAAATGGTGTCCTTAGATGAATGTCCGATCTTTTTAGCGTGTATTTTGTGGAACTGTGGAATGACATATTTGCGTTAGTTTTGATTTTTATGCATAGGTTTGGTGTATGGTCCACAACCGAACACATATGATGTAACAACGTATGGTTATTTGGTTGCTATTGGAGCGTTGTATTTGTGTGGCTTGAGGTAGGTGTTGTTGGCTTGCTTCTTCATAACGTCACATCCCTTATACTGTATGAAGTTTCTGTCTGCCTGACTGACCTGAAATGTCTAAGTGAAACTTCGTGATAAGTTTTTAAAGGTTGTTTCGTCTTCTAGAAGTAAATACACCCCTGTTTGTTATCATTTCACCTTTTTTAAAAAAAATTTATTGTAATAAACCAAATGGAATTGTATTCTTTCATTGTGTGTTTTTGTTGTGATGGCAACAATATTTTGTTGTAAAATACATGATTTTTCTTTTTTATCAGAGCAATGGAAGAAATGTCAAAAATCATGAACGATTCCGTATGTTTCTTTTATTGTAATGTACTTTTGCTGAGTTCCACATGTTGTTATTATTTGCTATGTAAACACTCACTTGTTTTTGTATTTATACAGTCGACAATATAGTAAAAAATTAGTCAGATTGTTTCAAAAGATTTTGTCACCGGAAGCTGTTCAAAAAATAGAGAAGCGTGGTTATCCTTTAACAACAATCTTCTAAAGTTTGTTCTATTTTTTGTACCAGGAATTCGAAGCGATATGTCACGACAGATTTTTACTTGGCACAGTGAATCTCGACAAACAATGTTTCACAAATGGAAAGTGGTACACTCAAGTTGTTGACCCCAATCATCCTTCGAACTTGTTGGGTGATTGTAAGTGAAATATTTTCAATTAAAATTACGTTTATCTTCCTTAATAATTGGTGGGGGCGGGCCCTACTGATTATTTTTGGTAACCTGTAAAATTAACAGTAAAAGGTCCTGATTGAGAAGATTTAGGCTTTCATTTCAGAGAACAGTTTATTGGTTAACATATTACGCTTTTCAACATGAGATTTTTTCGAGTCACAAAATTTGCGGGTTTTTTTTTTTTTGCTATTTTTTCGCTTTTGCGAATTAAAATTATTTAGGCAACAGCCAACGATTTATACAAGATTTTTTCGTGTTTCAGTGACTATTTCTCTGCATTAGAGACTAATAATTAGTTATCTCAGTAATTTGATCTAATTGTAAGTCCGTTAAAAAATGAGGACTTGGATAGCAAATGACCAATTGACCGGCTTGACTTCACTGTGACAAAAATGTCGGTTACATTTCTTCACAAAAACCAAACATGATCTAAGTTAAAAAATAAGTCACTACAACAATTCTATTGCATGGAGAATCGATTGTGGTAGTGCTGTAGAATGTAATTTTTTCTTATTCTTAAATATATATGTTCACTTGTTTTTTGATCTGCTGTTTTTTCTCACTGATTTCAGCCACACAGATTGGTGCGATGTATGGGCAGTGGTGGGCGCACATATTGGGCTTAGGGTATTTGTTACCACCCGATCATATCAAATCACACTTAAAGTATACCTACCTGAGAAATTATGTTGCAAGTTTTGATCCAGGTAGAATGTTTCTTTGAGTTCTAATGTCTGTTAATTCACCCTGTAATGCATGGAATGCAGATGTTTGGTTTGTTGACACGATCAGAACAACTCATTTCTAATTTCGCATATTTTTTCTTATGTAACAATTTTGAAAAGGAAACTTTTTGCAGTTTTCGCGGTTTTTTGTAAAAAATTTTTCACGACATAGTCTCTAAGAATTTCGCTGCTATAAGACATTGTATAAATACTAGTGGGAAATAGATGAGAAATTTGGTAGAACCTCAAAAGTTTTATCCACAAAAAAAATATAACTTTGTAAAACCGCGAAAATTTTATTTCCCGCAAAATGCAAAGACTGTGCGGTAAAACTCAACCTCGAAAGTTTCTTCCACAAACACTTTCTTCCCTTAAAGTACTAACATATTTATTTAGCTACTCAAAAACCTCGTGTGTTTTGTGACCAACGTGACAGCAACTGGGTGACTGCAAAATGGGACGATGGAGACACACCAAGTAATCCTCTGCGTTACAGTTCGGAAGTAGGTTACCTTGAGTATGTTTGAAGAAATTGCACATGACGTTTTAGTGTGTTTTTCTCAGCACTCACAGTGCACTTACAGTATATCAACTGTCGCGTTTCCTTTCAGTATCCTTTTTTCTAAACAGTCGAAATAACGTCCTTAATTTTCGAGTATTTTCCAGTCGTCATAAGCGCCGTGACTTTTGTTTACGCATGCGCATTAAGAATAACTATGACTGGCAACGAAACGAGACCGGTCTTAAAGACGACTTAAGACTTGGTGCTAAATATTTAAAAAAAATGATATACATCTTTTTTATGTTTAGTGTAAAAATATGAAAGATTTTACACGCAGTTAGTATAAAAAGCTGTTCGTTTATAAAATTTAGATATTTGTTATGCCACTGCTATACACTTTACACACTGCTTACCTTTTTTCTCTTGTTTCTTTTGCATCCAATTTCCTGTGTGTAAAGCATGGAGTTTTTACAATTAATGTGAACAATAAATGTGATTTACTGATTTATTTTAGTGGGCGTGGTCGGGTGTTATCTATCCATTTGCTGCACTCTTGTTAACTGAAGGAATGACGTTAGAGGGCTTGGATGGTATGAATCTCGTTACTACATTATTGACGTAATTAAGCAGAGAAATAACTCTATAGTGGATAGTCGCTGCCTGTCCAATCTGCTAAAACTGCTGCAGCATGCTTACTATTCTTTTTAAGACAGATCGATTTTATTTTCAACATAATCGGAGAGTTAAATTGCAAAAGGCTAAACCTATATTTTGTTCTTATTCATTTTAAAGATATACCTTTGTAAATCTCAACTTAATAAAAATCTGTGGTAAACTTTCCCCAAATGACTAAAAATTGCGAAATAGTCACAAAATTATCGTTTTTAATCGCCATCTTTATTTTATCAGTACTTAAAAAGACACGACAAATGTACGATGGAACTCGACGCAGTCCGTGGAATGAAATCGAATGCGGTGATCATTATTCAAGACCGATGTCTGCTTTCTCCTTGTTTGCCTTAGCAAGTGGACAGGTAAAAATTTAGTTACCAAGACATCTATTTTTTTTAAGTCGTTTTTATAAATACTGTATATGATTTCAGAAGTTGCATAAAAATGAAACTCTTCTGTAGAAAAACTTCGTCATTTACTTCATCGTTTTTTTGTTTTTTAGGATTGGTCGTTCACACAGTCCGGAGATGTCAATCTTCGATTTAATCCTGTGGTCAGCACGCAAGATTTCAATGGTTTCTTTGCGCTTGGAAGTTGTTGGGGAACTTTCAGTCAAACACGAAATACAAATAACAGCACATCTGTCAAAGTAAAACCTTTTTTAGGTTTTGCGGTTAAGATACAGTGAAAATTTTGCGGAGTTTTGATTTACTTTTGACTAACAGGATCTGTTGTGTAGAATTTTTACAAGAATTTACTTAATTTTCTATTTTCTTCAGTTGTGTAACCTTTTGTTTTCAAGGACATTCCTGTGTAGGACCTTGGCTCAGAAGTTATCCTAGAAAACTACCATTCCTTTATTATCATTTACAATTTTTTTTTAACAGCTGAAAATCGAGTATGGTGAATTGAAGTTAGCGAAACTTCGTTTAAATCTTCATGCTCGTCACGTAGATGTGATTATCGGTGATGACGACGTCATGCCGCCGTTTGACATTGCAAAGGTAATATTTGTTTGCGAAACAATATTTTACTACGGTCGATTCTCTTAACTCGAACTCGCAAGGAATATTTGTTGGAGATAAGGAGGTGTTCGGTATAGAAAAAGGGTAGAAATGACAAAAAAATTGGAAAGCAAATTATTTGCTCGAGATAAAAAGAGTCTGTGATATACAGCAGACTCTCTTTATCTGGTGGTGGTGCTTCTATGCTTATGCTTAGAGCAATATTTTAGGTATTATTTGTATGCATTACTTTCTTATAAATGATAAACAACGAAAGGTAATATGTACTTTTAACTCTCGTGATATTTTCTCTTCATTTACATTTTGTTTAGGTTGCTGATGGTTTCAGTTTGAATTTTCCGAACACACTTCATCTGTCCGGTGGAAAAGTGTTGTCTATTATGTGCAAATAAGTCTCCGGTTAACTGCTATGTCACCGGTCGGCTTTTTAAGCTTGATGTCTGTTTATTTAAAATCATTTTTAACAAAAATTTTGTCTACATTTCATTGTCATGTTTTAAGATATAAAAATAATATAGACAATAAAGATGATTTACAATATTGGGACAAGTTTTATTTTTAATGCAGCATGCAGTTGTTTTTGTTAAGAACGTTTCATAATGGCAGATTATGATGGAAATACTAAGCTGTGCTTTTAATATAATCTAATTTTCGCGAAATTACTACCGTTCAAGGTAAAACTTTGGTGCGTGTGAAAAGTTTTGAGATGTAATTTTTTTTTTCTCTCACCACTGTGTGATTTTATAGATATCTTATTAATAGGCGTGTATTTTTTATGTTGTGTGGTTGGAATGAATAATATTTCTCTATAATAATAATATCTGTATTATGTGTGTGTGTGCGTAAAAAAAAGTCGTGCTACGGGCACACGAAATAGCGTGGGATTTGAAGGACGGGCGACCCCATGGATTTTTCCACAGGTTACCGCATAATTTTACTCTATTGTTTTTTGTTTTTATCAAATTAGATTTGCATGATAGATGATTTTTTAACATTTTGTTCTAACATAACATAAAATTTATTATATTTGTACGGTGTTTTTTTTTGGTATCTTATATTCTGACAATTTGATGTTTGGGACTCTCTAATCCAATCTGACCAAAAACAGAATACCTGAAGTTGATTAATTTTCGCGAATTTTAGCGTTATTCAAGTCAATTCGAATAAATCTTCGCGAAATTACTAGAAATGACTTATTCACTAAAATTACCTTCGCGAAACAAAAGGATTTTTGTTTTGTTTCATTTCATTTTGCTCGGTAAAAATGTTTATTTTAGGAAAAAACCGTCGCAAATATCTCGACTGATTCGCGAAAATAATATTCGCCGAATACATTTTTCTGAACCTCCCTGAAAATAATTATTTACGAAAATTAATCAACTTAAAATAGTTCGGTCGCAGTAGTGATTCGTGTTATATAGAATATAAAGTTTTTGCACATATAAATTGTAAATTTTTTTTAAAAAATAAAAATTTGTGGTTAAATTCTCTTCTGATTTCATCGATTTGTATATGCAAGTTGATTGTGTGTTTTAATGGTAAGCTATGTTTTCTGCGTGTTTATCGCTTCTTTGATGGTTTCTGATGTAGCTTTAGTTCTGAGGACGAGAATGCAGCAAACTGTATCATCAGCTTGAAAGTCGATTTTTTTACGGTCTTCGATAAGATCTCAAAAAAGATGCGCAACATGTAAAATACAGCGATCACATGCTATCTTAAAACTGGAGCGTGGTTAAGTAGTTAGAACTCCTTTTAACCTCTTAAAGTTGTTCCGACATATAACCATCGCTGTTCCGACTCAATTTTTCACGTACGGCGACGTCGTGCTTGTTTATCAGGTTGCTTCGTGCGACAAAACGCAATTTTAAGATAGCCGGCGTTATTAATCATTCACGATATCTAAATCTTCTTGTCGTTTCTCTTCTCGACAACAAACTCCAGGTGTTAGAGATATGTCGTCTATCCCGACGTCACCAAATTTTCCTTTTCCACACACCGCTTGAAATTCAAACTAAAATAAATCGTGAACTTGTTAAACATGTGATACTTTTTTCTGCTATACTTTGAAAAACAATTTTTTTTTGCTGCGTTTTCTTAACATTGCATTATCGTACGTGTTACCCGGTTTTCTTTTAAAACTTTGTCTCAAAAACGAAAATCGGATTTTTTACATAAAAAAGAGTATTTGTTTATCAACCTTCTTCCGTTCAATTCTCTCGTATCCTCGTTCTTTACTGCCTTATTATGTAATTCTGCAATTTTAAACACATATTTTCTTTTATTACCTGTCACCAAAATAGAAACAAATCCAACAAGCTTCCAGTAAAATTTTTAGCAACATTTATGTGCTGTGACATTTTTAGTTAAATTTCTGAAAACTCACTTTATTAATTTTGAGGAGTGTTGTAAAATGTAATCACTTCAATCGACTGATGAATTACTGATGAGTTCCCAACCTAGTCCCCAGGGTATCTTGCATCTTTTCTGACATCCCGATGATACCCTTGGGAGGAGATCAAAGAGCTTCAGCTTTTGTGTTTCTGCTTCTACCTTGATATTACACGAAAAAACTTTACCTCAAAGGGGGACATAGATGCAACATTTACTTCGGCTGGTATCCAGTATTTGCCTTGATTACCTCTGATGGTGAGTAACGCGTCCCAAATAGGACTGTTTTTCTCTTTTTTTAATAACATAAGCGAGCCTTGATCTCCTCCATACATGTGATACCAAAACTTGACGCAAGACGTGTTGCTTGTGAACAATGGACTTCTCAGCTTTGCAACGTCTCCTGGCTTTGCAGGAGGAGAAGAAAACGCCGCCATGAAGTAACCTAAAACTAAATGGTTGGTATGAGTTAAGTTGTCTTGCAGGACTAAGATGGCTTGTAGAACTAAGATGGCTTGCAGGACTTTTTTATTTTTCTTGTGGACATAGTGGTACGCAAAAGGCTGTTTCTTTTATAAGTTTAAACACAAATGACTCTTCTCCGTATGGTAGCACACTGACTATATAATGCTGTACTTGCGGAACGTTTAAGAGGTAGAAACGAACGGTTTCTTACAAGTGTCTTGAGTGTGATCATACATTGGTCCCGTGCTAAACACTGGTGTCAGGGACGTTTGGTCAATGTTCTGCGTTTGACGAGGTCTTCTTCTCATAAACATGTAACGAGCACTTTTACTGTAGTCGTTCCACTTTTCTTTGAACGTTTTCGACGTGGTGTGTTCGAAATCCCATACTGTGGAAACTAGAAAACAACGTTGACAGAACGTAACAATGTCGTTCACAGGGCATTTTTTTCCTTTGTGATGACCTTGACTGCCTTTCTAGGTAAGAAACCCTGGAGGACGTGAAACAGAGGAAGAGAGTCATGGCAACTGGTGCTACGAGTGTAATTGACCGTTATTGTTTTAAAACGTAAAAAAGACATGATGCGAAGACTTATAACTTGCAGTAACACAAAAGTCTCTGGTTATAAGTTGTGACTGAGAGCATTTTCAGCCAATTTCAGTTCATCCAAATCAACCACAGTAACTCGCATTGTTCATGGCGTGTGTCTCGCTTCCTGGTAGTGTTCCACCTGATGTTTATCATTCAACTCCATTATTTATACAAGATGCACATCTAGAAACTTTCAAAAACTAATTGTTGATGTTCAGATTATTTGGTGACTAGGATTGTAGTGAGACAGAGGGAGATGGTTTAGCAGATTTAGCTTTGAATGTTTCTCCTCATATCACGCATATGTTGTGTTAAAGTAAAGATATGTATCAATGATTTTCGTAATTGTTGTATGCAGTCGTGTTGTTACTATAATTCTTTTAGTTTTCAATTAATATAACTTACTATTTTTCCATTGATCCGTTCTACATAAACGTTTTTCCGTGTGATTGCCAACACAGTGGCGTCCACCATATTTAGGCACAGGGTTATTGCATTCTCTACTTCTGGATTGGTTACCAATACCACAAGAAGTTGAGCAAGATGTCCAACTTTCCCAATTGTTCCATTCCCCATCAGCTGGAATTTAGACAGTTTTAAAAATATATAACAGTTAGGGGACAATTTGCAGAGCATGTATTATAAAAACCTACTCCTTAGGAATCATGGCGGTCCAGCCGTGATTTCGAGTTTTGACCGTCTACCTACGTGTTTTGCACCTTCAGGTATAAGGCTTATACGATAACACACAAAGTGTTCGATACAGAATTTTAATGCGAAAATTATTAGTATCGTCCAAATTTAAAGTGTTGTTATGTATTTATCGTTAAGTTGATGAAATTTGGTAGGTTTGAGTTTAGAAAAACAGTTTACACTTGTGGAAATAAAAAAATTCTATTTGTTTTTTTAGGGTGTTGCAAAACACGTGGTTCATTGTATCCTACAACAACGTCATGATGTAACAATTAACTTTCTCACTTTTACATTCAAGAAGTCCGCCGCAATCAATCGCATCTTCGTCAAATTCACTGGAGATATTGAACTTGTTTTTGCATTGAGATATATCCTGTACAGTACAAAACCGTTGTCGTGTCTTTTGACATTTTCCATCTTTTTCTCTGCACGTGCTCCACTCGTTCCAGTTGCTCCATGTGGAATTTTCAACTTGACCTAAAGTAAAACTGATGTCATTTTGTTTTCTTTCTTCCTGTAAGTTGTGATAAAAAATTTGAGCTGCTAAAGAATCAGGCTGATTACACAAATCGATACTATAACTTTCGTTCCCAATCACGTCATATTACATTAATGATGAATCTGAAAACAGGACAAAAAAATAAAAAAAATTGTTTGATGTGGCGATATAAATTGTTTGATGTGGTGATATAAATCAAATGGAAAATCTTTTTCTGAACTCTTTTTTAATTTCTTCTTAAATTTAAACAAAATGAAAAATTGCAAAGTTGATACACGATATAATAATCAAGATGGCGTACCTTTGCACTGATAAAGTAAATTCAGTGTAATGATATCCTGAATACTAATCCCTGTATTTCCCAGTTTTTGATCTTCGGAATTTTTCGGTAAGACGGCATATAGGCCAGGATTTTTGATCAACCACTGTGTGTTGTATTGCATGTTGGAGAGATAATCGTATGGTAGCTGTAGATCGTCTCCAATGAAACCCAAAGGTAGATTCAACTCATGGCTTTTACCTGTTTAGTTGGGATTGAAAAAAATACTAGTAAAAAGGTTTGCTATACTGGCTAATATTATTTTCATTGACAAATATGCTGACCAAATTTAAGTTATCAATCAATCCGTTAAATCTATAAATATGGATTCAAAACTTCTCATATTATCTATCAGACACAACCTCGATCCCAGCGCTTTTTTTCTCTTTTATCAAAAAAAAGAAAAAAAACACTGGGATCGAGGTTGCACCAGACACTCACGCTTTATTACGCAGCGTACATTAACCAGGCACTATGACTTAAAGTTCCCTCCCAACACAGCATCTTAAAACGGAGGTAAAATATACATAAAAAAACATTTACCAGCTAAAATATTTTCATAAAACACGTCAACATATTTGTCTCGATCACCCCGATGCTGGGTGTGATAAAATCCCAACGAGTGCAAGAATTCGTGAAAAACGATTTGCCGAGTAAAGCATGCTGGGTGTTCTAAAGACAGTTCTTGTGGACCGCGGTGGGATTTTTTACCAACACTTGACCAACATCTAAGAGAAAAATGAAATGAACAACTTCCAGTATTTTATGTGACGTAGAAATAAATAAAAAAATCAAGCCGTTTTACCGCGCGCTGCACGTTTCGTTGGAGAACTTTTAGTTTTTGATTGAGATCGGACATGAATTTTTTTAAAGGCGGTGAGGTCGAAATTTGCTCTTACTACGCTTTTCGCTAATCGATTTTTAAAACTGCAAAAAGATCTACCAAATTAATCTTTCTGAAAGCTATTCACAGATTCTCTTTTTAACACAGATTCTGAGGCGAAAATGATTTCTATACGATTTTTATTAGAAAGAGAAAACTGTTCTTTTTGTGTGCGTTATATGTCATCGGATACTTTATTAGAAATAAAACGCGTTTATGTTTTTCTAAAGCGGAGATTTTTGGGAATTAACATATATTTTATAGTTGACATTTTACCCCGCTTTGTTTACAACAGACAACCAAGTTTCTGAATCTGCAACCGGTTCTGTTGTTTCAAATATGTTAACGCAAGACACTTCGCTTAATCTTTTAATAATGTCTCGAATCATTTTCTTCGCATTTTCGTCTAAAAAACAAACGTAGCTTAAGTTAAGGCATATCCTCCAAAATCAATGACAAAGGATAGTCAAATATCTTGTTAAGAATGCCACGCTATAAATATAAAAAGGATATTAAGGTTGCATCGGGTACATGCCGTGGAAAAACATCCAGTGTGTTGTTTAGGCTTGTTGATCGTCTACACCCTATTCAATCACTCATTACATGAACTCAAATTAGAGAGAGAGTGAATAATTATAAATCTGGTTCAAAATATTTCAAATAGTTGGAACTTCATAACAACTGATGTATAAAAACAGAAAAATAATTGCTAGAGTTTGAATTGTACATAAAAGTTAAATTTGTTTTATCATGCGCTTTATTTGATCGACGTATTCTTTCTAAAAATTGAGCTGAACTAAATTCAGATGTGTAATATACCAAGTCATTATTTATTGGGTGGAATAGATATAAGAAATTCATGAAAAATAGGGTTGTTCAATACTTACTAAAGTCAGGACTGATAATAACAGGTATTCGCTTTTCTCTCCAAAGATACTTATATTCGTTTTGTACGAAAGATTTTCTCACATTGTCTTCAATTGGGAGAAATATGTCGCCTTCAGTTAATCGATCCAAAATTTCAGCTGTAAAAACAGGAAAAGTGGGAAACTTATTTCCTGATGAAAAGGCTGGGACAGTGTATGAACCTTTTTTGTGCTATATTCATTTTCTGTTCGTAATTGCAGCTTTTATGCCACAACGTTTTGCGTTCTTCATTTTGTGCAGAAAAGGCGAGATAGAGAGCTCTTCAAAGAATATCTTGTTCATAAAAGAAACATTAGGCACCAGTATTGTTTCGACATCTGTATTATTGTTTTCTAGTTTAGAAAAAAGATTTTATTCATAAAACTTCAAAAGCAAGTAACGGACCTTTTTTGTTAACATCTCCAACTTTATCCAACGCGGACGAATTCTCCTCATCAGACACAAAACCTAAATTTTTAAACAACAGCTTCATGCGAATTTATAAAAATGCTAATTAATTTTTACCCTAATATAACCTCATCACTTTCATCTGACTGGAAGTTCCGGTGTTGCAACTTTCATTATTAAGTTTATAGAGAACTTTTCAGTTACTTCTGAAGGTAGAAGACCCAGCTTTACGTCCAATAACAGCCATTGAAAAAAACTACGTTAACTAGTCTGTTCTGCAATATAGTATTTGGCGTCTGAAAAGATGTAATGGCAAGTAACGGGTCAACAACAGCCAACCTGTTGAGTATGATGTCAACTTCGATTATTCTTTATAGATTATGTTAGAGTAAAGCGGGTTGGCTTAACATTTGGTATTTTACGCTGGAGACAATAAAAATAACATTTAATCGTTGCCAGTCACATATGCATTTGAGAATAATATCTATAAATTATTTTCCCTGCTCCTATTCATATTCCGTTATGCCACGTTCTGCTTTTATCTATTGGGGATCAGACAATTCTCACAGTAAAAAAATAAGTACAAACCTTGCGTAGGTTGGTCATTTTTCCCTCTGTGTTCTGTAGATTGTCCTAGAAATATGTGTAAGAGAAAATAGAAGTCAAACATGAAGACACAAAAAAATAAAAGTTAAACGTTCGCGACGAACACAGAATGATATACGTATTATACTCAAAGTATAGTATAGCTTGTTGTAGCATATGCTATATGCTACAACAAGCTATAAGATCCTCTTTGGAAGAACATAAGTTACAGCTAGTTACTTTGATAAAAAGCTGGACAGCTCTCAGGTGTCCATAGAAAATTGTCGAGTCCAATATCCGATGAACTTCCCTTTCCACGTGTGGAAATAAATTTAAGCTAAAAGAAATACGATTAAAACGTCAACATTTTTAATTTAATTTGAAATATCATTATGTTATTTTATTTATCGTTCATACTTTTACTTTCTTATTTGCTTTAATCTATTTCATTTTTTTGTTCTATTTTTTAGTTTTTGGTTTTTAGTTTTTTCCTTTACAGGCTAAACTTAAACTGAATTGCCATTCCACAGGAAAACGGAACAGATTAGAACAAACTGAATTGCCATTCCACAGGAAAACGGAACAGATTAGAACAAACTGAATTGCCATTCCACAGGAAAACGGAACAGATTAGAACAAACTGAATTGCCATTCAACAGGAAAACGGAACAGATTAGAACAAACTGAATTGCCATTCAACAGGAAAACGGAACAGATTAGAACAAACTGAATTGCCATTCAACAGGAAAACGGAACAGATTAGAACAAACTGAATTGCCATTCAACAGGAAAACGGAACAGATTAGAACAAACTCAATTGCCATTCAACAGGAAAACGGAACAGATTAGAACAAACTCAATTGCCATTCAACAGGAAAACGGAACAGATTAGAACAAAAAAAATCCTTAAATTTGATTGTTTATCTGCTAATTATTCTTTTTTTAATAATTTTTTTCCGATCTTGTCCGCAAGAAAAGTTAAAATAATTTCAACTTTCAGTTTGAAACGGAACAAATCGGAACAGAAAAGTTCTTTCACCAATTAGATTCCATAAATAACAATTGTCCGTTTCCGTTTTGTCTCAATCCGTTCCATTTTGTTGTTGAGTAAAAATTCACCCTAATCTGTAATTTTGTGAAAGCGCGCTAACAAAAAATCTCGTGAGCTGTTTGCGCTATAGCGAAAAATGTAAAAAATGGAAGTGAGTTTTTATCCGATGTCACTTAAAAAATGACTAAAATTAATTACATAGTACTTGTTGTTGTTGTTGTTGTTGTTGTTGTTGTTGTTGTTGTTGTTGTTGTTGTTGTTGTTGTTGTTGTTGTTTATATTCACAGCTACAGGAACCCAAACATTGCCATTATTCTCTCCACACTTCCATATTTCTTTGGAAACATTAGAACCTTCTTCTTCAAGGTAAAGTACCAGTGATGCTTCTTCTTTACTGTGCATATGAAACCAAAACATAAAACATGTATCATGGACAGTAGTCATATATGACAGACTCTTTAGTATTGCCTTGTCTTCTTCTTTTGCTGGCGAAGAAGCAAATGCGCCAATGAAGTATCCTGTACCTAAAATATACAAAAATTGAGTTTCTGTTACATCTGTTAGTTTAGAAGCAAAAAATAATGTACAGAAAATAGATAATAGCATTGAATAAAAGTAAATTATATATATATATATTTAAACTATCCTTGCATAAATTACAGAGTTCCCGCGTTATAAGTTCCTTCACTAACTCACGTGTCCCTTGCAAATCCACACTTGGTGTGCTTTTTGAAGCGCGTTTCAACGGTTGAGTTCTTATGAACATATATCTTGGATGTTCGCTTTCATCTTTCCATTTATAAACAACGGACTCGAAAGTTTCGTTGTCTAAATAATAAGATGTAATAAAAGAATAGGCGAATGGAATTTATTCATTAATTCATTTTATTATTTTTGTTGATAATATATAACACAACTCACATGGTTCAGAAAGTTTTCCAACACAGCGTTTCGTCTGACTTTTAGTCCCGACACAGTTTGCCATGTTCCAATTCAGTGCATTACAAGATCTCTGTCGTGACTGTATTCCAATGAGGTCATTTCCTTCGCAAGCGCCCCAATTTGTCCATCTGCTCCAAACACCTAAAAAATCAAACAAGATGTTTTTTAAAAACATCTTAACTTAATTTCAAGACGGCGTCTCATTCTCGTCTCCAGAGCTCTTTGAGATTAAAATCTCATTTATCTCAAATAGCTTTGGGATGGAGAATGAGACGGAGTTTTATTTCAGGTCGTAGCCAATTTAAAACTAGTTTACATCTCTTAAAAACATTACAAATGGCAGACCGACTGCACAAACAAGCACTGACCACAAAGACAGTGGAATGCAATATCTACACATGCTCAGTCAGTTAATTTTTGCAACACGCTGCAACAAAGCAAGGAATGAAAGCAGCACTCAAACAACTAAGCAATTTTAATGATTCACCAGAACGCCAGAAATATTACCTTCGCATGTGTCGCACTTTCTTTTCTCCCTTTTTTCACCAATGCATTCTTCACGTTTGCATAATCTGCTTCTGATAGACACACACGTACCTTGGTCAATTAAACATAACGACCATTGACTCCAATTTGTCCAGGTGTGCTCACTGTTGTTGTCTGAAAACAAATGATCACCTAGGACCTTCCATAATACTTATGCGCTGGTGTGTACTGTAAACAAACATGGCAAAGCACATTGCTCAATTAATTCTAAGGTTTATTGGGCGTGGAACATTTTTATATAAAAAAAAGAAAATACGTCTAGGGAGTTTTTTTTTACCTTGACAATGATAAATTATATTCAACGTAACCACATCGATAAAACTAATATCCAGATTTCCAACTTCTTTGTTCTCATCTTGAATAGATTCGATGCTGTGGCTTCCCAGTGAATGATCAGCTTGATGAATTTTTTGCACGTGAAGAATAGATTGGAAATCGTAGGGAATGTCTGGATGTAATGGCGTGTGCAGTTCTTTCTCGAATTCTTAAATAAAAAGAAAAAAATTACGAGAAGTCATCCAGCTTCCCTCTTCTTTACTCTTGACTTTTTCTGAAAGGGTTGTTATCTAAGAACGGTTGAGCGTATTTATTAATAGTAGCTAGTTTTACACTGATGTTTCTTCCATCTGAATGAGTAAACAAGACTTTAAATTAAATTAAAATCAAAGATAACGAAACAGAGAACTATTTACGAACTACGTAATATAACCTTTTGTCTTCTATCTTTCTGATAAAATACCGCCATAAGTTGAAGTATTTGTAATTGTGCGGTTGCTCTTTTTTTTATATGTTGTATTTTGTTCATTCTTTATTGTGAAAATAGTATAGTGGTTAGCGCGTTCGACTTGTAATAACAAGGTTGGGTTCAAATCCCCGCTCCGGCGCATTTTAAATGTAGTTTTGACAGTCATCTACTGACCGAAAACCGGCGTGTGTGGCAGGCAAGTATATTAAAGCAATACTATAGGTGATTTCTGTGGTAATGTACCTTTGTTTCCGTCGGAGGGGTGGAAGAGGCAACATTTAGGGTAAAATTCATAAGGACATTAGACATCTCTTATCATACTTATTTAGTCTTTATCAAATCAAAGAGGTAAACATATTTATCACGTATAGTAAATATTTCTTTAACAGATTTTTGGGAACAACCAAGTGAAGGAGAATATATTTATTTATGCACTGTACCTGTCGTCTCTCCAATTATGTTTTCCCAAAATATTTGCACGTATTTATCCCTATCTATTCTTTTATGAGGGGGTGTAAGCCCGAGCGCTTTCAGTAATAACTTCTTGAGCATGGTTTCAGCGTAACATAATGTACCGCCCAACATGATATAAATGACGCCCAACCTGGATTTATCAACGGTGCATCTAAAAGAAAAAGAGATGTACCATCATTTTAGGAAATTTCTAAAAAAGCCAAACGGTCAACTTAAATCGGAATACTGTAATCAAACAACCTCGTTCCCAGCGCCTGTTGTCTCTTTTTAAGTTTCGATCGCCGTCCAGATGTCAGAAGAGATACAAGATGGCCAGGGGACGAGGTTGGTTTTAAAGTGTAGGATAAACTACACATACCAAGCTTATAAAGGAGCATTAAACTTCATAACTATGTAAAATCAACCAAGAAATATTCACGCGTTTTACCTCCCATGGTCTCATTGATTCAAATTTAATAAGTTTTAAAAGTTCTCACCCGCTACTTGTTGCAGCTTGTTTGAAAAGTATTATTGAATTTGAAGTTGATGGGACATGACGGAATCGGACACAGGACAGATCTTCGATGTTCTTCATAATAGTTTCAATGCATGTTTTATTCTTTGGCGCTAAGAAAAATGAAATAAATGCGTTTAGAAATTCAAGGCAAAATTATATTTCCATTAATGAACAAATGTAAAAAAATATGAGGATTAAAACATCTCAACCCGCCAGAATATCATAGACGTAAAAGAGACCTGGGGATGAGGTTGAGGATTAAATTATCTGATCTTACGAGTTGGGTTAGTTCTCAAAGTCATCACTGTAAACAACTCTTCAATCTTAGAAGGTTAGTTTAGTTCTTAAAGTCATCTGTGCAAACAACTCTTCAATCTTACAGGTTAAGTTAGTTCTCAAAGTCATCACTACAAACAATTACTACTAAAACACCGACATGGATTTTCACAAAAACGTTTTTCTTTCAATATTTCTCCGATAAGTTCCGTAAATATATTAGCTGCTCCTGAGGTAAATACTTTACTGCTGTATTCAAGCAATACATGTACCTTTGATCCCAATATGAGAGAGCGGAAAATTACTGTGGCCCATATCTGCCACTATTTTCGAGCAGCAGAAATAGATCACTACTGCGCAGTAAAAACAATTCTACTGCGCAGTAGTCGTAAATCTATTGCGCAGTAGTCACAGATCCACTTTCTTGATGTACACTCGCGTTTCAAAAATATTGTCAACCATTATGGAAAGCTGGAAAAATTGTCTAAAAAACATAACTCAAAGCCCCATATTATACTGCGCAATAGTTGAAGTTCTACTGCGCAGTAGTCAATGTCCTACTGCGCAGTGGACCGAATTCTACTGCGCAGTAGAAATATGTCTACTGCGCAGTAGAAATATGTGTACTGCGCAGTAGAAATTTGTCTATTGCGCATTAGTCGCGATTCTATTGCGCAGTAGCACATGTTCTATTGCGGAGTAGATATATTTTTATTTTGCATTAGACATATTTCTACTGCACAGTGGACCAACTATTCTGTTGTTCTTTAATGCTTACTGTGCAGTAAACAGAGTTTTACTGCGCAGTGAAAACTCGTCTACTGCGCAGTAGTCACAGTTTTACTGCGCAGTAGAAATGTGACTACTGCGCAGTAGAAATCTAATTCTACTGCTTAACATTATATGGCAGATATGGGCTTCCGTAGAAAATAGCCCACGAAAAGAAGTTAAAATTACGTCCTGGAGTTTTAAATGAATTATATTGAGAATGAATTATTTAAGGCAATGAGGTACACATAAAATCAACCATCCATTGATACTTACGGATGTCATTATCGATGCTGTATCTCACGACTCTCATATTTAAAGAACCATCATCCATAACACTATTGGATGTAATTTCCACCTTTTCTAAACGCAAACAGAAATATGAAGGCAGTAACACAACCACCATTCTGAATTCAGAATATACTCTTCCTCGTGGCAGGTATACAATTTAATACGACGATGGAGGTTAGCGCTAGGACGCGTGTTAGTGAGAATATCATTTTACAGTGTTATTTTAAGAAGATATGAAGTTATTTGTGGGACAATACTCGTCTATATTTTTCGTCGCGTCGTAATGCTCTTTGTCGCGTGATTCAAATTTCGTTGTGATACTCGTCGTGATGTATTATATTAGTGCAATAATTACTTGAAATTACCATTTATCAATTATAGAGGAAAAATCATATTTTTCCGTAAGAGGTGGCTTGTAAATTCGAGTGGAAAAATTATGTTTTCATCAAACATCATTGTTGATAAATTGTTATGTAGCTAGTTGTTCTTCAGAGCAGAGCCAGAGAAAATGACTTATCTGTAACTGGCTATCCACAACCCTCTTTGGCTACCTGTAATGGTTAAATGGCATCTCTTTGCAGTCTGAAAAGGTTTTATTTTGGCAGGGGCGTAGGTCTAGTAAAAAACGGTTAAAAAGTACTTGGCTTTTCACAATTCTGGATTATGGAACAAATTATTACATTGCCTGAAATGTTTTAAAAATTGACGAAAAAATATTGTTATTGAAGATTTTAAATCTAACCAAATAACCTAAGTTCTAATTCTGTTCTGAACATTGAAAAGTGAACCGTGTGTTACTTGAATTGGAATGGATTTCTCAATTGCTTGTCGTTACAATCTCCGAAATGTTGTTTAGAAAATATTTGAAAAAAGCATTTGGTTAAAAAGACGAAACTTAATATTACACAGTAAAGAATTATACACCAAGACGAAACGACACTACGACGAAAAATATAAACGAACATTGTTTCAGAAATAACTCATAGACAGCTTGCATTAAATGCAAGATATCTTTTCTGCATTGAATAGATTGATAAAAAATCTACATTAGACAACTGAAGCTTTATTGCAGAGAATGACGGTTACGCTATATTCACTCTATTATTTGGTTTGAGTCGAAATTTTCACTATTAGTTCTATCAATGCATTGATTTTTTACCTATAGAAATACTGATCTTCCTTACTTTGAGAAATAGTCCCTGATGTCGTTAAAAATAAAAAAACGCGCCCCACGCTAAGGACGAAATTAATATTCATTGAAGACCAGGGAACCCTTTTGTGATAAGTCAGATCGACACTTATAATTTGTCTAACAAAATAAGGACACATAATTTTCTACTCCGTCTTAATCCTGATACGATCAAACAACCAAAATAACACACTTACCAATGAGAACGTTTGACCCACGTATGAAACAATTTTTATGGAATGTTGACCATAATATAATAATACACAACCAAATACACAAACTGATGTTTTTCATTTCCACTAATGGCTGCACCCATGCGGAATGATATGGTATTTATTATTTGTGAATAGTTGCTGCTACCTCCTTCTTCATTGGAACAAATTCTCCGCGCAAATTTTGCAGTAGCGAAATTATACAGAACACCATTTGTTGCTTGCTACTTGCGAAATATTTCCCGTTTTTCACTTGATTTCAATGCTTTTTCGTGAAAAGTCTTGATAGATAAATAGTTGAAAAATTTGATTGTTGCTGAACTCGAAAACAAGATAGCATATTTGTGACAAGTGGCACATTATGCAGAACACGAGTAATTACGAAGATAAGATATATCTTTTAAAACGCGAAAGGAGGAAACATGCTTTTTGTGAATTTCTCCAACATTTTATTAATTATTTTTGACAGAAATATTTCATTTCCAGAAGGATTGGAGAGTTGTGATTTTAAAATGAAAGAATAAATTGGCGAGAAGAAACTTTTGCGTATCTTCAAAATAGAAATTCTCTTGAACATCTGAACTTACTTGAAAATGTTGTATGGGATTTGACGCAAATGTATGCAACATGAAATTTGTGTTGGATGAGTGAGAAAATGTTGGATGAAATGTTTGACTGATTTCAAACTTCATTCAACATCATCCAACACGATTTTTTTCTTCTTTTTTTTATTTTTCGAAAAATTTCAATATTTTTAAAAAATGCATCCATTATTTCATCAAACATGCAACAAGTTCGATGTTGGATGAAATGTTGGATGCATTTGCCCGGCCTTAATTCAAACAGTTCAAAAACTTTAAATAATTTTTTTAATTTCAAGAGGAGATTATAACAACCGAATACGTTTGGCATTTTGTTCTGACAGTAGAGTCCAGTCATAGATGGATTTGCGGGATTTATTTTTGCAATCGAAAGGATTGAAATTAACTATTTTTGCGGAACTTAGTTTTGTGATTGCTGTTGCGCTTTAAATTATTAGTTTGAGAATATAAAAAAAAAAATACTTTAAGCACGTGTTTTAAAATTTATGCTTGCAAATAAATATTATAATGAGTAGCTATTAAAGCCTGGTTCGGACTGACTTCCGTTGCGCTTGCGACAGTGGAGTACGCATGCGCATTTGTTCAAGTTTCAAAAGTGGCGCAAGAATGCCGCAAGCCGTTCACATTGGCGCAAGGATTTTGTTAAAGTTTTAGCGACATGGACGAAGACGAAGCGTTCCATTTCTTCTTTATCTTCTCATATTTTGTTCTCAGAGCTCTGAAAGATCTTTCTGCAACATCCTCTAAGATGCAAAATAAAAATAAATTGTTTTAATATTTGTGTATCTTTTTTTGAATAAAAATGATGTAGAAATATTCTTACAGACGTGACTCATCTAAATAGCCACCGTTTAAATACTAAGAACTTTTGTTTGGGCCACGCTGTATGCAGCAAGCTATGATATCTTTACTATGCTTCACAACATATCAAAAGAATTCAGGAATCCCGTTAAAATATTATCACAATATTAAATCATTGAAATGTAAATAGTTTTGTAGATTTGCTTCAAGAGCAACATCTTTCCAAGGAAGTTTCTTTTTATTTCTGTCTTTAAAATACTTATCCTAAACAAGGATATTTTCTCACAGCCTCAGCAAGTTTTTATTTGTTTTCTGTTGACATCGTTATACTCTCCAAATAAAAATAAAAAAAAAAATCTTTCAGCCCGTTAAATTTCTTGCGTCATACTTGCGCACGTTGCGCTCGTGTTCACATTTTGAAATAGTGCTGCAAGAGTGCCGCAAGATTGACGCAACGACGCAAGATATCAAAACGTTTTGATATTCTTGCGCTCTTACGTCAATCTTGCGGCACTCTTGAGGCGCTATTTTCAAAACTGTTCACACTGTGCGCAACATATGAGTATTAAATACACCGCAGTCAGAACGACGCACATTCCTTAGGGGCTGTTCATATGGAGACGGGCTGGCTCGGCTGAGCGAGATCTCGCTGCTATTAAGAAACACATGAAAAAATAAAAATGTGTTCATATGATAACCGAGCCAGCCCGCCTTGCCGAGATATCGCTTGTTTGTACCGAGATCTCGGTCAGGCGGGATCTCGTTGTTCTTAAGAAACGCATAGAAAAATAAAAATGGGTTCATATGACAGGCCAGCCAGCCCGCCTAGCCGAGATGAAATTAACAATAGATTTAAAAAAATTCTCATCAATTATTTAAAGTTCGAAATATATTCTTTTGTCTTCATTGTTTATGAATCTTTTGTGAAATGTAAACAACTTTTCCATCCCGGCTGGCCGAGATGTAAAAAACTTCATATGAACACGAGATGAAAATCACCCCGGCTAGCCGAGCCAGCCCGCCTAACCGAGCCAGCCCGCCTCTATGTGAACAGCCCCTTAAACGTGCTTCATCACTACCGTGTTCTTACTACAATAGTATTATTCCAAAGCCCACTCACTACGAGTTTTAGGAGTAGTTTAACCTCCAATTTTGTTTAACTGTTCTGCATTCTTTAACTTCTAAACTTCTCTTAAAGCGATCTTCAATGCCAGTTCTTCAGAACTCTGACTGTTTAATTTTAATTATAATAATTACACTTTATAATTGAATTTCAACCTCGTTCCCAGGGTCTTGTGGCCCCTGGAGCCGTTATTACGGAGTAGATAATTGGAGGTACCAAGATACGACCGTATGATTAAAGACTCTACACTATAAGAAGGGCTGTTTGTTTGTTTTATTTATTTTTTTATTTGTGGATCAAAACTTTAATCAACTGCTAAAGAACTTACAATGCTAAACATTTGGAGGTTAAGCGACCCAGGGCTGTTTTGTGTAGCAGATGTAAAATTTCAATGTTGCGATTAGTGCTTTTTTAGCAAACATGAGACTGAAATAAAAAAAATTTCCTTTTGATCAACTGACGACTAAAACTGAAATTAGAGTAAACTCGTACCCAGGGCTCTTTTTCACTTTTTGTGATTGGAATATCAAAAAGTGAGAAAGGTGCCCTGGGACGAGGTTGGAAATGATTCGATTTCACAACTTTCCGATCTGGATATCCGTCCAACCGTAAACCGGCTTCATGGCACCTAATGGCGCCCCAAACAAAATTTTAGTAACGGAGCGCCGTTTTAAAGTAAATTTAAAAAAAATGAGAAAATGGCAACCGTAAAAGGTAAGAAATAGATCAGTCAGGGAAATCCTCTTAATTAAGCTGTACAGCTTAATTTAGATGTCAGCTTAATTAGGATGTATGATACAGTCTAATTAGGCGTTTTACAGCTTAGTTAAGATGTACAAAACTTTGATCGTCTAAAACACACATTTAACTGAATTTTAGCATCTATCTAACTGAATAAATCCAATATTTACGTACATATAAACATCTCCAATACATTAGTTTTTTCGTAGCACCCCGGAGATCCGCTAAATTTGAAGTTTTAAAAATATCCGCTTAAATAGGATGTATCACGTGACGTGACATCCTAACTAGGATGCAGTACAGCTTAAATAGACTATCGCTAACAATGAACCATTGTTTATAGTTGTTTATAGTCCATATCTTTTGAACCCGAGGTGCTGGAAATACCGTTCTTCTTTTATAATATAGTGGTCAAACTGACGATGAAAGAGCTGCAGCGGTGATTCTGCTAAAATTTACATTTTTCGAGAAATCAGGGAAAAACTTTTTCTACCTCCTAATTTAGATGTATGTCACCTAATTAAGCTGTATGATACAGCTTATTTAGGAGATCTCCAAATTAAGCTATACAGCTTAATTAAGAGGATTTCCCTGACTGTAGATCGTTGATTGCTGTGTTTAGGCTAGTAATATACATCGCTCGTGTTAGATATAAGTCATTATGGTTACTTGAACAAAGTGGGACTGACGGAAATATAACCTCTGGCTAGCTGGCTTTTTTTTATCAAATATATAATCAATGCCTATACACACGATTTTTGGCTCAATTTGCATACATTAATATTGAAAATAACACTGTAACTAGCTAAAACTACAGGGACTAAAAAAAGAACTTATAAAAATTTCAATGAACAGGCGTTTAAAACAGATTTCAACGAAATTGATTGGAATAATGCTCTTACAGTAAACTACACCTCAATAATGCTAATTTTCCACTTGAACAACTTGTAAATACTATTAATAAAATTTTAGAACATGCTCCTTATACAACTATAAAACATAGAGAACAAGTTATATAAGAAATATATATATAAAGAAAAAGAATAGTTATATAAGAAATATATATATATATAAAGAAAAAGAATAGTTATATAAGAAATATATAAAGAAAAAGAATAGTTATATAAAGAAATATATAAAGAAAAAGAATAGGTCTAAACAACAAAACTTTCACAATCAATTTTAAACAATATAGGAATCTTATCAAAACTTTATCTAATCGTAGTAAACAGGACTATTATCGAAGCTTCTTTGAGAACAATAAGAGAAATCTTAAACTGGTGTGGACAGGCATCAAATCAATAATCAACAGTAATACAGCGAAGAGTGACATTCCCAACAACATGATACATCAGTCTAAATATATAACAAATCCAAAAGATATATATAGCCAAAACCTTTAATGATTATTTTGGATCCATTGCTGAAAAAACTAAACAAAAAATAGTTAAAACAGACAAGCATTTTGTTGACTTTTTAACTAATGTCAACCCAAATTCATTTTACTTTGCACCAACTACTTCTCTCGAAGTCTATAATCTTATTCATTCTTTAAACATTAAAAAGGCCTGTGGCCCAAATAGTATCCCCACCACTATACTGAAAACACTTGCACCAGAAATGAGTTTACTTATTAGTGAGATTATTAACATTTCTTTTCTAACAGGATAATTTCCAACTTCATTAAAAATGGTTGATATCATTCCAATACATAAAAAGGGTTCTAAAGTTATTTTTCAAAACTATAGGCCTATTTCATTACTATCTAACTTAAGTAAAATCTTTGAGAAGACTGTCTATAGTAGGATGTTTAACTTTTTATCCCAGTTCAACTGTTTATATGACCTGCAGTTTGGCTTTAGAATCAACCACAACACTAATCATTCACTTATACAACTAACTGAAGAAATACGAAATGCCATCAACAAAAATGAATATTCCTGTGGTATCTTTTTAGACTTTCAGAAGGCTTTTGATACTGTCGAACACAAGATCTTGTTAAGAAAGTTGGAACACTATGGGTTTCGGGGTATAACTAATAAATTCTTTCACTCCTATCTATCTCACAGACTTCAGAGTGTTTCAGTACTCAATGCGAGCTCTGAATATATTCCAGTTGAGCATGGAGTTCCACAAGGCTCTGTTTTGGGCCCACTGCTGTTCTTAATATACATCAATGATCTTCGGAATGCCATCAATTTCTCCACTGTATATCATTTTGCAGATGACACTAGTTTATTATATAGTTCACCATCTCTTAAAAAAATTAACAGTCGCTGCAACTATGATCTTATGCTTCTTAGCGTTTGGCTTAGAGCAAACAAAATTTCACTGAATGCTAGTAAAACAGAAGTTATATTATTCAGATCTAAATATAAAACTGTGCTGAAAAATTTGAACTTCAGGCTTAGTGGTCAAAAACTTCTTTTAACCGACTGTGTGAATTATCTTGGTTTACTCATTGACGAACACCTGTCATGGGATAAACATACAAATATACTGCTAAATAAATTAAATAGAGTCTCAGGCATTCTTGCAAAGGTGAGACACTATGTACCATACTCATCATCATCATCATCATTCTCTGCTTAACGTCCGTTTTCCATGCTAGCATGGCTTGGACGGGGTATATTAATGACCCTCTTCCAATCTGATCTAGACTGTGTTAGATCTAAACTCAACTTCCTCTGTATCAAGTCTGTCCTTATAACCTCCTGCCAAGTCTTTCTCAGTCTGCCTTTGGGCTTTGCCCCAGGAACTATCAAGTCTCTACACTTTCTTACCCAATTATCCTCCTCCATTCTTTCCAAGTGCCCCAGCCAATTCAATCTTCTTATCTGGATAACATCTTTAATTCTACGGATACTTAGCCTGCTTCTTAGCTCATCTGAACTCTTTCTGTCTCTCAGACTGGCGTTACACATCCACCTAACCATTCTCATATTATTCCTTTCTAAACGGTCAAGATCTTCCTGCTTCACTGCCCATGTCTCACTACCGTACAACATAACACTTCTTACACAGGCCTCATACAACCTACCTTTTACCTCAATTGACAAGACTCTGCTAGTCAACAAAGGTAGTAACTCTCTGAACTTTTTCCAAGCAGAACCTATCCTGCAAGTAACACTTCTTCCAACACCCCCTTCACTGCCCAACATATCACCTAAGTAACAGAAGTTCTCAACTATCTCTAACGAGCCACTGTTGTACATCATTAAAGCTGGAAATACTTCATTCTCTATAATCTCACCTTTGCAACGCTTGCATACAAACTGAATGTCAGCTCTTAACCTTCCACCAATACTACTGTACTTCTTATGTACCCAATGCTTGCAAGTCTGACAAAAAATTGAGTTACTACCAACCCCTTTCCTGCAAACTCCACAAGGCCACTTTCCAACTACAAGGTCACACTTGGCTGCAATGCTACTAATCATGACTTTAGACTTTGCTGTGTTCACCCTTAGCCCTTTCTCTTCTAGTCCTTTCTTCCACTTCTCAAACTTTTCAACTAATTCTTCCATCGACTCTGCTATGAGAACCAAATCATCTGCATACAATAACTCCCATGGACAACCTGTTCTGAACTCCATCGACAGCGCTTCTAAGACTAGAACAAACAACAAAGGACTAAGTACAGAACCCTGATGTACACCAACATTCATCACTAAGTGAATCTTTAATCCTGACACGACTTTACCATTGCTGTACATAGACTGTACCATCGTAACTAGCCACTCATCCACACCTAATTTTCTGATAGCCCACCAAATAACTTTACGTGGCACTCTATCAAAAGCTTTCTCTAATGCATCACCCTTGCCCTTGAAACAATTCACTATTACACTCGACTGCCACTCACTCGGAATAGCACCATCCTTTATAATCTGATTAGCAAGACTTGTAATAAGCTCAACTCCAATATATCCAGATGCTTTTACCATCTCTGCAACAATACCTGATACTCCTGCAGCCTTGCCAATCTTCAATTTCCTAATAGCCTCCACTACCCATTCTGTCTTGATCTGCATAGCTGGCCCTTCTACAACATCATCATCAGACAAATTATCCTCATCCCAATCGAACTCAGTGTTAAGCAACCTCTGATAATAATTCTTCCAAGCTACCCTTTTCTCCTCCTCTGTGCTAGCCAAAACACCTTCATCATTACGTATACACTTCTCACCTACAACATCTTGATTAGTCTTCTTCATTTGCTTTGCTATCTTGAATACCTCATTGCGCTGGTCTTCCCTTCTTAACACATCTGCAAATCTGTTTCTCTCTGCTTCTGATTTTGCCTTATACACTGCTGTACGAGCACGACGCTTAGCTTCTAAGTAAATATTTTTACTACCACCTGACTTCCACTCTTTCCAAAGTTTCCTCTTTTCCTTTATACACTGGTCAACCTCATTATTCCACCACCAGGTCTGTCTATGTCTAGCTGGTCCTTTCGTCCACCCACAGGTATCATCAGAAGCTTCTAGAAGACAATTCTTCAAAGTAGTCCAAGTACTTTCAACATTGTCACTATCACATTGACCATTGTGGGCTAACTGCTGAACTTTTGCACTAAATTGTCTTGCTACAATCTCTTCCTTCAGCTTCCAGACTTTACGACGGGGCCTGTACTTTTCCTTGGCTTCTTTAACACTCTTCAAGATAATATCACAAACCAGCAACCTATGCTGGGAAACACACTCTTCCCCCGATATAACTTTCACATCCTTCACCACTTTCTTGTCTGACTTTCTAACCAGGAAGTAATCTATCTGTGTCTTACAACCACCTGACTCATATGTTATCAGCCTACTCTGTCTCTTACTGAATGATGTGTTGCAAACCACCATGTCCGTTGCCATTCCAAACTCAAGCAATCTCTCCCCTTCCTTATTTCTGCTCCCAAATCCATAGCCTCCATGCACACCTCTATAACCTTCAGATGACTTCCCAACATGAACATTAAAGTCGCCGCCCACCATGACAAGTTCAGTGTCTCCAAACTTCGATGTGACTGCTATTAACTCATCATAAAACTTATCTTTATCTTCTTCACTGAGTCCACACTGTGGAGCATAAACTGACAGAAAAGTGACAATCCTATTACCTATCAAAAACTTTATCACTATAATACGACTATTAACACGCATAACATCTATTACTTTTTCTACCCACTTCTCTGCAACGAATATGCCAACTCCTCCATATCCATCACTATTACCTATCCAAAAAAGCTTATACCTTGCCCTCCTACCTTCCACAAATCTCACTGAAGCTCCTCTCCACCTGACTTCCTGAACACAACACATATCAACAGATCTACGTTCTAACATTTCAACTACTTCACCTGCTCTACCTCTCAGAGTACCAACATTTACACTAGCCATCCTCAACCTAGTGTTATCTACCTTGTGATGTGATAGCTGGGTAACGGTCTGACGATGCTCACACCTGACATCTGTCCTACCGTGCGCGACACCTTCACTCCTTAGAGTTCCAGCCCCGTTTACGCAGTTTGTCTGATCAACTGTTCTTACGGCCATTAATAAAGAGTTTTGGCATTGTTTTACAGCTGGATGCCCTTCCTAGCGCCAACCGTTCACAGACCGGTCTGGGTGTTTTTTAAAGTGACACCATCACTATGTGGCATTTCATGGGACTTCCACAATCGCCCCTTTAAACTAAGGTATGATGGAGGACGTTCAACTCCTCTCTTGTCTCTTAAAGAGACCCTTCACCATAGGGTGACAACCCTCATAAGTATCTACTATGCCCTATTTAATTCACATATAACTTATGGATGCCAGATCTGGGGCCAAATTAACACCATAAAACAAAGCTAAAATAATTGCTCTGCAAAATAAGGTCCTGTGTATCTTGCATTATAAAACTAACAGAGATAAATACAACCCTCTTTATAAGCAAGCTGGTGTACTAAAATTGAATGATTATATTTCTCTGGTTAATTGTCTCCTGGCTTTTGACCAACGTCGCAACTCTCTACCTAACATATTTCATGACTTCTTTACACCCGTGGGTAACAATCATTCACATAACAACCGTGCCTCGAAACTTAACCTGTCTGTTAGCAGAACTAACACAATCATCTATGGAACTTTCTCAATTAAAGCCAAAAGTGCTTCAGAGTGGAACAAAATACATCCTAAGCTTGGACTTAGTATTGACGGGGTGAGTAAGAACAAATTAAAATCAGCCATACGTAAGTACTTCCTTAATAGCTATGATGAAGAAAATTAATTCCACCAATTTATTGCATTTATTTAAACATAACTTTCCATGGATAATGTTATTTGCTGTAAGTAACTCCCTGAGAATTCTGTGTTTCTGTTCTTGATTGTCTGTTTGTCTGTTGTTGTTGTTGTTTTTTTTGTTGTTTTTTTCTCTACTTCTTCCTCTTCTTCTTCACGTGTCCATCTGCTATTCCTTTCTTCTTATTCCTCTCTACAGTTTTCATTGTTATGTTTTGGTTTTTTTTGTTTGTTTTGTTTGGTTTATACTCACACTTTTTTTTTTTAGGGTCACCATAGCTAGTGCTAGCATTTTTCTGCTATTTTATGGCCTTCCCCACATGTAATGTCTTACTAAGCGTTCATTACCAGAACCTATTTTATATAATGCCCAAGAGTGTTCAGTTTTATTTGTATATTTTCATATTTGAGTATGAAACCATATTTTTAACTAGATAACCTGTCAGATATGCTTTTAATATTTAAGAAAAACTTTATTTGCAGTAAAATGTACAAATAATTTAAAAAACAAAAACAAAAAACTGTTACTTTATATTATATATATGTTAGAGATATTTCAACCTACTGTATTATAGTTTATTCTAATGCTTGCGCCTTGTATAACATTACCGTGTGAAAATACATTACTTACTTACTTACTTACTTACTTACATTATATACATAATTAGTGCCCCCCCCCCCCCAACAGTGGAAACAATCCACTAACTATAGGTTTTTGTGATTTTCTGGGCTAGCCACTTTAAATATTTATTATTATTATTATTATTATTATTACACAGGATAGCTAGAAAGTTTTTAAAGTTTAGAGGAACACTCAAGCGATTTTATTTATTTATCTAGATAGCTAGCTAGCTAGCTATATATCTGGCCATGCTTGACAGAATTTTTCTGCATAGAAGGTCAGGCCTATCAAAAGGGGAGAGCGATCGCTTTTGCTCACGCTAAGACTTTTTGAGAAATGCAGGAACTAGCTGAGCCATAAATTGCTCCCCCAATTCCACAAAATTTGGTCTGGCTGAGCAATATCAATTCATCTCACATGGAAATCAATGTTATCTTTCTTATTATTTGCATTAAAAAATCACTAAAATGTATATATAAAAAAGACAAGATAAAATAGATTATTGTAACTTTGGGCGAGCGATTTATTGCTCGGGTGTTATTTTCTTATTGATAGGCTTAAAAGGTATATAATATATGATCTTCAGTGACACGTATTTGAAAGTTATGTTTCGCCAGCCCTTTAGCTATATATATATATATATACTAGTCGATAAGGCCCGTGGAGAAATCCACTTAGGCAGAAGAACAATGGAAAAATAGGTTGTTGTTTTAGATGTTTTGCTGACGTCAGCAGTGCAGTGCAGATCCATAAAAAAATTGTAAAATTTAGTTTATTCTTTGATTGTAATGTGTAGAGGTGGAAACGCTGATCAAAATAATGTATAGGATCATATGTTTTCGAAGAACGCCTAAGGAGATATAAGGGTTTAAAAATTGTGCTGACGTCAGCGAAGGCCCATAAAAAAACACAAAAATTTTTTTTTAGAAATTTATATGCCTGTTGCCTTTCTCGTATAGATCTTGAAACGCTGATCAAGAAAATGTATAGGATCATGTACTTTTGACAAACGGTTGCAGAGATATTAGGGCTTAAAGGTTTTTTGATGACGTCATCAACCCGTCCATTCCAAAACGGATTTGGGGACCCAGGTTTGAGAAACTTACCCAAATTGGACCCAGGTGGTCCCTAGTTACCCACGCGGTGAAAAATCATTGACGTCACCACCTCGTTTCCAAGTTATTTGGCCTCAAAGTTTTAGGTGCACTGTAATGGCTTCATTAATTTAATATAGGATATTGACGTTAAAGTAGTGTTATTGACGTCGCGCCGTAACGTCAGAAAATCTAACATATTAACATCTAACATGCATTTTTTGGCAACATCAAAGGAAAATGAACACATCCACTTTGCCTGTTACAGACAGACACACACAGTCTCCGTATATATATATATATTATTATAAGAGATATATATATATGAATAGCAAGCCCAAATTAAGGTTGGTTCATGTGGGGGTTGTTGGCATAAAAATTGAAATTCTCTGTTGCATGATTAATCATTGAATCTTTTTATATATCATAAAGATGCAGCTAGAGTGCTGTTCTAAGAAGGTGCAAAAAATTAAAACTTTAGCTACCCATTCTGTTTTTTTATAGTTTTTACAGTTATACGTTTTACATATATACCACCGGTGAAAATGATACCCTGGCCATAACCCTAACCCACGGATTAGGGTTAGGTTCAGGGTATTATTTTCAACAGTGTATTGCTAACCAGTATATACGTCTACTGTATATATACTTTATTTAGTATATATATAATAGTATAAATTTAGTTGATGATGTTGTGGATATAATTATTTTCTAGGAAACTTTATGTGATTTTAAAGTATTATCGGTATTCATATAGCCGCCATCTCATTGTGGATTCATTCAAAAGGGACATTTTCAAAGGAAAATCCTATATTATGAGCTATAGTTTCAAGTATTAATAACAAGAAAATCATTTTAGGATACCCCTAGTATGTAGGTATGTGAAAAACAACTTTGTCACATACATTTTTGGTATATATATATAAATCCCGATTTAAAAAAATTGTTGATGATTTTTAAAAAAAGCTTTAAAATTGGTAAGATTTGTTTTTAAAACCTAATATATGATCAAGGTTTTGTAAAGGACAGTAAATCCCTTTAAAAGTCAGTATATTCTGGAACATATTTTGTGAAAATCAATATTTATTCTGTGCATTTAAAATTAACGTAACATTGTGTAAATCATTATATCTCTGCAGAAGTGCAAAGAAAAGTGATAGTTTTATATCAAAACAGTCTCTAATAATATCTTAGGTTTTATAGCTCACTTAGTGGTTGTCACTGCAGGACATAATTTTTCACTGATCTGGACTTTGACCCCTCGTGATTTTCTCTAAACTTTTTAACTTGCAGGGATATTACAGATTTAGTTTAATTGATTACAGCATTGATATTTTTAAAAATAAAGTTGTTCTGTGATTATTGAAACATTTATCATTTCTCAACAGCCAAAAGCAAATAATAATATAAAACATGTAAATATTTTACTCTTTGCGTAGCTTTTCGTTACATAGTAACATCTTTAGGTATATGATTCAGTTTATATACACAATTTAGTTTATTGATACAATTTAGTTTAAAAATATATATACATGATCAGAAAATTAAAAGAGCCCAAATGTGAACCTAAAAACAAATTTGTAGCTTACAATAACTTAGATGAAGAGGTTTTACTGAAGGACCTCAAGAATTTATGATTATGATAACCTTTATGAAGCATGTGAGAAATTGATTGAAAATGTTATTTAAACAGTGGCTGAAAATATGCCCCATCATCATCATCTGTGGATGCAGGAAATTATATACAAGGCTAGTTTCTTGACATAGTGATCTTTTACCACGCTAAACATTGATACATAATGACTAAGGAAATATAGTACAAGTACAAGACATAGTACAAGACAATCTTAGAAAGCAAAATGGCAGAATAAATTGCCCTCCAAAATATATAAAGTATATATATATAAATACAAGTAGCTCCACAACTCACTAGAAATTTAGTGGCTATACTCTCACACTACAAGTGAAAACAGGGGTATGCGATGATACAAAAGGAAATGTGTAAATTAACAACTCATTTTCTGTGCACTCAAAAGTGCACAACAACAGACTAAAGCTAGCCACTCCAAAAGTAGGTACACTCCAAAAGTAGGTACACTCCAACGTGCACATCTTACTATATTTTTTCAGAGTCTTGGTAGAGGGCACACCCACAAGTGACTCATCATCATCGCCATCACCATCATCAATGCCATCATCTTATATCACCATAAAAAAATCCAACAAACACAAATTCACAAAAATTAACGCTCTTTTAGGCTCTTATATTTTATCATGTATTATATATATATTGTTTTATAGAAAATGGACACAACAGTGGCTAAAAATCTAATCTTATCTCTTCCTGGTACGTAAACAAAGCTGAGGTGTGAATGGCATTTGTGAAGATAGAACAACAATGCCTTTAGATGAAATAGCCATGTCTTTAGATGAAACAACCATGTCTTCAGTTAAAACAGTTATTTCTGTAGATGGGAAAACCTCTTCCCCAGTCGAAAAAAACATGTCTTTAGATGGGAACACCCAGTCTTTAGTTAAAACGGACATGTCTTCAGAAGAGCTTCACTGCGATATTTGCAAAAACGATTTCCACCGTATGTCTGAATTCAATCTTCACCAATGCTTAACTTCTGGCGAAACCACGTGTCGTTGTGAAGAATGCGGAAAACTGTTTTGCAATCAATTTAATCTCAAAAGACATCAAATAACACACACGGGTAAGAGACCTTTTCGTTGTAGCACTTGTGATAAAACCTTCGCACAGTCATATAACTTGAAAAGACATCAGTTAAGTCATACTAGCAACAAATACACAAAGCCATTCGTAAAAAACATTAAGATTGAAGTAAATATTATGTCAGATGAGAAAGGAGGTGATTTTTCGAAGCATAATGAACCACATAGTAGCTGTAATAAAAACCAAAAGGTCAAAAAGGAGAAGGCTGAAGTTGAGCACTCCGATGTGAAAGATAATCTAATTTACTGCGTTGGATGTGAGAAATACTTCACTGATCTACTTTCACACCAATGCTTGTCTTCTTCCAAAAAACCATACCATTGTGATACATGTCAAAGGTCGTTTCAATGCAGCTCGAACTTAAAAAGACATCAACTTGTGCACACTGGAGAGAAATCTTACCGTTGTAATTTATGCGAGAAAACGTTTGCGCATGTGTATAACTTGAATCGTCATCAGTCAACGCACACTGGAGAGAAACCGTATTGCTGTGGAACATGTGGAAAGAGTTTTGCTCACCTTTATAATTTACAAAGACACGAGGATGTTCACGTTGTTGGTGAGAAATCTTTTTGCAACAAATGTGGTAAATGTTTTAAAACTTTAGCAAGCTTAAAAACACACACATGCTACCTCATCAAGGTGAATCCTACGCTCACTACTACGTGTGGTGAAAAAACGTTATACGTTTGTGATGTTTGCAATAAGTCCTTCTCACATCCTCGCAACTTGCAGAGACATTATGTAACACATACCGGTGAGAAGCCATACAGTTGCGAAGTGTGTAACAAGACTTTTAGTTACTTGTTTAACATGGAGAGACATAAAACAGTCCACACTGGAGTTAAACCGTTTTCCTGCGAAGTTTGTGGGAAATCTTTTTCGCAAGCTTTTAACCTGAACAGAGATGTTCAAATTCACCGTACCCAGAAGGTATTTTGATTTATTAAAACTTCTTGCCGAACAAACTTCTTGTTTATATCTGGCAACATCAAATATTTTCTTTTTCTATTTTTTTTAATTTTTTTTACGCCTAGTATACTCCTGTGAGTTTTTCTTTTTTTAAATGTATTGCTGGGCCTTTTCTAGCATACTGGATTCGAATCTAATAAATGCTCATTTCGCTGGATCCATAAACCTCTAGTTTTATGTTGAGATACCGTTGTTGTTGTTGTTTTTGCGCGACATTCATTTAAGAAGTGTTTGCATAGCACCATAATTTTGAATCCCTAATATTTTTTTTGAAGAATAATGTAATAAACGTTCACAATGTATTTCCGATTTTATAAATAATGTCGAAGAAAATAGAATAAATTCCCTCATTTGTATCATCTGTAATAATAAGGTAAACACGAATCAGAATAAATGCTGTTTATCTTCTAGCATAAGTTAACAAAAAAATATGTACAACAATAAAATACAAATATATATAACCGAAATTACTTTGCGGGTGCTTCGCGCCATATTCGGGAATTTTATTTCATACAAGACTAATACTGCATTCTCAACCTTGTCTCACTTAACCGAGTGCCAGTCCTCTCTTCCTCTGTTTAAAGCGCCTTAGGTTGATTTATAGACCAGCTCTCAAAATATTTGGCCTTCCTTAATAATATTCTCGTTATAAATCTTCGCCAAAAAGAGGGTCTTGGTCCAGACTAAGAGCCTCTTTTCAGTTTATCTGTGATTAGTGCAATTTTTGAGGAATGTAGCAAAATTGCATATTTCGCAAAACCAGCTAAAAAGAGATTTATGTTTGTCTTTGACCGGACTTACTTTGAAACTCTTTACCTGACTCCTCTCTGAGCTAGACGTTATTGACGAGGACTGATAAACGACTGATAATAACGTTACCGCCTCCTTTTTTCTCTGATAAATTAGTTTCATATCTTCTGTTTCCTTGATGAATATTTAAACATTTAAAAGCTTTTCGCAAGAATTAATTTTCGCGATTTCGCGAATCTAAATTTTGCAATTTTTTAGATAAGGCTTTATTTTTATTTTGCGAGTGAATAGTTATAATCACTTCTACAGTTGACACAATGTCAGTATTCATAATTATTTCTGTTAAGATATAAACAAAGTGCAGACGGGGTCAAAAATAATGAATTTACACGAGTACAATGACTTATTAACCTCAAATTTTGCTAACAACAAGGTTTTTAAATGAGAATTTAATTTCGCGAATGCAGAAATTGACAAAATTCGCCAGAACACACTTTCGCGAATGGCGACAGTGACAATTAAGCATTTGGCAAAAAGCTCAAAAATTTAATTCCTGCGAAAATTTATATCTTTCAGATATTCTATTTTCTTCTATTTTTTTAAAAACTTGACATAGAAAAAAAAAACGCCTTATGTTTTGTTCTTCTGTAGTTTTCTGACTTCTTCTACTTTTTCCAACTACTTCTGCTCCGATGAGCTAAGTAGTTGGAAAAAGAAATTCCGGGTTCTAGGCTCCAGGTTGGTAAGGTTGAATTTTATAAAAAAAAACCTCTTCAGCATTCGTCCCTGGTAATTTAAACATTTGCTTTTTGTTGAATCCTATTTTGTTTTTTGTTATCAGACACTTTGACCTATAGTGAAAATATTTCTAATTGACATTGACATTCGTGTACAGCAAGGAGCATCCATAAAGTACGTACGCACTTAGAGGAAGGGGTTCAGACTAACAGAAGCGTACAAGGGGGAAGAGAATGCACTTTGATCATCTATAATTCCTTCTTTCTATATTTTAATGTTTCGAAATCGTCTCTATTAATTCTGTTAAGATCTGTATTAGAAATTTGTGAAATTACTTCATTTACTGCAGAATCGTAGCAGGTAAATATTCCCACACTAGACAGTGACAACTAGGACGTTTATATAGAATGAGTTGTTTTTGCAAGTGTTTAAGAAAACCTAATTTCACAATACAAAGATCTTCGTTTATAAAAAAGGATCGGCCAACTTTTCAGACCGTCTTAAAAAAAAATTTCAAGTCGTGAATATGTGCGCATGTACGCTAAGAAGGGGTCAAAGCAAAAGCGTTCAGGGGAAGGAGATCGGAAAATAAGCAATTTGGTGGGTACCTACTTATGTTATGGATGCCCTCCAACAATTGTCTCCACAGAAAGCTTTATCAAACTTATCAAGTATATGACGTGGCTTTTGTTATGTTTTTGTCTCAAATTTGACAAATAATGAAATGTATCTAAATCGATTCAGGAGAAAAATTACTTTTGTTAAGGATGATCTCGTGGAAAATTTTGACGAAAGTGATAATGCCCAGCGCATTTATTAAATTTTTCAGCTTTTGAGGGGGGAGGTCATTGAAGGGGGGCGTTCAAAATTTTGTAAAATGTGAATTTTACAAAAAATGTTATATATGTCATAATATCTTCGAAAAACCCCAGAGCGAATAGGGTTATAAAGCAATGATTCTTGCCATCTTCACTGCTACATTTTTACTTTTTAGCGCACAACAAATGTCGCATATTAGTAATCAAGTTTGTTATATATATTTTTTAATGCTGACCCAGTTAATTTTATAAAGACCATGGTTATTGGAAGGCGAAAATGGTAGATTGGTTTGGTTGTTCTCGGAAAATTTGACTGTTTTTCCTAAAACGAATATGTTTCTTCGGTGTTTGACAAATAGCTGAAGAAACAAAAAGACAAGTATGAAACATTGGAACTTCATCATTATTAAAAAAAAGATTTATTATAGCAAGTTTCCACGTTTGTTAAGGAAAATAAAAGATATTGATCACTCAAACAACTTAAACGAGAACAACTTTTGACACTGGTCATTTGGTTTTACACCCATAAAAAAGGCGTCCGGTAATATTTCTTTTATTAAACACCCCTTCCAAGGGAGGGGGGGTCTATTAGAGAGAGAGAGGCGTTATTCAGAGGGGCGTTTATTAAATATTTTGTTTTATAGGGGGCGTTTATTAGAGGGGATGTTTAAAACAAGAGGGTGTTTATTAGAGGATTAACGATACGTCAGTTTTTTGATTCGTTGATTTGAAAGGGCAATTTTATTGATCATATTGCGATTCCGAACAAACTGCATTTTTTTTGAAATAAAATTTGTGAAATGTTGGGCGTAAAGTGGTCGCGGCTTCTTTGAATTAGCATTGAAGATGGCTTTTACAATACTGTAGCAGTCTAAAGTAGAGTAAAGTAACCGAAAGTTTAACGTCATTGGGGTAGTAAATCCATCCTAAACCTGGCTCTTTTTTCTATCCGACTTTATAACTAGGTTATATTATTGATAATACAACGCGTACTTCAATAGTGGCAATACTTTCATAAATTTTAACACAAGAATATAACTATAAATGAATACACGTTAGCACGAAGAAACCATGCATGCTCCAGTTTATTTTCGGTTCATAAGAAATCAGCAACGCAACGTTCGATTTGGTCCTAGCTGATTTATTCCAAAAAGACAAAGTAATTCAGTCTTGAGTTATTCACAAGAAACTTCTAGAAAGACTTCTACGTTTAAAAAAAGATGTAAGTTATTTTTGTTTGAATCCAAGAATAAGAACATCCATTATACGCTTCGTTAGCTCAGAAGTATTTGGAAGAGTATTTAAATTTGTGTGAAGCTAAAAGTGTATGTATGGATCAAAAAAAATCTTATACTCATCATTTGATTACAAAGTGCGATGGGATTACAAAGTGGTACATTACAGGTGCTGCGCGCCAAACAACGGTTTCATAATTTCATAGCAGTGTATGAAAGAAAATATGTTTCTTAAACAAGTTGTAGCTAATACAAATTCTGCTTCAAAAAGGATGCTAATAAGAATTTCATGGGTTGTGCGCTTTTTATATTTACCTATTTACCTACTCACACCTAAAGTTAAAACATGTTTTTATATATTCCGTTCATGCCACAGTAAAACCTGTTCTAATGGAGGTAAGTTTTTTAATAAATCTAGTTTTAATGTTTTATCTAATGTCGTGTTAAAACATAAACAAAAATGGCGGATCCCTGGCGTACACTTGTGCAGCACGAGAAAGTTGTTTACACATAAGAAGATAAATGAAGCAAGATATGAAGGATTAAATGTAATTGAACTTATATTCGAATTAAGTTGTTATTCCAGAAAAAAGCCTGGTACAACTATTATAGTGGTTTGTGCTATATAAACAGTAGCTAGCTACACATTCATGTTAATAAAAGTTGCTTTACACCTTCCTCCAAGCTTAAACGCAATATGCGAAATAAACATAGGCTGTATATATGAAAACACTTTGTTATTAAGTTGAAGGCGAAATTTTAAAAGTCTGAAGACGCTTGTTGTTGTACATAATGAATTTTATTTTTGATCTTTCCAAATGTGTTTTAAACTTTAGGTGTAAATGGTACATGTAAAACCTGGGTTAATGAAAACCAGTTTAAGTGAAACCAGTTTAAATTAAACCAGTTTTGTTAGGTGTGAATGGGGTATTATAAATATACAAATTAGGGAGTTTCAATGGTATATCATCTGTTTTGTTTCGTCAAATGGAAAAATGTATACCTTGTTTTAGAAATATTTAAGGACAGCCTGTTTGCTTTAAAACATTCTGCCACTTTGGTGAGTTCATTATTGGCTATGCGAAATATTGTTTTTATATCTTTATGTGCATAAAACAGATTGGTATCATCTGCGAATAAAATTGAATGTAAGATATTTGATGGAGTGTGATCCTAATATTAACCTTGTGGAACTCCACAAATAATTGCTTTGTAATTTGTTCTTCCTCTGTCATGAGAAATGTTTTGTTTTCTGTTACATAAATAACTTTCAAACCATTGAATGATTGAGTTATCGATACCGTAATTTTTAAGTTTCTTTACTAGATTGTTATTATCTAGCTACAGTGTCAAACGTCTTGCTTTGATCAATAAAAATTCCTAGCATATACTTTTTTCATCAAATGCTTTAGATATTTTATGAACTAATAGATTAAGGCAAGAAAACTTTGGACGAAGTTGTAAGATATATATCTATTAATGTCGTTGAACATTTAACAACATCACAAGAGAACTCCGATAAATGTTTTTCGTGTCCTTTTATAAAAGGACGCGAAAAAAAAATTTAAACAGCTACTAAATTTAAAAAAGTTTCGTTCCATATATATATTTCATTTTCAACAAAAAATACAACTTTTTTTATACTATAGTATATGTTTCGAATTCCTTCTGAGCCCAGATGGGGAAGATTTACGATTAGAATACAGCACAAAAGTATCATAAGAGAAATGGATGGTGTCACGCCAGTATAAAATACGTGCATAAATTAAATGACGTAAAAAATATATTAAAACATAAATTTTTGTAATAAATTAATTATAGATAAACTGAAGGACGTAGAGGCAATACCGCAAACAATTCGGGTTTAGACCACTTAATATGAAGCCTTCTTTTATTCTAAGAGCGTATTTTGTCGATGTAGAATCTATAATAGAAAAGCATCAGCTGTCAGAAGAATTTCTACAGTTACAAGACGAATTTAGATGTTTGTAAATGTGAAATCCACTCTTGAGATGCTCAGAAATTCTTGTTGAAGCATTACAACTTCTGCATATACATTTGTAAACAACAGCAGAGGACTTGAGAGCA
Organism: Hydractinia echinata; assembly: GCA_030067915.1. Lineage (NCBI taxonomy): Eukaryota > Metazoa > Cnidaria > Hydrozoa > Anthoathecata > Hydractiniidae > Hydractinia > Hydractinia echinata. The sequence goes on along the minus strand of JASGCC010000188.1, from coordinate 34,667 downwards.
AGAGGAGCACCATCTTTTGTTTTTGTTTGCAATGACTATAAATGAAGTGAAAACTAACTTGTATTTTTATAGGGGATGTATTATAGACGCTTTTAACGAAAATTGTAAAATATATAATCGACTTTGCTTGTTACAAACAGACAGACACTCTTTGTCAGGGGCGGATCTAGGGTTAGGCAGCCTAGGCAATTGCCTAATAAGCCTAAATTTGTGGCCTAGAAAAAAAATTCTATAGATATAATAATCTATAAAAAAACAGAATTATTTTTGCAAATTGGTTTTGGCATCCGCCGATTTTTCATGACGATGCGGCGTTTTATCGATTTTTTCATTGATATTTTCTCAAATAGCAAGCGAACCCGGGGCGATCTTAGGCAAAATGTCGATTCGCCTAAAACGTCCGGTTTTAAAGTTCCGAATGAATGAAAATCACAGATGGAAGAAAAAACGCCTAAAACGTCCGCGGGTTTTCAAGTTCAATGAATGAAATTCTGAAATGAGAATAAAAAACGCCTAAAACGTCCGTGGGTTTTTAAGTTTAAACGCCTAAAACGACCACGGGTATGGTTACGGACGAAAAGTGCTTCTTTTTCAACATGGTTTAAGTGGCTAGAATAAATCAAAGCAATTGTATGCTAGCTAAGTTAAATGAAGAAGTTTTGAATTTGGAAACCCTTTCAGATATTAAATAGATTGGAAATGCTGGAGGAAAGTATTTTTGCCACGTGTGCCATGTTGTTTGTGTTGTTGTCTCAAACCAAACCTTCATCCTGCCTCTGCAAGAGACAATAAATTCATTGCTTTAAAGTAAGTAATACTTCATATATTTTAGTTTTTACTGCTGCTGGATTAAGGCACTTTTGTTTCAGGAACCATTCTTAAAAGTGGTAAACCACCAGATGTTTTTTACAAAACGTGTGATTTAAATCTCTTTCTTATCAAAACAAAAGGTTTTAACTTGACCTCGATCAAATGGATTGTTTATTTATTAAAGCCCAATGCTAAACGACACAACTGAGGCAGTTTATGTAAACACTGTCTTGGCGGTCGAAAAATGTTTGGAGGTGTATGTTAAGTTTGGTATAAAGTATTGCTAGCTAGCTGCATGTGTATTAGTTGGAATTTTGTTAGTTTTTTTGCTTATTGTCTTAAAGTCACAGGCTTCGTGTAGCCGTTTATGCAACTGTGTATCTTTGTGTCTGTATGGAGGAGGAGTAATTCTTGTAAGATAACAAGGGACAGCTCTTTCATCAACGCAAAAGTGTAAGCTAAATGTAAATAGGTCTGTAGATCACCTTTCCTGGGGATCTACAGATAGGTAATATTTGAATGTTGCCAGTCCCTGAAATCATACGCACTCGGATATGTGCTCCTGTTAAGCAGGTAGACGACAACAAGTTCAAAATACTTTCTGTTCTCTAAGAAATCGATGTTTACAGTATGAGATATACTTAAACGTCAAAGGATTCTACCTCGTCCCAACGTCAAATTTACGTTTAGCATATACTTTTCGATTGTGAGTGTCCCTAAGAACTTTGACTTTGTTGAAACTTTTAAACAGTAGATTTTATATACAACATCCCACTGCTGATTTTAAAACTTTTAAGAACACGAGGAGATCCTTAACTTTCCCATGCTGCTTTTAATTGTGATAAAATTGCTAAAAACAAAAGAATAAACAATACCTAATCTAAGAATAGTCCAAGTTTGTTGTATAATATTCCTTCTTTTTTTGTTGAGCAATACAACATATATAATTTTGTTTTAGGATAAGATATATATGGATGTCAGCCTGGTACCTATGATGAATATTCTTCTGACAATGAAAATCACCATCAATTAAAGAACACAGGAGATTCTTATAATATCATATTGGAAAACTGTAAACAATGGATATATCAAAATAACTTGTACTGATAGAAATGATTTTCACGTAAAACGATACAGATCGCAACAAGAATTGCATGTTAAAGAACGTTCTGTTACAGACTGCAAACCAATGAAAATGTCATGCTGACTTATGCACATGAGTAGGATTTGTATATATGTCGCTTTTTATATGAGAATCTTCAGAATTGACCTAGTTACTAAAACTTTCTTAAAGATTTTAAAGTATTAAAATACTTTTTAAGCATAGTTGACAGGGGCATGTGAGGGTAAATAATATGCAGACATGTTAAATGTTTTGATGTTATTTTTCTGATTTCTAACTCTTTTCTGGCTTATAATAAACTGCTTAACTTTTTTGGGAATTTCGTAACATTAAAATTAATGCTTAATAGAAATTGGGGCAAAACTACATCAGTAACCTTAATATTAAACTGTATTAACTTCATAAAGGGGTAATTACTATATACTTTGTAGACGTTTGTTATGCGTTGCTATCTTACGCTGTAAGTCTACTGAAAAGCTTGCATACTTTTATATGCTGCTTCTCTTTTTACATTCGCAGGTTGTTAACACAGGCTGTAATTTTCCAAACAATAATTCTACGTTGCACTACTGTTGACTATTTATTCACAAAATTGTCTTGTAATGTAATTTTTTGTTGTATTATCAGCTATTAGACTTATTGCATATTTTGAAATAAAGTAACTCCCCAACTTACCGAATTTATAACTCGGCGATTACTTGTACTCGTATTAAATGCGTAAAACGTAAAAGATGATGATACTTAATACCAGTGTGGTATGTCATTCAAAGGAACTATGGCAACGCTAACCCTGTTTCGAGTCTAATTTACTAAACAGACGCGTTTTCCATCCGCATGTTTTACGGAGGATACAAGTGTTAAACTACGGAGGTTACTTTTATTTATTGGGTTATAAAGACACCTTTCGTTTCTAATCTAGGAAGGATTTTTAATAACTAAAAACCTTACTTTTGGGAAGATTTTAGCTCCTTTTATAATAAAAACACAAAACGCCCGCTTTACCTCGTAGAACAACACAACCCTTGATATTACTTTGCCAAAAAATCTATCAAATTTTGCCTAACCAGAAAAAAATCCTAGATCCGCCCCTGTTTGTATTATTATATAGATTTTCCATACGGGTCACATATATAATTTACGAAATTCACTTGTGTAATAAAAGTTATATATGTATCGCGATGTCTTGTAAAACTTTTTCAAGTTCAAAATGGACTCAAAAGGAGTTCGAAACATGTACTTTATTATAAGATATTTATCTCTCTGATTTGTATCAGAAGTTTTGAAAATATATTTTATTGTACATGCCAAGAGATCATTAATAAAACAATTGTTTTTTTTTATACTAACATCTACTGCAAGTATAATGCCATTGTAATTGGGCACATAATTTTATTAATCTCTCTTCGTATAAGTAGGACTGCTTGAAGCAGAAAATTGTTGTGGCATGTTCGTGAAGATTGTGGATTATGTTCAAACACTTTTTAAATAATGTCAATTTTATGTTGTACAAATAATGTGGTATTTATTTACGTTATCCGTGATGTAAACTTCCGTAAGATGCTGGTGTTTATCCTTACTTTAGTTGTCTTAAGTTCGCAACGAATATCGAAAGTATTATCGTACAATGTCTTTCAATCTTTTATAAAGTTTTTCCTTAACAAGCAAAACATTTTTATATATATATATATATATATGTGTGTGGTGCCCCAACCTCGTCCCCAGGGCTTTATATATCTGTGACATCGAGGTATAGAAAAGAGACAACAGGCGCTGAGAACGAGCTTGGTGGTACCCAACGGTAGTTTAAATACCTCGCTGTGGATATTTTGCGCTCCCTAGTAACGGCTCAGGGACCGAGAGATCCCTGGGGATGAGGATGTTGATACAGAATAATTTGAAGTAGACCGCTCTCAAACTGCTTAAATTCTGATTAGTGCTATATTATAATACCCTTTTGTGAGTGACTATGGCTGTCCATGACAAAAATACCACTGGTCACTTTCCAATGGCTTATGAATTGTCTCCCCAAAGCGTGGCGTGACACTAACGTGCTCATCGTCTGTGTGTTCAAAATGGTAGCTGGATCGCTAATTTAGTGCAGAAGGTATACGATTTAGATTTTCCGGGAAATGTAGCTACGGCGTCAACCTTGTTCCCAGGGTCTTTTGATAGCGGCTGCTCCTTAATAATGACAAGGAAGGTAAGACGAGCAAAAATCTGGTGACCGAAGTATCTACAACGGAGAAACCAGTTGATTTTTCCACAGGCTACCAACTATACTCCATTATTAATACCCGAACTGTGTGTTCAAAATAACTGCGCGAAGCGTTATTCCCACTCCTCGCAAAGTAATATATAATGTTGACCGGCGAACTCTTAAAAAAAAACCGGTTAACGACTGATTGCTGTCTGTCTGTCTCTTTATAATTAAAGATTAATTGTGTTACAACATCATTTTTGCGCGATATTATAGTCGTACTGTGGACACACGAAACACAAACAGAAAAAGGAGTAGAAGGTTCCCGTAGCTATGGTAGGTAAGTTTTCCACATTACAGCGTGCTTCCCAATCTCGTACCCAGGACATCTTGTATTTTTTCTGACAGCGGACGAAAATTGTGTCGCCGTCCCGGTTATAGAAAAGAGACAACAGACGCTGGGAACGAGGTTTCGCGCTTTCCTACAGTCTAGTATTACTGCAATCTTTCCTAAGGTTTCTGAAAAGAAAAAAACTGACTGCGGGAATTGTTTTAAAATTATTTATCACACACTGATAGCGGACAAATTCAATATGTCAAATTGATAAGTCAATTTGTCCAATTGACATTCAATTCATCAAATCATCATCGTCAAATTGTCAAATCGTCATCGACTGCTTTTGAGACATTTCAAAGAATTATAAAGTCGTCAACTTAAACTATCAATGGAATTCTTTGACTCTCAAAGTCGCGTGTAACTTTCAGCCAAAGTCAGTCTTGATAATCTGACTTCACAGCCGACTGCGTATTCCGGTCTGTGGTTTGTCCCGTGCTCTCCTAAAGCACTCCACCTTTATATTTAAAGTTAGTAAAAAGGCGGAAGCGGGAAAGGCCACAACAAACCAAAACGAAAGTTGCTTGGATTTCATCGAAGACTTTCTTGCTGACAAACATTTTTAAAATTTTGAACTTTATTTCATATTTACAATAATATAAAAAAATCCTGAAAATTAGTTGTTGTTTTGGAGGACAGTTCACAATAGAAATATAACTTTAATTTATACAATTTAAAAAGTTTTAAAGAATAGAAAAAAAGAAAATAATTCGTGCAATATATTTTTACAGTGTAAAACAGGTATAAACACTACAAATATTATAATCAACTTACTGACCATAGTAATCTTTAAAAAATTGCATTGTATTTTCCAGACCGATTGTTGTTCACCTTGGACTGAAGTATTTCGAATCGAAGAATATTAAGTGGCGGAAAAATACCTGAAACTTGATTGTTTTAATGACTCTCAATTTGAAACAACGATGTGGATACACAAATTTGATTTCAATATCTATATTTCAATTTGAATGTCACTATTTCAAACTGGTTGTTGAATTGACATATCAACCTTAAAATTGATGGTCGCAATGTCAAACTGATTGATCAAACTATGCTTATTGACTTATCAATTTGACATATTGAATTTGTCCGCTTTTTAACCCCATACACGTGCGCAATGTGAGAAAACTCAGTTTACAAAAGTGCGGGAGAAGCGCGTCTTAGAATTTCGCAATACAAGAAACGCGGGGAATGACTTTTTCCGCGTCTTGTAACTTTGTTAACATAATAAGTCTAAACAGATCAACACCTAATGCCGCAATAACGATGCCATATTTTTTACACGGACTTTATGGGGTCGCGCTAAAGTCACCTGGGGCGTCTTCATTAACGCCTGCTAACTCCCTTAACAACAATATATTCATATGAATCATAAAATTAAAATAGTTTTTACATTATATTGTCATAAAATTTGTGTTGTTATTAATCATGTTAATTAATATTAACTTCATCAAAGAGATGAACATAAAAACGTGATTTATCGTCATAGTTTAGTAATTATATCAACCCTAATTTTTAGTGATTTATAATACTTAAAGTTTTATGTTTTTTCGAAATACTATAACAGTATGTACAGAAATATGAGGAAGTTAAAACATATTTTATTTGACAAACACTTGGGCGTTACAAACATCGCCATTGGGTTCATCTTGTATGGATGTGGAGATTTAACAGGCCAGTTGTGCATTGAAAAACAAAAAAGGATCCATTATCGGAGACTGTTCGGATGTGCGTTGTGGGGTGCGGTTTCAGCCAGTCTTGGTCATAATTTGTTCAAATTCATGCGTTACACCACGTACATAAAACATTCCCCTCATGGCCAGACTCTGTTTTACTTTCTGATTATGTGTCCATTCGAAGATAGTGTGTATTTTGCTGCGACGGGATACATCGAAGGTCAATGCACAAGTTACATTGAAGAAGAAATCAAAGCGAAGTTCTTGCCAACTCTTTTCACGGACGTGTGCACGTACTATCCGTTTTTATACATGATCGTTCGATTTGTGCCGTTCCATTTGAGGGTGACTGCAGATAACCTTTATAGTTTTGCATGGAGCATATTTCTATCATTCATGAAACACGATGTCGACAATCAGTTACATCAGCAAATTTGCGACAATACCTAAGCTCAAGTCTAATTTTACGTGCACGTTTTTTGTAACTAGAGAGACATATATTGTAACTGACTATAAAATATTGAAAATCTTGCGTCAAAACTTAGAACAAACGGACCAAAATTCACATTGTTGTTCCAAAGGCCAATTTTATGCCATTATGATGGAAACAATTACGCGGTCGACAATGTACAATCAAGCGACTACAAATGTTGATTTTGTAATTACTCGAGTACTCAAAAAGCAAGATATTCTATTTTATCATTACTGTCAGCACGTGTCCAAGACTGTTGAATCTACAACTATAGTCTTTATTTCATGTCTCCCACATGAAAGCCTTCTAAAAAGGGTACAAATTGAGAAAAAAATGTCATCAAATCCTTTTATTGCGAAAATTCGCGAAATGTAATTCCCGCGAAACATTATGACTTGCCAACTTCGCGAAAATTAGATTTTAATTTTACAGACTTCTCGTGAAAATTAGTTCTCGCGAAAATTAATTTCCTTAAGGTATAATTAGAATATATTTTTCTGGTATGGAATTAACAAGCTAGTTTATTACCTTGCACTCGTTAAATTTTTATTATGGTTAATAAAAAGTTACTAGTTTGTCTGACTGAGTTTTTATGCATATGTGACTATGACGTCATCTAAACGTAAAACTAATAATGAAAAGGCAGTGAAACTCTCGTGCGTTTAGTCTGGTGATGCGCGTAGTCGCGTGAGAATCTCAAGCCAGTGGGGTGCTTAGTAGAAGTAATACTGTATCTGCACTAAACTTGTTTCTAATATTTCAATGTTATACTTGTAAAATATAAGTAACATATACTACATATAAATTCCGTCGAAATACACTTTTTTTTATAAGAATTGAATTTATAAGAACGTCGAGGCTGAAATTTTGTCAAAGATTAAGAACATATTAAGAACGCCCTCAATCTAAAGTCCTTTATGTATTAAGGACGAAATAAAAAGTCTAAAGTCTACCAAATTTTAGCCACCCACTTACAGAGGTGACAAAAAGACTGGACACAATAACAATCATGAACCTCATCACCAAAGAAGTCATAAAATCATTCGACTTTCGCTCTTCCATTTGACAAGACCACGACATGTTCACATTGTAGTAGCTTTAATAATTTGAACGAAACATCTTCAAAATCTATTATAACCCATCGTTTTAAAAATTGGAAAAGCATCCCGAAGATGGAATTCCAGGTCCCACTGATCCCAACACAGCAGGTACATTTTTTTTCAGACATCCTTTATAGCGAGCATCCCTGTGCAGCTTACAAATTTCAAGGTCCGAAATTACTTTACCCCTAGAACAACCTCTCAATAACAGACGCGCCCAGCAGCACAATGGCTCATGTAAAATAATTCTCGTAAGAATTTTTTCCTCACTCCACGTGGTAAGACAATCTTTAAAATTTTCGGTTAATGTTTCTGTGACCTTTGTTATTCTATCTTTTAGCCAGTTTATGATTTTTGAGGATCATAAAAATGAAAACTCCGTAAATATTTCCGATACGTATTAACTCCATGGTTGACTGGTTTCCCAGTTACCAAGATTAAACATCTTGGTAACTGGGATACCAGCCAACCCTGCACATATTGTCCGTTAACTAGTTTAAAAAACAAATCTGACGCCAAAATATTTGATTTTAGCGCACAGTGGCCTATTATCAGATGAACATTTATCAAAAGCAAAATGAAAATATTGATTAAAAATTACCTGACCATAAAACATCTTAAAATAGACTGGAAACGATTCATCGTATCATGAAACCACTCGAAAAGAGTCACAAAATTTATAAACATCGTTCATTACGCGCCAACTCAACAGCATCTTTGAGGCTAGATCAAACGATAACAAAGCATCCACTCCGGAAGTTTTAATGTATAGCACATGAAAGGTAAATATGCGGCTAATATTCATTCCTGACATGAAAACTGCATCACCTCGTGGACCAAGCCCGTTCCGGTTTAAACCAAACTTTGTTGTTAAGCCAGCTCACTAAGCAAGCTAAACCATGTTCAGAAAGATTAACTCATTAGCTAGCTGTAGATAGGCCGCACAATTCGTTTATAAAATCACACATTCCTTTCTCAGTAATACTTTGCTATAAGCAAAAAATTTAAAAGTTTATTCACAATTATGCTGTACTAAACTTTTTCTGTAAAACATGAATGTCATTTTCCTAAATATTTATACGAATAGAAGTAAATTAGGTAGCATCAATATAACGTCTGAGGCAAAACATACATCCATCAGTTCTTTTCGTGGAGCGGAGCTAACATATTTAACTGAACACTGCCGTGCGTGCATCTCTTTTTCGTGTATAGAATTAAAATCTTAGTTACAGTACCTTTTCATTCTATACAGTATTATCAGATGTTGACGATAAATGTTTTAACTTCACTAACTCTCCGCGAAAACCAACATGGCCATTCTCTAGAAAACAACAATACAGGTTTTTTTATGATAAAATGGACAGTAAATGTTTAATTGGGTTTGACACTATTCTATTGTCATAATTAAAATCAGTTTCTGATTTCGACAACCTCTACCCTAGGACACTTTATCTGTTTCTTCAGTGACGGACAAGACAAGTAGCCCTGGTACTGACTGGAAGTGCGTTTTACATGCGACAAGCTATTTTTTGTTGAGGGACCTTGAGAACAAAGGCATTTTATATCCTTTGGGACTTAATTATTCACAACCCATTGCAATATCGTCCCCGGGACTTGTTATATAAAATCCCTAACAAGTCCTGGGAACCACTGGGTTCCATAGTATCCCAATACACTATCACATACACTACCACATACACTAAGAAACGATCACATGACATGTGTCACCTGGGTTTTCTGGTTTGTTTCTGCTTGCATTAAATATTTTTCACTGCGTCACGCGTGTTGGTATGAGTTTCATTTATAAGAACGCCTAAATTTTGGCTGAACCTATATGTGCCTACTTTAAGAAAATTGAAGCAAAATTGTTTTTAATTTCGTTCTTAACGAAAACTTATGAAAATCAAAAAACAAGAAAAGTATCAAATTGAGTTCAATTTTTCAAATTTTCTCACTTGAAAACTTGGTTGCGGCTTAACATGTTCTTAGGGCCCATTTAATAATTACGTAACGCCTGAGTGGTTGGGGTATGATCATTTATGTTACGAACTGTTACGAAAATTTAGGGGTGGGTGAGGGCTTTAACACGAACTATAATTTCTTTTTAAACTAAATTCGACTTAACGGAAGCTTCGTTTAACCATGAAGGTATTTCCATTGCAATCTCTTAAATTGTACACAAGTCATATTTTAGCAACTCAAGTGCTAGTGTGAAATATCAAGTTTGCTTGTAGAAAAAAATACGTGTTTTTGATTTTGCTGTTTCATCACTTGAATAGCGGCAATTTCTTCGAGAAATGCTTTTTTTGACACTTCGCTTAAAAGTGCGGAGGTCTAATAATAATAATAATAATGTTAAACCTATATATACCTTAAAATATTTATTACGTTACTTTTAAAATACAACAAACAGCAATATATTATGATTCAAATTCTCGTCGAGCGAAAGCTAAAATTTACTGGATCTCCTAAATAGATCTATGCGTTAGGCATAGTGTTTAATCCTTTAAGCTTTTGTAAACGATGAGTGTATACTTATATCTTAGGTAGTTAAATATTATTTATTCATTGCACAAAATGCAATATATCTATTTTTTCTTATCCGTTCTGGATGGTTTGCATTTTTATTTAATGATTTGTGACTGTAGTAACGACTCAGGAGTAAAATCTAAAATAAAGAATTATGCACCCATGATAGAAATAAACACCCAGTCAGGGGAGCCAATCTGGGCGCTTACTTTAAAAGTTCCAAACAAAAAAACACGTATTATTTTTGAAATGCCTAAAGTCACAACTGCCATTGTCTGATGGTGACCTATTCACTATTGATCCATTTAATATAATGATAACGTTTTCCAAGCTACACGTTCATGGTTTAGAGATGAAAATGTAGAAGGTGATGAGGACGTCACTAGTATTGGTAATTTGTCATCATTATTGTTACTTCCATTCTTTGAAGGTTTTAATAAGCGCCCCGCGACCAACTAATCGCTAAATCCGAAATAAATGTCATAAATACTTAAAAAAAATGAAAAAAAAAATGATTTCATGCTTGGTAGTATAAAGGGCTAGTAAAACATAAATCTCATCTCCAAGAGCGTCTTTATAAAGAATCTAGTGTCTTACTAATGTCGATTTAAGTGAAAATGAAGGCGTAGTTTTTTCTTTGACACCCATCCTTCTATTACGCATCCTCGCATCGCGTCTCTTATTACGTGTCGCGTCCATCTATTATACGCCTTGCGTCTTTCTATTACGCCTCACGACCTTCTGTACCGACGCGATCTATATTGCACCTCGGCACTCTACTACGCAACACGACATTCTGTAGCGTGAATTTTGTCCAGTACATGACCCATAATTTTACTACTGACTCGTTTACTTACAAAGTGGTTCCGTTGGTCCGGGGGGTTTATGAGGGGTTAAAAGTCCCGGTAGAGGTGACGTCATAATCTATGCGCAAGAAAACTCAGTATGGGTGTATTGTGTTTATTGACCCCCCATTGGTAATTTGTTGACAGACGGCAATGAACTGAGGAATAAATAGATTTTAGAGAAAAAGTAAAAATTGAATATAATTTAATTCGGAATAGCTAAATTTAAAAAAAGTATCTTTGTATTTTTTTGTCGTTTCAAATGCTTTTATGAGTATTACAGCATAGACAGCCATTTTTAGCATAGCATTGCTTGGTTACTTCTTAAATAAGCTAAACTACTTTTTATGAAATAAATAAATATGAAAGGAGACTATAATGTTTTAAGCTTAAGAAGAAGTAGTTTTTGTAGACGGATATTTACTTTTTCACAAGGTTTATAATTACAAACATCTGTCATCTGTTTTTATTTTTGCTTTATTCTTTGCTTTTTAAAAAAATGCACCTGTGCCAAAACTAAAAACATTGAGATTCTTTTTATATTAGAATAGCTGTCATTCTAGCTGGCTAGTTAGCTAGCTACAATATTCTCAAGTAATTCGCTTTACTTGATAGAGGAGACAATCCTGTTTTTACGTTGAAGCAATTTAGCTATATAATAATATAATTATTATGTTATACCATATGGCATGGCTTTCATAACACCATTTTACTTTGCCAGCATTTTTTATATGTAGAGCTGTGGTTTAGTTTACTTTTGTCGTAACTATGTTTTCTGTCTTTTGTTTCTGTTGTGTAGTATTTGGGTAGCTAAGTTAAAAAGTGATTTAATTGGCAATAATGTGACAATAATGTGTAGCTCATTTGAAACGGAGTGCCCTGTAACTTAATTTAGTGATTATCTCTGGATCATTATTTCCATGTGTCTTGTTTATAAACAGGACATCCCAACTTTTATTGGTGGACCTATCTGTCAACAGGGTGTCCCATTTACCAGTTAGGATAGGTGGCCCATCTTCAAATGCCAGTGTTCCTTCAAAAACTTGTCTCAAAACAAGCATTGACAGTGGGGACGAATGGTCCATCTTTAAAAGTGTTGACAGTTAAAGGTGAGGGCCATCCAATCGCCACCAAGGGGAATCAAACCCTGGTCTCCCACACAAAGTGTGAAAGTTATAACCACTAAGCTATGGCGCCACTCTCTCGCATTCATAGGAGTAACTTTTTATGGAGGCAAAGGTTAAATGTTATGTTTTTATATAACACATATTATACTGTAGATAATTTTTCAATGATGTGGATACAGCTGATGTTGCTTTTGTCAGCACTTTTAAATGTAAATGGAATAGAATCTTTTCATGGTGATGCAGAAAAGAACAATGCAGATACAATTATATCTATGGATGATATGGTTGTTAGTGCAAAGTATGACGAAGATACACAGTCTAAGAGTCAAGAAAATGAAGAAGCACCTCCCCCTGGGCATATGAAGCCTTTAGGTGAACACTCTGCACCAACGGTTGGTGAGATAACAGAACTTGATTACATGATTGGTGGTAAAGACTTTTATGAATTCTTTTTAAGAAAGCGTAAACCTGTAGTCTTCAGAGGGATCACATCTGAATGGATGGCTACAAAACAATGGAAAAACGAAAGTTACTTATTAAAAGAATATTCAAATGTTTTGTTTGATGTAGAAACAAAAAAAATTTATAATCATGATCTTCATCCGCGTAAAACTATGGATTTTAAAGAATTTCTTGCTTCATACAAAAATAAGACTTTGTATCTTGATTCACCTTTCCCTCAGTCTCCCATGATGAAAGATTTAAAGCTGCCATTGATGATGCAATGTGAAGTGTTGCATGAATCATTCACCAGCATGCATTTGTTGTACTCAAACGGGGGCACAAGTTCGCCATTGCATGCTGATGGTTATGAAAATTTTCTTTCTGTATTTTCTGGCACAAAAGTTGCATATGTTATTGATCCTAAATTTGGCCATACATTATACATGTCAGTGGTTAAAGATTTTCCGGGTCTGTCTCCAATTAATCCAGAAGCAGTAAATTTCATCAAGTATCCTAAATTTTATGGTGTGCCTTTCCACAAGGTAAATGATGTTCATGTTTCTATATAAAAATTTTGGTATGTAGCAAAAGGCACATGCATGTCAACTATTCATTGGCATTTTGCTGATGATATTGATGACACACCTTATTATTTTGCATGTGTGGACATGTGTATGCTACTGCACACACATGCCCACACATGCCTAATTTTAGGCTGTTTTAGGTTGTTTTTAAGTTAAAACCATAGTATAAATGTATATTTTATCAGTTTAAAATTTGCAGCATAAACTCGCTTTAAACCACAAAAAAGTTACAGCCCTCGAAATAGCGGTCGGACATTGGACATTGTCCGAACCAGACGCAAATATGTCCGATGAAAATCAGTTCTGGCCTGTCATTTTGTCTGGCACGTTTCTGTAGCTACATCTCCCCTATTATAACTTCAAAAATTAAAAATTGAAACATGCAAAAATAACGAGATAATTCAAATATTATATATAATCTTGTATATTTTAATCAATCTTCGTTCCGCATCTCTTTCGTTTTGTTTTCATCTGCCATGTGCCATCATGGAAGTTTCTTAATCATGCTCACACATATACCACAAATAATAAATGTGTCAGGTGCCGTTAAAAAAACAAAGTAAGGCTGCACATTTTAATAAGCCAATTAAATCGAAAAAAAATGCCGTCTCTAAAAGAAAACTTAAACATAAAATAAGTTTTTAAGTTTGTATTAATTCTGAGATGTAAAAGTGTCCGACCAAGACGGAAATCTATTGGACGTTTTGTCTGATGAAAGTTCGAAACGAGCTACGGGCATGCCCGACCAAACTGGAAATGTGGTAGACATTTTGTCTGACGAGTCTCCAAAAGTTATTTTGAGGGCTGAGTTGAACTTAAATTTTGTTCTTTGAGTATAAAGTTCAGGCACTGACAATGCCTGAATGTGAACCAAGCTATTTAAGAGCAATGTGGATTTTTTTATGTATGATATGTTTTATGTGGATATTTTTCTTCTCGTGTTAGATTGTATTGAATGCTGGTGACGTTTTGTATATTCCTCAAGGTTGGTATCACCAAGTTCGTTCTTATGACTCTCCAAATATTGCGACTTCAATGTGGTTTCAGTACTTTACAAGAATTTATCAAGTTGTAAGTAATCATTTCTTCACAGCCATGTTTAAAAAGATGTATATACTGTATAATACATAGGCACTGTTGTGGAAACAACATTTTTTACCAGTACATGTTTGTTACAATAAAAGTTGTGGGTTATTTTTTTAGTACAAGTTAGTATAATACATAGTATTGATACAGTTATAAAACATCAAATTATTCCCACAAGTATACATGTTATCGCTGGGAAACATGAGTTTGAATTTGCTTTTACAGGTTTATTGCATACTTTTATACCAAAGCAAGCAAAAAACATACTAAAGATGAGAAACGGTTGTGTTACAACCACTTTCATATTTACTATTTTTTTTGTCTTAAAATCTTATCTTATCTTATCTTAGACAACAATAGGTGGGTTAGGATTTGTACCCCAGGGAGAAAAACAGCCCTAAGTGAAATTTTTGCCATAAGTTATCTTGTCTTAAAACAGGATTCTAAATGTTTTTATATGTTGCCCCTTCAGTAACAACACAATAAATATGATTATGTCTAATTATTTCTGGCTGGTTAGAAATGGTGTTTTTGCCAAGAAGTGTGAGACAAGAACATGATTAATTTTCTCTGTTTTTTCTTTACAACTAATTTTGCATTTTTTTACTGCTATAGGATTTTGCTTATCGGGATCACCTTGGACAAGAAGCAGAGTTTTCAAAGATAGTTGAAGAAGCTCCTGAGCGTATTGAATGTGTTGATCAAAACATTAACTTACAGTCTTACCATGAATTAAATTTGAACAAAATGGCACTGAAACGAAAAGGTAAGACACAAATATTTGTTTACTTTCGTAAGTTTTTGTTTGTTTGTTTTTGTTTGTTTGTTTTTTTTTGTTGTTTTTTTTGTTTGTTTGTTTTTTGTTTGTTTGTTTGTTTGTTTGTTTGTTTGTTTGTTTGTTTGTTTGTTTGTTTGTTTGTTTGTTTGTTTGTTTGTTTGTTTGTTTGTTTGTTTGTTTGTTTGTTTGTTTGTTTGTTTGTTTGTTTGTTTGTTTTGTTTGTGTTTGTTTGTGTTTGTTTGTGTTTGTTTGTGTTTGTTTGTGTTTGTTTGTGTTTGTTTGTGTTTGTTTGTGTTTGTTTGTGTTTGTTTGTTTGTGTTTGTGTTTGTTTGTTTGTTTGTGTTTGTTTGTTTGTTTGTTTGTTTGTTTGTTTGTTTGTTTGTTTGTTTGTTTGTTTGTTTGTTTTTGTTTGTTTATTTGTTTTTGTTTGTTTGTTTGTTTGTTTGTTTCTCTTTCTTTTTGTTGTTTTTCTAAGTCTAAGTTTTTACTGCTGTACTTATTAATCAATCTCATGAAACAAACAATAGAAAATCACTAAAACATATAAAGTTATTTGTGGACATAACAAAAGCATTGTAATACTTCGACTGATTTTTTTATAGAAGAGAGGCATAATAAAACCAGTGTGTTAGTCAATAAAACTGTCTTGTATGAAGAGGTTCTTCTCGACCAGCCAACTATATATGTTGGCTCAGATGACAAACATATATACGCTATGGACATGCGCACTGGAAGTGTCAAATGGAAGGTGGAGACAGCTGAAGATACTGGGTAAGTGTTAAGGCTGCGAGCAAAAGAATAATTTTTGCATGAGAATAGATAAAATTATCGATAGACCTTTCCCGAATTTCCTAATTATGCCAAACTTAATTAAAGAGGTCGATACTAAAAATGATTCTCATCCCTAAGTTCCTTATCAAAAGGTAAGAACAGATTACCTAATTTTGTAAATATTTCTGTTCCTTAAGTGCCTCAACTGTGAGCTGAAAGTTACGGTCAAACCCTTCATATAGACAAGCTTTCTAAGAATAGCCTCGTTTTAAAAATAATTATTTTTTTCAAATTAAAATAAAATCCAACCAGAATATTATATTGCTCTAAAAACTTCAGTTTTGTCATGATAATTTGATATTCTATCTGAATATCCTTATTTAAAGAGCATAGAACCATTATGAAATTTTGGATGACGTCATAATTATTATAATTTATGAAATTCGGGAAAGGTGTATTGATTTGTGTTGCAATTCTGGTGCCTTATAGTTGAATGTTCTTAACCAGCCTACAGCGTTAATAACTTATATACCATCCTTAAAGATAACCCCAACTCGCTAAGAAAAATCATTATATGTGAATTCTACTTTAGATCGACGTGCGAATTCAGTTTAGACGGTACCCTTGTCTATTGTGGAGCAGACGATTCTTATATGCGTGCAATTACAATTAAAAATGGTATCGTTGCTTGGGCGTTTAAGACAGGTGGAGCGGTTATCTCTTCTGTCATGGTGGATTCAAACGGGGATCTTTACTTTGGTTCATTGGATTCGTACATGTATGCGTTGTACCCTAACGGTACTTTAAAATGGCGAAAGTATATGCGAGGCGCCATGTGGAGTTCTTCCGCTCAACATCCAGTTGAAGATTTTCTTTACATATCGACTCAATCCTCGGACATCGCGTTTAATATCTTTGCACTACAAAAAAGTTCTGGTAAAGTAATGTGGAAAAAGTTCGGTGATGGAGGGTTCACATCGTCTCCAAAATTAAGTCAAAATGGAAACTATGTTTTTTTTGTGTGCGCATCAAGTGTTGTGTATATGCTGGATTCATTACATGGCACCGTGCTTCACAAGATGCAGTTAGATGAAAATGCCACTGTGATGGCCTCACCTGCTGTGCATGGCAATAACATCGTTTATGTTTTACTGATGTCTGGTCGATTGCTTGCGGTAAATGTGGTGGAGAGCGAGATTATTTGGGAAAGAATAATAGGTGTTGGTGAGTAACGTTTGCGCTCCAGCGCTGTGTTGATAAAGTACATATATTCATGTGAAGCTGTTTTTTCATTTAGGAAAAATGGGCGCCTCGTCTAGTCCTTACCTTGGTGCAGACGGCGCGTTATATGTTGGTAGCGGAAACGGAACAGTGTATAAGTTGCAACCTTTAGATGGAAGCATTGAATGGAAGACAAATGTTGCTGCCGAAATATTCTTTAGTTCCCCTCGCCTTTCAAAAGACGACATGTTGTTTATAGGTAGTGTAGATGGGCCCTTACATGCTTTTAATTCGAAGACAGGCGAGACGATATGGTCAACACGTACTAACGGTCCGCTTGCAGGCACAGTGCGGATAACTCGGGGTTTTATTTGAGCCTTCTAGAGTAGCTTGTTACAATAATTGACTCTGTAGTTGTTTCTGTTTATACTTATTATTTTTTATTTAAATTATTTTTTTTTAGATCTCTCTATATGCATCAATTCTGAAATCATTTCTCGTATAAACAAAACACCTAGCACTAGCTATGTAATCCATATTTTACGTAATGACGATTTCAATAAAAGAATGCTATTTTATTCAAATGTTAAATCTTTTTAGTACCTCGTTCGTTTACTGTAGAACCAGAATTTCAATCTGTTTATTAAATAGCATCAAGAATTTTCAAAATTACATGTTTATTTGCTCTTACTACTGTGTAGAATGCGTTTTGCAATTAATTGTTTTTTGACGGGAAAAAAAAACTCTTTGATGTCAAAACTTCGGTCTATGGGTCAAAATCTTGTAGCAGCAGATTAATGCTGCTTAAAAAAAAGATGTCCTTTATTTATTTATTTTTTTGACATTATTTATTATCCTTATTGTATACCTTAAACTTTAAATTTTTAGATATTTAATTTAATAGATAAATCTTACTCAGAAAAAAAATTGTTTTTCATGTTTATAAACTCTAGTTAACATTCCAGCCGGTTAGTACGGCATTCTAGACTCATTCTAGATATTTTCAAAACGAGATTACAGCTCACGATGCTTGGGATGGTCTTAGAACGGATAAATTTGCAATTTTGTGTTAAAAACCTTTAAGTGTTTTTTTTTCTGTCTGACTACTTTGATCAAAGAAATTCTCACGAGTGAAACTTTCGCATTTTTGGCCTTTACATGGGGGTACGAGCACAGTTTTAGTAAACTAAAACTTTGCTCAAACCCCCATGTCTATGACTACTTGTACACCCTTTAGATTCACCACATGTAAAAACTGTGCTCGTACCCTCATATGGTATTTTAGAGATATTACAATACATGTATGGCCATTTACGTGTAAAGTGCTATTTTTTGCTGTTTGGGAGGGTCTGCAAGTGTATTTTTATTGTGTTGCTAAGGGTCGGCAAGAGTATATTTTTCAAACCTGTAGTATTATCTGTATATACCGATTTTTGGATTATTATGTATATACAATATATGGTATAGAAAAAGTTCAAATGTTGTAATGTCCCTATGCATAACTATTTTTGCCATCTTCCAGAATATATCTCTTATCATCAAAACAACTAAGTGATATCTTGTTTATCTCATAACTTCCCAACATATGATTTTTACTTCTGATGGTTTTCATTTTATGGCATAATTGTTTGTTTTCAAATAATACATTCCTATAGTCTTCATGTTTGATTATATTTTTGATTATGTTCTTTTTAACACCTTTAGCAGTTTTACCACATTTGTTGTCATCTTTAATATAGCTATACATTTTTGATTTCAATCCCACGAATTCAACTATTGGAACACCTGCTGCCTCATCTTTCATTTTACCAATAATTTTCTTATTTGATGTATTATAGAATGGTGATGATTCTGGGTAGTCACTATTATCAAATTTATCTTTATCCTTCCAGAAATCCATATATGCATCATCTGTTTTAATTTCATATGTAAGGGAATCAGTATCTGTGAATAGTAGTTTAGCATTATTTTTGTATTTCTTTTTTATATAATTGTAGTGGAAATCGTACATCAATGTTTTGGATAAATCGAGAATACACATTCCTACATATGCAGGTCTGTTTAGAGTTAATGTCTCCTTAATTTTATGTACAGCCACAAGGTCCTCATTGAATATTTTTGATGATTCAAAGGTTGGTTTGGATGTTAATTTCATTAGTTTGTCCTTATTGGTTACAAGTTCCACATTTACACGTTTTCTTATGTTTTCCATTGTTTTTCCAAATACACTGTTATTCATAAGTTTGAAGAAATCCTTTTCAAATGCGTTTTTACAAAATGTTCGTTTATTTGTATTGAAATCAATATATTTTTTCAACCATGGGCTCTGATCAAATTCTAATACACGATGTACTTTTTTGATTTTTAATCCCAATGACATATATAATTGTAGATTTCGATAGTGCAACACGTATTTCTCTTTTTTACCTAATGTTGGTATTAATTTATTTACATCACCTACTGATATTTTATATTGTTCTTGGATTTTTTTACAATAGTCTGATAACATATTTTTGGTAACATTCATTTTCTCTGGAGCTAGTGGATAATCATTATGTAGATCATGTAGTCCTTTTGGATATTCTAAATCAACTTCTAATATTAGTCCTTTACCACTTTCTGGTTTATAATCACCTAGATTACATTTTTTTATTTCCTTTTCTTTTAACCATCTAAATCCACCAGTTGGTAGATATTGTGACATTCCATAACCGTATAGATTGTTAGCATCCAAATACATTAGATACTTAGATGGTATATCCTTATCATAATTGTCAATGTACTTATTATTGGCTTTCCCATATCTGTTAGCAATATGTGATACACCACCCCTTAATCCCTTTTCAATAAATAAAAACATGTCAACATCTGTCATCAATTCAAGTTCTACTTTTGTCATTTTCAACATTGAATCCCAAGATAATCCTGGAGATGTATAATAATGGCATGGATCCAATTTATAATATTCTAAACATGTACCCCTAAAGTTTTCAAATATATCTGCCAATAGTAGTACATCTGATTTTAGATACAGGTCATGGTATTCTCCCATTGTTTTCAATTCAAACTTCTTCCAAACTGTTTTAGCATGCTTATATTGCTCATCAGTGATATATTCATCAATTAGTTGACTGTAAAAATCTTTTTGATATGGTAATTGTTTCTCATCAAATTTCATAAATGAATCCATATAATCGTAGGGATACACACCTTTTTTAGTCATTAGTTCAAATTTCTTTTTATCACCAAATTCCTCTTTCGTATATTTAAATGATGTTTTTGGAAGGTTATCTGCTAATTTTTCCAAACTAGAACTCATAAATTGGAAACTATCAATAAATTTCAACTGACTACCTAACATGAATGCCATATATTTTTCCATATTGTTTGGAATTACGTTGATGTCAATTTCTTTGAGTTCTCCCCATTTATTTTTATACGAATGTTTTTTAACGATTTTACCAATCTGTTGCATAATAAAATGGCTATCATATCCTCTCAAATTATGGAAAACTACGGGTACTTTGTCTGTTAATCTATAACTTAAATTACAATCATTATGTGCTGATCCTCTATATCTACCTGTTACATGACAATGATCTTTAACTTTTATATCTGTCTCAATATATTTTTGATTACATATATGACAACTATCTGCTGTTTTAAAATTTTTAATATCGGTTTTTGACATTATCATATCCTGTTTAAAATGTTTGTTTTTAATGTATTTACAATATTTGGCTTCCTTTATCATTTCTTCCATAAATTTGTATACAGCATCTGGACCCCTATATATTTTCAATGGTTTGCTATATTTGTCATCATATCTACATACCACCTTATAACCATATCCACAATCCACATGTTTCTGGTATGCTTCTGTGTATGATTTACTGTTTTTAGGTGAACATCCATGTATTTTCTCAGTGATGGCTTCAAAATCTGCATATATTACAAATGGTGCCTCTAATTGTTTATGATAATTTTGGAATTTTAATGTGTTCTCACCCTCGTTTGGCATATTTATGGCTTGTTTACCATTTATCACCATACAAATTTCAATATGATTATCCAATATTTCTTTAGTAGAGAAACATTGTAGACAGTACATGAAAAAGTGTTTTCTTTCCCTATGTTTTGTTTTGTTATACATGAAGCTGTTAAAATCATCAATTAGTACATAATGTTTGTATTCATCCTTTGTTATTAATAGTAGGGACATACTATCATCATACTTCTCTTTTGATATATATATTGGATATGGTTGATTATCCTCATAACCGAATACATTTATTCTGATATTGTTCTGTTTTTCAATTTTATTATACTGTTTAGTGGTTACAGGAAATTCAATACCATCATAGTTCAATTCACTTACATATTTTCTATCGGATTTTTTAATTCTCTGTGGATTTCTGTCCTGTTTATTCAAATGCCTGATATGGCACCATCTAAAACATGCATCATCTGTATTTTGCAAATTGATTAGTCCCTTTGAACTATTTATTAATTCTTCTGGTAGTTTTATATAATTTGATCCCTTTAATGGATCATATAATGTTAAATTTAAAAAATGTGAATCTACTGATTCAATAGTCCATCCAGATCCTTCAGAAATCCATTGGTTGATAAGATTTATTATTTGTTGGGATGATAGATTTATAGCATAATGGATATCATTTTCATTTATGACAGTATGTACCCTATTTTTGAAATATGCAGTTTTAAACACCACATCATTTGCATTAATAGGCTTTAAAAATGTTATTTTTAATGTTTCCACATATTTGAAACCTTTTAATTTCACCAATTCCCTATTTAAAATACCAGATATATTATTTCTTGTGGATTCTAATTGTTTTTAATGGATCCATATTATTTTTAATTCTAACCTCAAATGATTTGGTTGACTTCTTAAATGCACTACCAAGTTGTATTATTGGTGCTGGTACAGGTTTTCTGGGTACTGGTGTTGGTTTAGTGGGTCTGGGTGCTGGTGTTGGTTTAGTGGGTCTGGGTGCTGGCATGGGTTTAAGATTTTTATATTTATTTTCAATATCATAGTCATCTATCGGTGTGGGTCTAAAAGTTAGAATTGGGTGTGGTTTTGGTGCTGGGATGGGTCTAAGATTCTTATATGATGGACCATTTATTTTGATCCATCTATTAGTCTTGGGGCTTCTGATGTATCCAGGTCTAACATCAATAGTATTATTACCACGTATTATATTAATTAGCTCTGTCTTGCTTAGTTTTTGAAGATCTATATATATTAGGTTTTGAAATTATTTTATTCATTTTATAATACTATATATTGGTATCTCTTTAAGTGTATTTTGGTTTTTTCTTAAACCCATATTTATAAATGATAGTATAGTATATCCATATTACCATTTTTTATAGTAAAAAATATTTTAAACAATAACATTCCCTTCAATTTACTACATGTATTTTATGAATGTGTTTTAGATGACTGTCTAATGTTTCTTTTGATTTAAATGTTCTGTAACAATATTCACATTTGATTCTCACTTCATAGAAATATTTAACAATCTCGGTTATAATTTCATCATAATCATTGCTTACCAGTATCTTATATCCATTTAATTTATATTTATGTAACATAACTCTCTGATTATTAGTTAATTAGCCATTTCCCTTTGGTGTTTTAAACTCAATTACAAATCCTGGATATAACATGTGGAAATTTTGTATTACCATATCTGGTGCACCCTTCTGATATCCCATATTGTATGATCTTATTCTAATTTTACTATTTATTTGGTTTTCACCCAATGATACAGACATTATTGCCTCAGGATAATGGTTTCTAATATAATTGACAACCTTAGAGTGTAGATCATATTCTGATTCCATTGTGTATGTTAACATTTTGAATTTCTTTTTCTCATACTTTCCGGTTTTCCTTATTGATGGTAAAACATCTTTTGTAACCCATCTTTTGAATTCTTTTGCTTTCTCCATCTTTGATCTAATAATAAGGCTATATAATCCTGATTCATTTATGTAAATCATATGTCCATTTTTTAGGGGTACTGCCACGGACCCCCTAGATTTGAGGTCATTTAGTGTGGTTTTATCTTCTGGTTCAACATGATCCCTTATAGCCTTACGAGTATTTTTATATTCCAATATATTGGCAATTGTTTTGGCCTTGAACCAAACATTTTCATCAACTTTAATAACATCTAATTTAGCATCCTCATAAATAAATACTTCTTCCATAATAATTACTAATAATGTTATCTTCTTAAGTATAATCTTTTAAATACCACCAATCGGTTTATTGTATCCAATTAAAAATATGTAACATCTGCATTCACTACATAATGCCCAATAGATAAAGTTTCCACCGATTACTCTATAATACGGTTTTACATCATTAGATAGCCTACGACATTGATTACAATAACTGTAAATACAATAGTCTTCCATATAACTATAGATTATTATTTCTTTCTTTTTTCATACCAATAAATACCACCACCAACCATAGTTATACTAGCAACAATAAATCCTAATTCTCTATATTTCTGTGATTCTGATGGTTTATAGAAGTCTGATAATTTAGGTTCAGGTGGTAGTTCTGGAAGTTTGGTACCAGTAAGCACATAATATTTCATTGCAAGTCCTAAGTCATTAATCCTATTTTCTGATAAGTTTTCCTTTCTTATTTCATTATTTATGTAATCAATTCGTTTTTGTCTTTTTTCAGCCCATGCTATTTGAGCCTTTTGCATTGTTTCAACTGCTAAGTCATGTCTTTTTCTCTCTTCATCACTTCCCCTTAATGCACTAAAAAGGAAATTACTACCTGAGAAAGCAAGCGCATTCACCACAGCACCAATACCCATCATTGCTAATCCGGCCATCTTATATATTATCAGGAATTATTTTTTGCTTAACTAGATAGTCCTTGGTCATATCAGCAGCAGCAACAACAACTACCAATTTAACAGTATCCTCTATATCAAATTTACTAAGAGATGGTGGTGTCATTTTAAACAGTGATTTTCCTAGCATTGTGTATACAACAGCTAGTCCAGAAACGACAGCTCCATGATACAGGCTTTCTTTTATATTTTTAGTGTAATCCGTAGTACTCATTATATATTATGGTATAGAAAAAGTTATTCCATACTAAAGGTATCTTTACTAGGTTTTTTGATAACTATCTTTGACCGTTCTGGTTCTTCAATTGACTGTGGTTTGTGTTGTAATACTGGTATTTTCTTTTTTATTTGGCTATACGCAATGTATGATGCACCCATTAACAATATGCCTGCACCAACAACCACATACTGGTAATTATTTGTTTTGTTTTGTTTTTCAACATGGTGTTCTTCTTGCTTAGTTATACTATCATTGAGTCTCTTTAATTCTTCTTTTTTACGACGATTATGTTCAACAAGCTTTTTACCCTGTTCAACTCTTAGGGGATTCTTCTGTTTTGTTACTTTCTGCTCCTCCACTACTGTTGCTACTGCTGTGGTTGGTTCCACTATTTGCTGCTCTTCCATTATTACTACTATTAGTGCTAGAATTTTTCACATAATGTCTACCTGTAATCATGGCTACACTAACTGGCGCTAGCATTGCACCAAATTGATAGTACATATCACAAGTGAATCTCAGTAAAGCAGTATTAAGAAATGGATCATTCTCTAGATCATCATTTAGTTCATTTTTATTTTCCATACCTAAGGCCCCACATGCTATATTAGAATATAAACCAATTAATGATTTTTCTAATGATTTAGTCATCTGGCCACTTAATTTGCTCTCATATCTTGTTGACATATTATTGATCTCATCTGCACTCATCTCCATTATTTGTTGTTCAGTGTATTCTTTACTTAGATGTTGTTTAGAATTTCCTGATACCACACAATTAATCAGTCTATTCCTTTTTTCAGGATCCACTTCTTCCATTGGTTCTTCAATTAATGGCTGTTCTATCTTTTTCTTTCTTCTAACATTTCTTTTAGGTTTTATTTCTTTGGCAACATTCTGTTCTAAATTAGTTAGTTGATCAAGTATCTTAGAATCCATTACTATATTTATATAATAGAAAATCTTACGCAACTTATAACATGGATATATAATTGAAAAAATAATTGCTAATAACAAAATGAAGTTAACGTATTCAATCATTATATTATTAATTAACAAAATTATAACTAGCGTATAACTAGTGTATCAACAAATTTTAGCAGGATTTTAACAAATAATAACTAGTTGGTTGGTAACACTTATAAGTTTAAGTTTAGAATATGGTAGATTTTGCAGGAGTGTTTTTAATCTATCTCGTTCATTCTTATCTGGCACGACATCATTCTCTCTTAAACAATCTTCAAAACTATCTCTATCTTTGGTGAAGAACAAACAAAGCCATTTAACTTGTTCTCTAACGTCTTTTGAAACCGAATTATACTTTTGTGTTAATACCCATAGGGAGTGATTTCTATGTCGACCAGAGAATGCAAGTTCTGATAGCGCATCACGTTTTTTATTTATTTCACCTTCAGCAGGACAATCATCAATTATAAATAGTGTTTCATGGCCCTTAAAATTATTTGTAAATAGTCTAGTCCATTCATTTAATTTACATTCTACATCATAAACAATAAATACACTTTCATCATCGAGTAACCACTTTCCTGATAGGTACGTCTTATTATCTAAAACTGTTGGACATAGAATAATAATGTATTCAAAATGGTGCTTATATTTAGTTTCAAGTAGTTTTAATAAGTATTCGGTTTTACCACATGCGGTTGCACCAACAAACATTGCACTATGAGGAAATTTTGGAAAGTTCATTATATATTTAGTACATAATATTAACAAATGCACCATTTAAAATGTTAATTTGGGCATCCATAAATAGATAGATATAACACTGCAGATTACCAGCAGCTCCAGCCGTCTTTGTAATAGCAAGAGTAATACCTTCTGAAGCATTCTCAATACGTCTACCTGTTCCATGTAGTGTGTTATCATCGGATGATCTAAAATCCAACCACAATCCGAGTTGTTTTGTGTAATAATCTACCATTCTCATATCAAAGACATTTAACTCATGTTGTGCTGAGCCATGTTGTTTCAATCTTCCAGCACCAAAGTGTTTCTTGATTTCATCCCATTGGTGATAGCTTTTCATCCCCTGTGCGTATATTTGATTAGATTTTCCCTCGACGGCTATCTCAACATTAGTAATTTTAGGGTTGTAGAATTTTTCAGTGTCTCTTGCCCAATCAGTCTCTTTTGTAAACAGCATTAGAATACCTTTTAGACTCTTGGCTGGTGTGTTGAAATTCATATTCCATACCGTATCACCATCTTTTAGAACAACATGTCTGTGTCTTAAAATTCGATCATACAAAATACTCGTCCTCATATATTCAGTTCAGATGCCAATCTTGAATTAGAAATTACATCAAACTCTAATGAGATGTTGCTAATTGTGTATGCGGCGTCCGTTTTATCACTCTTAATCACTTTATTGTATTCATTAAATGTAAGTTCGTAAGAAAGCCTACCCGCTAGTCCAGACTGATAGAAGGGCATAGAACTTTCCAGCATTTCAAAGTCTAGTGGAATACAAAACTTATTACCAAATGCTGTAGATATTGCTTCATCTCCAGTATTGGCCGCTTTGTCTCCTGCACCAATTCGATATTTAATAGCATTTTCAGTTTGTCCATTTCCTTTGGTAACAATACCTTGAAATATAGCATTTCGTCTTTCAGCATATGCCATCCATAGGTCATAATATGTGTCAAGTGTGTCACTATCATCAATACTAAGTATTTCATTACCCTCGATTTTTATAACTTTTTTCTTAATAATGGCCCTTCCAATATTTTTAACCAATGTTCTGTTCAAATCATCTGTTGAATTAAGAGTAATATCAAATGTTAACCTGGTTGTTCCTGGAACTATGACATCATTAGCTTCCAAATTTGGAAACCGTACATTTAACATCTCATTTACTCCAATAGTAGTTGGATTATTAGTGACTACAATTTTTTGTCTATTCCCTTTAATTCCAAAAGCATTTCTAAGTGATCTATTAGGGTTTAGTTTTTCTCCTGTGGTTGTCATTATATATTTATACAATAGAAAAAGTTACATAATATGAAGAACAACCGATGTAGGTAAATTACTGTTTATAATATTTCTGTCATTAGCTCGTAGCTCAACTTTAATATAATCTATTATACCATTTCTCATAGTTTTGTATTGAACATTAGTTGGCTCGAATATTATTGTATCACCAAATGAAACATCTTTTGGTGTGTATCCAGTATGAAGGGTATTGGATGGAATCCCATTATGGAGGTTTCTGTTGTAGAGAGAGCATCAGTGGAGAAAGTAAATGATTTTTTAGATAGTAGAAGATCAACGTAATTATCATTATTTACTCCTAATATGTTGTGAAGATAGTAATCAAACTTTTTTATTCCACCTCCAATTATAGATTTTCCAGTTAATGTACTATAATTTATTCTACTGCTGATATGTCGTAAAATATCATTAATATTATAGAACCCCTTTTTAACAATAATGTGTGTATCATTTGTTTGATACATCTTCTCGTCTTCTTCAATGTTGTAAAACGTGTAAGCCAAACGTGCTCTAACTAAACCAATTTTTTTACTATTATTTCTATTGTCGATAGGTTTTTGTAAATCGATACCTTTTGAAATGTCATCTATTACAATATACATTTTCTAAGTTATATAATATAATGAATAGAATTTATAAATACGATCCTAAAATATCCGGGTTTTATGAACCAAACGGTGGAAAATACCTACAACGAATCAAAGCGAGTGATTTATACATACAGAATATAGTGGTTGCAGAGAATGTAGGCGATATTGAGAGTTTCCATAGTAAGTTTCCAAACATATTTACCAACTATGAGGTAGGAGCAGTCAGGGCAGGAGATCAAACATTTAACAACTGGAAAACCAACCCATTCAAACTATGGCAGACCCAATTAAATTTTGCAGTATTTCTATCAACAAGCGTATGTGGAATATCACCAGAGCATTTAAATTCAGATCATCCTTTGGCTAAAAGCATATACACATTCCATGTTTATTATCACATTAGACGGATATTCAAAATACTGGAAGTCTATCTACCATATCAACAAGTGTTTTCCGCTAGTAATAATACATTCACTAGGGATAAACATCTGCAATTGTGTAGAGATTATAGTGTTGACAGCAATTATAATACATGGAGAAATGAAAACTATATGAGTTCATACCAAAGTAAGAGACCAGAATATAACAACACAACCTGGTGATTCATATTATGATTCCAACAGTTTTGCTAGATGGATTATAGAACATTCGAGAGGTTTAACAACAATTGGCGTACAGAAATTAAGTGAATCCGTGAGAGCCTACTCTTATCTTCTACTAACATCCCAAACGTCTACAAGATCAAGCATTTTAGGTAATACAGGTCCAGCATTAGATTGCCAGCAAGTGTTTCTGAATAACTTTGAAAGCATAATTAATAGACATGTGGATATAGCAGAGGACATTAAAAGATTCCAGGATACATTACAATATGCTAGAAGTAAAGTAGATTATGTTGTTGGTGAGAACGTGTATATGTTACCAAGTGATATGAACTTTAGAATTGGGAAAGTGAATAACTATAATAATGAAATCCTAGTATCAAAATCAGACTTTGGCTTGGGTACTAATCTTAAAGTTAATACAGAAAAGAAACCGGATCCAAAACCTATACCAAAAGAAAAGAAACCAGATCCGACTACACCAAAGAAGAAGAACCCAGATCCTATACCACCAAAGAAGACAGATCCTACAATTCCAAAGAAGAAGACTACTGATAATACAAAATCAGAAGTACCAACAGGTGAAATAACTCATGAGGAGGAGAAAATAGCTGTAATTTTAACTGTAACTACTGTGTTTTCAATATGGTGGTATCTTTTTTAGATAGATTATCCTCTTTTTCTTGTCATAAAGTATGTATAGATTAACACACCTATACCTGTAATAAGTGCCCATACATTTTGTGATAGCCATCCAATGGCATCCTTTGCTCTATTTAGTATCCATGCGACCACGGATCCTATTATACCTTGGTAGTGCTGCTGCTGCTTTTCCTGCTAATTTACCAAGTAGGCCAGCAAGTGCTTTCAATTTGTTCTTTATCCATTCCTTGGCACCTCCTTTGCCACTAGGTGTATCACCACCTCCACCACTGGCTGCCGCTGCTGCTGCTGCTGATCCACCACCTGGTAATAATGCTTCAACGAGTACGCCAATAGCCATACCAAAAGCTGTTAAAACTGATACTATTGTTATACCCTGTTCACGGAAGAGGTTTTTAATCCTTTCGCCTAGTTTACCGGTTTCCTTATCTAAAAGTCGTTTAAGTGAATCTTTAATATTGTTTATTTGGTTTAAAAACTTTGTTCTTTAATATTCTAATATGTTCATTTCTTCCATTCAATTCAATATTTAAGTCATCAATCCTTTCATCAATCTTTTCCAATTCTATCACTTTTTCATCCTCTGTATAGTCCTTACTATTTGAAATTTCCAATTTCTTTTCTTTTTCTAATTTTATGTGATTTTCTAATTTAGTACATTCAGCTACAGTCAATCTAAGAGCCCCACTTATTGTTTGCATTGCTTTATCATGACCTTTCAGCTCTCGCTCTGTCAATCCAATAATTAGTGGTGTATGTTCATCACCACCGAATGATGTTTCTTCAAAATCTTCATTAAAATTACTTAGTTCATTTGAGGCTATACTAACCATTTCCAAGACTTCCTGGTTTGATGATGATTGTATACTACTAGCCGCATTTGTTAAGTTTTTATTTAGATTGGTTGCCTTATTACTTAATTCTTCTTTTCTGATTTAGATGAATTCGGATCAAAACCCATCTCTCTTAATAATTTTACACCTAATATTCTCTTATACTCTTTTGGGGTTGTAAATTGTCCCCCAATTAATAAATTCTTTATATAAACCTTTTGCACTATTGGAATAAAATATTTCTATCTTTAAATTCAAGCTTATCATACAATATTTTACCGGCTTCTGCATCTGTAAATTTTACCCTTTTATTTTATTTTATTTTAACATATTCTTTATGCAGTTTCAATACTATCGTTTTAGCCATCCTAACTTTTTGTTTTTCAACTATTTCATTTATATTATTAATATTTTCATCAATTCTTCTCTTCAGCTATTTGCTCTTCTGACATTTCACCTTTATCTATATTGTTTAACCTTGTTTCTAATTCATTTTGCTGACGATAAGCTTCATCAAAATTTAATACACTATCATCATTATAATCTTCAGATTCATCAAATGTTTTATTAAATTCATCGGTTATCTAAATCCTTCTGCCATTGTATAATATATAACTAGAAAATTTATTTTACATATAATATAATGAAACAAATCATATGCTTTGAATATAGTGGTGAAGATTGTTCAGACGCTGAAATAGTTAAACTATTGAATTGGGTATAAATATTACCATAAGTTGTACATATGCTACAAATGGAAATATAAACGTACTAAAAAACTAAAATTAGTTCTACATATGGTTAGTATAACATTAATTGTTGTTGGTGGGATTGCTGGAACAAATAACCGCAAATGCAATTGTATTGGGAACTATAAGCGGTGTTGGTGTAATCATACAGGGATATATGACGAAAACAAATATTACCAACAAGTTGAGATGTATAAATTTGCATACACATCATACATAAGGTTCTTACCCAAATACAATCATTTCTAAATGGAATAAAATATGGGATACTACATTTCTATCAGATATGGGATATTAGATGGTATTATTATTGACCTAATGTCCACCAATCAATGGGGTAAATGCAGTAACAAGTTATGAGAGATTTCATGGTCCATAGATATTATACTCCATGATATTACAGAAATGGATAAGATTTATTACTCTGATACTGGCTACTGGAGAGGTAGAAGTGCAATAAGTAAGTTGGCTAAAAAAGCTGGTACAACCAATGAAGAAGCAGAAAAATGGCTACTAAACAACCACTGTATCAAATATATCTACCAGCACCAAAGTATGTCCCGAGACCAATTCTTCATTTTCTATTTATGCTACACCCAATGATATACACAGGTAGATGTCTTGTATCTTCCACATGATAAGTACAAAAGAAAAACATATAAGTATGCTCTCTGTGTTGTGGATGTAGCTAGTAGGTATAAATCAGCATATCAACTAACTAGCAAAAGCTCAAAAGAAACTGCTGAAGCCTTTGATTGGATATATGTTAATACTGAACTAAAATTCCCCAAAACATTGATTTGTGATGCTGGCAAAGAGTTTTATGGTGATGTTACCAAACTTATGAACAAGCATAATGTCATAATACAACGTGGTGATCCTAGCCAACATAGAAGTCAAGGTATTGTTGAACGATTTAATAAAACATTAGCAGATAGACTATTTAGTTATCAATACCATAAGGAGTTTGAAAGATTCCATCAAAAAGTAACAGAGAATGGGTTGGTAGATTGCAACGGTAGTTAGTGCATTGAATAACGAAAAAAACCAGACTAATTGATATGAAACCAGTAGACGCCATAAAACATACTTCAATAAAACAGGGATTTTCAAAGCCCATCAAAAGTGATAATAAAACATTGCTAGATATTGGTACCAACGTTAGATATCTATACGAGCCTGGTGAATTGGAAGGACAAATTTATAAAAGGTGAAAGACGAAAACGATCTACTGATCCAATATGGTCGGTGGACATATATAAAATAAAAGATAGATACATTAAACGTAATCAACCAACGTTATATTATTTGGATGGTGGTCCTAAGAGATCATTTGTTTCTGAAGAGCTTCAACCCATTTGGAATCATTAGATATTAATCCCCATATTCTTTCTATTTCCTTTTGCCTAGATTGTGTTTTTAATTGTGGAATTATTTTTGCATAATCGTTCATACCCAGTGCTTGGAATATCTTTTTTAGTGTAAAGTAATAGTTTATAAAGCTCTTTTTCTTATTTGGTTTGTACTTATTGCATAGGCGACTTATGACAGTAAATAGATGTTGTGCTCGATTACGTTCGTCTATTGTTAGATGTGGAAACGGTTGATTCATTAATGTGAAATAAATGTAAAATATACTATTTTTATATGACATCAACTTGTTCTTCTTTAATAGTGATTCTAGTATGGGGATACTCAATGGTATAACATAATTGTATACTAAATTGTCTGTATTATTAATCTGACTCCATAACGTTTTTATCACATCATCAGGTACCACTTGATCTTGCATACATATGAACTGTTTTAGGATAACAGTGAAATTCCCACCCCTCTTGTATATGCACTTGTTACGAAATGTACAACGTTCAAAAACACTGTATGAATTTATATAAACTGGAGTATCACTAACTACACCACATTTTGGACAAACTAGTGTCGATGCTGTTGTACTCTTAATCTTATCCACATCACAAGTACAATCTATATCATCCTTATCATCCTTATCATCGGTATCACCAAAATAATAATCCATATGATACTCTATATAACTAAGTAAATCATCATTATCTAATTTAGACATTTCTATATCTGTAAGTTTATTCATTTATACTATACATACATGTTATTTCTTTAAATCTATTCCATTAAACTATGACGTCACAACTACCATTATAACATTTGAACTTTTTCTATACCATATATTGTATATACATCAAATTATAAAATCGTAATAATCCAAAAATTGGTTATACAGATAATACTACAGGCTGAAAAAATATACTCTTGCCGACCCTTAGCAACACCATAAACATACACTTGCAGACCCTCCCAAACAGCAAAAAATAGCACTTTACACGTAAATGGCCATACATGTATTGTAATATCTCTAAAATACCATATGAGGGTACGAGCACAGTTTTTACATGTGGTGAATCTAAAGGGTGTACAAGTAGTCATAGACATGGGGGTTTGAGCACAGTTTTAGTAAACTAGATCCTTTATCCTGGATAATTTCTTTCTCGCCATATCTTTCATACAAACTGGCATTTCGCGAAAAAATTGTATTTAGTACAAAGCTTCCTCAAGAAAACTCCGCGAAAGTATATCCGCAAAAAATTTTTAAACAAAGTCCTGGTTTAAAACGTCTTTTATCTTTGATCCACAAATTTGCTCTCGAAATCGGAAATGATTTCACAATAGAATTTACCAAAAATAAGCGATGATAGGCTTCAAACGGAATGTATTCCCTAACTAAAAAAAAAAATCAGTAAAACAGCTTCTGCGATAATAACTTTATATATCATTGACAATGAGCACGAATAAGTGTTGCTCATCAATGCTCACACGAAGTAAAACATCAAATAGTGGAACCATCCTCTGTCATTGGACTCTGTAGTTGCGCAAGTAAGAAAAGACGGGGAGGGCGAGCTCAGAGTGGGATCCCTTGTTACTTTTTACTTTAAAGGGTTAAGAAAAGACTTTTAGATCTAAAAAGAACAACAACAACCCTTTTTAAATAATCGTCGCATTGAACGGTGCAGAAATTATCTTGCTATTTCCGCATAAGAAGGTCAAATTTAGCCATTTTATATTCACAATAGGGTTGCCTCCTTATAACATCCTGAATTCTCCATAAATTTATTAAACATGTCTTCCCAGAAACTCCTCAAATCTCCATCAAAAGTAGACATTTTTAAAACTCTCCTCCTCAATCTCCTAACTTTCCTTTTACAAAAACTGTATAATTTTGTCACATGCTTTTACTTCAAAATGCATAGCTAAACTGAATCTGTTCCGAATGCACGTACTATTACAACGATGTTCTTCCACTCGTGAGCATTACCTTCAATAGCCTCTTCCAAATTATTCTCAATTCTTTTGAAAAAATTATGAGAAATGTCCCCAAATAATCTTCAATTTATTTTATAAAAATTATCGTCATCTTCTCAAAAGTTGAAAAATTCTTATCAAAAGATCCTCAGTTTGACTGGGATGCGGGGACTCCTAGTCTGATTCGCAGAATATAGGAGAAGCAAAATAGAGCTGAAACGAAGTGACTTAAAGTTAGTTAGTCCCTAAGTAATTCCAACCTTGCTTTGAGGTTTGGGAGCAGAATGTAGAAAATGGATTCAAAAACGACAATTTTTCTGGAATTAGTTTTTTTTTTTTCAAAGGGTGTTTTTATAAGTGTGCTGATAGAACAAAGACCGAATACCAGAAGATACCTTGGACAAAGATAAATATCGTAACGAGTTTCTTTCACTAAATAACTTTTTATACTACACAGATATTATAAAACGCGTTGACTTGTAAAGAAGTCCATTACAAATAAATATATCTTTTTACAATTTTAACACACACAGTATAATAAATGGAATTTTCGTGTTTTTTTTAATTTTACATGATTTTACTTTCGTT